>JABWTJ010000049.1:2384610-3584610 GCA_016801875.1 Solanum sitiens | reverse complement strand
AGCTCTATATGATTTCTCTCTTACGTTTCCTTGTCCGGTGGTCTATTAGATGTGATTGCTCGGAAGGAATGTTGTCTCAAAGCTTGAGGGAGAGAAGGTGAGTTTTGGATGCTTACTTTGGTTTTGTGGCTTGATGAGTATGTATGAAGGTGAAAATTGATATGTCTTGATGTGATGCTATTTATGGACATATGTGATTTATAAGAAATTAGATGTTATGTTGAGAAGTTATGTTATGATATGGTTATAGCTTGTTAAGAGTTGTTATGGTTCAATGGAGTTCCCCTTGGAATGATAGCTTGTTTCATGGATATGTATGATGATAGTGTAATGTTATGAAATAGGCTTGAAATGTTTGGGAGAAAGAATGATGTTGCCTTGTTATGTGAGAAATGCCCTATAGTTGCCCTTGTGTGAATTGGAATCTTTGGTGAAGACTTGCTCCTAAAGAGGGAAGATGGGTGTTGAACCTTGTAAGGCGGTTGTGAAGTATGCTAGTTAATGGGACAACCATTATGACTAGTTGATTTAGGGGTGGACGTTCGATTCATCAGTTCGGTTTAATCAAATTTCGGTTTGATTCTTCGGTATTCGGTTTTAGAAAAGTGTGAACCATAGTTTATACCAAACTAGATCAGTTCAGTTCGGTTTGGTTTTTTCTACTTCGGTTCGGTATAGTTCGGTATTTTTTAATCATTTTTTCAGTGTGAATAAAAATAATAAAAATAAAGAGGGAATAAAATAAAGTGTTAACAGTTTCATCATGTGTTAATTAAAAATAAGATGATTTCTATTTTCTTTACATGCCAAATGATTTCTTAGCATAGATAGTTGAATGGCTGCCAATTTCTATATTGCTAACTGCTAAGAACAATCTGCCAAAGTGTTAATAGTTCTGCAATACTCATCCCACGTTCCATACACTCCTAATTACACTCCTAATCCTCTGCAATTCCACGTTCCATACATACACTGCAATACTCATCCCAATTGCCATATTACCAATTGACATCTGATTAACTACTCATTCAAATTTCAATCACTCATCATCTAATTTTAAACTCATCTCCATCCCCCACACCTTTCACTTTCTTCTTTCGTTTCAGTTTTCTTTCCAACAACCCTCAAACTCCTATAAGTAAAAAGGAGAGATAAATTCACTTTCAAGTTTCAACAAAAATAAATACAACACCATCAAAAATCAGAGGTGAGCACATCTAGGCCTCTAGCTAACATTCAAGTTCCAACAAAAATAAAAATAACATCAATGCAATTATGCAACAAAACAATGTCTAGCTGCTCCAGCGGCCAGCCAACAAAACAACATCAATGCAACACCACAAAACAATACAAATGTTTCAAAAATATGAGTCAGTAAGTCACAACTTGAGACACCACAAAACAGTAAACAGTAAACAGAGTCACAAGTCATAGTGCCCTTCTTTGGTGTCTTGAACGACCACACAATGTTTTCAAAATCAAAACACGAGCTTTAGGAGATGATATGGTTGGACTTGAACCTAATAAAAAAAATAAATCAAAAGGCAGAAACTTAGTTAGAAGTCAGAATATTTCAAGATACAAAAGGATATTTTATATCAAACAAATAAAGTTATAAAACTCACCATTAATAGCAAAAGAGCAAATTGTTATCATACGTCAACAATGCAAGAATCCTTTCCACTGTTTGCCATTTCTAAAGATAATTTAAACAAATGTCAAGCAACATAAATAAGTAGATTAGTTTTAAAACACACGAACAATATGAAAACTCACTAAGTTCAAGTTTCTCAAGATTCTCCAAGTTTTCTTCCACACAAATAGAATTCGGCTCTTTTCTAAGCCAATCTTGACCACAAACAAGAGATTGCAATGTAGGAGTCAAAGAACTTCTGAATCGATCAAGAATACGCCTACCGATACTAAATGCACATTCTGATGCCACACTTTAAATTGGAATAGCCAATACATCACGTGCTAACTCTGAAAGAATAGGAAATCTTGGAGCATTAACTTTCCACCAACTTAAGACATCAAAATTATCATGTTCAGGCTCTTGATCTTCTTTAAGGTATCTATCCAACTCCGACTTAGCAGCCCCACTTCCACTATTTTCCCATTGTTTCTTCATGTGAAGCTTAGTTCTCAAAGCTTTTGTTCTCAAATTTTGAGAACAAGAGCTAGATGAATCAGATAAATCCGATAAAGTAGATCTAGATGGAGATGATTGATGTTGATATTCATTTGAATATTTTCTTAAAGAATCTTCAAACAAAGTTTCCATATAAGCCTTCACTCGTGTATCTACTTTCTTTCCCATTTCCTCCCAAATAGTTCTTCAAGTCCAAAACTAACATACACAAATTTATTCTGAGGATCTAACACAGAAGCAATATAAATCATTGAGTTCATCTTATCAGGAGTACCCCAATATTTCTTGAACTTCATCATCATCCCATCAACCATATTTCTCAAATTAAGATCTTCACTTGTAAGACATTTTTTCAAGTATACATAGAGCTCACATACATCCTCAAAATGAACACTAGATGTAACATACTGTGAACCTGAAACCTTTATTGTAAGTTCATAAAAAGTTTCAAGAAATTTTACTATAGTTCTCACATTTGCCCAATCATCACATGCAAGTAATCCAACAACACTTCCATCCTCACAAATATGAGTAGATAGATAAGTTTTACAATGTTCATCAAAAAGATCAAATATATCAAAGGCCTTTTCAAAGTTTTTTGCCGCTTCCAACATCAAGTAGGTAGAATTCCACCTAGTAGGCACATCTAGCGACAATGTTTTACTACATTCTATCTTTTGAACTTCACAACATTTCACAAAGTTTCTTGTTCTTGCCGGAGAAGATCTAACATACCTCACCATTTTCCTAACCCGTTTGACAGAAATATCAATTTCCTTCGAACCTTCTTGCACGATTAAGTTAAGTATGTGAGCCATAAATCTCAAATGAAGATGATTTCCCTCCATTATGTTCGTTCCCCACATATCTAATTGCTTAGATAGTTCTGTAATCATAACACTGTTTGAAGAAGCATTGTCAACAGTAACAGAAAACACATTATCCAAGTGCCAATCAAGCAAGCAATTACCAATAGCATCTGCCATGTGTTCACCCTTATGACTAGATATGGGGCAAAATTTTAGTATTCTCTTATGCAACACCTAATATCTGTCAATGAAATGAGCAGTCAAACACATGTAATTTATTCTTTGCATCGAGGTCCATGTATCAGTGGTTAGGCAAATCTTTGGTTGTATTTCTCTAAAAGACTTCTTCAGATTGTATCTTAGTTCACTATAAAGTGCATAGCAATCCCTTGTTATTGTTCTACGAGAAGGAATTCTAAAGAGAGGTTGAGCTTGACTCATAAACTTTTTAAAACCTTCTTTTTCTACAAACCAAAGGGTAGTTCATCCATAATTATCATTTTAACTAAAGCCTTCCTAACTACATCTTGTTCAAATTTCCAAAGCGGTGCACGTGAATCAGTAGACGAGAAATTTATCTTTGATTGAGAAGTAGTTTCAATAGTAGACTTATACATTGAGCACCTTTCTAAGTGTTGGTTCAATGTATTTGTACCATTAATGGAAGTATAGATATGAAATTGGTGACAATACCTGCAACTTGCTCCATTCATTCCATTCTCAACAACCTTATCAAAATGATTCCAAACTTTCGATCTTGGTGCTATTTCTTTTCTTTTCTTTTTAGGTTAGATGCCAACACTGCCACTTCCAGGTGTGTCATCGTTATGCAAGTTATTAGTTGAACCAACAACAACAACTTTATTTTAAATTTCATTCCCCATCTGCAAAAAAAAAAAAAAACTAAAGTGGTAAGCAAAAAAAAGATTCAGCCGCTGCTGTGACTTGTGACTTGTGAGTGTTGCCTGCTACACTTTCTCCAAAACTCAATTCCCCTTTCATACAAAACCAATTTTTCCCAACAATCTTGCACAAATTCTACAGAAAATTGACAACAACGGTTCGAGAAATACATACCATTTTTCGATGTGGGCAGACAACGATGGTCTGAGCCTATGAAGATGAGACGACGAGAAGACGAGAAGACAAGAAGGTGGTCGGAGGCTCAGATTCGGCGCTCTCAGACGAGACGACGAGAAGACGAGAAGACGAGAAGACGAGAAGGCGGTCGGCGGCTCAGAGTCGGCGCTTCTCAGTTGAAGCTTGAAGACGATGAGAAAAATGAAGAAAGCTTGAAGACGACGAGAAAGATGAAGAAAGCTTGAAGAGTGAAGACGACTCAAAAGTTTAATTTGGGGCTTAGGGTTTACATTTTAGTATTTTAACTCTTAGTGATTTGAAATTTTTGTCACTGTTAAGTGTAGACTGTAGTGTAGAGTCAATTCATTTTAAAAATAAAAATATTTTGAGTAAAATTCAAAAATATATAGGTAATATAAATTAAATATTTTTAAATTTATTAAATAAAACTTTGGTTTTTCGGTGCACCAAAGTTTCGGGACCCTTGAACCGAACTTCCGAAAAACAACCCGACACCGAACCGAAAAACCGAAGAACCGACACAGAAAAACCAAAATTTTTCGGTTCGGTTCGGTTCGGTTTTATGGTTTTTCGGTATTTTTGCCCACCCCTAAGTTGATTAGTTCCCTTATGAACCTATTCTAAGAGCGGGGAAAAAGGGAGAAAAGGGTTTTATTCCATGAGTTGGGATTATGTTTTTGCCCTAGAATGACTTAGAGGGTAGTATGTACCCTTTAGTTCATAGGGAGAAGAAGAAAATATATGTTGAACTACCTTTAAGTCATTAGTTGACTTTTAAAGATTGATCTTGAGTATGACCATTTGAGGGAGTGCTTAAATTGTACCTAGGCATTGTTGGTTGGAAGTTTCCACCAAAATGGTAAGGACCCTTGTAGATTTGGTCTTGCCTTGCCTTGACCTTGATGTTTAAGGGGATGAGGTGATGAATATGTGATTAGGCTTACCCAAAGTGGGGGAGAATGTGCCTAGATGGTAAGATTATGAATGCCCTCAATGGTCTTATTTTGAATTCTCTTGAACTTCCCTAGGTTAAGGATTAGTTTGAGTTATGGTTATGGAGTGGATTAAGTTAGCTACTCAATTGTGGTCTCTTGAATTCCTCACCTAGTGGAGTTTGAGTGAATAGTTAGTGGGAAATGGTTCCTTCTTGAGAGGTGGAAGGAGATGATGTTAAGAAAAGTTTGCAGAAGCTTGCTGCCAAGAGGGAGGATATTGTTCTTGACTAGAAGGATTGGTAAGTCCAAGTTCTCTTGAATGAGATAAGTTTCTCTTTAATGGGTTTACCCTAAGTGGGGGATGATGGTGTGAGTAGTAAGGTTGTAGATATCCCTATCTTTTCCTTCTATTCTTACTCAAGCTTGAAATCAATGATTCCTAAGTAGCTTGTTATGATGGGAGTATTGCATATGAGTATAAGTTGCATGTTCTCCATATGTTATGCATGTCTTAAATGACACTATGTTATGCATGTTATGAAAGGTCATTATTGCATGAAAAAGGAATTTTGATCAAATTGCATGTTTCTCATGTTGTTGTGCCTCTTGATATGATAAATGTGCATTTAACTTCATGAGATAGCTAGATGAACATGCTTGATAGCACTTTTGATATGAGGGTGTTTTAGCCCAATAATGATGTGTTGAGTTTTCTTTAAATAAGAAATGATGAGTCCCTTTAAAAATGTGTAAATTTTATGAATTAGGAAGTGTTGTTGTAGGCTCACTCTTGAGAAGTGACGGTATGCTAGCCAATGTCATCAATGTGTGCCTATGAATTGTAACAATTTTCCTAAATGACGTATGTTTATGAAAGCTAGTGTCACGTTAAAAAATCGATATTTGTATGAAATAACTTCCTATTGTTGTGATGTGTGTGGTGTGAGCTGCCATTTTGACTTCATAAGGAAGAGAATATGAGCATAATGTGGTTTAGAATAAAGAAATCCTCCTTAAAATTAATTGACCTTGTGCATTGTTTTTATGTGAACTCTATGATGCGATGTGTGTATGTTGTGACTAGGAGAAGGTATTTCCTCCTTGAACAAAAGTTAAACATGGTAATGTCATATATGATCTTGATGGTATTATGTTTAAATTATAAGATTGTAGTTAACCTACATGATTCATGATTTTTGTGCAACTAAGTGAACTGGTTAATCATTTCATGTTTTGAAATGTGGATCATGCCTAAAAGTTGGAGAAGGTAGTTTCTCCAAATGGCAATGAGTATGAAGAAGTATATATGCATGGAAATAATTGTAGAAGTAGTCCATATTTGATTATGTTGCTTTAATTGCATGATGGTATGAAGTTGGTGTTCCTTGTAAGTTTGGTTCATTAACTAATGTCTGATAACATGTTAAATGTTATGGGCTGCTATATGGGTCATTAAGTCCTGAAAAGTGTTTTAAAAGTTCCGAGTGTCATTTGAGGACGAATGTTGCCAAGTGGGGGATATTGTAAGACCCTCAAAATGAACTAAGGTAGATAGAGACTCACATGTGCCTAAAAAGGTTAACAAAATTTGAATAAATTGTTTTAGAGATTGTATAGTTGATTTGAAGTGGTTTGGAGGTCAAACGTCCAAGCCGACCAAGACGTTTGAAAGTTGGTCTTTAGACGTGCTAGTGTGTCCTAGTGTGCCTTTATATGTTTTATGTGTTGTTTGGGGTCTAAATTGATATGGGAGGATCCTAACTTGTATATGGACATATTTAGGTTCAAAAAGACTGGGCACGACTCCCCAAGTACCACCCAAAGGGTCCTTGAGGAGGACCTAAAAGCTAGCAGTACACTGCCTTGGCAGTGTCCAATCTACGAACAAGAACAACGCCCCATCCTTTGACCAACGGTCCATCAATTTGGGGCGTTGCTCCACACTTAGGTGTGTGAGATCAGCCCCCCGAAATGGGGTCTCAGTCCAAAACGACAGAGTGAAGTACCACACCATAGTTCCATCAACAGTCCGTCAACTGCCACCGTCGATTGGACCTGCAATCTATCCCAAGTCGCTGCGAACTTAAGGGGTGAATTGGGAAATTCACCCTACATCCTAATTAAAATATGGACGGTTATTTTAGGTATATTTAGGTATTTAAGTCCCTTTATAAGACTAAACTCAAATTTGGAATTTCACGCTTCCAAATCAAACCTTCCCTCGCAAATATGAAACCCCAAAACCTCCATTGGAGACCAAGCTCAAGATCAATATATGGAGGTGGATTATTGGCACATTCTTCTCCAATTTTCATGGATTCTTATGTATAAAGGTATGATAATCTTTCATTCTTAGTTACTCTTTCATCTAAGGAGTTCTTTTAAAAGGTTTTCAAAGATGATTCAAAAGTCAAAAATCCCATCTTTCAATCTAGTCATGGGTTCATTGTAAAAGTGATTTCAAAAGCATTCTAATGATGATTATGTGATTAATCTATGGTTTTAACATGATTTTCAATCCAATTCCATGAAGAGCCCATGATTTCTTTAACATCTCAAATTATGATATGTTATGGGTCTTGTGATCTTGATTAGATGATGATTAGATTATGTTTAGATTGTAATGAATTGGTTAGTTCTATATTCCTTAATGTCAATTGATTATGAATTGCGGAAGAATTTATCAATGATGTTCATTCGCTTGGAGATTTGGTAAGTTGACCTATTTCCTTTATTTAGCTAAATATGGATATTGAATTCTGTTGATTGGTATGGTCCATTTATGGTGGCGGTATTTAGATTGTTTTATCTCTTTATGTGTGGTGATCATGGCCTTGAAGGCAGTAGATGCAAGATGAATTGATAATTTCATGTTTATGAAGTTGATGGGTGTAACCCTTGATTCTAATATCATGTTCTAAGTAAATTGATGTTATGTGAAGTTATATGTATAGTCTTCCATACTAGTTGTATAATCTAGGTGTGTGGATGATGTTGCATGTATATGTGATGATCATGTTAGGGTTAGGTTTGGTCTATATGGCTAATGATGATGAATACTCTTGTAGAATGACCCTTACCTATGAAATCCCCATATGAATGAGTTATCTAAGTATGCTAGGAGTCATCTATTCTAATGTTGAATATGTTTTTTTTTCTCCTATGGTGTAATGTGAGTGTGTGTAGTCTATATTCCTTAATACTCTATATGTGTATGACTTGAGACTTGAGGAATGTTGTACATGTGTTGTGATCTTTAGAGGGTAGCTTCCTCAATACCATGCTATGGCTATTATGTGATCATGTTGGCCAATACACACACACTTCATGCATATCTAGAATAGGGTGGATTCATGATGTCTAAGGAAATCATAGTTCTCCTGTGCATCATTACCTATTTATATGCATGTAAAGTATATGACTAATGAAGTTATGAGCATGTGTGACTAGAGGTGTTAATGTTAAGGTAGATCTCACATATGTATGCACACACACATGATAGTATGAATGGTAGAATTATGTAAAAGGACATTCTCACATAATATAGGTTTTATGATGAAAGGACATTCTCATCTTAGAAACATTTGAGCTATATGATGTATGAAGGAGAAAGCTCCTAAAGCCTTCTTTATGAACTAATGTTAATTGAAGGCTTAAATATGTTTAAAAAGGGAGTTTGAGCTTAACACCAAGTGAACATGAAAAATGAGAGCAGGGGCTTCACGTTTAGTAAGTCCGGCTTCCTACAAGAGAACCTTCACGGTTAGCAAGTCTGGGTTCCCAACATAGATGTTGTCTCATGAGACGGAAACCTCCACGTCTTGCAAGTCAAAGTTTCTAGTAGCAATCTCCATGTTTCATAACTACGTGTCGCCGTAGGTTTTAGCTTAGTGGATCCGCTAGAATAGATATTATGAATGAAGGTCCTACCTAGGCAAGTAGTACCCTCTCTTTTCGGTGTGGGAGTAGAACACCGGATTCCATGTAGCTCACATGGTCTATGTCGGTTATTGCTATGTCTCCCGAAATTTAAGAAATGAACTAAAATAAGAATATGGACTCTAATCATATATCCTTGAGGAGGTTACTTAGTATAGGTAGGACTATGGACCCTACCCATGCATTGCACTAGTGAACTCCAAGAAAGGATAAGATTAGTACTTTTATGAAATGAAGACTTATGCTATGTAGGAATTGCATGAATGCATGTTAATTGACTTTGCTATGTCAAGACATGAATTATGATTATGCATGTGAATTGCACTTGTGGGTTCTAAATGAGTTTACTAGTATATGTGGGGGTATGGGACTCCATGTGTACATTGCACAAGTAAGCTTGTGAAAGGGTTATGAGGGTAGTTTACCTATGATGTGAACTAAATGAGTTATGACTAAAGTGTCGCAAATGAATGAGTCCTTACATGATGTTATGAAGTATTTGGCCTTATGTCTAGTGATAAATGAAGGGTTATGACTTGTTGAGTATGATATTCCTAGTCTAGGGTGACTTCTTAGGAACACTTTGTATAAGTAGTATTATGGGATGCTACCTACACATTGCACTAGTGTGACTTGGGGTTTGTCTTAGGTGAAGGTTCTTATGTGAAGCTTATGTCTAAGATATGCTTATGAATTTATGATTATGTATGGCTGTGTTGATGAAACATGTTGATGATAGACCATCTTAGGTGATCTTAAGGTGATACATTGTACTAAGTACACTTGAGGGTTGCTTAAGGAAGGGAGTTAAGATAAAAGAGAGGTAATGTGTTGTATGTATTGAATATGCCTCAAAGTATGATAAATAATTTTATGTATTGTTATGAATAATGTACATGTCTATATGATGTATGTGAACTATATTGGGGTTATATGTTCCAATGTTCATGAAGTTTACTAAAAAGACATGATGCATTATTTATAATTATATGTCCTCTTTAAATGCATGTTTTTGCATGGTTGTCATACTTAGTGCATTCTTGTACTAATACCATTCTTCTCCATCTTTTTACACAAAGTGTAGGTGGTGATGGCTAGATGATGTCTCCTAAGTGAGGGTCTTGGATAGATCTCCCAAGTTCAAGAAATGGATCCTTATGATTCAAGAATTTCCCTATGTAAAGTTCTTATTTAAAGTATATGTAATAGTTTAGATATTATTTTATGTTGTTAAGTATCGTGTGCCTATTCTATACTATTGAATTGTGTCTTAAGTTGGTAAACGAGACTTAGAGTCTATGTATTATATATATATATATATATATATATATATATGAAGTGATGTTCTAGCATATGATGTGCTATGAAAAGTTTTAAATTTTCCGCTAAAATTCCTATAAAATGCAATGAAAGAAGTCTAAGGGCTTGTATAAGACCTCCGAGAGGTCAAGTACGCCATGTTACTTCTGGGGGTGCTCCCCGGTCGTGACATGGGATGTGATTATTGACGGACCATACATCCCCACCAAAGTTGTAGTTGACGGAGACCTCACCAAAGTGATTACCATAATCAGAAGGGAATACAATGAAACTGACACGAAAAAGATAGAGAAAAACTATAAAGAAAAGAAGCTGCTAGTATGTGGGATTGGTCCAGATGAGTGCAACATGATCTCTACCTGTGAGACTGCTAAAGAAATATGGGACTGTCTCAAAACAACTCATGAAGGAACGACCCAAGTAGGAGTTCAAGGTATATATGCTAAAGACTCAATATGATAATTTCAGTATGGAGGAAGGTGAAACCATTTAGGAGATGCAAACAAGGTTCACTTCCATTACTAACGAACTGAATGTGTTGGTGAGCCCATCCACCCAAGAGTTCGGAAAATTCTCAAGGTGCTTCCCAAGTCATGGGAAAGTAAAGTGAATGATATCTCTTAAGCAAGAGATCTGAAGGTACTCACAATGGATGATCTTATTGGAAACCTTCAAACCTATGATCTGAATAGACAACAAGGGTCAACTGTGAAGGAAGGGAAAAAAGAAATAAGTAGCGTTGAAGATGTTTCTGAATGATGGGTCAGAAGAGGAGGATGAGATGTCATACTTAACCAGAAGGTTCAAGAAGATAGTGAAAAAGCATGGAGGGTTTCAAAAGAGGGGGTCTTCTGCCAGAGTAGCAAATGCAAATGATCTCTGCCACAAATGCGGGAAACCTGTACATTTCATGAGGGACTATCAAAAACAGAAGTAGGAAACTCAAGATTTCAAACCTCGAAGAAGGGACCAAGTCCCAGACTATGCTAAAAGAAAGGCTCATGATCAAGTCATTAAGAAAGCCTTTGCAGTCTAGTGAAATGACTCCACCGAGTTTGAGGAAGAGGACGAACGGCATGAAGATGTCTCGATGATGGCTGTCAAAGATGATGAAACTGTGTTCAACTCCATATTCTCATTGATGCCAAACTTAGATGACGAAAGGAACCATGATGAGGTAACCCTTTTTTGATCTCAAAAATGACATTAGCACTTTATCTATTAAGAGATTGAGAAAACTTGTTGTTGTACTAATTGATTCAGTAGATGAATTAACCACTGATAATATGATGTTAAATGAAAAATTGACTCTTTGTGAGGATGAGAATGCAGCTCTCAACTTTAAAATGTCTGAAATTAGTGTCAGGATAAGTATTCTAGACATTAAGAGTCTGCAGCTGAACGAGGAACCTAATACCTCTGAGGGTGGGAAACGAAAACTCAATTATTTTGAGGTTGAATTAGAAGAAAGGTTGAAAGTATTCAAAGAATTAAGTCAAATCAAAGAAGAGCTAAACCGTTCCCTAAAATGGACTGTTTCGTCTAAGATTCTTTCAAACTTAGGCAATCGGAAGTTCAACAACAAAAAGGGTTTAGGTTGTAGACAAATTGAACCTCCTTAAAATGCTCATAGTAAATATGTCTGACAACTTTCTGTGTACCCATTGTGGAAGAAATGGTCATCTGAAGAAAAAATGTGGGTCTCTAAAAAGAATAAAAGAAACCTCGGAGAATTTCCTTCAGTCAAGAAAAGGAAATGTAGAAAAGAAAAAGGTACTTGGTCCCAACTACTACTTTAGCAAGAATACCTTGCCCCCATGGACATGAAGGTTTCTCATTAAACCTTTTGACGGTTTTGCAAATCTATGACATAGATGATCTGTGATCCATGTATAAAAGGGAAGCAAATGAGATCATCTTTTAAGTTAAAGAAAGGTATTAGCACAACCAGACCACTAGAACTTCTCTACATAGATCTGTGTAGGCATATTAGAATTCAGAGCAGAGGAGGTAAGAGGTACATTCTAGTGATTGTTGATGACTTCTCGAGATTCTCCTAGAACATGTTCTTGAGGACCAAGGATGAAACATCTAACGTACTGATCACTTTTTCCAAGGCAATCCATCTGAAAATAAACTGCAAGATCACAACGACATACACTTGGTCTTGGAGAACTCTTCCCAAGCCCTTGAATATAGAGAGCTCTATCTCTTGCCGAAACCTACACTTGTAGTAAAAAGTAGAAGAAATATGAGTTAGCACAATTAAGTACTAAGTATGATGACCATGCAGAAATATATTTAGAAAGGGACATTTCGTTTGAAAGTCATGCATATGTCATTCTGATAAAACTTCATGAATAAGAGCATATTAGGCATAATTTCCAAAACTAATGAACATACAAATCATATTTTCACATTAGGATATATTCAACATACAAGCTTTAGACAATACATATTCATAAGGAACATAAGCATTACATACTTCACATAAACACATTAAGACCATCCCCTTAGACAACTTTAAGTCATACCTGTGCAATGTATGAGTAGCATCCCAAAATACTATTCACACTAAGTATTCATCAAAGCCACCCTAGACTAGGCACATTCATATTCATCGCGTTAAGACAAGGAAATAATTTGTAATACAACCCAAGCAATATATACACTATTACATAAAATACATAAGTCAACATTCTATATTAACTTAATTAAGAGTACATCATTCATTAGACATTAAGTCAACATCCTTAATATCATACTCATAATAACATAACCACATAAGTAATCCTATATTGAACTTGTGCCATGTTTTAGATAAGGTCCCATAACCCTACCTACACTAAGTACCATCTTTGGACTACCATTCTAATACCTATCATACATTAGTCTCATCCATAGTTCATACACATAGTAAAGAGACATTCATAATCATGTTCATATTCATATCACATAGACATATTTCATATTCATAGCACTTAACATAATGCATATTCATAGTGCATAAACATAATGCATATTCATAGTGCATAAACATAATGCATATTCAGAGTACATAACATAATGCATATTCAGAGTACATAAACATAAGAGGAACACACCATGACTAATCTCAAAGTTCACT
The DNA here is from genome assembly GCA_016801875.1 of Solanum sitiens. Taxonomy (NCBI): domain Eukaryota; kingdom Viridiplantae; phylum Streptophyta; class Magnoliopsida; order Solanales; family Solanaceae; genus Solanum; species Solanum sitiens. Next base: position 3,571,227 of record JABWTJ010000049.1, on the reverse strand, counting down.
TGTGCAATGTATGAATGATATCACATACTACCACTCATACTAAGTAAACCCTTTGAGGAACCATATCATATAACTCACTTTCATATTCATAATTCATATTCTTGTTCATTAGATGGGATATCGCCTTAATCGACATAGACCATGTGAGCTACATAAAATCCGGTGTCTTATGACCCCACACTGAAAAAACGTGTCCTACTTCCCTAAGGTAGAACTAACATATTTAGCTTTAGTGTGGATCCACTATCTAATACCTATGCGGGCACATAATTATGGGATAGGAAGATTGCTTCGAGAAACCCGGTCTAATTACTAGCGGGAGAGTTTCCATCTCATGAGAGCATATATAGAAGACCCGACCTAACTAGCGTGAGTGTCTCTACCTCATTTTCCATATCCACTCAGTGCTAAGCATTATTCGCAAACTTATACATTAATAGAATTTAGATTGTATATACACGTGGGAAGAAATATTTTAGCCTTCATTCAATACAATTCATAACATAGCTCATTGATTCAATAAAGGGAGAACTAACTTTCACCTTTAGAATCCTAATATACATGTAAGAAATCCTTTTACATACATTCATAGTGTTTTCAAGAGAACTATCTTTCAATCAACATAATAGGATCATCATTGACATATAAATTTCATATTTCATAATGTGTAAAGGTGCATATGAGAACTATACTTTCAATCGACACCATAGATACACCATAATCATATTTATGCATGGAGTGTGTGTTTAATTGTCCCTACTATGACAAAACAATATCAAAATTACCTTCATAAACACTTCCCTCTCAAAGTGTTCATAAGAATGTACATACTATCATAATCATGCAAAATCTTCATATATTGCATTCAAGGGTTTATAGACCATACAACTCAACACATCTACATTCATTATACTATACATGTACATAATCATAATCCAATTAGTTCATTCATTCATTGCATGTGTATACTCATATAATCATATTGCAAGTCATGTGGGTATAACCCTTCCATAATAGCACTACATACAATTCAACATATACCATAATATAAGCACCTCCACCATAAGTGGATCAATCCATTCGTACTTAATAACTAAAAACCTTCACCATAATTGGATCACAAATCAATCTATCACAATTCTATATCATTAAGGATCAATCTCAACCCATAGATTCAAGATACTACAAGAGGTAAGACAATTGACATCCTCCATCATCCACATAAGCAATTCAACATAAACTCATTCATAACTTCCCTTTTTAGGTCATGATCATCATCTCACAAATACATCAACAATTCACCATAATAAGATATAAATAATGCCATGACTTCATAAACTAACTTCATATAAACAATTACTATTCATTATACTTTCATGATTAACCAATTTCCAAAAGAAAAGAGTTTAGGGGAAATCATGGGTTCAAAGAAATTCAATGTAAAATCAACCTATAATCATCAATTAAACCTTAATTCATCAATATAAATGCTTTGAAAATGTTTTAGCATTGAACCCATGCTTAGATTAGAAAATAGGGTTTTGATCTTTAAAAGACTTTGGAATTCTTTTTTATTGGACTCCTTGAAAGAAAGATTGATCAAGAATGAAGGATCACCATACTATATTAATAAATCTTGAAGAAAATTGATGAAGAAACTCTTTTGAAATCCCCAAATCCAAAGTTTCCATGGCTTCTTCTTCTTTCTAGAGTTTAGAGAGAGAAATATTGGAGGAAGATTGACTTTTTGATTTGAAATGGGTCTTTGTGAAAGTGATTTATTTTGGGGATATTTTAATATAAAATCCCTTATATAGTTATTTAGAAATAATATAAAATATACCCACTTTCTAATTTAACTTAAAAATAATATTTATGAAATGCCCTTCCACATATGGACTTAGCCAAAAAATCTAAGGAAATGTTTAAGGAAACAGTTAAGGTCCTTGAAGTGGTTCACTAGCCTTTAACCCTCCCTTAAACTTATACTTAGCCAAATTTTTGTACATTTTTGTATCTATAATTTATACATAAACTTATAAGGTTCATACGTTAGGCACTAATTCAACCTATTATTTTGAGATTTGTTACCTCAGGAACATCGAGGAGGCCCTAAAAGATGCTGACTGGGTAACATCAATGTAGGAAGAGTTTCATCAGTTTGAAAAAAGCAAAGTGTGGCACCTGGTCTCTAGACCTCTCAACATAACCATTATTGGGACCAGATGGTTTTCAGAAACAAACTCATGAGCATGGGATTATTACCAGAAATATGTCAAGACTAGTGGTACAAGGGTATAATCAAGAGGAAAGGATTGGCTATGATGAGACCTTTGCACCAGTAGCCAGAACGGAAGCGATCAGAATTATAGTAGCCTTTGCTGCCTATATGGAGTTCAAGCTATTTCAAATGGACGTTAAAAGTGCCTTCCTGAATGGGTATATGAAGGATGAGGTGTATGTTAAGCAACCTCCAGGCTTTGAAGATGCTTATCTGCCAAACCATGTGCTAAAATTGGATAAAGCCTTGTATGGTCAAGCTCCTAGCTTGGTATGAGCGTCGGTCAAATATCCTTTTGGCAAATGGTTTTAAGAGAGGTAAAATTGATAATAACTTGTTCATAAAGTCCAGAAGTAAGGAGTTGATTGTGCAGGTATATGTAGATAATATTATTTTAAGAGCTACTTCAGATTCACTATGCAAAGAGTTTGCAGCCTTGATGAGTAGTGAATTTGAAATGAGCATGATGGGGGAGCTTATATTCTTCTTAGGGCTGCAAATTCTTCTTGGGGCTGTAAATCAAACAGTCCCCTCAGGGTACATCAAGATTCTAAGAGAATTACATAAAATAATTGCTCAAGAAATTCAGCATGCTCTAGGCAAAAGTTCTTGACACTCCCAAGAGCACAAGCATCAAACTTGATATGGATGAAGAACGGATTGATGTCGATCAGAACATGTATATGGGAATAATTGGGTCACTTCTCTATATCACAGCGAACAGGCTCGACATAGTCTTCAGTGTAGGTATGTGTGCCAAGTTCCAAGAAGCTCCAAAGGAATCACACTTAAAGAAAACCAAGCGAATACTGAGATATATAAAGGGAACACAGGACCTGATTTTCTTTTATCCTTCTGGTAATTTGTTTGATTTAATTGGATATGTTGATGTTGATTATGTAGGTCTCATTGTTGATCGAAAAAGCACCTCAGGCATGGTGCACTTCTTAGGGTTATCACTGATTTCATGGGACACTGAGAAGCAACATTCATTGGCTTTATCAAATTTAGAAGCGGAATATGTGGTTGTTTCATGATGTTGTGCTCAACTCTTGTGGATCAAAAAATAACTTGAAGATTTTGGTGTTCTCATAGACACTACTCCTCTCATACGTGACAATACAAGTGCAATGAACATGACCAAGAATCTTGTTCAGCATGAGAGGACTAAACATATTGATGTGAGGCATCACTTTCTAAGGGATAATGTTGAGAAGAACAATGTAGTAATGAGATACTACAAGACAGAAGACCAAGTGGCTGACATATTTACCAAGCCATTGAGCAAGGAAAACTTTATCAAGTATAGATTGAAGTTGACATCAAACCTCTCTTTTTACTATGCTAGGAAATACAGTTATCTATGCTTGTTGTATTGCTTAAAGTTGGTGAACTCTCACCGTGTACCTTTCTGCAGGTATACACTCATGGCATATTGGCTAAAGGGAATATCTAACCATAAGTTAGTATCTCTTATGCTACAGAATTTTCTATCAACTGTCATTGCCACATGTCATCTTCCCATTTATTGTGTCAGTTGTAGACGTCCTTTCACTTTACAAACCAAGTGTCACTACATTTCAGGGAGCAAATACCTTTTTAAATTTAACCCTTTGAGAGGATTCGAGTATCCAATTTCTTCAAACTTCCTTTGAATTCTCTCACTGTTCATCCACTCGTTTTTCTTCTTTTCTTGAGAAAATGTCTTCAGCTTCTTCACAACCTCCTCTCTCCCAAGAAATTGAAAATCCCAATTCATTTAATTTCTCAATTCCTACCCTTGAAGTATCTTCATCTACGCTAGTATATGGGGTTGGTTACACTGGTGAATCTCTCACGCCCCATACTGAAGTGTTAGCATCTACAACCCTCAATCTTGAGGAAATTTTGCCTTGCTCTCCAAATCTAGTTTTGTCCAACAGAGACTCTAAGAATTATGAAGCCTAGTCAATTGTGAAGCCAACACTTGAGACTCAAACTGATGTTCTAGAAATTGTGTCTCATCAAAGGCCTGTGTCATCTCTTATGTTTGAGAGACTATTCGAAGGAGATTAATGAGTGCACGTTTTGGTCTTATTTAGGGCTTTTTATATATAGATTTAGTGTTCTTGAATGCGTATTTTGTGCCATTAATTGATATAAATTCTTGTTTTCAGGTATTTAGATTGAGCAACTAAGCATGGACACTAATGAGCAAAAAGTAACAAGGAAGCTGAAGAACGAAGAAAAGAAGGCTTGAGGATCACCTAACCCATTGGGAGAGTCACCAAATGATCTTTGGTCTTCTCTAATGTTCCAGTGTGCCAAGCCCTGAAAGAGAAAATCAAGTCGGCAATAAAAAAGAGCAGTCAACGAGTTATTGAACAGTTCTGTGATGCAGTACTCTATCGCCCAAAGTTACAGAACCTGAAGATGTTAAAGGCCAAAAGAAAAAAGGCAATGGAATGGACCAAAGGGAAGATTGCCGAGTAGATCGACGATCTTGACTAATTGCGCCGAATAGTCCTACGCAACACAATATTTGGCGACTATAAATACTTGTTTAAAATTTTAGCTTAGTATTTAATCTTTTGTTGAATCAGAACATTATTTAGTTTTCAAGTTTGAGAGCTTAGAAATGAGTTTAGAGACAATACTTTTCCTTAGATTCAAAGATTTCTACTTCTAAGATATTAGAAGTGAGTGTTGAAGATTCTTCATATTATACCTTTGTAAAGACAATATTAATCTTACCCAGTTGATGGAAACAAACTTCAGTATTGATTTCTTGCTTTTTACTATGTCTAGCTAAAACTCCAATTCTTGGGGTGTGATTATGGGTTGATTTAGTTGCTGAGTATTGCTTTTTCATAGTTTAAATGTTATTTTAAAGTGATTTCATTCAGTAATTGTGGCTTAATCTAAAGGGTTATAGTTGTAAATGCAACTCCACCTTCATGTTTTTGGCTTGCTCGTGAGAGAGGTTTGAAAACCAAGATTACTGAATTGATGGTGTGTGGGCATTAGTTTCCATTGGTTCCGTTCGAAAGAGTGAATCCTAAATCTTTTTTCACACATTCATCTCAAGAGAATGAACGGACTAAAGCGAAGGGTGTTCTTAATTTTGGCTTATTGGTGTTCAAGAGAAACCAATTTGATTTGGGGTAAATTGTTCGAAAGAAAGTTTATCCCCACTAAAGTCTAGCTTAATCATTGATTTTACAATAAATTTACTATCAATTGCAATTACTAGGTGTATACCTTAGCCCATAATCCTATCACATTCCAAGAATACTGTATATGTACTTGTTTATTCGTATTATTTGCTGTTGTATTTGATATTTACAATCAAAACTCCTATTATTTGACACTTGTATCACCCCAAAATTGAGCTATGATTTTATTTGTAAATGTTTTATCTACGATTGACTTGAACATATTCTCACTTGGCTATTGATTCTGAAAACCACTCTTTCGGGGAACAATCTGAACCCTTGGTTGGGTTATATTACTACTCAAGATCGTTGGCACTTGAACTAGAAGTAATGTCTTGATACGTGAAATCAGGAACTTGCTTGAAGTCAAGGGTATTGAGTCTAACATTCTAGCAGCACCAGAGGAATTGGTAGTCGTACAAAGCTTGGCCTCTCTCAGAGAGGAAATTTATCCAACCTTTTTGGAACAAGAGTCCAGATCGCCGGAGCTGGTATCTCACAGTACTCAACCTGTGTTTGACCAAACTCCCAAATCCTTTGATGTTGATAGTAAGGAGGAGAAGGAAGAAGAAATCCCTCTAGTCTGGCATATAAAAGGGGTTCTAGGTACTAATCCTTCGACTACAACTATTTTAGAGTAGAAGAAGTTAATGTCGTGTCGGAAACTAAACTTGATGATGAGCCTACTTAGTCTGGAAGGAAATGAAAAATAAAGGGAAAAGGAAAAATGGCAGAATCTCACACCAAAGGAGGAGGAAAAAGAAGATATTTAACTAGAGGAGAGTCTACAAAATTGATGGGAGACGCATTGGTGGAAAATGAAGTCCAAACGGAGAGAAATTAGTTACAATAAAGGATGGTCTTGTTCCTGAGAAACCTAAGACAACAACTCTTTATATATGGTCGAGTTAAACAAACTTTGATGATATTGCTAAAGTAGTGGATAACTAGAAAAAAAGAGATAGAAGATGAACGGGTCAAAGCTAAAAGGGCTCCTAAGTCTGTGAAGAAATTACATGTGAAAAGGAACAATGTCGGCCCCTTAAAAACCAAAATCTAGTAAGGGACCACGTACTACCACTCAAAATCCAGTTTAAGGCCAAGAGTTGACAAGAGAGGAGCGTGTTGAAGAAATCAAAAATCAAACAGTATTGAATGGGAGAGTGTTTGATCCAAAAATTCTCACAGAACATGGCATGTCCACTTTGTGCAGTTATGTAAACTGCAAAGTTGGGAACACTTGTTTGAAGCTCCATCACCTTATATGCATGTTCCTGAGGTGAGGGAATTTTACTACAAGATAGAGGTTCTCGAAGATGGAGGGATCAAGACTACAGTAAAAGAGGTAAAAATCTATCTGAATGAAGTGAGTCTTGGAATCATTTTAGGTGTTCCATATGAAAGGATCAGGTCCATTGAAGGTTGCAAGCCTTCTTGTGAGTTTTTTGAACAAGCTACAAAGCGTGGGGATGTAAAATGTGTTGGCTTACCTTAGAAATTCCTAAGGGAGAGTATAGTTGATGTTTGAGTTCATCAACAAGGTCTTGGGGCCAAGGAATCAAAAGAGGACTATAGCCTCAGCCGGAGATCTGTTCCTCACGGAGCAGTTGGATGAATTAGAGACCATCAACCTTCCAACAATTAGGCTTGAACACATGCACAAGGTGATGACTTGTAATAATGACAAACATGGCATACAACATGGGTATCTACTGAATTATGTGTTTGAACACTTCGGAGTATATCTTGGGAGAGGAGTACCTGATATTGCCAAGTAGATGTTTTCTCCTTCAACCCTCTTGGAGTGTGAATGTGTTGAGGGAAAACTGAAGGGTAGTCTTATATGTCTGATCTTCTTGAGCAACAAGAGTCCCTCAAGCGGGAACTGACTGATCTTACCGTAACTCTGAATGCTATGGAGGTTGATATTACACGACTTAAGGCTCATATGCAGCAGACTATTTCTACGGGACCAGTACTAGTTCTGAGGATAAGGAGGAAGTGCAAAGGTTAAGAGTTGAGAATGTACAACTGCTGAAAACAAATACCTCACTAAATGAGGTAGTCCATGACGTTAACTACAGAATCATTCAGGATCATGTCGATGCCAATGAATGCATGACTCTGTTGTTGAAATCCCTTAGTCCCAATCCCCACCCATCCCCATCCTAAATGAGTCTATTTTCCCTTACTCTCAAATCTCTCTATGTCCTAGTTATGTTCCCTATTTTTACTCTTATGGCAAAATGTATTGTGTTGGCTGAACCTTCTGGTCAACATAAGTGATCTAATGATATCATATCATTTGCCTTGTTTTGCTATATTTTATCATCTTTGTTTTATGCTTACTTTCGTATGTACTATGTGGCCAATGGACCTGAGTTCCTAATATTTTGCATGCAACTAGTATATGTTTACTGCCTCTTCTTTTCAATGATGTCAAAAGGGGAAAGTAAATGTACACTTCTAAAACAGGTGGAACTGTAAAGGGGAAATATTATGTTGAAAGTGACATGGAGAAACTAATATTTTGAATGAACTCATGTGAGGGGAAGTCTGTTTGTCATCATAAAAAAGGGTGAAAATGAAAAAGCTTACTGTTCCTAGATGTTTTGATGATTTCCTCACAAATTTAGGGACCCAAACCTCTGGAGAGTGTGCTCAACCAGGTCTATGTGCTATACAATTGGAAAGATGTCGCATTAGAGATTGGCGAGGTCGTTAGTGTACCACACCAATCAGAATGAATGAGGTTGTTTGTCCAATGGTTAATACTTTTTTATGATTGATATATTCAACATTACAAATAACAAATTAACTCATTCATTCAAAAGAGAGAAAATTCAAGCTTCGACAATACAACAAGGGACCTCATAGACTGACGATTTGCTTCCTGAATGGTTGTTATTTTGATTGCTTGTATTTGTACTTAACTTGTAGTATTCATTTCACTTTGATAGAAACGTTTCAAAACTTATGTGAATCATTGTAAGTTAGTAGTTAAGAGTAACCTTGTGTCTTACTGTAAATGTCTATATCAATTGAGAGGATTAGTGTAGTGGGTAATGCAGACATTACTTTGGCTTATTTAAGTAATAAGAGATATTACGTAGTGTGAGATTAGGAGTTTAATCTTATTGATTGTGGTGTAAACTGTGTTTTTCTTTTGCTTAAGAAGAATAGTGAAACAATTTGAAAAATCCTGTGAGACAGGTCGTGATTTTACTCTCTTGAGCAATGAGGCTTCTACGTAAAAGTGTTGTGTCTCTTAATTACTTTCTGCATCTAATTTCGTACATCAATACAGCGTAAAGGACTTGGTCCCATTGTATGTAGTGGACACATACATTCCAACAGTAATCACTACAAGGAATTTGCTATGATTTTCATAGCAAAATTCTTGTGAGCTTAGACCTTGTGCTCTTCACTTGTTTGGGTTCCCCCACAACTATTTTGAGCTAAGAGCTCATGCTAGGGAGATTCAGACGCAAGAGATCTATGTACTTGGCTAATAATATGAAGTTTTGATGATTAACAAACATAACTTATATATCTAAAAGCAGATATTAAACATGTCTTGAATAAGGAATGATAGTGCTTATGACAAAGAACTATACAAGAGATAGTTCCAGATTTATCACATTGAGTTATCACGTTATTATGCATATTTGTCATACTCAGTACATTCAAAGTACAAACCACATACTTTCAACCTCGATTGTTTAATAATATAGGTTCTGACATTCAATATTCGGTCCTCTGTTAGAACTATCTCTAATCAATTAATAATAATGTTTTGTATGCCCTCATCACTCCGAGGACGATCCCTTATGTTTGGTTAGTCATTTACTTTCAGTTTTCAGACTTTAGATTTATCTAGAGGCTTGTCCTAGAGACTCATATCAGCACAGTCCTTTCAAACAATCAATTTAGGCTTCCACTTATATATATATACTCAAATATTTTGTGTATTGAGTTGTTAGAAAATTTCAATTAGCTTTTGCGTTTAGTTTTCTTCTAATCTTAGTGTCATGCTATATCATGAGGTTAGCTTGGGATTACTTGTGGATTGAAGAGTGATACATCTGAACTCATTTAAGGTGTATTTAGCTCAATAATTAGTATCCTCAATGCCTAATTTTTTCCTATTCTAATGAAATGTTGATGATTTGCATCTATAAAAGCAAATGGACAATGCAAGGATTGATGTATGAAACAATGATCAAAAATATAAAAACAAGTGCAAATTACACATTGTTGATCACCAAATGAGAAAAATGGATCGACTTATGATCCCAACCTAATCCACAATGACAGTACATAGCACTTCTGTCTATTGAAATAGGTTGGAGAACCTCAACAAAGAAGGCGATACGCTGAATGAGAAGCCCACCTTGCCAATCATCTCTGAAAATGACAATACAAGGAGAAAATTAAATGCTAGAAAGGCGAATAAAAGTGGTACTCGGTTATTCACCGAATGTGAAAGGCTAATTCAAATGAGTTCGCCGACTGAGGTTCAAACACCTGAAGCCTAGAGCATAAAAAGGCGAACTGAAGCAAAAGAGGTGATTCACCGAAAGATCTCAGCGAGTCAGACTAATGTTGCTAAATGAGATGCGCATCGGGTTTTTGGCCAATTTTTGGGAAATTATAAATAGCCCAAAGGATACTGAAAGTAGAGAATTCTTAATTTTAGAGAATTTGAGAAATATTTGAGTTTTGAGAGAGAACACTTGACCTTTGTGAAGAACACGTTCTAGCATCTAGGATTTTTTAACTTTACAAATGAATTTGATAAATTGAAGTTGAATCCAAAGTGAGTTTACTTGTAATTGCTTAATTTCAGGTTACCCATGGTTTTTTCATGGAAGATATATTTTCTTTGCTTTTTGTGATGGGTGGCTAATACCCCAAGATCTGGAGGTGCAATTATGGGATTGAGTGTTGATTTAATGTAGAGGGTGTTGTGTTATGCTTTGTTTTGCTGCTATTCATATATGAATTTGGGCTAATTATCAAGGAGTTAATTTATGAATCAAGGTTACTTAATTCCTACTTTTGATCTCAGGTTGATGCTTGAAAGAGATTGATTGGAGTAGGTAATTAGTCCAATACTAGCAATTTAGGTTTTATGACTATAACTTGCTTGAAAATAGAGGTTATGAGTCAGATTTACTTGCCTTATTTCCTGTAACGACCCATTTGGTCATTTTAAATATTAAAACTTTTTATTTTATAAGATACTTTTCGATAGATTCTAAATGGGTATTTTAGACTATTCGTGATTATAATTATAAAAATAGTAGGGTAGTTTTAATAATTAATTTGATTGGTGGTTAAAAAGGATAACATTAAAATTAATAGTGGGTCACTTTTACCACTTTTAGAATTAGACTTTAAATAAATACAGTAGTAAATAATATGTAGAAGAAAAGAAAAGAGGAAAAGAGGAAAACAACCTTCGGCGGCTAATAGCCTCAAACGGTCGAGAAGAGGGTGGCTGCCTCATTCTCCATGCACAGTAAAGAAATAATAAAAGATTAGTCTTTAATATTTTGTGTAGATAAATATATATATGTATATATTGAATAGGTGGAGATCCTATTATTATAATATTAATATTATTTGAGTTGGATAAGAATTAAGTTTGAAAGTAACAATGTTTAAGTGGCGTGTTGTTGCTGCTAACGTGTATTGATTTTATAAAAGTGGGGAATGGACAATTGTTAGGCAATTAGTGGCTAGTGACTGTTCAATAAATAGGAGTTATGTTTTTTAAATCATAAGATAGTGTTAGAATTAATATGGTGGACACCTATTGCATCAATTTTGTGGTTGATGCCAATGGTTCTGTAACTAGTGGCTTCAAACTTGAATAATTACTATTTTTTTATGATGTTATAAATTAAGTTTTAATATATTGAGATAGGTAATTAAATATTAGGTGTATTGAATTACTTAGGTTCCAATAAAGTTATGATAATTGGAGGAATTAAGACCTACCCTTGGGTTTAACTTTAGGAAGTTGATAATAAAATTTGACGAGTTTTTGGGTTTAGGCTAGACATACAATAATATAAGTGTTAATAGACTCGTTAACTTAAAAATTATGTATATATACTTTATAGATTGGAAAGGTTCGGAGACATTCAGGAAACAAAAAGTATTGGAGAAGCACCTTGCTTGACTTTGGTTCTTCGGTGGAGGTAGGTTATGGTTTATTCTATTTGATAGATAACGCTTAATAATGATTGATATGCATTGAATGATATTGTGAAGTTATCTATGTACTTGATTGTGTGATTGTGTGGCTTGGTTGTGTGGTTTGTGAATGGTCTGAAATCCTGAGACCGTAGAATTTATAATCTTGAACCCTCTCTATTGAAGTGATGCCTTGAATAAAGAAGGCTTGATGAAATATTATTGATGAAATTGAAAAGTGGTGATAAAAAATGATAAATTAATTGTATTATTGGATTGGAATGTCACATTTTGACACGGTATTCTTGGATCGGAGTGTCACATTTTGACAAAGTATTATTGGATTAGAGTGTCACATTCCGACACAGTATTCTTAGATCGGAGTGTCACGTTCCAACACGGTATAATTGGATCAGAGTGTCACCTTCCGACACGATAATATCAAAGCAAAAACATATTGAATTAACGGAATGTACTCAATCTCAAAGAACTCAATTCCACAAATGGTTTAGTTGGAGGCATGAGTTCTCATGGATGATCTTGATATTGTTGACTTATTGCATACTTACTTTAGTGTTGTTGACACTGGTTCATGTTGTTTGTTGCTTATCACATGTTAAGTGTTATAGTTGAGTTCATACTATTATTCATTGTATATTAGTTTCTATTTTGGGTTGGGCGATGATACTTACTCAGTACATGTTGCCCCGTACTGAGCCCTACTTGTATTTTTCTTTGTTTTCCTTTACTGGAGTACAAAGAGTGTACCAATGACTTCAAATTTCCCTTAGATCTATCTAGTCTCCAGCATATCAGGTTCCAAGGTGAGCTATTCATTCAAGCTCGTGTTGGATTCTCTCGGTCATGACATGATGTCCTATGTTTTCGGACACATACCATTCTACTCTTTTATTTTGGTGTATTTGATATTCTTAGACTTAGTATTTGGAGATTAGATGTACTTGATGTGATGACTTTCAGGTTTGGGAAATGATATATTAATAAGTGTTGGAGCTTCTGCATTACTTTTGTTATTTATAGTTGAATTATTGGTATATGTTGGGATTTGGATTTCTTGGTTCGCCCACCTAGGAGGTTAAGTGTGGGTGTCACTCACGACTTATTTTGGGTCGTGACAAATTTGGTATCAGAGCGTTAGGTTTAGTGATCTCATCATACAAGGATAAGTCTAGTAGAGTCTTGCGAAACGGTATGGGAACGTCTTTACTTTTCTTCGAGAGGCTATAGGACTTTAGGAAAACTTAACTTCTTCTTTCTTTCGTGCTACTACTTGAATCCAATTGGTATCTAGGTAAATTAGTATCTTAACTTCTTCACTCTATTTCACGTTTGATTAGTAATGGAGTATTAGAAATTGAAATTGTAACGTCAGAAAAAAGAACGTATCCTTGAAAATAGGTATATTTTCTCGATTGACTGTAAGACCTTAATTACTAGTGTTCAAAATGATTTTTTTGTTAAGTTCATAAAGTTGAATTCTTCGTGGGTATTGATTAGGAAGATGATTATGCTTTCATGTTGATTGTCTTGAGCTGCTTCATAAAAGGAACATAGTGGAGAGGCTTAGTGTTGAGTTTGTGACATACTAGTATGTGGGAGGGAAAACTGGGGTGATAGTCTCATGTTGAGTGCCGATTAGTAAAGGCACTATCTATGACTTAAGGCAACATTTTCTAGCTTCTTCATCCAATTACATACCCCAATAGGAGAAGAGATGGTTCCTGAATATAGAGAAATAGAAGATATATGTTGCAGCCTATGAGGTCAAATTTTGTAATTTATCTAGATATGTGACAACATACAAGTTGTTTCTTAAGGAACAACCAGAAAATGAACATCATTACTTTGAAAAATACAGGTAGTAAAGTTATCATAGCTTATATGGATTGCTTAGCGAATGATGAAATTATGTTGAGGCAAGTGAGGGAAGAATCTCTATGATGATTTCATAGATTGAGTATATAGAAAAAAAAGAGTCATAATACGACTACCACAATAATATAGATTTTTACTTGGTTAAGTTATAATGTGTGTTAGTTTTGTTATCGACATGATCTAATAATGAGTTTAACAATGTTTTGGATCTGTTCAATGGATAGAAATGTGTTAGCTATTTGAATATGATCTTTTTGATAGGTGTGTTGTGTTCTAGTGATGGATCTAACGGAATTTCACGGTGTGGTACTAGTATGATTTGAAAACGAATACATTGATTTTCAAGTGTGAATACTAACTATTTCAGGAGTTCCGTTATATGATGTGTTCAGATAATGAGATTATGTGTTGCATTCATATTTGAGTTAAGCTTTACTTTTAAGCGAAATTTTAGTGGTGGATTGTTGATATAGTATTAATGCATTAAGTTGGGAAGTGTATTCTGAGGGTTCTAAATGAGGACCGGTGATTTCATCTTAAGGTCCAAGGGAATGGATAAATACCAGAATAAAAAGCTTATGGGTGAAGTAAGTTGTCACATCCCGAGACCACGCCCTAGAAGATATGACACTCTCGGAGTGCAACCGGCGTACTTGACCTCTCGGAGGTCTTGTACAAACCCTTTCGTATCGTTCATCGCATATAAACATATGAAAAGTAGTGCGGAATTTAAACTTTTCATAAACATTCTATAAGTCATTAAAAACTCTTTCATATAAAACTCATAGGAAATACTAAGTCTCATTTAATCAAATCATAGAGACAAGAGTACTTTGGGATGCGGCCCATACACAATAGAAATTAGTACTACTAAGTCTATTACAATACTTCTATAAAAGAAATAAAAGACATCTATGCCCTCGAGTCAAATGAGGACATACTTCAACTTGCTTGAATGATCTTCTAATCCAAGCTTAGCTCTCCAAAAGCACCTTCACCTATGAATCACTTTAGAGATAGATAAAAGCATGAAATTAGTACAACCACATGTACTAAGTATGACATAATGCATAAAATCATGAAAACGGACATTTATTTGAAATATGCATCTTTTTCATTTAAATATCATAATATAATCATAATAACAATATTTAACAACTTAGAAACACATAAGAAGTCACTTAAGCAATTTATCACATTTTTATGAACATTACAGTGATACCATGTCACTTTACAGTGACTCAATTCACTGTTACAGTGAAGATTACAGTGAAGTTCTCCACTTCTCCTTAGACACCTTCTAGCATGCAATCCTCTCACTAAAAGCTATCCTAAGACTCACTTAAGTAAGAAAAAGAGAGACCGCTAATACAACCTCTCTAGGCACACCTAAATGATCCTTAAGACTACCTATAATGAGATCTATACATACTTACAATACGCCAAACATATGAACATGAGATCCTCCTACTAAAGGTGATTCAAAATCTCACTTGAGTGAGTTGTGAAGCGACCGCCCATACAATCCCTTAAGAGATCCTATAGACTACCTAAGATAGAATCATTCTCACTCAATACAACAACATATAAACGATATGACATTTTCCTTCCAAAGTCTATCAAAAGACTTACTTAAGTAAATCAAGAAGATAATGTCCATGATTGACCTCTTCAAGATTACCGAATAATCCTGAAGACTACCTAAGTTTGGATCATTCTACATAATCAACCATATTCCTTAACTAGGTCATTCTTAAGACTTATCTAGGTAAGATACGAAGTGACCATTCCTATGCCCCTTCACACCTTAACTAGACAACCCTTTACTACTCTAGATAAGTACTTATTCATTTAACATGCTTTCTTAACTTAAGTAATTACATTCATTAGTTCATTTAAGACTCATTCATCACATAAGGGCATTCAATTAATGGTCTTGGACAAGACCTAGGGACTCTAACTAACACCTTCAAAGTCTATTGTGCAATGTCTAGATAGCGGCCCATACCACCACCTAAACTTCTTAGAACTTCTAATGATAGTAGGTATCCCATATGATTAGAATAGGCAATAACCGACATAGACCATGTTAGCTAAACATGGAATCCGGAGTTCTAACCTACTCCGATGAGGGTGTTGTACTTGCCAAGGGTAGAACTAAGATACATCCCATGTAGGCACATGGTTAAGGAATATGAAGGGCTTTTATGCACTCTAGTTTCATTCTCAAGTAAAGATACATTGTACTCTAGTCTCATTCTCAAGTAGAGCTACTTCCCATAACATACTCACTCGGTGCTAGCATTTGTTCTCATAGAGTCATATACATTAAAGGTTCATACAAAGGGGTTCCATATCTAGTTCATAACCCAATCACATTCACCCTAACAAAGAGGTCCACTAGGGCTACCTTACAGTGGCGACAAAGATAGCTCATTATAACTTTCCTAATGATGATATGATGTCGTTCCATCCAATCAACCCTAAGTCCACCATTCCTTTACATGAAGGATACCATTACGTCTTTCGACTTCAACATTCATAACCTTACCACTAGGTTTAAGGTTTCACGTACATGACCTTCGTAACATCATTTAAGGTCTCACATATAATTCATTCATACATGACAAGGGTGCACTAAGATTACCTAGTCAAGACATCTCATATTCACATGTCATTAATACATGTATCAAGTAAGGGACACAAATCCACCAAAACAAGACAAACCATTCTTTACTTTATTAAATATATCATATCATTCTTTGAAGCGTATAGGAATGACCCAATCATATTTATGTCATCCTATACATTACTATACATCATCAATATAACTATTTTAGACTCATATAGTCAAGTATGGACAATCATGCATCAACTCTAAGACTACACACACAAGCACATAGTCATAGTCTAACATGATCACCTAATGTCAATAGAAGAACACATACTTTCACATTAATCACATGTAGATAGATATTCTCATACTTCACATAAATCAACTACACAAATCATCATATTACTTCAAGTAGTTTGCCGACAAGGACATGATCATTATAATACATAACGTAACGCCGACAAGGCCACATCAATTGCAAGTAAAGCACATAGCACCGCCACCATAAGTGGACCATACCAATCACAACATAATTGAAGTCTAATTAACATAAAATAAAGATAATTAGGGCATCGTACCACCAATCCATTCTCAACACTTCAATCCAATGCTAAATCATCCAATTCAATACCATAAGGCCCTTACCAATGACCATAACCAATAATTAAATACATAAACTATGATATTCAATGAAACTAGGTCAATTGAATATATATATATATATATATATATATATATATATATATATATATATATATATATATATATTTATCAATCTAAGACAACCTATCCATCAATTGAATACAATTATTATATCATTCAATAGCCCATAGAAAACTACATAGAATTCATAAGCATTAAGTCAATACCACTTAACCCATAAAGTAGTCAAAAATTAGGGTTCATCAATTACATGGGTTCATAGGTTAATTGATTTAAAATCATCTAATTAACAACAATTTTAATCAATATACAATGCCTTAAAATCTTTAATGCAAGAACCCATGGATAGATCACAAAATTGGACAAGTTCATCTTTGAAAACTTTAGAAAACTCTTTGAATGTTGGGCTCCTTGATGAATAGAGTTTCAAGGATCAAAAACCATACCTTAATAAAGCTAATCCTACAATTTGATGAAGAATCACCACTCAAATCTCCAATCCAAGCCCTTCCTTGAGTTTTGGCTCCAATGGAGTTCTAGAAAATTTCTAATGGAATTTGGGTTTTGATTTTTGAAGAATGAATTCTTCTAAGTGTTAAAGACTTATAAAAATGTTTAAAATACCCAAAATACCCTTTAGTAACTGCCCTTTTTCTTATTTGGACATGGGTGAATTTACCAATCCAAGCCTTCCTTGAGTTTTGGCTCCAATGGAGTTCTAGAGAATTTCTAAGGGAATTTGAGTTTTGATTTTTGAAGAATGAATTTTCTACGTGTTAAAGGCTTATAAACATATTTAAAATACCCAAAATACCCTTTAGTAACCTCCCTTTCTCTTATTTGGACGTGGTGTGAATTTACCAATTCACCCCTTGAACTTAACAGTAACTGCGCAGGTTGACAGCACCATCGACGGATGGCCACCTACGGACCCTCCCTCAACCAACGGACCATTTTGTTGGTCCGTGGTTAGGGACTGAGACTGGTCCTTGGCTTGGATTTCTCCCACGTCTAAGTACTGACGCACGACACCCATCGACGGGGCGTCGACTGGCCCACGAGCCATCTACTGCCTCCGTCGTTTGGGGTCGTCTTGGCAGTCTTGGCTTCAAGGAAAGGGTCCTTCCTCAAGGACCCTTGTATGGTCCTTGGGAACTTTCACCCGGACGTTTCTAATCAAAATATTTCTGTATATGAGTTTAGGACCTCTCACATGAATTTTATCCAAAACGAACACGTAAAACTCGACGAAACATGCATAGACACACAAGGTCGTTCCAAGGCAAACCTTTCAAACGTCATGGACGTTCTTGGACATTTGACCTACAAACTTCACGAAACTTGACTGTACTGCCTATAAACACTATAATAACTCATTTAAGGACCTCATAAGATCATGAAACACACATATAATCATATAACCACATATGAGACACATAGGTGACTTAGTCGTCGAACGTCTTAGTCGTCCCTTGATGTTTGACTTCCAAATCACCTAAAAATCTAGACACTGCCTCAACGCTACATTATAGACCATTTTAGGACCTTAGACCATCATGAAAACCATGTTAGGCTCTAGCTTCACCGAAGTGATTTTCGAGGTATTACATAAGTCCCAAAGAGAAAACTTGTTTGAAGGTAATTGAAAATTTTAGTAAAACAAAAATGTATATAAAAGAGGGTTAGTCCTTTGAATTTGATTGGTATAACTAGATTTAAGGTGTCATATTGATGAAAAAGTTGACTTCGTGGTGATGACAAGTGCTACCTGAGCATGATGGTAATAAGAGTTCGTGATGAATTGTGATTGAGATGAAACTAGATAATAAGGATTGTTGGTTAAACAAGTTTTGTATAGTGATAACGATTGTGGGTATCTAAGGTCTTGATTTTCTACTATTTGGGGAGTAACTTGGTTGAATGGAAAGGTTTAGGAGATGTCGGGACACCACTCGCATAGAATTTAAAGTAGCTAGAGTCATAATTAATAAAAATATATATGTAAATAATTATGAGATATAGTGAAGCCTACAGAAAGAGTGAGAGCAAGAATATTTTCTCTGATTGCAAAGGTCGAAAATGTATTTTCAAAGGGGTTGAGAATTGGGTTCAGTGACACGTGATTTCATATGTTTTACTCTAGTCATGGTAATAGTGTCACGGATTAATCAGATTGATTAAAACGATTGGATAAGATTCGAGAAAGAAGTCTATATGCGCTCGATTTGAGTTTGGTAATACATCTTTTTGAGTTTTATAAATGGCACAGTTTGGATCAGAATTCAATTTCTTTTTGTAAGTCTAAGTTTGTGGCAATATTTTTGTCTAAGATATGGATTGAAAGATAAGAAATAATCTATCACAATGAGTGTTAGGCATTTGGACGGACTTATGCATGGTGTTGGTCATAAAGTTTGTTACTTTTGATTTGTTTTAAGGGACACAAGGAAAGGTTTCACAGAAAATTGTTGGTTTAGAGAATAAGTTAAAATGTCATGGGTTCTTTGTAAAAGGATAAGATCAGTAAGCGAGCTAGAGAATCAACAAAAGTCTGATATATTGAAGGATTGAGATATTTGGAATTTTGCACCA
The DNA here is from genome assembly GCA_016801875.1 of Solanum sitiens. Lineage (NCBI taxonomy): Eukaryota > Viridiplantae > Streptophyta > Magnoliopsida > Solanales > Solanaceae > Solanum > Solanum sitiens. Next base: position 3,551,783 of record JABWTJ010000049.1, on the reverse strand, counting down.
TGAGAAGAATTTGAGAAAAGTGAAGAAATAAGACTTCTCGTATAAACCTTTGGGGTGTAGTTCAAGGTTGTATTATTTTTTTACCTCTGAGTTAGATATGACCGTGAGATGTGAATTAGTTCGGTACAAACTTACTAGCAGTGTATCATTTACTTATATAAAGACTGAGTTTTTGTTTGGGTGACAAAAAGTGAGGTATGGAAAATTAAGTATTTTATGTGGTTAGATTGCTCATGATAGATAAATTAATAATGATTTACACGGTGTGATATAATTCTATATGGTTATTAAGAATTTAGAGTTGGGTTAATACTGCTCTATTGATGGACTACATAGAATGTTAAGATATGTTACATAGACATTTGATGGTGAATAGAGATTATGAGATTATAGTATACAGATTATTTGAGTGACCGAGAATTTTTCTAAGTGTTGGCATGAGGTATGTGATGGTTTAAAATGGTAGCTAAAGCATGGTATGGGGAAGTGGTGTGGAGTTGACTTTGGGTGTTATTTAATAGTTTTATATAACACCCAGGAAATCCATGAACTATAATAGAGCCTAATATGTTGAGTAATAATGATTTTAGACCTAAATAAGTATAAACAACTTTTTGAGAAGTATCGGAGCAATAGGATTAAAGAAAAGCCTTAACGTCCGGAAACTAGCGAAATTTAACTAGTTGACGCCCTATGCTTGGTGAAGGTTTCGGAGGGTCAAATGAAGTCTAAAACTTGTAAAAATACTTTGGATAGGTAGAGTGTAATATAAAGAGTCTAAACGTCTGATAACGACACCTCAAGGACCTCCGAAAGGGTTCTTGGGAAGGACCCTAACATGGGAGGGCAGGCTGCCAAAGCAGCCTGCGTAAGTCAGGATTCAGTGGGCTGTTGTGCGACGCGCAACCCACACGGACCTCACTGGTTCAGTTTTAATTTTCCAAATAAAAGTTCGTGTTGGCCCAGCGACGCGGAGCCACTTCCTAGATTCATAAAAAGTCGTATTTTGAGTGTTTTGACTTCACAAATAAACCCATTTAAGTGAGGGGTATTTTGGGTAATTTAATAGGTGACTATATAATGTATTAGGGTCAGTTTTAGGTCCATTGTAACACAAAAAAATGAAGTCCCACAAGTTGAATTAAAAAATCTCTCTCTCTCCCAAAGTCTCTCTTCCTCCAAAACTCCATTGAAGACCAATAGAGCTCCAAGAAGAAGATCAAGCCTTCAAGTTTTTCAACCCAATTTCGTGTCTCTCTCATCAATAAGGTATGGTTTCTTTCATTCTTGGGATTCCTTTACCCAATAGGTCCTTCAAAAGATGATTTCTAGATCCCCCCAAACAAGGTTTTTTCTCCTCACATGGGTCTACTTTCTAAAACGAAATTGTGAGTTAATTGTGATGAATTATGATGAATTATTGTTTTTTAAGTATGAATTGATGGTCAATTGATGAATTACTACGAGTTTTCCCTTGAACCATGTCTTTCCCCAAATACCTAATTTCTTGGATTGATTAAGGTGAATTGTTGAGGGTAATGAACATGTCCCTTGTTTACTTTAATTTTAGTTATGTTAATACTTCATGAATTGCCCTATTTCATGTGTTGGTTGTGACTTCTTGGATACTGAAGTATGAAGTCCCATGAAGGGAAATAAGGTATGATCTTGATTCTCCTTTGATCTCAATTATGCAAGGTGAAATCTTCTTATGTGATAATAATGCTATAGCTAATTGTATTATTGTGATGTTGGTGACAAGGATCCCTCATCCCTAACCCTAAATCTATGAATTGGCTATGAAGTATGAAATTTTGATATGATGTGATCATTATATGATTGAATGTAATTTCTCATGAATTATACTATGGTGTCTAAAGTGATACGATAATTCTCACTTGTGATCACCTATGAGCAATTATGAGAAGATGTTTACTTAAGGGTCTAAAAGAGACTAATGCAAACTTGTATGATGTTATATGATGATTAGTAAAGGGAATAATTGCTTAGCACCGAAATGGCATGTAAATGAGATGGAGGTCTTACGTTAGTAAGTTCGGCTTCCCACATGGGTTTCCTCACGTTAGTAAGTCGGGATTCCCTAGTTATGTGTTGTCTCATGAGATGAAAACCTCCACGATAGTAAGTCAAGGTTTCTATCAACAATCTTCTTGACCATTAACTATTTGCCCATATAGGACTCTAGCTTAGTGGATCCACCTAGATAGCTACGTATGAATGGTTGCACCTTAGGCAAGTGTTAACCCTCTATTTTCGGTGTGGGAGTAGAACACCGAATTCCATGTAGCTCACATGGTCTCACTTCTTTCCCTAACGTAAAATTAAATGAATAATTGAAGTATGTAAACTCATATTAGGGTTGTCTTGAAGGCTTCTACATAGGGTAAGGGAGGGTATGAGACTTCTCTTACTCATTGCACATGTGGGGTCCTAAGGGATGGTTCTAGTAGTGTTCTTTTTATGATTATGATTATGTTGATAAGCTATTAGTAGTATTCATGTATTAGTCATGTTATAATGAATTACGAGAATATGTTGTAAGTATGAAGTGGGTTGCTTAATGTGATATTTAGCCTTGGATAGGATTATAGGGTTCTATCTTTGGCATTGCACAAATATTACTTGGGTGATCTATGTGTTGGGTTACTATTATGTTGAATTGACTTATTATGCTTTTGATATATGTATGTTGAGTTAAATTGATAAAAAGCATGATTTTGACTAAATTGTTCTTTTCTCATGCATTGATGATTTTGTGCATAGAAGCCATACTTAGTACATGTGGTTTGTACTAACCCATATTTTCTCCCTTTTCCCCAAACATTTTAGGTTCGGGCTATTGAGGAGATTCATCGTCATTGAAGAAGAAGACTTGGCTCTTTCCTAAGTCAATTAGTGCGTCCTCATGAGTTCTGAGGATAAAGTCACTCATCAAGCCTTATTGGTTTTGTCGATATTTTGAGACAATTATTCCATTCTCATGTTGAGACTTTCATTGTAGCCTATATGGCATATTGTAATAGACTAAGGGTTATGCCCAAACTATTGTGATTCAATTTATAGATGGTTTAATGTTAGACAAAGTATTAGACTAAATTCCTATATGTTGTATGTTGTTTATGCGAGAAGCCTATTATGCTTCCTATGTAGAGGTCTATGTAAACCTCATTGATATATAAGCAAAAGTTTTTAATTTTCCCGTATTTTCTTACCTATGATGTGTTATGACGAACACTAAGGGCTTGTCTTTGTCCCCGTAGTGGACGATGACGCCAGTAACGACTAGGGGGCACTTTGGTTATATACAAACTTGGTATGAGAGCATTAGGTTAAAGTAAATCTTAGGATTGATGTCTCACTAAACCACATCTATGTAGGGTCTTATTCATAATTGTGAAGCGCGCCAAACTTATGAATGAGAGACTATGTGATGCTTAGGAACTTTCACTCTCTTGTTATTGCTTGGTCATGCCTAAGAGTCCTAGCTCTGTTTAGTCCTTTCTTCTAATCCTTTTATTGTGATTATAGGCAATGAATACAAGGAGGAACAATGCTCAAAGGACCGTAGAGGATAATTTGAATGAGGCGGTTTCCCCTCAAGCTCCTCAAAACCCTCAAGTTCCTATTGAAGAAGGGGTTATGTCTAATATTGAGATAAGGTCGGCCGTTCATAGCTTGACTCAAGTGTTGGCTACTCAAGTTACTAGGGATGCAAGGGCGCAAGTGAACCCCAATTCTAACACCACGCTTCAAGGATTAGGGATTTCACAAGGATGAATCCCCCTACTTTCTTTGGTTCTAAGGTGGAGGAGGACCCACAAGGGTTCATTGATGAAGTGTTCAAAGTTCTTGATGCTATGGGTGTTTCTTCTCAAGAAAAGGCGGAACTAGCCGCCTACCAACTCAAAGACGTAGCTCAAGTTTGGTATGAGAAATGGAAGGATGAAAGGCCGGTTATAGAAGGCCGGATTACTTGGGGAGCTTTCAAAACGGCTTTCCTTGATAGGTTCTTTCCCTTGGAGCTAAGGGAGAGGAAAATTAAAGAATGCATCAACCTTCGTCAAGGGGGTATGAGCGTGAAGGAGTATAGCCTCAAGTTCACTCAACTATCCAAGTATGCTCCAACTATGGTTGCGGATACTAGATCCAGGATGAACAAATTTGTTATTGGAATATCTGATCTTGTGGTTAATGAGTGTAGGTAGTCTATGTTGATTTCTAGCATGGACATCTCTCGCCTCATGGTTCATGACGAACAAATTGAGGAGCAATAGCTTAAGCAAGTTGATAGGGAGTTGAAGAAGGTAAGAACCGAAGATGGGATTCTTCCAAGGCTAAGTTTGAGGTACAAGACAAACCAAGGTTCAAAAAGAGGTTTTCCAACCAAGGCCCTTCTAATGCTCCAAGGGTCAACAAGAGTAAGGTGCCTACTCCCAAGCCCCAAGAGGAGAAAGGTGGAAAATCTTATGTTGAGAAGCCGTTTTGTGCAAAATGTGATAATAGACATGATGGTAAATGCCTATTTGGCACGGGTAATTGCTATGGTTGTGGCAAGAGTGGTCACATCAAGAGAGATTGCACTATAATGAAGTCTCAAGGAAGGGAAAATGCTCAAGCTCAAGCAAGTGCCCCAAATCCGGATGCTCCTAAGAAGAACCGCTTCTATGCTCTCCAATCCCGAAGTGATCAAGAGAGCTCACCGGACATGGTCACTGTTATGTTAAAATTATTTTCCTTTGATGTATATGCTTTGTTAGATCCGGGAGCTACGTTGTAATTTGTGACCCCTCTTGTAGCCATGAAGTTTGATATACTACCCGACATATTAGATGAACCTTTTTCGATTTCTACCCCGGTGGGTGCTTCTGTGGTGGTTGATAGAGTCTATAAAGGTTGTCCTATTTCCTTGCCAATAGAGTTACATTAGTTGACTTTATAAAACTTGATATACTAGATTTTGATGTTATTTTGGGTATGGATTGGTTGCATGATTGCTTTGCCTCTATTGATTGTAGGACAAGGATAATGAAATTTCAATTCCCAAATAAACCCATTTTTTAGTGGAACGGAGGAAACTCAAATCCTCGGGGTAAGATCATCTCATGTTTAAAAGCGTGCAAATTGATTGCAAAGGGTTATCTCTACCATATAGTAAGAGTTAGGGATCTTGAATCCTAGGTCCCCCCAATAGAGTCGGTACTCGTAGTGAGGGAATTTCCGGAGGTTTTTACCAATGACCTTCTCGGAATTCCTCCTGAACGGGAGATTGACTTCGGCATAGACTTGTTGCCGGATACACAACCTATTTCAATCCCTCCTTATCGGATGGCCCTGGCAGAATTGAAGGAGCTAAAGGCTCAACTCAAAGATTTTTTAGATAAGGGCTTTATTCAACCGATCATATCGCCATGGGGTGCTCCGGTATTATTTGTAAAGAAGAAGGATGGGTCGTTGAGAATGTGCATCAACTATTGTCAATTAAACAAAGTCACTATAAAGAATAAGTACCCGCTCCCTAGGATTGATGACTTGTTTGATAAACTCCAAGGAGCGAGTTACTTTTCGAAAACTGACTTGAGGTTGGGTTATCATCAACTTAGGGTGAGAGAAGTTGATGTTACAAAAAGGGCATTCCGAACAAGATATGGTCATTTCGAATTCGTAGTGATGTAATTTGGTCTAACTAATGCCCCGGCGGCTTTCATGGACCTCATGAATCGAGTTTTTGGAAAGTATCTTGATTTGTTTGTGATTGTCTTCATTGATGACATTTTGATATACTCTAGGAGTGAAAATGATCATATGAGACATTTGAGGATAGTTTTGCAAGTTTTCGAGGATAACCAACTTTTTGCTAAGTTTAGCAAGTGTGAGTTTTGGTTGAGGTCGATTGCATTTCTTGGGCACATTGTCTATAGTAAAGGGGTAGAGGTTGATCCAAGGAAGACGGAAGTGGTCAAAAGTTGGCCTAGACCTTTGAGTCCTACCGACATTCGGAGTTTTCTATGGTTGGCCGGTTACTATAGGAGGTTTGTTGAGGGATTTTCATCTATCGCATCTCCATTAACGGCCTTAACCCAAAAAAAGTCCAAGTTCGAATGGTCGGCATCTTGTGAGAAGAGCTTCCAATTATTGAAAGATAGACTCACCTCCGCTCCGGTATTGATCTTACCGGAGGGTACCGATGGGTTTGTGGTTTATTGTGATGCCTCCCGAGTGGTTCTAGGATGTGTGCTCATGCAACATGGCAAAGTCATAGTGTATGCCTCTAGACAACTCAAGCCACATGAAAAGAATTATCCAACACACAACCTTGAGCTTGCGACCGTGGTATTTGCTCTAAAGATTTAGATACACTATCTATATGGGGTGCATATTGACGTGTTCACGGATCATAAGATCCTAGAATATTTATTCACCCAAAGAGACTTGAATTTATGCCAAATAAAATGGTTAGAGCTTCTAAAAGACTATGATATGAGTGTCCTTTACCATCCCGGGAAAGCTAATGTGGTGGCGGATGCTTTGAGTCGAGTGTCTATGGGTAGTGTGGCTCACGTGGTTGATGAGAAGAAAGAATTAGTGAAGGATGTTCATCGGTTGGCACGGTTGGGTGTCCGATTAGAAGAATCTTCAAGGGATGGTTTCATGGTTCGTCACAACTCCAAGTCGTCTTTAGTGGTGGATGTGAAATCTAAGCAACGTCTTGATCCCCTATTGATGGAGTTGAGGGAGTCGGTCCATAGAAATAATAATGAATCATTCTCCCAAGAGGATGGGGTACTTAGGTACCAAGGAAGGTTATGTGTTTCGGATGTGGATGGTTTAAGGGAGAGGATCATGGAAGAGGCTCATGGCTCCCGATATTCCATTCACCCGGGGGCCACCAAGATGTATCATTATTTGCGTAACATTTATTGGTGGAATGGAATGAAAAGAGGGATAGCAAATTTTGTGGCTAGATGCTCGAATTGCCAACAAGTCAAAGCCGAGCATCAAGGGCCGGGAGATCTTACCCAAAATATTGACATCCCCACTTGGAAGTGGGAAAATGTCAACATGGACTTCGTGGTAGGATTACCTCGTACCCGTCGACAACATGACTCAATATGGGTCATAGTGGATAGATTGAACAAGTCAGCCCATTTCCTTCCCATAAAGGTTTCTTACTCGACGGAGGAATATGCTAAATTGTATGTTAAGGAAATCGTGAAGTTGCATGGGGTCCCCTTGTCCATCATTTCTGATAGGGGAACTCAATTCAATTCACATGTTTGGAAATCTTTCCAAGATGTACTTGGTACACAAATAAAGCTTAGCACCGTTTTCCACCCTCAAACGAATGGACAAGCGGAGCGCACTATTCAAACTCTAGAAGATATGTTGAGGGCTTGCGTGATTGATTTCAAGGGCAATTTGGATGATCACCTACCATTAATTGAGTTTTCCTACAATAATAGCTACCATCCAAGTATCGGTATGGCACCTTTTGAAGCACTTTTTGGTAGAAAATGCCGGTCCCCGATTGGATGGTTTGAAGTAGGTGAGTTTTCTCTTCTTGGTCCCGAGTTAGTGTATGAAGCCACAGAGAAAGTTTGACTCATAAGGGAGAGGTTGAAATGGCTTTTAGTTGGCAAAAGTCATATGCCGACAATAGAAAGAGAGACCTTGATTTCGAAGTAGGAGATTGGGTCTATTTGAAAATTTCACCCATGAAAGGGGTGATGAGGTTTGGAAAGAAGGGGAAACTTAGTCCTCGTTATGTGGGGCCGCATGAAATTTTGAAGCGAGTTGGGAGTGTTGCCTATGAGTTGAGGTTGCCAAATGAGTTGGCCATGATTCATCCGGTGTTCCATGTTTCTATGCTTAAGAAGTGTATAGGTGATCTGGTGTCCATTCTCCCTCTAGAAGGTTTAGGGGTAAGAGAGGACCTTTCTTATGAAGAGGTCCCGGTTTAAATTTTGGATCGCCAAGTTAAGAGATTGAGGAACAAGGAGGTTGCCTCCGTAAAAGTTCTATGGAGGAACCACCTTGGTGAGGGTGCAACATGGGAGACCGAGGCCGACATGAAGACCCGCTATCCTCATCTTTTTCCCCTTACAACTAGACAAGATTTACGTTAGTAATTCCTCATATGACTATTATGAATAATGTTGAACTTATCAAGTTTTTCGAAATATGTGCATATTATAGTAGAAATTCATGCCTAAGTTGAGTTCTTGTCTTTCCATGAAACATGCTTATTATGTTGGCTTTCACTTGATTGTGTTATGTGCTATAAGTGTTCATGGTAGATTATAATGAGAATGTTTGATGTTATTTTTTTTATGTTCATATTGAGCTCATATTAAAATGGAGAAGGTAGTACCTCCTTAAGTGATACGAAAAGTTGAGCCTTTGTTATGGTATGTGTGGATTAAGTTCCTATTTGTTTATGATATGTTGTTATGTTGAAGGGAGTTGAAATGTGCTCCTATGAGCTGTGACTCATTATGATTTTGGTTATGGTTGGCTGCTAGTCTTGAGTTCTTTTTCTTTTTCCCAATAGAAAGTTTGAGGTGTCATTCAGGGACGAATGTTCCTAAGGGGGGATATTGTAACACCCCGGAAATCCATGGCCTATAATGGAGCCTAATATATTGAGTAATAATGATTTTAGACCTAAATAAGTACAAACAACTTGTTTGAGAAGTATCGGAGCAATAGGATTAAAGAAAATCCTTAACGTCCGAAAACTAGCGAAATTTAACTAGTTGACGTCCCTATGTTTGGTGAGGTTTAGGAGGGTCAAATGAAGTGTAAAACTTGTAAAAATACTTTGTATAGGTAGAGTGTAGTATAGAGAGTCTAAACGTCCGATAACGAAATCCCAAGGACCACCAGAAGGGTCCTTGTGAAGGACCCTAGCATGGGAGGGCAGGCTGCCAAAGCAGCCTGCATAAGTCAGGATTCAGTGGGCTGCTGCGCGATGCGCAGCCCACACGGACCTCACTGGTTCAGTTTTCATTTTCCAAATAAAAAGTGCATGTTGGCCCCTCGACGCGGAGCCACTTCCCAGATTCGTAAAAAGTCGTATTTTAAGTGTTTTGACTTCACAAATAAACCCATTTAAGTGAGAAATCTTTTGGGTAATTTAATGGGTGAATATATAATGTATTAGTGTCAGTTTTAGGTCCACTCTAACACAAAAAAATCAAGTCCCACAAGTTGAAATCAAAAATCACTATCTCTCTCTCCCAAATTCTCTCTTCCTCCAAAACTCCATTGAAGACCAATACAGCTCCAAGAAGAAGATCAAGCCTTCAAGTTTTTCAACCCAATTTAGTGGCTCTCTCATAAATAAGGTATTATTTCTTTCACTCTTGGGATTCCTTTCCCCAAGAGGTCCTTCAAAAGATGATTTCTAGATCCCCCAAAACAAGGGTTTTTCTCCTCATATGGGTCTACTTTCTAAAACAAAATTGTGAGTTAATTGTGATTAATTATGATGAATTAATGTTGTTTAAGTTTGAATTGATGGTCAATTGATGAATTACTATGAGTTTTGCCTTGAACCATGTCTTTCCCCAAATCCCTAATTTCTTGGATTGATTAAGGTGAATTGTTGAGGGTGATGAACATATCCCTTGTTTACTTTAATTTTAGTTATGTTAATACTTCATGAATTTCCCTATTTCATGTGTTGGTTGTGATTTCTTGGGTATTGACGTATGAAGTCCCATGAAGGGCAATGAGGTATGATCTTGATTCTCCTTTGATCGCAATTATGCAAGGTGAAATATTCTTATGTGATAATGATGCTATAGCTAATTGTGTTGTTGTGATATTGGTGACAAGGATCCCTCATCCCTAACCCTAAATCTATTAATTGGCTATGAAGTACAAAATTTTGATACGATGTGATCATTATATGATTGAATGTAGTTTCTCATGAATTATAATATGGTGCCTAAAGTGAAAGGATAGTTCTCACTTGTGATCTCCTATGAGCTATTATGATAAGATGTTTACTTAAGGGTCTAAAAGAGACTAATGTGAACTTGTATGATGTTATATGATGATTACTAAAGGGAATAATTGCTTATAACGAAAGGACATGTAAATGAGATGGAGGTCTCACGTTAGTAAGTCCGGTTTCCCACATGGGTTTCCTCACGTTAGTAAGTCCGGATTCCCTAGTTATATGTTGTCTCATGAGATGGTAACCTCCACGTTAGTAAGTCAAGGTTTATATCAACAATCCCTTGACCCTTAACTATGTGCCCACATAGGACTCTAGCTTAGTGGATCTACCTAGATAGCTACATACGAATGGTTGCACCTTAGGCAAGTGTTAACCCTCTCTTTTCAGTGTGGGAGTACAACACTGGATTCCATGTAGCTGATATGGTCCCATGTCGGTTATTGCACTTCTTTCCCTAAAGTAAAAGTAAATGAATAATCTAATTATGTAAACTCTTATTAGGGTTGTCTTGAAGGCTTATACATAGGGTAAGGGAGGGTATGGGACTTCTCTTACTCATTGCACATGTGGTGTCCTAAGGGATGGTTCTAGTAGTGTTCTTTTTATGATTATGACTACGATTATGATTATGTTGATAAGGTATGCGTATATTCATGTATTGGTCATGTTATGATGAATTACGAGAATATGTTGTAAGTATGAAGTGGGTTTCTTAATGTGATATTTAGCCTTGGATAGGATTATGGGGTTCTATCTTTGGCATTGCATAAGTATTGCTTGGGTGATCTATGTGTTGGGTTACTATTATGTTGAATTGACTTATTATGCTTTTGATATATGTATGTTGAGTTAAATTGATAAAAAGCATGATTTTGACTAAATTGTTCTTTTCTCATGCATTGATGATTTTGTGCATAGAAGTCATACTTAGTACATATGGTTTGTACTAACCCATATTTTCTCCCTTTTTCCCAAACATTTTAGGTTCGGGCCATTGAAGAGATTCGTGGTCATTGAATAAGAAGACTTGGCTCTTTCCTAAGTCAATTGGTGAGTCCTCATGAGTTCCGAGGATAAAGCCACTCATCAAGCCTTATTGGTTTTGTCGATGTTTTGAGATAATTATTCCATTCTCATGTTGAGACTTTCATTGTAGCCTATATGGCATATTTTAATAGACTAAGGGCTATGCCCAAAATATTGTGATTCACTTTATAGATGGTTTAATGTGAGACAAAGTATTAGACTAAATTCATATATATTGTATGTTGTTTATGCGAGAAGCCTATGTATGTTTCTTATGTAGAGGTCTATGTAAACCTCCTTGCTATATAAGCAAAAGTTTTTAATTTTCCCGTATTTTCTTACCTATGATGTGCTATGATGAACACTAAGGGCTTGTCTTAGTCCTCGTAGAGGACGACGACGACGGTAATGACTAGGGGGTACTTTGGGTCGTTATATTTTATATCAATAGAAAGGTTCTATCAAATTTGAAATTAGTGCCATTAGTCTTGTTTGAGACTCATAATTGTCATGAAATGCTTAAATAGAAAGAGATATGGACATAGTTTTGATATGTATTTGATAAGAATATTTTGATACTAATGATGGTTTGAGAGTAAGGTAGATGATCGGTGTGGTATGGTTATGATGTTTTTTTTTGTATTAAGAGTGTTGACTTCAGTGGATATGGGGTTCGATAAACTAAGTATTTGTGAAATTATTATAGTGATTAAATTGGTGATTGTGGGTAGCTAGAAAGTCAAGGAAAAATAGTCCAATGAATGGAAATGTTTGATACGGGCACTATGAAAGGAGTATCTGGAATTATTATTTTTTGGTAATTAGAAATTTTATTAATCACCAAAATAGTAATTACAAAGCTAAGCCAGCAACACTCTACTAGCTATCTCACTAGACATATAACAAAACAGTAACACATTCTAAAAACTACATTTATCTAAGAAAAGTCTGACTGCGATATTAGCTCTAACACAACATACACATGCTATTCTTCTGGCTATATTCTCCATTGTGGTCTCTTGCTTCTCAAAAATTCTTATATTCCTCTCCTTCCATAGTGCATATATATACTCTGCATAAATCAATCTCACGGCTTGTGCTTGGGGCTTTTTACCTTTAGACTTATCCATTGTTGACTAACAATAGCACAACTATTAGAATTTTGATTTATCCATTGCAGTATCCTCCTCCACAGCATGCGAGCAAATATACAATCATAGAACAAATGATCTCTTGTTTCTTCTTCTTACTTACACATAACACATACAGGGGTCCACTTGCATTTTCCATTTGAGCATTCTATCTTTTGTGAGGAGCCTATTTTGAGCCTGCAGCCATAGTGTAAAGATTGCTTTTGTCCTTGCTGAGTTAGAACAAATAAGATTTCTCCATTCTACCTTCGGAAAACTGCCAAGTATTTGTTTATAAGCTTGTCTGATCATACTTTTATTCCATGCGGATTCATTATGGAATATATGCAATATCTCTTTTGCCCCCAGAACCTTTATAACCATCCAACAAGCTTGAGCTGGAACTCTGACCTCTTCCATACTTTGGCCTTTGATGTAGTAACTGTGAATCCATTTTATCCATAGCTTGTCTTGCTTTTGTTTTATATCCCAACACATTTTTAATATGGCTGCTTTGTTCCAAACTTTTAAATTCACCATGTTCAAACCTCCAGTAGACTTTGGTCTACACATCATATCCCATGAAACAAGTGCTCTCTTTGTGATCACATTTGCTCCTGACCAGATATAACTTCTACAATAAGCTTGGATTATTTTCATCACTTTTGCTGGCAGCACAAATATTTGAGCCCAATAATATTGAACTCCAAATATGACTGTCCTAACTAGTTGTACTCTCCCTGCATAAGATAATTTATTTGTTGTCGAGGAAGAAATTTTTGCCACAATTCTATCAATCAAAGGTTGCCATTGAACAATGCTGAGTTTTTTAGTGGCCAAAGAAACTCCTGGATGTCTAAATGGCAGTTCTCCAAAACTATAGCCCAAATCCTGCTGAATTTGATTCTGAACCATACATGAGACCCTCCAAAATATATAGCACTTTTTGATAGATTTGCTTGCAATCCTGAAGTTGCTGTGAATACAGAAAACTTTTCCTGCAACATGTAAATAGATTCTGGATCTCCTCTTGCAAACATTAGTAGATCATCTGCAAAGCTTAGGTGAGTAATCTTGAGCCTGCTACACTTTGGATGATATTTGAACTGCCTGTGATTTGCCAAGTCATTTAAATTTCTGCTCAAATATTCCATGACTATAGCAAACAAAAATGGAGACATAGGATCTCCTTGCCTTAATCCTCTAGCTGCCTCAAAATGTTTGTCAGTTTTCCATTGATTAAAATTGAGTAAGAAACAGTGGTTACACATTCCATTTAAATCTCTTAGGAAATCCCAATCCTGCCATTACTTGTTCTAAGCACCTCCAGTCAACAGTATCATATGCGTTTTGAATATCCACTTTTATCATACATCTAGGTGAAACATTTTTCCTATTGTATACTTGTACTAGTTCATGTGCAAGAGTGATGTTGTCTGCTCCTTTCCTCCCTGGAATGAAACCTGCCTGAGCTTCTGAAATTACAGTTGCTATCACCTTCTGAATTCAATTAGCCAACACCTTTGGTATGATTTTAAAAGTACAGTACAACAAGCTATGGGTCTATATTCTCTAATATTTGATGGATTTGGTACCTTAGGCAACAGCGTAACAGATGTACAATTATAATTTGTCAGTCTTGAAGAACTCACTTACTGCTTCATTGATATCATGCTTAATTATAGGCCATGCCTTCTTATAAAAAACAACATTGTATCCATCTACACCTTGAGCCTTATCATCACCTATTGAGCACAATCCATCGTAAATTTCCTTCTCGGTTACCTCTGCACATAAAGTCAGTTGTTGAGTGTGATTCAAAGTTGGTCCTGTATTAATGATAGACCTACTCACAACAATAATATTTATCATTGTAGTTCCCATTAAACATTGGTAGAATGTGATTTTCTCTTTTCGAATTTCATCATGTTCCACAAGTTTTGCACCAGCTACAGTTGTTAGTTCAACAATTTGCTTCCTATGTCTTCTCTCCTTAATCATTGCTGTGAAGTATTTATTGTTTGAATCCCCCAATTTAATCCACATTGCCCTTGATTTTTGTTGGCTAATGCTCTCTTCAATATTTGTCCACTTTTCTAATTTAATTAACAACTCTTTCTCTTATAATTCCAAGCTCAGTATACTTTTTTCATAAGTTCAATTGTACAATCTTTAAAGTATTTCTGATGTGATGAATCCTCTCAGTAGCACCTCTGTAATTATTATCATTCAACTTTTTGAGATGAGGCTTTAATTCCTATAATTTGTGCCAAATGCACCTTAATTTATTACCTGGTATGCTGTCTGACCAACTTCTTTGAACTATTGATTCAAATTCCTCATGTCTTGCCCACACATTAAAGAACCTAAATGGGGTTTGAGTGTTGCTTGGCTTTAGTTTCATATCCAACAGCATAGGGGAGTGATCTGATATATGAGGCAGTTTGTAATCTACTACCAGCTCTCCATACTGCATCTTCCATTCATCATTTCCTATAGCCTTGTCTAGCCTGCTATATATTCTGTCCAATACCATTTTCTTGTTATACCATGAAAAAATTCTTCTTTCCAAAGTAATTCATTCAAGAACAAGTCCTGTACACAATCAGCAAAATTCTTTATTTCAGCCCTTGTGACAGGAGCTCCATTAAGTCTATCTTGATTTTGAAAAAGAACATTAAAATATCCCCACAAAAGCCAAGGTTGAGGACTAGCCATAGATCTGATGTCATTCCACAACACTTTCCTCTGCTCTATTGTATTGTATCCATAAACCACAGTCATACAACAATCGATCTTCTTGTCTCTACTCAAGACTTTACAGTGGACATATTGTGCACCTTGAGCTAACGGAGTTACTTCAAATACTCTTTCATCCCACATTATCCAGATTCTCCCATTCAAAGCACTTGCATAGTTATGTATCAAACTACATCCAGAAGCTATTCTTTGGGATATAACATCCACCTTATTCATATTTACTCTAGTTTCTACCAGCCCAACTAGTTTTATATGATTTTCCTTTATATAAGTGTTTAAATCTTTTTGCTTATATTTCTTATTAGTACCCCTTAAATTCCATACTAACCAACTCATCAATTATTGGAGGAGGTGCCACCTCCATCATTAGGAAATGGTGATGTTGCCAACACAGCTACTGTAGGTTGTAAAACTTCAAAACCATTTTGGACAGATATGGTTTGTGCATAACTCTTAATGGTTAGACTCTCTGAATTACCTTTAGTTGTTTGCTTACCTCTGGTGGGCATTGGTGTAAACTCAGTAGTTACTAATCTATGTTGGTCTTGCATTGTTTGTACCTTCTCTTGTATCTTGTCTGGCTCCTGGATTACATTCTCCTTAGCTCTTCAAATCTTCTTTGGAGGTGGTTGTTGCCTTTTGGTTGTTGTTGTTCTTGTTGCTTGAGCTTCCTCTTGTGACAATTATGTCCTACCATCAAACATTCTTCACAATATTCAAGTTTCCAGTCATATGAGACAATCTATTGAAAAGCTTGTCCCTGCGCATCCATAACTGTAATCTCATTAGGCATTGGCTTTGTGACATCAATCTCTATAAACATTCTTGCATAAGAGATCCTTGTTTGTTTGGTAGTGCACTCATCTGCAAATAGTGGAATTCCTATTGCACCTGCAATTCTGCTCGAGGAGTCGAATCCCCAACAATTTAGAGGCAGTTTTGGAAAAGTAACCCACAGTGGGATATCAACTAGGAACTCCGCCTTAAAATAAAGATTGGGTGTCCATTGTTTCAAAATTATTGGCTTATTGTTAATACTATATGGCCCTGTGAATAATATCTCCTTCAAATCTGACTCCGACTGAAATTTCACTACATAATAACCTTCATCATGGTAATACAAAGTAGGGCTAGCCACATTAATCCATCTTTGCGTGATAAATCTTTCATATAATTATACCCAGGCATTTCTCCAATTACAAACAATATTAGACAGTGTTTCCATTTATCCTCTTCCTTTTCCTGTTCTTTCCCATCCAATATCACTATAATATTTCCATTAACCAATTCAGGTGTAATGTAAGGCAATGCCATTCAATTACTAGCAACTCTATTCCCAGCAAATAGACTTACCCAGGGTTTCCCTTTATCTGCCTGCAGATCTCCTAGTTGCTCATTTTGATCATGAGTCATTGGTGCTACAGCAGGCAATGGAACAATGTTTGACGTTAAAACCCTAGTTGATGTCTCCTCAACTAGCGGAGTCTTCGATGTACTGTCCTCAGAGCTCCAATTAATACTCCTTCGTGTCAACCTCGATGTACCCATCTTCTCATTCATCATCTTTGTAGGGCTACCATGTGACCAACTACTTAATTCTGGGCATGGTTTAGAGTATGATTTACTTTATACGTCTGTGTGTGTTTTTGCTTCTATCGGTGATTCTTACTAGTGGATCGGGTGTACCGTTTCTGTGATTGTCCTCCTACTAGGGTGGATTTTTTTATTCCAATTATGAAAGATTTGGTGTTGTTTGGGATAGTTGAACTATACTAGTGAGTTAACACACGTAACTTTACTTATGAGAATTTATAGGAGAGCTACCATGAAAATTTATAGTTGTTCAATTGACTTAGGATTTATCTAATCATTGGTATCATGTTTTGGCTATGTGTGATTGAATGTGAGGACCATTGAGTCTAGTTTTGTCATTGTTAAGGTTGTCTACAACAGCCACTAATTTTGCATTTCGATAGTGTTGTTAGAGGTTATATATGCTTGGGTGTATTGCTCGATGGATAGTTACTTGATCATTTTCTTCTTGAGATTAGATAAGTTTAATTTTTCCTTGATGAGTACCTAATATATATATATATATATATATATGTGTATAACTTAAGCTCGCGAAAAGTTTATGTTGTGAGAATGAAATATTGATAAGATCTATGATGGTTTATGCATCATAAGTTTGTAGTGGTTGGTTCAGGTTCACTCTTGATTGTAACCAATATTGTTAAGGATTTTATAATGGTTATGTGGGATATTATCCTGATGGTTGTGTCAACATCTAGTTGGAGAATCGGTTAGTTGAAAAGTCTACTTGAGAATGTTTTGTTGTTAGTTGAGCTTGTATACAACAAGAGTTATCATTCGAGTATTGTGATGGCCCCATTTGAAACATTGTATGGGAGGAGATGTAGATCTCCAATTGGTTGATTTGATACTTTTGATATGAAACCTCATGTACTAATATTTTGAATGAATTGTTGAGACAACTATCCTTTCTTTCCTCGCCTTCTTTTGATCATTCAAGAGCGAACGATGGGTAAATTGGTACCTAATGTAATGACCCATTTGGTCGTTTTAAATATTAAAACTTTTTATTTAATATACTTTTCGATAGATTCTAAATGGGTATTTTAGACTATTCGTAATTATAATTACAAAATTAGTAGGGTAGTTTTAATAATTAATTTGGTTGGTGGTTAAGAAGGATTACATTAAAATTAATAGTGGGTCACTTTTACCACTTTTATAATTAGCCTTTAAATAATAATATGTAGAAGAAAATAAACGAGGGAAAGAGGAAAACAACCTAGGGCGGCTAATATCCTCAAACGATCGAGAAGAGGGTGGCTTCTTCATTCTCCATGCGCATTAAAGAAATAGTAAAAGGATAGTCTTTAATATATTGTGTTAGTCTTTAAATAGTAAAAGATTAGTCTTTAATATATATATACATATATATGTATGTATATATTGAATAGGTGGAAATCCTATTATTATAATATTAATATTATTTGAGTTGGATAAGAATTAAGTTTGAAAGTAACAATGTTTAAGTGGTGTGTTGTTGTTGCTAACGTGTATTGATTTTGTAAAAGTGGGGAATGGACAATTGTTAGGTAATTAGTGGCTAGTGATTGTTGTGTTAGTCTTTAAATAGTAAAAGGTTAGTCTTTAATATATATATATATATATATATATATATATATATATATATATATATATATATATATATATATGTGTGTGTGTGTGTGTGTGTATTGAATAGGTGGAAATCCTATTATTATAATATTAATATTATTTGAGTTGGATAAGAATTAAGTTTGAAAGTAACAATGTTTAAGTGGCGTATTGTTGTTGCTAACGTCTATTGATTTTGTAAAAGTGGGGAATGGACAATTGTTAGGTAATTAGTGGCTAGTGATTGTTCAATAAATAGGAGTTATCTTTTATAATCAAAAGATAGTGTTAGAATTAAAACGATGGACATCTATTGCATCGATTTTGAGGTTGATGCCACTAGTTCTGTAACCAGTGGCTTCAAACTTGAATAAGTACTATTTTGTTATCATGTTATAAATTAAGTTTTAATATATTGAGATAGGTAATTAAATATTAGGTGTATCAAATTACTTAGATTCAATAAAAGTTATGATAATTGGAGAAATTAAGACCTACCATTAGGTTTGAACTTTAGAAAGTTAATAATAGAATTAGGTGAGTTTTTGGGTTTAGGCTAGACATACAATAATATAAGTGTTGATAGACTCGTTAAATTACAAATTATGCATATATACTTGATAGATTAGAAAGGTTCGGAGACATTCAGGAAACAAAAAGTATTGGAGAAGCAGCTTGCTTGACTTCGGTTCTTCGGTGGAGGTAGGTTATGGTTTATTCTATTTGATAGATAACTCTTAGTAGTGATTTATATGCATTGAATGATATTGTGAAATTCTCTATGTACTTGATTGTGTGATTGTGTGGCTTGGTTGTGTGGTCTGTGAATGGTCTGAAATCCTGAGACCGTAGAATTTATAATTTTGAACCATCTCTATCAAGTGATGCCTTGAATAAAAAAGGCTTGATGAAATATTATCAATTAATTGAGAAGTGGTGATAATAAATGATAAATTAATCGTATTATTGGATCGGGGTGTCACGTTCTGACACGGTATTCTTGGATCAGAGTGTCACATTCCGACATGGTATTATTGGATCGAAGTGTCAAATTTTGACACGATATCCTTGGATCGGAGTGTCACGTTCCGACAAGGTATAGTTGGATCGGAGTGTCACGTTCCGACACGATAATATTAAAGCAAAAACATATTGAATTAACGGAATGTACTCAACCTCAAGAACTCAATTCCCCAAATAGTTTAGTTGGAGTCATGAGTCCTCATGGATGATCTTGATATTGTTGACTTATTACATAGTTACTTTAGTGTTGTTCACACTGGTTCATGTTGTTTGTTGCTTATCACATGTTAAGTGCTATAGTTGAGTTCATACTATTATTCATTGTATATTAGATTCTATTTTGGGTTGGCCGATGATACCTACTCATTACATGTTGCCCCGTACTGAGCCCTACTTGTGTTTTTCTTTGTTTTCCTTTTATGGAGTACAACGAGTGTACCAATGACTTCAAATTGCCCTTAGCTCTAGCCAGTCTCCAGCATATCAGGTTCCAGGGTTATCTATTCATTAAAGCTCGTGTTGGGTTCTCTCGGTCATGATATGATGTCTTATGTTTTCGGACTCATACCTTTCTACTCTTTTATTTTGGTTTATTTTATATTCTTAGACTTAGTATTTGGAGATTAGATTTCCTTGATGTGATGACTTTCAGGTTTGGGAAATGAAACATTAATAAGTTTTGGAGCTTTGCATTATTTTTGTTATTCATAGTTGAATTATTGGTATATGTTGGGGTTTGGATTCCTTCGTTCGCCCACCTAGGAGGTTAAGTGTGGGTTCACTCATGACTCATTTTGGGTCATGACATTTTCACATCAAAATAGAGAATAAAGTAAGGTATTGGATTATTTAAATTGACATTTAGATGAGACCGAAGGAGATTGTATGTATAGATGCTTAGAGATTGAATATTTATTTGCGTCAGATGAACTAGCCTATTCATGAATGTTCATTACTGTAGATAAGCACAAATAACTCTATGTGACATCGTCCCCACTAACTCTTTAATTCTTGGAAATTCTAGTTTAATCGTGACAATTGATAGCCAAAGAATTTTATTAAATTGGTGATATCTTTCACCCACTTATTACTAGTAAAAATGAGCAATTTTACAATTAAAATTTCTTGATGGTAATTCTTTACGATATACCATTCCCTGTGGGATTCGACCGCGATTCTTTGTTGGGTTTTTATTGACTATGATCGTTGTCCCTTTTTTAATTTATTTTGAGGAGGACATTTCCAGTGTTATAAAAAATGACGCTGTTGTAGGGGTATGGTGGTTGAGAATTCTAATTGATAAATCAGATTTTAATTTTTTTAAGTTGTAGTAGATTGTTGTTTTGTGTTGTTGTTGGCTGATTTGCAGGTCTTATACAATGAGTGACCATGGTAGTGACAATGATAGTCACTATGGTCGAAACGAAAACATGGGTGATTTGAATGATATGCATATCAATATTTTCAAACTATGAGAGTCATCCGGATACCTTTCAACGTTCAGAGGGTTGTGTTTTACATAACAAGAGAAATGCTACAGTTGCTCCAATCGAAAGGAAATTTTGGGGGTCTCGCTATGAGGATATCCACGAACACCTTAGGAATTTCACAAAAAGTATCAGATACATATTCGGATCATTTTTATATCTCTCAAGAGTCCGTAAGGTTAAGATTATTCTAATTTTCTTTAATGGGTGAAGCTACAAGATGGTTGGCAGAATTACCAAATGATTCTATCACTTCGTGGGAAGAGTTGAATGATGCTTTCTTGGAGAGATCATTTCTACCCTCAAAGATGGTTCAACTTCGAACCCATATCTCAAATTTCAAATGTAATTTAGGTCAACCTCTACATGAGACTTGGTTGAGGTTCGAGAAACTTCTTTTGCAATGTCAGATACATGGAGTTGATAATGCAATACTTTTATTTTAGCCTTGATTCACTTAATAAATGTGTGGTTGATCAGTTGGTCCGAGGTGGATTAATGAAACAACCATATGATGTGGCTAATTTGTTTCTAGATAACATGACCAAAGTTAACCGAGCATGTCACGCCCCGAGAGAACCGCTAGACGTGACACCCCGTACTTGACCCCGAAGCGGTATCATACAAGACCTTAGCATATCATAACATAGGAACATAAGGAAAGTGCGTAAATTTAAAACTTTTCTTTACAATTGAAGTCTTTTATAAAATAAGAGAGAGTCTATGACACTATGTCTCAAACTATCAATAATACTTTGAATAAGAACACTTGAATACAATATTAGGGACACTGCCCTTACATAAATCTAAAAAATTGTAATAAAGACATAAGGTAACAAAGGTGGGTTCGTCCTCAAAGATATGAGGACTCCCCGAGTCTTTATCTCCAAGATCCTTAGAAACCTATCTTCCAAATATAGAACATCACATCTCTAAACCCTACACTTTGTAGAAAATGTAGAAATATGAGTTAGCACAAAGAGTGTACTAAGTATGGAAGTCATGCATAAAACTTATTAAAACATGCTTAAAAAGGGACATTTAGTTGAAACCATGCTATATGCACTTTTGAACATCATCTTGAAAGAGTTGGAGAATCACAAGTCATAAGCAACTCACATATAGTTCATCAAAGCACAAAGGATAACGACATCACCATAAGCATAGTCTCTAAACACAGTCATCATACCATATCACTCATTACAAGACATAATACTCATGCATAGTCAAATATCCAAATCATTAAATCATAATTTAATAACCACATAACTAACCCTAGGTTGCCCTAGTGCCATGTGTAAATAAAGTCCTATAACTCTATCTACACTAAGTACTACTTTTGGATCACCATGCTCATACTTATCATACATTGGTCTCATCCATAGTTCATAAACATAGTAAGGAGACATTCATAAACAGTAGCTCATGTCAAGATAAATCAATCATAACACTAATTCAATTGGAGCATGTATTAACTCATAGTCCTCATAATAAAATGGAACTACACCATGCATACTTTAGAAGTCATTAGTCATAGTTCATGAAACATATTCATATCATACATATATGGATTCACAAATCTTCATATCATAAGGAAACCACCCCATAACCCCTTCATAAATCCACTTGTGCAATGTGCAAGTGAAGTCCCATACCCCCTCACACCAAGCAAGCTCATCAAGAAGTCATAAGTGTAGTTCATATACATATTTATAATTTATATTAGGTAAAGTCACCCATGACCTCCTTACATGTCATACATACATAATTTGTAAGCTTTCATAATCATATAGAAACTCACTATAATCTCTCTTAAAGTTTACTTGTGCAATGGACAAGTGGAGTCCCATACCCCCACTCATACTAAGTAGTACCTCTTAAGAAGTCATAATTAAAGTCCATGTTCTTACCTTACATTCATATTCGTATCGTAATTCATATTCTTAACATATAGGGATATAGACTTAATTGACACACACTATGTGAGCTACATGGAATTTGGTGTTCTACCCCAAAATGAAAAGAGGTGTTTCACTTGCCTAAGGTGATACTGACATATTTATCATAAAGGTGGATCCACTAAGTAAAGACTTATGTGGGCACATAGTTATGGAACAAGGAGATTGCTACTAGAGACCTGAACTTGCTAAACGTAGAAGGTTTCCATCTCATGAGACAACATATATATTGGGAATCTGGACTTGCTCAATGTAGAACAAACCCATATGGGAAGCCGAACTAGCTAAATCTAAAGCCTCCATCGCATATTCATGTTCACTTGGTGTTAAGCATAATTCCTTTTCAAATTAAATTAAGTCTTTATTAAAGTTCATAATCATGGAAGAATGCACTTAGGTAATCAAAACAACATATATCATATTAGCTAGGTGAGAATGTCCTTTCAACCTTAGAATCATTAACATGTGAAAAACCTGTCACATCATAATCATAGTGTGTTCATGAAAATATCCTTTCATTCAACACAACAATACCATCATAGTCTAACATATCATGCATAGTCGTAACATGTCTTACGTAGACATAACATATCATACATAGTCATAACATATCATACTTAGTAATATCATATCATACATAGTCATGTATAGGGGCATAGGAAAGGAGGATCTTCCATACATACCACAATATGCACAATAATTAAACACCTCCACCTTTCAAGTGGATCAACTTTTTATACATAATAAGTAAACACCTCCGCCTTTCAAGTGGATCATCACGTTCATGTACATTTCATACATAATAGTAGGTAAAGGTGCATATGAGAACTAACCTTTCAATTGACACTTTAGATACATCATCATGTATGGGTATGTGTGTATACAATTGTCCTTACAATGACACCACAAAAACCACCTTATCACCATAGAAACTTTCCCCCGCAAGGGGTTCATAAACATGTACATAATATCACAATCATGCATACACCTCATATCTTGCATTCAAGGGTGATATTGAGTCAACACATCAAGTATTCAATACATGGAACCAAGATACAATCATGAATCAAGTAACTCATTCATCTCATGCATAGACTCATGTGATCATGTTATAGGTCATGTAGATTAGATCTTCTCACAATAGATTCATATACTACTAAACATACATAATAGCCTCTTTATTAAAGTCTTAACATTCTTAACTTATTCATGTTAGTCTTTACCCTTAAATCCTTAGGGGTCATGTTTATGTTACAAGTCTTATACTCAATCAATGTCTCACATGATCATTAAGTATACCTAATTCTCAAGGTAACCTCACCACATGTTTTATTCTTGATGAACTATAGTCATAAAGGATACATACAACTAAATCTCAATAGACATAACCATGATCCCTTATATAAAATCTAAAAACTCTAATCAAATTAGTTCATATGATTAAGCTCTACTTGTAATCAATTTGTGTCTAGGTGATCTAGTCTAAGGCCATTCATCAAGAAGTTCAACAATCTTAGAAGGTTACATCTAACCCATAATTTGCCTCTTTCAACCCATAACCCTACATTATATTAATTTCATCTTAGAATCTTAGGTTAATCAAGAATACATGTAGAACCATACTTAAGTCAATTAACTACATCATAATAAACTCATATTCAATCAATTGAATCAACTTCTAACAATAATCATAATTTGAAGAAGAAGTGAAGCTAGGATTAGGAAAACAAACTCATGGATTCTTTGGAATTCAAGTTAACATCATATAAAATCAGTGTTATCATGAATAACAAACATAATCCAACCTTCTAGAATAACTTTGAAAGGATTCCATGGGGTTGAGTTGAAACCCTAGCTTTATTGGAGATTCTAGAATTGAGTTAAAAGCTTTTGAGAGGGCTCCATGGGTGATAACTACCCATGGATGAAAAACCTTAGGTGTAGATTCCCATCAAATCCTATGATAAATACTCCATCTTCATCCCTAGTTTGATCTCTTCTTGGTTCTTCAATGGAGGTTCTAGAGAGAAGATTCTTGGAGGGAAAACTAGTTGGGTTTTGAATTGGGGTCTTGGGTTATAATGAGTTAATTAGGTGATAAATGATATAAAATACTTTATTTAGGTGAAATAAATCCATATTAATCAAACATACTTAAAACAAACTAAAAGACGAATTACCCAAACTAATCCACCTATTGGCCAACTTAGGGCATATTGCAGGTGCAATCCACGCTCCATGGACCTACGGTCCATGAAATGATATACTGAACATGCTGCAAGTCCTTAGTTTTGTCCTGAAGCTCCTCAAACAGGCCTTGAACCATGCCCCATGACCTACGGGGCGTCACTCAACCTACTGTCCGTGAATGGCCATCCATAGATCATGGAATTTTGACAGCTTTTGTGATCTTAGGAAGCCTTAGGGGTTAGACTTTAGGGTCCTCCCGAAGGAACCTTGGTTTATCTTTGGGGGGGGGGGTATTACCTTGACTTTTAACCCCTAGACACCTCAACCTAAACTCGGGGAGTCAATACACAACCTAAAACCAAACATCAATGTAACACTCCGAAAGCCCATGACTTGGTCTAAAGCCTCACATGATGAACTAAACCTTAGAACACTATTTCTAAGCCTAACTTAATGTATTAAAACTAGTTAGGAAGTGTTAGAGTCAAAAACGTCAAGAAACGTCCAAGACATCCAAAAACTAGTGCAATTGAACTAGTAAAACGTCCTTAGGTTTCGTGAAGGTTTGGAGGTGTTGTATAAAGTATAAAACTTGTAAAATCACGTTAAACAGGTAAAATCATGAATATAGGGTGAAAACGTAAGGTCCAACCCCCCAAGGATCGCCCTATGAATCCACGAACGGACCCCACCTTTGACCAAGCAAGCTGCCAAAAGGCAGCAAGCAATTGCACTAGTAGGGAGCTAGTCCGCGTCGTGGACTTGGTGCACTCATATCCAAATATAATGTCTGTATCGCGGACTCGTAGCGGACTCTTCTGGTTCAAAAATTAATTTAGAAAATCTTGCGAGAACAGCTCCGCGTCGCGAACTTGTTCCCCAACGAAAATTTGGAATTTGGAATTCAAATGTGACTTCATTAAAGGGTCAACTTAAGTGAGGGGTCTTTTGGGTATTTTATGGGAGGGTTATATATTGATTTTCAATCAGTTTTATCTCAGATTCACTCACTCAAAACAAATCCCCAAATCACCTCTCTCTACTTTCTCGCTCTATTCAACCTCCATTGAAGGAACCAAGAAGCTTGAAGAAGAAGACCAAATTCCTCAAGTTTCTACTCAAATTTTGTGGATAAAGATTCATTAAGGTATGGATTATTCACTCTTGGGTTTCCTTTCCCCAAGAGGTCCTTTCAAGATTTCTAAATCACCCTATTCCAAGGTTTTTTTTCTACAAATGGGTTTTCTTTTAAACTTGTAATTGATGATTAATTGTGACGAATTGTGATTACGTATGGCTAATTAAGTATAGATTTTTGAGTAATTGATGTTGATTAGGGGTATTTCTTGTGGATCATGTCTTTTCCCCAATTTCCCAAATCATGGATCTTGCTTATGAATTGATGGGAATTGATGAATGTGTTGAGTGTTAGACTTGTCTTAGCTATTCTAATTTATTATGGACTGCCTAGAGTCATGTATGGTTGGGATTGAATTTAATTCTTGAAGAATTCATGATGAACCCTATTCCCCTAACCTTAGGTTATGGATTGATGTTGAATTGGTTAGTGATGATAGAATTGACTTAGTTTTTGTGTTGATTACTATTATATGATGTTATTAAGTATATTGATGGATGAACATGGTTGGGTTGATGGTAAGACTTTGAGTAAGGCTTTGAAGGTGAATTGGTAAGACCTTGTGATCTTGAACCCTTACTTCAATTGTCATGTCTTGTACTTGACGATGATGGTCAATTGAAGTACTACATGTGATTAGATTACATAGGTGATGGAATGATGAATGTAATTGAAATTTCTTGACTATATAAATTGTTAGATTATGATTGAGGTATGATGATATAAGATTGATTGTGAATCACTTATGTGCCTTACAATGATGTGATGATGATGGTGTGTTAATCTCACAAATGAAGGGTTGTAATGAAAGGACATTCTCATGCAATACCTAATGAGTTAAATGATATGCTATACAAGGGGTTTAGTCTCCTATGACCTACATTAAGCTATGATTGCTTAATAACAGCTTAAAGACATTTCAAAAAGGGACTTTAGCTTAGCACCGAGTGAACTAGTTATGAGAGGTGACCCTTCCAAATGTGGGAAGGTAGGTTCACAATGGCTCTCATGAGATAGACATTACAATGCAATTGTTCATAAAGAGGGTCTCAAGTATGTCTCCTAGTTCTTGAACTATGTTGCCCCCATAGGAATACTAGCTAGTGCATCCACCTAGAATGCTATGTTCATGTTTTGGTTCTACCTTGGCAAGTAGACCACCTTCTTTCGGTGTAGGGTTTCATGACACCGGATTCCATGTTTAGCTCACATGGTCTATATCGGTTAAGGCGATTTTTCCCGAAAGTAAAATTAATATAATAAAGTGAACTCTATTTAGGATGACTTAAGGGGTTCTTCTTAGTATGGGTAGGGGTATGGGACTTTACCTATGCATTGCACTAGATGGCCTGGAGAAAAGTCCTAGGAAGATGTTCTTATGCTCTTATGACTTTAATGATATGCAAATGTTGATGATCCTATATGATGTTAGTTTCACTTATGAACATGTTATTGGTCTATATTGCTATATGTGATGATGACTACTCACGATGCTATGTTACATGGATATAAGCATTATTTATGATCTTTTTCCTTGGTTGATTGACTATGTGGGGTATGGGACTTCATATAGACATTGCACTTGTAGGCTTGGGAAGGGGTTGTGATAAGTGTCTTGTATGATGTGATGAGATGAACTCTTGTACATGCTTTGTTATGACATTGGAGTTGCTTTGGTTATATGATCTTGATATGCTACTATTCATGTTGATATGACCTTATGTTGATAGTATCCATGTTGTCTTGACTTTATTGATGATGTTGCTCTTGTGTTGCATATGCACTTGTCTTGATGAATATGTAATCATTGGCTTGTATGTGTTCTTAATTTTGCATTAATGCTTTCAAAAGTGACTTAGCATGACTTTGAACAAAATGAACTTTTAAGCATGCTTTTCAAATGATTTTATGTTCTTGTTGTTATGCTGAAACAATAATATATTGTTTTACAATTGTACTTTCTTATTATTGGATATAAAAGCCACTTAATATTTATTTTTTACTTTTTCTCAGTCGAAAATTTGCTTAATTTTCCATGTGGGTACATGCTTTTTCCATATTCACACTTTTAAAATGTTCTTTGCGTTTATTCCAACTCTCGTTTAATACATATTGACCCCACCTCTTGTTTGGATAGAAATTCTATTTCCTTCTCTTTATTTTTATTTTTTGGTTTCTCATTCAGTGTTCGGTATCTACATTGCAGTTCAACTAAATTCAAATTTGAGTAGAAAAGTCCATTGGGGGGTACATCACTCCCTAACAAAGGAGACTATGTGTCTAGTGGGGACTCAAACCCAAGACCTCTAGTTAAGAATGTAAGAGTATTTACCACTTCACCACAACTTTTGTTGGTTCCTTCTCTTTATTTGTTCCTCACGACTACGTCTTTCACTTTGTTCATTTTGTGGCAAATTAGTGTTTGGAAATGTTAATGACTATTTTATTACATGTTTAAAAATTATACGGAAAAGGGTCAAAAATATCCTTAAACTATCTGCTCATATTTACCCTTAAACTATATTTTGGCTCAAAACTACCCTTCCCGTCAAACTATTGGGTCAAAAGTGCCCTTCTAATTAACGGAAATTGTTAAATGCCATGTGGATGCCACATGAATTCCACATGGCACACCAATAGATTTTCATTGCCACATATACTAAAAGGAAAAGGGTCAAAAGTACCCTTAAACTATCCGAAATAGCTCATATTTACCCTTAAACTATATTTCGGCTCAAAACTACCCTTTCCGTCAAACTATTGGGTCAAAAGTGACCTTCTTATTAGCGGAAGTTGTTAAATTCCACATATGTCACATTGACTAAATCCCTAAATCTTAATTACTCATTTTCCCTCATTTCATTATTTTCCAGAAATGATTTCACCCCTTCTCCCTCATTTCGCGGCTAAGGTTTCACAGTTTTCTTCGTCGCTGGATTTCAAAGTGGATATTCGTGGTTGTAGGTTAGTAAACTTTTTTCTTATTTTATTGTGTTTACAACCACGAAATTCCACTTTGAAACTCAGCTCCGAAGAAAGTTATGAAACCTTGGCCGCGAAATGACGGGAAAGTTGTGAAATTCTAACTATCATACTTTGAAATCGTAAACGTAATAAAATAAGAAAAAATATTTACTAACCTACAACCATGAATATCCACTTTGAAACTCAGCCCGAAGAAAGCTACGAAGCCTTAGCTTCAAAATTAGGGAAAAGTTGTGAAATCTTAACTATCATGCTTTGAAATCGTAAACATAATAAAATAAGAAAAATATTTACTAACCTACAAGCATGAATATCCACTTTGAAACCGAACCACGAAGAAAAGTATGAAATCGTAGCCGCGAAATGAGGGAGAACGGGTGAATATATCATTTATGAAAATAATGAAATGAGGGGGGAAGTAATTAGGATTTAGGGATTTAGTCTACGTGGTAGTGGAACCTTATTGGCATGCAATGTGGAATCCACATGTCATTTAACAACTTCTGTTAATAAGAAGGGTACTTTTGATCCAATAGTTTGACGGGAAGGTTAGTTTTGAGCCGAAATATAGTTTAAGGGTAAATATGAGCTATTTTAGATAGTTTAAGGGTATTTTTGAACCTTTCTATTTAGTGTACGTGGCAGTGGAATCCTATTGGCATGCAATGTGGCATCCATATGGCATCCACGTGGCATTAAACAACTTCCGTTAATAAGAAGGGTACTTTTGACCCAATAGTATGACGGGAAGGGTAATTGTGAGCCAAAATAAAGTTTAAGGGTATATATGAGCTATTTCGAGTAGTTTAGGGATATTTTTGAGCTTTTCCAAAAATTATATTAAAGGTACTATAAATCACAATAATTAGCAATTAAAAACGTTTTTGCTATCTAATAGAAGACTATGAGCACAGAACTCTTAAAAATATGTTATATGTTTGGAAATTACGATAAATTCGCTACAAATCACAATAATTAACAACTTAAAATATTATACTATACATCTAAAATGACGTTAGAAGTATTACAAATCACAATAAGTAAAAACTTAAAATAATTTTAAAAAATATATAAAAGACTTATGACTCATTTATTTGCACCTAATGAAAGTATGAATCTTAGGCCTCATTTGTTTCCATTAAGATTAAGAGGTATGAATCTGAATACACATCTCAATATTAAGATTTGCATTAAGATATGGGTGTTTTGATCTGAATACACATCTGAATATTAAGATGTGGTCTCTAAATCTGAACACTAAATAATTAATGTCGTTTGTTTTCAATATCTGAATGTAGAAGTGAAATAAACATTATACTCATAAAATATTATAAATTTTTCATTTCAACAATATATATAATTTTGATAAAAAAAAGTTTTAAAGTTTTAAGTATCATGATTTCGAATACTATTTTATCATTCAAAAACCTTGATAAACAACAATACACCAAAAATATTATTGCAAACAGTGTTGTTGACACACATCAATACAACAAAATAATTAATATAAAAAAAATATTTGAAAGGATTTATGAAAACTTATCAGTTGGGAAAAATGGTGTTTGATTGAGAAAAGTGAGAAAGAGAGTTTTTAGTTATGAGATAAAACGGCAAATTCAAAGCAAAGAACTATGATTTATTATTTGATAAATTATCAAATGAGTCTGAATGTTGTTAAGAGTCTCCTACAAATCTAATTCATTCAAACCTCTTCAGACCCATTAAGAGGTTCTTTTAAAAATAAAACAAATGAACTTAATGGGCTGAATCTGAATCATTCAGATTCAGACCTAAAAATAAAACGTACGTAATGGGTTAAATTTGAATGATTAAGATTCAAACCTCCATTAAGTGCAAACAAATGAGGCCTTAATCATTCAGATTCAGTTCATTAAGTCCATTTAGTTCTTATTTTTAAAAGTCTCTTAATGGATTCGAAAATATCTAAACGAATTAAATTTGTCTTACTACCGTTCAAACTTATTTAATATACTTTAAAATAATCAGTCGTCGCTTTCTTTATCTTTGTGTGACTTTGTTCTCTCTCTCTACAAATGTTCTTCCTTTCTTTTCTCAATCAAACATCAAGTTTTTCTCTTTGAACTTGTAAGATTTCATAATAATTACAAGTATTTTTTTTATATTAACATTTTTTGAATGTATTGATGTTTATCAAGAACACTTTACCCCTACCTTTTCAAGATTTGTGTACAAATTTTTTTGAAGGTTCTACTGCAACAAGAGTTCATTGTTAGAGTCCAAGTTGTACTTATCCTCGTCTTAATATCTCCTATGTATCTATTACTATACAAATAAGTATACCTGATTAAGTTGAGTGACATATCTGCAGCCCAATCTTCAATTTCACCGAAATAAAATTTTAGGATAAAAAGAAAAATATTTTTATCTCATTTAAAAATTGATGAGAAGATGAGTATTGCTTTAGAGTTATTTTGTTAACAAAAATAGTGCACCTGAATTTGAAGGATGAAAGAAAAAAATTAGCCTTGGATAGGAAAAATCGTTATACAATACAACTATTAGTATATTTTGTGAAATTGATAGCTATCAATGACGCTAGAGGTTCACGACTTAGAGAATTAGATCAAGATTATATTTAAAAAAAATACTAATTCTTTAATTTTCTAATTAGCTAGCTAGATTATATGCTAGACTTTGATAATGTGAAGCCTTCATTATAATTATTTGATTAGTTGGATAATTTTTCTTATACAAAGATGTTTATGTTGATTTTTTTAAAAAAAAACAATCACGTTATGGTAATTTTATGCTCATATATAATTTTTATTTGTATATCATATAATTTAATTTTTAAATCAAATATAAAATATATATTTTTGGAAGAAATGAATTTTTTATATTTTATTGATATAATGATTAATTTCATATGCATATTAAGATACTGAAAACAACAATATTAATAATTCATTATTTAGATCTAGAGATCACATCTTGATATTCAAATGTGTATTCAGATCTAGATATCAAGATCTAATATTAAGATGTTTTAATTTTAATGAAAACAAATGAGGACTTAGTTGACTCTCGATATTCGACAAGATACTATAAATTACAATAATTAACAATTGAAAATATTTAAAAATCATACAAGAAATTTGCTTGACTCTCTAATTCCATATTTGTCGCTTATATTGGAATAGAAAGGAGTAGCATATATATGATTTGACAATACCTAAAAAGTATTATAAATCACAATAAATCAACAACTACAAATATTTAACATTATATAATAAATTTGATTGACTCTCCTAATTATATCTATGCCACATAAATTAAAACAGAAGGAATAACATATATTATCTGAATATGACGTAAGAAGTACTACAATTCATGATAAACTAACAACTTAAAATGTATATTTTTTAAAAAAACACATACAAAATTTTAATAGACTCTCCAAATGTTATATAAATTGAAACAGAAAATAACATATATTTGGCTGTGCTGACATATCCTTAATTTCCCATTTATCAAGAAGAATATCCTTTTTTTTTTAAAATTCCTTTTAAATTGTGTTTGAGAGGACAAAATTAAAGCCACAAGCCATTTTGAGAATGAAGGGCTAAAATTGAAGCTTGATTTTGAGTGAGCATGACATTCACAAAATGACTGGTGAATCCCCTCTATGTTGATAAACTGATAATGCTAACCACAGCATGTTGACACGTGGAAGATAAACCTTCTCCAAAACACACTATATCCACAAGCCCTTCCCTTTGTTCAAATCCCCATTTCACAATTGAGAGCAAAGAAAAGAAAAGAAAAGAATTGTAAAAAATGGCTAGTATTTCTGGTACCATGATTAGCACTTCTTTCCTTCCAAGAAAGCCAGCTGTGGCTAGCCTCAAAGCCATATCAAATGTTGGTGAAGCTTTGTTTGGTCTTAAATCTGGTAGAAATGGGAGGATTACTTGCATGGCCAGTTACAAAGTGAAGCTTATTACACCAGAAGGACCTATTGAATTTGAATGCCCAGATGATGTTTACATTCTTGACCAAGCTGAGGAAGAAGGACATGACCTTCCTTACTCATGCAGGGCTGGTTCTTGCTCATCTTGTGCTGGAAAAGTTACTGCTGGAAGTGTTGATCAGTCTGATGGAAACTTCCTTGATGAGGACCAAGAAGCTGCTGGATTTGTGCTCACTTGTGTTGCTTACCCAAAGGGTGATGTTACCATTGAGACTCACAAGGAGGAGGAGCTTACTGCTTAAACTTGAACCATTGCCATTTTAATAAAAAAAAAACACTTCATTTTGTTTCATGAGCATTTATTTTCCCTCTTTTGTTATCACTAAAATTGCTATCTAGTTATTTGTGACAACTCTTTATCTTCTCCTTACATAATGATGCAAC
Organism: Solanum sitiens; assembly: GCA_016801875.1. NCBI lineage: Eukaryota > Viridiplantae > Streptophyta > Magnoliopsida > Solanales > Solanaceae > Solanum > Solanum sitiens. The sequence goes on along the minus strand of JABWTJ010000049.1, from coordinate 3,518,519 downwards.
AGTTTATTAATTAATTTTGTTCTATATTGCTAAATTGGATACAAATTTCATGCTTAGATAGATTCCCATATATATAAAATTCATCCATGTTCATCAGACTGTTACTTTACAAATCAATGTATATTCGTTTACTGAGTTACACAATAGAAGCCTAATCTACCTTTAATCATAGACAAGTGATGAGATAGCAAAGGCAACAATAAATACTTGTGTAAAGAGGGCTTATCCCTCTGCAGCTAGTCACAGCTAGTGTAGCGTATGGGGAGGGTGCGCGTACAATGTACAGAATAAATACTGTGTAGCGTGAGAAAAAAAATCACGTCTTCTGGAACAATTCGAAGAGAGTTTCTATCTTGTCTGCGTCATCATCCACAATCTCCTCTGTATCAGTGACCAGAGCTTCACTGTTTCTGAAGGATAATTCATGACTTGGTTGGTTTGTAGTTTCAACAGTGCAATCTTCTTGGTGATCATTCGACAGAACCTTCTCATCTAGGTGGTTAAATGAGCCTCTAGAGGAACATGGAGATAAAGTTACTGATGCCACTGTTGCTATCTCATCCCCCTCATCAATTGTTGATCCAAGGGAACATGTTGATCTTGTAGTTATAGATCGTAGAGCATCGTGTTTCGACCTGTCCTTTACTCTCTTACACCAACTGTGGAGTGAGTCTCGAACACTTTCAGCTACGAGAGCCTTTCCACACCGTGAACCCATCTGTAAACCAAAAAATTATTCGGAAGCTGATATCTGTCTCTATGTGACTAGTTCAATTGGCATCAATACTTACTATGCATTATCCTAGAGATATAAACAAGAAAGAAGGATCACCTGTGAGATAATCACATTTAAAGGAACAGTACTGTGGCTACACCAGAACTGCACAAGAACCCTGTTCGAAGAGTGAGTGCCAAATTGGTCCATTTATATTTATAAATAAATATAAGACTAATTATATAAAATATTATGCATCTAAAATATGTAGTATCTGAATTGCACAAGAATCATTCTCAATGAATACAGTTTCTAATTAACAAGAAGAAAACCATGATATATGTGTTGATAGTTAATCTTTTACTTGATTTTCATTCCATGCTTTATTCAAGAAGACAGTCTTAACAGCTCTACTTTAGTTCAATAACTACTTAGAAGAGTCATAAGAGCCATCAATGTAAGGAGCCAGATTCTGATGTAACACTCAGCAATTATCTCTTTTGGTTTCGTTGGCCATTGACATCTTATTTTGAAAGTATTAGACTTGGTAAGGATGGATTAACGAAGCAACTAACAGGACTGAAACTTGAAGGTTTTAGCTTAACATACAAGGTGAAAATGGACAAATCAGACAAAACTTGTATAAAAGACATAGAGTTAACAGCTTGAAGCATTCTCTCAATGTCAACGACAACTAATCATTATTGCATTATGTGTGAACTAGTTTCATTGAATAAGATCTGATCAAAGAAGATTGAGGGGTGCACTTACATACTAGAATGTAAGATCAAAGGATAAGCTTTAGTTATAGAAGATTAGAGGTATAAGTATGTAGTTGAAAGAGGACTGAAAACAAATAGATAATGCAAGGCAACCTTCACAGCAAGACTGATAAACAATGAAGGAGATACCTAGGCAACAAAGAGAGTCACTTGACCCACTACAATGTTTATACTAAACTATAACACAGTGATACTAAGAGGAACTTCCGCAATTGTTTAAGATAAGTATAAGGCACTGATGTTTAACCCCCATAAGAAAACGATGGAAAAGTGAGACTAGACGGTTCTATGTGAAAACAGCTCATATAACTAGGCTCAGTCTTATAGGAGAACTACATGATCAATGAAGATGTAACAATGGAGCTAAGATGGGGATGACCTAAAATAGGGTACTACAGGAGCACTATATGATAGGAATATACTAAACAAAGTAAAAAGGAAAGAATGGACAAGAAGTGGACATAAAAAGTTCTTCACAACTTGGACTATAATAAATGCGGAAGTGATCTCATGATAGTACTTTCATAATGAATGATAGAGACGTACTTAAGAGCATAAGGAAGGTGTTTTGTTTTAAGAGAAGTTCCCTGGGACAACTCAATATGGATTGATTTCATGGTTTTGGCCTACCAACTTTAACTTCAAGGGGGATGGAGTAGGTGGTCAAGGCGTAAAATACATACCCTGAAATCAATTTGATCATAACCATTGCATGGTTCTTCATGAAGCACGATCGTTGCTTCAATCCCCACTGCACAATTGGATTAACACTGATATGAGGTGAACCATTCATCCAAAAGAACAAAACCTCATCTTCAGAGAAAAGAAATTCTAAGGCAATACCAAGAACATGGTTTGAGTTTCGGACTCCAAAAGGTGCAAATATCAGTTATCACATTCTTTTCATGTCTATATCAGTCAATAAAAAAGATATCTTTTAGTTTCGGACTAACAATGTTGGAGAGTGTGTGCAAACTGAACTTGTACATCATCTCAGATAAAAGGACAAAATAGTTCACCAAATAGAGAGAGAAATGCCATGATATTGTAATAGCATGGGGATGAATCCTTAACCACCTAAAAAGAATATAAAGTCTTAATTACTAAAGGTCACTTGTATTGCACTTGTTAGTGTCTGGTATTGGTTGAAGTGATGTATAGTTGTTCCTCATATGATCTTCGTGATCCTCACCTCATCCGTTAGCTTTTGGGAGTAAATTAGGCTCAACGTCTATCTTAATATGGTATCGGACTCAGAGCGGAACTCATTCCTATTCTTGATTTACCCAATGTTGGCCGCCCATGTCATATTGTCCATACTCCAAATGCGTAACCCTCCACTATTCGTTGAGCTTTTGTTGTCGTCTCATTATATTATCTTAGGAGTCCTCATTTTATGAATTATCTTGCAGGATTGAGTTAGACCAAAGATCCATTTTCATAGAAGTAGTTTGTCTATTCTTGTTGTTGTCTCTTTAAATTTATCTATCATCTGTTATACTAACCCACAGGAAAGTCGACCAGGGACGGAATTTGAATTCACCCCCCTCCCTCTTAATTTCCTAGCAATGTCATTTTGGAGAACAACTTCCTTCCACATTCATTCATTTTTAGCCAGAAGAGAAATTTATTTACATATTGACTTGAGAAAAAGCAGTAATCATTAAACAAGATGCTCCATGAATTATAGTAAAGAAGAAAGGCGATAAATCTCACCAAGGACCAGATAAAGGTTGCCATTTCAAAAGCATTCTGTGCACACAGAAATATCGATGTTAGGACATTTAACCGTGCAAATCTTTTTAATCTTTTCACTTGTTTTGCTTGAAATGAACATTGAACAATGAATCGAGCATCAGAGCTTTTGGAATTTGACCTGAAATGATATAAACTGTATCAATCGTAATAGTATCTTCGGTTTTCCAAACCAAAACAATTCATCGCGTGGCTTTACTTGTGATCCAATAAGTGGACCCTTTGGCTCTGCAATTTCAAGTGCCAACGAAGAGACTACATGCTGTAGTTTTGTTCCAACCACCATGACAAGCTTTTGCACAAGTTATTGTTGAGCATCAGATACACAGATCATTTCACTCAGGTAATGGACCAAAGAAGGTAAGCTGACTTACGATGGCAGGAATAAAAGAGAGCCAGAAGTAGATATTAAGACCTGCAATATAAGAAACATCATTTCGAAACTTCAACAAGCCAACAATAATGTTCTCATGTATCAAAAAATTCATTACCATGAATGTTGATGAAGATGCATATGATGGCATAACCCCAAAGTAGCCAGCTGCAAAGTCCCAGCATAAGTCAGCACAGATATTCAACTATCAAGGCATTAATTTCTAGAAGAAACTAAGAACAAAATTGGACAAATTTCCAAATTGTAATAGAACTACAGCTCATTAGCTATACAAAATAGGGTTTTCCTCTACTCTTTATCTGATGCTGAAAAAAACGTCCCAACATATTCCCAACTTTGCACATATTTTTACCAAAGTTCATGCAAAAGAACCAAGAAACATTCATAATAAACACTCAAGGAGGAGCTCAAGTCTTTGGTTGATGGCTATATCACAAACAAAAAGTATAATTATTATGAGCCAAAATATTCTCGCACCTATACTGTGAATTAAAATTAACTAAACCAATAACAACATACCTGATCCCGACAATTTCATAAAATTCATCTTCCATGCTACGAACCATGTACTTGTGGAAATTGTAAGTAAGTGGAAGCTTGTGATTCTGCACGTTATTGAAGCAACGGTCAAGCAATGAAAATAATTAAGTGAATTTTGAGAACAACAGTTACTGCTTCTGGATTTGGTTTAAGTAATAAATCTGCTACAAATGTGTCCTCTTTAAGTCTTATCCCTGGCGTTGCTTGCAATGGAGTACTAAGTATGACGAACAAAATAAAAAACCCTATTCTATAAAACCTCCGAGCAACAAAATTGTTACAAGGATACTGAACTTTGGGAACAAATTAAACAGAATTAAACATTAAACTTAAGTGCTTCAGCAATTACGTTCAGATATATATTAACATCTTTAAAATATCCTTCCCTCTTGTATAATGTATTCCACATAGGACACCTTTCAATTAAAAAATGCAGCTGCTTAAGCATGTCGAGAATGATGCATACGAATTTTAACCGTGGAAAAGAACACTGAGCATTTCCACCTCTTCACTTACTTTCCCACACAAACAGAGGAGTTGAGACATCATTCCTAAGTGGAATAATATAAAGGAAGAACCAAAAGAAACTGAATACCTACAGTGATAAACCCCAATCTCAGTGCCAAGTAATCTGACTTGTGAATTGAAGTCCTGAACTGCCTAAGAAAGCAAAGCTGCAAGATTACAAAACAAATCGATGTCACGGATTTTATCCATGCATGGATAATGCAGAAACACATTGCTGAGATAAAATTCAAGACAAAAATGTATAGGAACTTTGTCATATTTGCAAGGAAAGCTGAAAAGTGTTGGTCAAAGGTGCTACGATTTGCTATGCATGTTATTGGCTATGTTACAACGAAAAATACATGCACTTAGATTAAATTAAAGGAACAACTAATCTCTACACAAATGTTTAATTTCTATTTAGATTTTCAATTCTAGAGTATTTACATTACTACCCCTAACAGTTAGAATTTATCATTTTAGAAAAGAACAGAAGATATAGAACATTTGAGTCCATTCAGAAAAAGATGCATAGAGAACCTATTCATAATCATACATTTTGCCTCTAGTTAAGAACTGTGAGAAATAAAGGAGAAAAATATTATTGAATTGTGTATCTATATTATTACACTGAGTCAATCAGGGTCGTTGCACAACACAAGGTGTCCTAACTATATAAGGAAAATTATTGGGCTCATCGAAGACAGCTATTGCACAAGCAGAAAAGGTATTCCAGCAAAGCCTATTACATTGCAGCAGTAAAGCAGAGGAACAAGGAAGAAAAAAGAATAGTGTTTCGGGTGTGTTCTTGCTTTCTTAGTTGAAGTTGTTTTATGGATATTATTGAGTTGTAATAATTTCTTGTTTGGTTTATGTGTGATAGTTGTGAGGTTTGTAACAAGAAGAGGCTAGAGCAGTGAGAGTTAACTGTTGAGTAAAGATACTAGATTTAGTCCCTTAGATTATTGAATTGTAATCGGAAACCATTCTCTGAAGTTAGTGAAGATTGGTTGCTCAAATCCTACTCACTGTAGGCCTTGCTTTTTACTCCCTTGAGCAAGGAGGTTTTCCACGGTAAAACTAGTGTTCCTTCACTACTTTCTTGTTCAGTCTAAAGGGAGTTGGTTCCTTGTAGGGGTAGTTGGTACTAGTTCTTTCACAAAGGTCTAAAGTCCAATATTTTAAAGAAGTGTTTGGTTTTTAACACCAACTCGGATGGAAAAGTTCTCCTATTACATAATCTCAGGAGACAACTATGGAATAAGAATCCATGATACATAAAAATTACTTGAATGCATCCTGATTTATACAGAAGTGTGTGATGTCGTTAGATTAAGGCAATAACTAACTATTACCATCCATATAAGAATCCGACTCCTACTCCATGGATGGGAAGCATGATGCAGAGCAAAGGTGGACTGTCGTCTCATCTCCTTAATCTTTGGCACTATATAAAACAAGAAAAAGGTAAATTTAGAAGCTCAGCTCTATGATAAAAGATCAGAACACATTTTTAAATCTTTAAGAAAAAATTACATGCTTGTTGAACAATCTAGGATAAGTTTCCTTAAATTTGTATTTTGTGCAAGTATTACTTATATGGAAGAAGGTGAATTTCTATTGAGAGTACATAGTTAAATTATCATTAATTCCACACACCTTGTAAGTTGTTCTCTTCCCCAGAGCTCACTTGGTTTTCCCACTTCCTCCAACTGTATATCTACAATGAAATCCATTCAAAACCACAAACAAGAAGAGCTACAATTTGATATAGTAAGTAAAGCCTTAGAACATCTACATCTAGTGGCAGAGCCAGAAATTTCACAAAGAGCATTCAGGTGCTGAAGTGAGTTTTTTCTTCTTAAAAAGTGGGGGGAAAAAAAGAGTTGCTACTAGTGAGATTTGAACACACGAACACTTTGTTAATTGTTATACTTGTATATACAATATAATTTTTCGACGAAGGTGTCCAATTAAACAGCTTGACATGAGTCTAGCTACGCAACTGTCTACCTCCATAAAACCAAATTCACATACAAGCACTTGCATAAAATAGGCTACGGTGGATGATGGAAAGAGTACCTTGGTCATGGCCAAGCCAACAACAATACAACTGTAGAGAACATGAGTGATACCAAGAACAAAGAGGAAGCGGTGAAGCTGTTCAAGACCTTCATAGGAGACAAAAGGTTCACGTCCCTGTTAAAGATTTGTGGTTAATTAGTAGAAAGCATGATTTAATATAATTTAATTTAGATGAATGAAGAAAAAAATTTACCTCACCACATTGATGTGATTGTTGATAAATTCCCTTGGGAGGAATAAGAGTAGTATGATTAGAGAGAATGGAGGAATGGATTGTGTCACTAGTACTACTACTACTGTCATAATCTTCTTGAGAACAAAGGTAGAATCTACTAGTGAAAAGGGATGAATTAACACAAATTTGAGAAATCTGTCTTGCACATTGTCCCAACAACAAAGAAATTAGTCCAAGCAGCATCAACTCTGTTTTGAGAAGAAAAAAAAAATAATTCAGATTTTGCATTTTTAGGTTGTTAATTAGTTCATGAATGAGTCAAATGAATTGGTCACCTTCCTTTATCTTCTCTACAGAAGCAAAAAGAGCTTTTCTTCTAGTCTTTTTCAACCACTGCACAGTAGATAGATAGAGCTTACTATGAGAAAAGAAAAGACTAGTGTTGACAAATAAAAAGTGACTACTACTCACCCTTCCAAATCGATAAATGGAGCGCTGGGCAAACAAGCAAACAAAAACCATAACAGTTGTGACTGTTGCAACTGACCATGTTGGTGTTTCCTTCAATGACCTTCCTTCCCTAAAAACTCCTTCCATATTTTCTTCAAGATCCACCAAATGGGATCTTCATCTCGATTTATATTAGACTAATAATATTATAATTTTCACTTATTTAATGTAAGAATAAACAAATGGGAAAGAGCAGAGCTACAAATGCTAACATCTTTTTCCTTTTGTTTCCCCAGAATCCGACCCTCTCACATGCATGCTCTTAGCTCTACCTAACACCCCCCCCCCCCTAACTCCCTCTTTTTATGCATGCCCCTTGCTCTTCTTCAACTTTCCTTTCATTTTTCTTTTTTTTTTTTAAATTCCATGTTCCCTCAATTATTCCGTATATTAAATATAGTTATTCAAAGATATTTAAAAAATTAAAAGATTAATTATCTTTTTTGTGTATATTTTATTTTTGTTATTAGATATTAGTCACTCTATTCCTATTCACTTATCATCATTTAAGGTTTCACGTAACTATGTAAGATTATCATTGTGTCCTTACTTAATGTTAGATTTTCAATAAATGAATATGTATTAATTTATTTTGATGAATTAATTTGACAAATTAACACGAATTAATCGCTTTGTTTTAATATGTTCGTCAAATGCATAATTTCAATTGCTAAACTCTCAAGGTAAATAGGTAAAAATAATGTTATTTATGTATTGATTTTATGAAATAACAGGCATTAAAAAATATTTATTTTTAATAATGACGACATATAAATAAGAACGGATAAAGTATTCAATATTTAATATATTTTCTAAAGCATTAAATTTATATTTAAATAGTAATATATAATATTATCTCAAGAACAAATCTATATAGTAGTCAGGGGATCCAATCGAATTACTTTAGTGAAAAAATTATACTCTTATGTATAAGGTTAAATCTTTAATAGATAATTATAAAATAACCCCCCCCCCTTCCCCCCACACCATAGACTTGAATCTTTGTACAACGATAATAGGTTCATATGTTGAAAGAAGTCTTGATTTTAAATCCCAAACGATCACTACCCACATGCTGCAACCATCTTATAATGGATACAAGTTCTCGTGAATCGTGAAGCATTAATAAAAGTAACCCCCCTTACTTATTTTTGCCTTCTCTGTTTTATGTTTAACTATGGTAAAGTACTTTTTTTTTTATTTGTTTGAACATGTCAAATTTAATTGTTTTATTATATTTGAACTTGTAATTTCTCTACACAATACACAATGTTTCTCATAATAATTAAGTTTATAAAATGAATTATGAGATATAGTCAATTTAATTATTTCTTATAATACAACCTACTAATCATTTTGGACATCAAAATATGAGTAATTTCTCTAGATAGTCACTCATATTTGGAAAAATTACCTAGTAATATCATTTATGTTTGTTTTAGGACTACAATATCACCCAACTTTACTTATTTTCTTCAAAATATACTTGACACAAAAAAACTTTATCTCTCCTATTAGGATGTCATATCATATTTTTTAATTTACTAATAATATTTTTTTTAGATTCTTTAAGTGTTTGTGCCCCTGCTTTTCAATATTATTTATACGATGTTTTTTGTTTATCTTTTGTACTTCTCCTATTTAAAAAAATTATTTAGTTTATTCTATTTTAATTTAATTAGTGGATAATTTCTTTTAAAATTATAGAATCTATTTTGGTTATATCTTTTAGTTTTAAATTCATATTCTTTAGTAATATCTTTATTATTTTGAATATCGATAATATCTTCTAGCTACTTTGAGTATAAAATCAACGATTGTTGACGAAAAATACTTTAATTCTGAACATCTTAATGGACCTCTTTACATTAAATTTGTGCAAATAAAAAGTAACTAACAGCTTAAAATAACTATAATTATATTAAAATTTAAAATTCTGTCAATTATCACATAAATTAAAATAATAGATATTGGGCTCGTGCCAGCATAGACACCCGTGTCTAGTTTTAAGCTTACATGTAAGTTTTAAATTTACTTCTTTAAAGTAGAGAGTTTTAAATCAATATTTTATATATTTTTAATAATTTTAAAATCATAAATATAACTAAATTCTGTGTAACCGAAGGTTAGCTCCGCTCTCAATTCCTTGTGAGAATCGATATGATTTTATCTTTACGATTAACAAGGAGATATTTTGTGCTAAGAAAATCACGCACATAATAAATGTCACATGTGTAGTACTAATTAATTACTTTTATAACATATTATTTTTCAAGTTAATAATAAAAAGCACTTAATTAAATATTACTATCTACGAATTACGTATTTCAATTATCTATTATTTCCTTCATCTATCTAAATTATTTTTTTTCTTTGTATTAAAATAAACCTCGATTTATAATGGTGGTTAAATGTTTGAAATAAATTAGTATTAGGAGCTTACATACATTTAAATAATTAAAAATATCATTAATAAATTTAAAAAATGTGACATGACATTCCATTAAGAGAGAGATAATGTTTGTTTGTGTCAAGTATATAAATGATATTACTAGGTAATTTCTCAAACATACGTAACTATCTAAGGGAATTACTCTCAAAATATATATATGAATTTATATTACTATTTATAATATCCCTATTATATCATTTAGTGTTAGAACTAAGTTTTGAAAGATACAAATTTCCAAAAGAAAAATCTTCCTCTGCTTTGAACGTTTCCATAAATTTAACCTTTTTAGGTAACTGCTCCTTTATTTTGCACTCCAGTATTGCTATTATACCTACATTATGTCCTTCATAAACAATTTGAGCTGGTTATGTATTTTGATTAAAAAAATTAGAAAAAAATCACTCAGTTTGACTAATTTACCTTAAGTATACAATCAAATTATCCTAAAAGAATAATATCTCAAATAGATAATCACATATATAATTTAATAGATTAGCTCACACACGAGTTCTTATTACATACTATTGCAAGTATTTATTTTTTTACTTTATTTGAAGCTTTTCGAAGTTGAAGTTGTATTTTGTGTATCGACCCGCTAAGTCGTTTTAAGCATTAAAATTCTTTCTTTTAAAAAAAAAAACTTCCCATAAATTTTAAATAGGAATTTTGAATTGTTCATTTAACTATAATTATTTAGTTGACGGATATTTGTTATATAATTAATTTTAGTTGGTTGTTAATGAGCCAAGAGTGAAATTTATTTAGTACCCTATGTTACTTGTGTTGAGTCCATCACATTTTTTGGTCAACTTTAGCTATTCAATTACTACAAGCAATTGTTAAAAAGGAATAGTAATTGGAGTTGAAAATCAAAGATTTGGTGGTTGGCAAATTGGTAAGATTTGCAACTATTTTTTGACTTTGCTATATTTGTCTATGTCATTAGTGACATAAGCATGGTTTTATCCTTCTATAAATAGAGCATTGTTGCTCATTTGTAGAACACACCAAGTTAGAGAGAAAAACCATTTTGAGAGCAAAGTGAGGTATTCCATAGACAATACAAGAAAATAGTCTATGAAGAAAAATAGAGTGTGAGCGATATTTTAGTAAAACGAAAACCAAAAGAGTGTTGTTCCTTTTGAGTGTGTAGTAGTCACTTTGAGTATTGTATTCGTGACTACACAGTGTAAAATTTCTTACTATAGTAATATCAGTTGCTCCTCTTGGCCCGTGGTTTTTTCCCTTATTCAGAAAGGTTTCCACGTAAAATTCTTGGTGTCGTTATTTTCCCATTTTATTTCCATTACTTTTACTATATATATATATCTGAGTATGCTCTGTGGTTGCAGCATAGTCTGAACTTCCACATCAGAAAAGATTTACTTTGATTTGCGATAACTATATTTTTTGGGGAAAACAGTGGAAGCCAACACAAGTAGAATGTTTACTTTGAATGGTGTTAATTATGCCATTTGGAAGGAAAAATGGAAGATTTGCTTTATGTTAAGAATTTTTACAAACCAATATTTACCACTGTAAAGCCTGATAATACAACAGATGAAGAGTGAAATCTGTTGCCCAGACAAGTTTGTGGATTCATTAGGCAATGGGTCGACGATAATGTGTTAAACCATATTTCTGGGGAAACACATGCTCGAACTCTATGGGAGCATCTTGAAAGTTTGTATGCTCGAAAGACTGGCAACAATAAAATGTTCTTAATAAAGCAGATGTTGAGTTTGAAGTATCATGATGGTTCTCCGATGACAAACCATCTGAATAATTTTCAGGGGATCATGAATCAATTATCTGCTATGGGCATCAAATTTGATGAAGAAATTTAAGGCTTGCTTCTACTTGGTTCCCTACCAGACTCTTGGGTAACATTTAGAACGTCATTGTCAGATTCTGCTCGGGATGGTGTGATCTCTATGGATTCCGCCAAGAGTAGTGTCTTGAACGAAGAGATGAGAAGAAAATCTCTAGGTTCTTCTTCGTCGGATGTCCTGATAACTGGCCCCAGGGGGAGAAACAAAACTCGTGGTTCTCAGAATAGAGAACAAAATAGGAGCAAATCCAGAGGCAGACTTAAGGATATTGAGTGCTATCATTGTGGTATGAAAGGGCACACGAAGAAGTTCTACAGGAAGTTGAAGAGGGAGAACAAAAATAAAGAGGAAACTAAAGAAGATGGCAATGAAAATTGCCTAGCCACCGTCACCACCGAAGATCTTGTTACCGTTCTTGATGCAAACATGATAAATATTGCTTGTGATGAGTCAAGCTGGGTTGTGGACACTGGTGCCGCATCTCATGTGACATCAAGGAAGGATTTTTTCTCTTCTTATACTCCTGGTGATTTTGGAACCTTGAGTATGGGTAATGAGACTGTTTCTAGGGTGGTTGGTATTGGTACAATTTGTTTGGAAACTAGTGTTGGAACTAAACTAGTTTTGAACAATGTGAAACATGCTCCTGATGTTCGTCTGCACCTAATTTCTTTTGGTGTTTTAGATGATGAAGGATATGTTAGTACCAACGGTGATGGAAAATGGAAGCTCATCAAGGGTTCCTTGGTTGTGGCTCGTGGTAACAAACGTCGTAGTCTATACTGGACTACGACCTCTGCTTGTGTTGATATGGTGAATGCGGTTGAAAGCGATAGCTCTTCAACTTTATGGCACAAGAGGCTTAGCCACATCAGCAAGAAATGACTTAATGTTCTAGCCAAGAAGAAATTATTGTCAAATTTCCAAAGTGATAAATTAGAAAAGTGTGAGCACTGCTTGGCTGGTAAACAAAATAGAGTTTCCTTTAAGTCCTACCCCCCTTCGAGAAAGACAGAGTTGCTTGAGTTGGTGCACTCTGATTTATGTGGTCCAATGAAGACAAAGACATTAGATGGTGCACTCTACTTTGTCACTTTCATTGATGATTGCTCGAGAAAACTTTGGGTCTATGTCTTGAAGACTAAAGACCAAGTGTTAGGTGTCTTCAAGAAGTTTCAGGCTTCAGTTGAAAGAGAAACTGGAAAGAAACTGAAATGCATTCGTACTGATAATGGTGGTGAATATTGTGGACCATTTGACGAATACTGCAAGCAACAAGGTATTAGACACCAGAAGACTCCTCCCAAGACTCCTCAGCTTAATGGTTTGGCTGAGAGAATGAACAGGACCTTGATGGAAAGAGTTAGATGTTTGCTTTCTGAAGCAAAGTTCCCGAACTCATTTTGGGGTGAGGCTTTATTGACCGCTGCATATGTTATTAATCTATCTCCTGTTGTTGCTTTGCAAAGTGATGTACCAAATAGTGTTTGGTTTGGAAAGGATGTTTCCTATGACCATTTGAGAGTATTTGGTTGCATAGCTTTTGTACATGTGCCAAAAGATGAGAGGTCAAAGTTAGATGCCAAGACAAGGCAATGCATCTTCACTGGATATGGCCTAGATGAATTTGGTTACAGGCTATATGATCCAATTGAAAAGAAACTTGTGAGAAGCCGTGATATTATTTTCATGGAGAATCAAACAACTGAAGATATTGACAAAGCGGAGAAGGTAGAATCTTCAAGTTTTGATGGTATAATTCATCATGATGACGTTCCTCACACAAGTGTGCATGATGTTGTTGGGCTTGATAATCATAGTGACGCCCAGAATCATGTATCAAATCAACATGTTAATGTTGATAATAACAATGATATTGTTATTGATGATCCTGTTGCTCATGAAGTTGTGGACGAATCAAATATTCCGCTTCGGAGGTCCACAAGACAGCGATTTCCTTCCTCCCGTTATTCATCCAATGAGTATGTGTTACTCACTAACGGGGGAGAACCTGAATGTTATGAGGAGGCCATGGAAGATGAGCACAAGGATCAATGGATTGAAGCCATGCAAGATGAGATGAAGTCTTTGCATGAGAACCACACTTATGAGTTGGTAAAATTGCCCAAGGGCATGAGAACTTTGAAGAACAAGTGGGTGTTCAAAGTTAAAGTTGAAGAACACAACTTGAAGCCCAGGTACAAAGATAGATTGGTTGTTAAGGGATTTAGTCAAAGGAAGGGTATTGACTTTGACGAAATATTTTCTCCTGTTGTGAAAATGTCCTCGATTCGCACAGTTCTAGGTTTGGCTGCTAGTCTTAATTTAGAGATTGAGCAGATGGATGTGAAGACGGATTTGCTTCACGGTGACCTAGAAGAAGAGATTTATATGGAACAACCTGAGGGCTTCAAAGTAGAAGGTAAAGAAAATTTTGTTTGCAAACTCAAAAGAGTCTTTATGGCCTAAAACAAGCTCCTAGACAGTGGTACAAGAAGTTTGAATCTGTTATGGGGGAGCAAGTCTATAAGAAGACTTCTTCAGATCATTGCGTATTTGTACAAAAATTATCTGACAATGATTTTATCATCCTCCTGTTGTATGTGGATGATATGTTGATTGTGGGCAAGAATACTTCCAAGATTGACGAGCTGAAGAAAGAGTTGTGTAAATCTTTTTCTATGAAAGACTTGGGTCATGCCAAGCAAATTTTGAGCATGAGAATTACTCGTCTTAGAGATAAAAGGAAGATTTATTTATCTCAGAAGAAGTACATTGAACGTGTACTGGAGCGCTTCAATATGAAGAATGCTAAGCCTGTTAGTATACCTCTTGCTGGTCATATGAAGTTGAGCAAGAAGATGTGTCCTACAGCTAGGGAGGAAAAAGAGAACATGGCCAAAGTTCCATATTCCTCCGTCGTCGGAAGTCTAATGTATGCAATGGTGTGCACTAGACCTGATATTGCTCACGCAGTTGGTGTTGTGAGCAGATTTCTCAAAAATCCGGGAAAGGAGCATTGGGAAGCTGTGAAGTTGATACTCAAGTATCTTAGAGGAAGCTCAGATGAATGTTTGTGTTTTGGAGCATCAAATCCAATCTTGAAAGGCTATACAGATTCTGATATGCAGGTGACCTTGATAACAGAAAAGCCACTACTGGATATTTGTTTATTTTTTCAGGGGGAGCTATATCATGGCAGTCAAAGTTGCAGAAGTGTGTTGCACTATCTACAACTGAAACTGAGTATATTGCGGCTACTGAAGCCGGCAAGGAGATGATATGGCTAAAGCGATTTCTTCAAGAGCTTGGTTTGAATCAGATGGAGTATATTGTCTATTCTGACAGCCAAAGTGCAATAGACTTGAGCAAGAACTCCATGTACCATGCAAGAACAAAACACATCGACGTCAGATATCATTGGATTCGTGAGGAAGTGGGTCAAAAAGATGCACACAAGTGAAAATCCTGCAGATATGCTGACCAAGACGATACCGAAAGACAAGTTCGATTTATGCAAAGAACTTGTGGGTATGAGCTCTCTCTAAAGAAGATGAAGATACCTTCTTCCAGTAAATGGGACTAGAGGGGGAGATTTGTTGAGTCCATCCCATTTTTTGGTCAACTTTAGCTATTCAATTACTACAAGCAATTGTTAAAAAGGAATAGTAATTGGAGTTGAAAATCAAAGATTTGGTGGTTGACAAATTGGTAAGATTTGCAACCATTTTTTGACTTTGCTATATTTGTCTATGTCATTAGTGACATAGGCATGGTTTTATCCTTCTATAAATAGAGCATTCTTGCTCATTTGTAGAACACACCAAGTTAGAGAGAAAAACCATTTTGAGAGCAAAGTGAGGTATTCCATAGACTATA
The DNA here is from genome assembly GCA_016801875.1 of Solanum sitiens. Classification (NCBI taxonomy): domain Eukaryota; kingdom Viridiplantae; phylum Streptophyta; class Magnoliopsida; order Solanales; family Solanaceae; genus Solanum; species Solanum sitiens. Next base: position 3,502,893 of record JABWTJ010000049.1, on the reverse strand, counting down.
CAAGAAAATAGTCTGTGAAGAAAAATAGAGTGTGAGCGATATTTTAGTAAGACGGAAACCAAAAGAGTGTTGTTCCTTTTGAGTGTGTAGTAGTCACTTTGAGTATTGTATTCGTGACTACACACTGTAAAATTCCTTACTATAGTAATATCAGTTGCTCCTCTTGGCCCGTGACTTTTTCCCTTATTCAGAAGGGTTTTCACGTAAAATTCTTGGTGTCGTTATTTTCCCATTTTAGTTCCATTACTTTTACTATATATATTTTTGTGCTTGTCCGCGTTTTCCCAACAACTTGATCCATGTGTAAAAACAAAATAGTGGGACTCAACATTTTTGGTTGATAATTATTTTAGAAAAAATAAATTAGACGATAACACGTAGTACTTGTGATGAAAAGAACAGAGAATTCAGGTATTCCTGCCCTTTCCATGAAATTTCATTTACTAGTTTTATAGTTATGACAAAGTGATATATAAGAGAGTATTTAAGTAATTGTTGCCAAGGATGGAGTAATAATTAGAAATAATTTGTTAATGAGTGACAATCAATTGATAATGTCTAGGAGGAGATGTATTTTTGAATGCATTAGTCGGAAGCCATTATATTATAGTTTCTGTCATGAGTAATTGCTGAATAATCAATGGTTTTACAAATTATATTTTCTATTTATCGAGAATTTTCATATTTATTGGTTACAATTTTAATAAATTGAAACTCACTTCTGGGTTTGAAATTTAGGGAACATCACATATAAATTGACATCAAGATTAAGAATTTGATAATATATTATGAACTTGATTATAGATTTGTGCTCTATGCCTTATGGATAAATTAACTATATACTATTTTATATAGTTTTACTAAAATTTCAATTATTTCATTGTGGGCCTAGATTCGATATTTTTGAGAGTTTTGGGGTTTAGAAGAGAAGTATAGTAATATGAGTGTTCACAGACTTATTTACTTAAAAACATTACTCCTTTAATTGATTAGAATTGTTCTAAAACTTAACAAAAAAAAGGCAAAATCTTGAGGATTCATGACACGTGTTCGATATTCGTGGTATGTTAAGACTTTCTAGACTTCGTTGAGAGACGATTCTTTAGTTAATGATTTAAAATTAATAGACAATGTAATGGCCCAACCAATCATTTTCTTAATTTTCCAATCTTTTAAGCCTTTAGAACTTTCCTTTAATGACTCCAAGTCATTTATGACTCCAAGTCATTTATGACTTGCTGGGACTGATATTTTGATCACCTGGTTGTTTATTTGAGTTTTGTGTAAGTTTTTGTATTTGTAGCTTCTGAGTTTGAATGGTCAATTTTGATTAATCCTCCAGGAAGACAACCTTAGAAAGAGATTTTAATGATTGTGTTAGCTTCGAAACGTAGAGTTTGGTCAAGTAGGACCTTTGGTTTGGTTTCAAGGTTTCCTGGTTCATTTTGAGCTTCCTTGTGGGTTTTAGCTAAAATGGGGCCATGTAGTGTAGGACCACTTTATGCCAAAGACTCCAATGAAAGTTTTGACAGTTACATTGAGTTCGAAATTGTCATGACCGGGGGGTACGCCTTAGACGCAGCACGGCGTACTCGACCTCTCGGAGGTCTTGTACAAGCCTTTAGACATCTTTCATCGCATATATATGAAAAGTAGTGCATAATTAAAACTTTTCATCATAATAGTCAAACTTTTTATAGAATATAAGAAACTAAGTCTTGTCATAGCCATCTTAGACACATATAATATCATAGGGTCACAACCCTTACATCAATTTGAAAAGAAACCATAGTCTATTACAAAGTCTTTGAAAAAGAAACTAAACATAGCCATGTCGTTGAGCATATGAGGACATACCGATCTTGAGAGAATGATATTCCCAAGCTTCAACTTCTAAGAATATCCTCACTTGCCACCTACACTTGTAGAAATAGAAAACATATGGAATTAGCACATTGAATGCACTAAGTACGGTGATATGCAATAAAACCATGCAAGAACGAAAATTTACTTTAAAGTATGTTTTTCATGCTCTTTTGATAAAAATCTCATAAACAAGTATATGAACCATCTTCAAATCAATCTTTACACATAAGACATATTCAAGTATCTACGATATACAACCATAATCACTTGGGAACCATATAACCATATAGACCTCCTACCAAAGGTCATCCTATGACCCACCTAAGTAAGATATGAAGCGACCGCCCATACAACGCCTTCACACACACCTAAGTGTCCCTCAAGACTTTCCAAGGTAATATATTCCCTTTTCATCATTTAGACTCTCAACCTAAGGTTACTCTAAGACTTTCCTAAGTAAGACATGAAGAGACCGCCTATATACCATCTTCAAGCCTACCTAAGCAATCCTCAAAGCTACCCTAGACAAGAACCTTTCTATTCAACATGCATTAACATAAGTCACCATTATTCATTAAGCCATTTAAGAGACAAGTAACAATTAAAGGACTTCACATAATGGTCTTGGAGGACCTAGGGAACTCATCCTAGCACCTTCAAAGCCTACTCATGCCATGTGTAGATAGCGTCTCATTCCACTACCTACACGTTGTTGAACTTCTCCAGTATTAGAATGCACATCCCATATGATGATAATAGGATTTAACCGACATAGACCACACTAGCTAGGTATAAAATCCGGTGTCATAAGACCCCACACCGTGGATGGTGTTCCCATTGCCAAATGTAGAATTAGTAATCATCCCATGTTGACACATGGTTAAGGAATATCAAGGGCTTCTTTGTACTCTAGTCTCATCTAAAGTAGAGCTACTACCACAAGCATATTTACTCGGTGCTTTGCCTTCGTTCTCATAGAGTAAATCATTCCCTAGGTATATTAGAGAAGGTACCATCACTATGCCCTACCAACTCACAATAACCTTTTTCTTACATGGGTCCCCTAGGGCTGCCAACCAAGGACTATTTGGATAACTCTTATGACTTCCTTAGAGATGGTTTCATGTCGTTCCAGCCAACCTACCCCTAAGTTTATCATTCCACTCAAGAAGGACACCATTACGGTCTTTCACTTCAAGGCTTCTTATTAACATTCTTTCCTTATTCAAGGTTTCACATTCTTAACCTTCACTTAGGATTCTAGACTCATCAAGAAGGGGCACCATGTTTAGGTCTACCGGTTCAAGACATACTCTAGAATACCTCATTTAGTCATTCAAGGAACGACACCAACTTAAGTCTACCGATCCTATACTTTCATTCTTTCATTCATTCAATAACATTCAAGTATCAAGTAGGGATAACTAGTCTACCACACAAGATACCACGTCATTCTCTAAAAGCTCTCCCTAGTCCTTCACATCATATATCATCTACTAGAGAGACAACATATCAAATCATAGCATTATAGTATCCTACAAGATCATATAGACATCACATGAAAACTTCACTTTATACCTTTTCATATACATTATCATGATCATACCATATTTCACAATATTATGCCGACAAGGCCGTGTTCATAACGATTATATCAAGTAGACACCACCACCATAAGTGGACCATACCTAACACAACAATTCAATGTCAATTCAAAGCTAACAAAGGAATTAGGTCAATTCACCACCTTCCCATAGCCATAATCATCATCTTTTAGCCTTTCCAATACAAATTCACATAATAGAGATATTACCCATAACAATATCCATAATACTAAGCCAATAATACAACTAAATCAATGATCCATCAATACTCAATATAGATATCAACATTATAAGGCATCCATGAACAATTCTAACATTAATCAATATATAATTCAATAGCCCAATACAATCTACACATGAATTCAATGTAATTAAGTCATGATCAATTCTCCCACTTTAGAGCCAAAAATAGGAATTCATGTAATCCATGGGTTCATAGGCGTTTTGATCTTATAACATTCAACTAATATCAATTACTTCATAAAACATTGATTTAAATTCTTTCATGCAATAATTCATGCTTAGAATTCAAAATAGAACTTTATGGTTTTAGAAAGTCTTAGAATAGGCTTTGGCATTTGGATCCTTGAATGGAAGAAAAATCAAGTATGAAACAACATACCTTTATTGAAGAAAATCCACGAAATTGGGTGGAGAAATCAATGAAGAACTTCAATCCTAACTTCACCTTGAGTTCTAGCTTCAATGGAGTCTTGAGAGAGTTTTTCTTGGGTGGGAGATTTTGATTTTGAATAATGAATTCTAAATTAGGTTTTAGGCTTATAAACTAACTTAAATTACCTAAAAACACCTAAAATAACCGCCCATGATGCTAGGTGAATTTCTCAAACTACCCCTAACTTGGCCGAGACCTGCAGAAAAATGGTAGGACTCAATCAACGGATGCCACCTACGAGGAGTCGGCCAACCAATGGACCGTACTGCTGGTCCATGGTGTTGGTCAGAGACTGTCAAAATGGGGGCTAAGTGTCACATCCTGAAACTACCCCCTAGAAGTTAGGGTGCAATCTTGTATTCGGAGGTCTAAGACAAGCCCTTTCGTACCATTCATTGCATACATGTATGAAAAGTAGTGCGGAATTAAAACTTTTCACACGAAATAAAAATACTTCAAAATATCTCTTTTATAGAAAAACATAATGAAAGGCTAAGTCTCAAAGTAGCCATCTTAGACAAAGGAATATATTGGGACACGACCCATACTTCAACATATAGAAAATAGCTAAGTCTATTACAATACTTCTCAATAAGGAAAACTAAACATCAAGATGTCCTCAAATCTAGTGAGGACATACCAACTCCCTACTTGAATGAACACTAGTCCAAGCTTCAACTTCGAGACTCCTCTCAAACGCCACCTACACCTTTTGAAATAGACAAAATGTATGGAATTAGTACAAACACTTGTACTAAGTATGGCGTAATGCATAAATCATGATAAACAGACATTTATATAAAACATGCTCTTTTTGATTAAAACATCATAGCATAAGCATAAGAACAACATTTAACACCTTATAAACATATAAGATATCACATAAGCATTTAATCAAATATTGAAGAACATTACAGTGAACTAAGTTCCACTTCACAGTAACTCCTTTTAGCTTACATCCTTCTCACCAAAAGTTATCCTAAGACTCACTTAAGTGAGACTAAGAGAGACCGCCCATACACCCTCTCTAAGCACACCTGAATGATCCTTAAGACTACCTAAGATAAGATTGTTCCCTTTTGCCTTTCATTAACTCCCCACCTAAGGTTACTGTAAGATTCACCTAAGTAGGACAAGAAGAGACCGACCATACACCCTCTTCAAGCTTACCTAAGCACCCTCAAAGCTACCCTAGATAGAGCACATTCTATTCATCATACCTTAGCTAAAGTCGTGATCGTTCATTAAGTCAATTAAAAGACATTTCATTCATATAGACTTCACAATGGTCTTGGAAAGACCTAGGGAGTCACATACTAATATCTTCAAAGTCTAGTCGTGCAATGTCTAGATAGCATCCCATTCCACTACCTAAACTTTCTAGAACTTATCCAACACTAGCATGTATCCCACATGATGAGAATAGGCAATAACCGACATAGACCATACTAGCTAGGCATGGAATCCGGAGACATAAACCTACTCCGATGGAGGGTGTTCTACTTGCCAAGGGTAGAACTAAGACACATACCATGTAGGCACATGGTTAAAGAATATCAAGGTCTTTTATATACTCTAGTCTCATTCTCAAGTAGAGGTACATTGTACTCTAGTCTCCTTCTTAAGTAGAGCTACAAACCATAACATATTCACTCGGTGCTAGCCTTTGTTCTCATAGAGTAAGTTCAATATAAGGGACATATGAAAAGGTACCATCTCTTAGTCATTACCTAGTCATAATGCACCTACCAAAGATGGGTCCACTAGGGCTGCCATTCAATGGTCTATAAGGATAGCTCTTTCTTAACCTTCTTTCTATATAGAATATTCCACATATTAGTCATGCTTAGAAGGGCACCATCTTAGGTCTACCGATCCAAGACTTTCATTAAACATTCATCCATACACATACAAGACAAAGGTGCCTAAGCCTACTAAGTCAAGATGTTCATATTCATCATATACATGTATCAAGTAAGGGACATAATCTACCAAAACAAGACACATCATTAATTCACATTAGCACATATAACATATCATTCTTTGAAGCACTTAGGAATGACCCTTACCATCTTTATGTCATCCTATACGTTACTATAGCATCATCAAGATAACCATCATATACTCATATAGTCAAGTAGGAATAATCATGTGTCAACTTTAAGACTATACACATAAACACATAGTCATAATCCAACATGATCACCTGATATCCATAGAAGAACACATACTTTCACATTACTAGCATGTAGATAGATATAATCATACTTCACATAATCAATTACACAAATCATCATAATACTTCAAGTAGTGCCGACAAGGCCATGATAATCAATTTACTTAAAATAACGCCGACAAGGCCACATCAATCACATAACACCGCCACCATAAGTGGACCATACCAATCACAACATAATTGAAGTCTAATTAATATAAAATAAAGAGAATTAGGGCAGTGTACCACCAATCCATTCTCACCACTTCAACCCATGTCTAAATCATCCAATTCAATACCATAAGGCCCTTACCCATGACCATGAACACCAATTCAAAGTACAAATCATAATACTAGATGAAACTAGGTCAATTCAATATATATTTAACAATCTAAGACCAATTAGACATCAATTGAATACAATTCTTACATCGTTAGAAAGCTTATGAGAAACTACACATTAATTCATAAACATTAGACTTAGTCAAAATCTAGGGTTCATCAATTTCATGGGTTCATAGGTTAATTGAGTTAAAATCATATTAATAACCACAATTCAATCATTAAACAATGACTAAAAACCTTTAATGCAAGAACTCATGGTAGATCATGAAAAAGGTCCATTCATCTTTTGACAACTTTAGAAAACATCTTTGAAAGTTGGGCTCCTTGATGAAACTAGTTTCAAGGATCAAAAGCCATACCTTTATTGGATAAAATCCACGAAATTTGGCGAAGAAATCAATGAAGAACTTCAATCCTAGATTCAACCTTACCATTGTTTAAAGAATCTTGACAAATCTTGAATTTTCTTGAATGGAGTCTTCTACTTTGATTTTTTTCTTGAGGTTTTGCCCTAGGGTTTGAGAGAGAAGAGAATGATGAATTTAAAGATGGAATTAGGATTATGTAAGGCTTTATAGGACTTGTGAAACCCGTTTTATTTAGATTTTCCTAGTGGGAAAAGGAGAGGAAATTACCTTAATTACTATTTTTCCGCGGCCAAAACGGGATTGCACCATACTGTTCACTAAAATGGTCATAACTTTTTACTCGAATACTAGATTGATGCGAAATTGGTGGCGTTGGAAAGAGGATTCAAATACCTTTAATTTGATAGGTCATGGCTCACGTAACTCTTAATATTCTAATAGATATGGTCGTTTGAAATTTACCCAAATAAAATCTTATGTCTAAACTTAATTGTTAAGGAAACATTCAAATCTACTTTGTGCAAGGTTTTTCTAATGACCTTAATTGATATTGAAAATCGTTCGCACACTAAGAAATTTACTTAAAACCTAAAAAAATTAAGAGTCACTCAGTATGACCTTATACGAAAATTTAAGAATTGCTAGGGCTTAACTTAGAAAATTTTGGGATCTTACACTAAGCTCCCACAACTAAGTGTGGAGCCACGCCCCCAAACGACGGGGCGTCGTTTGATCAATGGTGTGTCAATTGAAGGTCGTTGATTGGACTGCTTTTTGGCAGCTTTCTTGCCAAAGTTTGGGTCCTCCTCAAGGACCCTTAGGGTGGTCGTTGGGGAGTCATGCCCGGACGTTTCAACCCAATAGGTTCATTTAGATGTTAGGGTCCTCTCCTATCAGTTTAGACACCAAACAACACATAAAACATGTCAAGGCACACTAGAACACATACAAGCCTATTTACCGGACGTCTTGGTCGTCCTTTGATGTTTCACTTCCAAACTCTTCAAACTGACTTCAAATGCTATAATTCATCATTTTTATATCTTATTAACTCTTGACAAACATGTTAGTCTCTAGTTTGACCTAATTTGTTTTGAGGGTTGTTACAGAAATATTGACTTTGGTGAAGTAGAGTAGTTTTTTTCTGCCCACATGTCCCAAATGAATCTAGAACACCCAATCCAACATCACAACCTCGGTTAATTTTTTTGGTTTTGTGTGACCCTAGGATTTTTTCATCATGATCGCGAACCTTGGCCTCACTATAATGATGCAATTTTTTTTTAACGTCATTTTTTATTCTTAATTGTCGCGATCAGTTGGGCTTAAAATAACAATGAACAATCTTTTAAGATCTGTCCCCTACGATTTTTACCTTTCCCCCTAATTTTCAAAATGCGATTCTGAAAACTCGAGACCTTTGTTTTGGGTTATTCGTCCATAATTGACGTGGATACATATTGAAGTGATTGAGAAAGTGCAAGGATGTTGAACTAAGGTTATTTATGATTCGATAGGGCTGCCGAAGCTCTTTAATGATGATTTAATTGAGCTTTCGATGCATGTCTTTGTTTGCTGCCTTCCAAGCATCGTACTATGTCTCATTTACAAAAAAAAGCCCATTAAGTTTATTAAGACCTTTTGATAGAGTAAATTTTGAGATTCTTGGTGTTGATCCCACATGCAATTGCGAGGTCTTCAATTTTAATTGACCGCAATTGTGACCTGTTGCCCACGTGGCCACGATGACTAAACAATTGTGCGTTCAAATTTCAAATTTTTTTTTATCTTCTTTTTGCCTTATTTTCACTTGGTTTCTTCAAATATTTTCTAAATCAACTCTTCACTCCATTTTCTGCAAATATAAAGAAAATCACATAAAAAGCACCAATTCTCATCTAAATAAGCCAAAAATATGAGCTTAAAAACAAGATAAGTTGGTAAAAATAATACCCATAAACTTAAATTATTTCTTGTCCTCAAGCAAGTTTGAAACAAAGGATCAAGAACCTATTCAATTCAAGCACACCAATTTTTCCTTAAGCTCCAAGAACATGACTTCTGTTGGTATCACCAAATAGTCACCACATGCAAAATTTTCACAAAAGAACTCCCTCATTCTCATACCACACTTTAAAGAACCAAGAATAATTAAGTGTCAACAACTCAAACTCAAGAAGTGACTCAATTCCTTAATTCCTTCACACGCTCATTTAACCCAATTGAGTTTTTCAAAATCACCACTATCTCAATTTACATGCCCTCATAAGGAAGGAAATATCCCAAAATCCTTATAAAGTATTTAAAAAACAAGGGAGAAAGGCACAAACACACACACTTATGTGTAAACATCTCATGAATACAAATACCACACCATAGGCTTGCTGTTATTTCCAATCATCATTTATTCAAAATTATGTGGTTGGAGATCACAAAATAATTTATCAAGCTTGTAATGTAGGCTTAGGAAATGTTAGAATATTATTTGAATAAAAGTGACTACACCCTCCTTGAACACTATGCACTTTTCTACTGCACCACTTCTCTTCATTTTTCAAACTATGCAAACTTTTTTTCCTTTTCCCTGAATACGCCTCACATGCAACAATTTTTTACCTTAGAGGATTCACTTTTCTTTTATTCTCATCTTTCCTACTTTTTCAATACTTTTTTTTCTTCAAAAGTTTTTCCTCCATTTTTTTTATATTGCTCAAATTCAAGCCCTTATATGATAGCATCCCTTATATAGATTTCCAACAACACCCAAACTTAGCTTTAGCCTCAACTTTCTCAATTCTCATGTTCAAAGAAGAAAGGTTTCATAAGAGAATTACTTTTTCAAAAAGGGTAAGCTTGTAATGAGGCTGTCAAGACAATGACATTAAGCTTAAAGGAGACAACTAGAGATACATTTAGTGCAAAAATGAGACTTTTAGGTCAAGTGGTCTTAAATCCTATGGGTATGCTTAACTTTTCACAATGTATGGCTATATCACTAGTACCAACTGAGTCACATACTTCCAAAAAATGATGATTTTCCCTTAAGAAAGACGTCAACAAATCTAACATTGGACAAATTCATGCATTTCATCGAGACATGGCTACTCATACTTTATCGCATATGTATGCCATCAGTACACTCACAATCAACCGATGATTTTTAACTTAAAAAAGTTATCAATGTATCTAACTGGGAATCATCACTCAATAACTCCACATCAAAATCAAAATAAAGAAGCTAAAAATAAATATGAACAATTAACAAGGAAAAAAATATAAAACAGACTAATCTAACATAATATCAATAGAATCCCGATAAGGGCACACCCTCCACAAAATCACAAACTGATCCATTACAAATTAAAATAAGCCCGACAAAGGGTACAATCAAATCCAAGATAAAAAAAATGATAAGGGATACATCGCTAACTGAAAAGGCACCGATGTCCCCTTAGTACAAAAAATCAAAAGGGAGTACCAAGGCTTTCTAAAATGAGCTCATTTAGAAAGGGATCTATCGCGATCCGAAGGACATCATCAGAATCATCGTCTGACAATAGAAACTCCAGAGCATCTCCATTATCTTGTACAAAATATTTAGCCTTCTTCTTTTCATGATCCTTCATTCTCTTTTGCCTTCTTTCAATATTGGTCATCCTTTCCTTGAGAAGCTGCTGATCGTACTAAATTGGACAAGGTAGATTAAGCAATACCTGAGGCCAAAGTTCTCTCTCTAGGGCCGGTGGAGAGGCACTATCTTAATTTTTAAAATCTATGAATGAATCCCTGCATCCATGCCATACATTTGTTTCTGATATATGAACTAGTACGAGAGTTCCACTCATTAGTGGCCAAACCAAAGTGGAGGTAGAGTCTAAACCAAGTGAAGCACTACACTAAGTGAATATGCCAAATTCAAGATCTCACACATCAATCTTTGTCTTCTTTGGTACATGTCATGGAACCTCCTTATTGCGTGGATGCATCAAATGTTAAGGATATCTCATGATATCTCTCTGCTTTCGGTCAACCCCATATGTGTAACACAACTAAGTGATCAAAGAAGAAAAAGAAAGATTTTTTGTACCTTTCAATGACTACCTCCTGCATGTGTTGTATAATAATCTGTACAACATCGATAGGAAGTCCCTCCATAATAGGACAAAAAAATAAAGTTCTGTCCAAAGAAACATCGGTCGCATTCCTTGAAGGAAATACTCGACTACATATGATAGAAATCCAAGTCTTCGCCTCAGCAGTAAACTCGGATAACTCTATCTAGTGGTTATTCTTTATCTATTTTGGCCTATGACCATCATGAAGCTGCCTGAAAAAACCACTCATTCCCTCGTTTCGGTACCCTTGCCTTGTGAACCTCATTATAAACATCCGGAAGACTGTAGTATGTCTTAGGCGTCGCAGGGTCAAAACAAACTTGTTTGCCCTGTACCGTGACTACACAATTTTTGACAAAGCTGTTTTCAGTGGCGTTGGCATAGATTTCGTGCACCAATGTAAGATTAGCCTTGATAGGCTCAGTAGCAAGTCATAGCCATCCACTCGCCTCCAAACCCCCATGAAAGGTCACATTCTTGAAGATTATAAAAAAGAAATCCACTCTCCTTTGTAATATTTTTTTGTGAGGAGGCAGTTATTCAATTGGTGGTATTTTGTGGAACAAATAACTCACGTTTCAAGAATTCATCTCCAACAACATATCTACCACTCTTTCCTTAACTCGGTTAACATTGTTGGCCTATTCTTTGCGAATAAAGTACCTATAAAAGATGCAAAAACGTTAGAAGTTTTGAATTCATCACAAACTTAATTATTTACTTAAGATAAATCAATAAAAATCTAGAACATTTCGGAGTTATAGAAAATTGAAGAAAGATCTCTAAATTGAGTATTCTAGAGAGAATATTCTAGAAATGTTCTAGAAAAGGTAGTTATAGAAAAAGATAGCTAGGAATATTCTAGAATAGAGTAGTATGTATCACTCTAGATTATTCCATCACCTTCTATAAATAGAGGTGGTCCATTTGAGTTGTAACCAAGAACAACCCAGTCTGCTTCCATAAACAAGTTCTCCTTTCTAACTTCCTCTTCTTTAGTTGAATCTTTTGATCTTAGTTAACATTCTTGGGCTAGCAGAAAGTCTCCCTGATTATATTTTTCTTCTGTTATTCTCTACATGACATTAGAGACTGGTGGATAAAGAAAGGTAGAAACTCAAATGAAAGGAGATCCTACAAGCTACTATCTAAGGCTACAAATCGCGAGGCACTAATCAATGTCGGATTTTTGCAAGTACTCTCAATTGCACTGATAATCTCAACACAAGAAACTATAGATCATGGAGCAAAAGAATGCAATATTAGTTTCTCGGCCAGGAATTATATGATATCATCAGTGGATTAAACACCACACCACCAAAAGATGCTGAAGCAACAAAAAGGTGGAAGTTCAAAACTGGAAAGGCCATGTTTGTTTTTATTGTAACCATTGAGGATGAGTTCTTGCAGGAAATTAAGAAAGCCAAGACACCCAATGTAATACCTCGAAAATGACTTAGGTGAAGCTAGATCCTAACATGGTTGTCATGATGGTCTAAGGTCCTAAAATGGTCTATAATGTTGTATTGAGGCGGTGTCTAGAGCTTTAGGTGATTTGGAAGTAAAACGTCAAGGGACGACTAAGACGTTTGACGACTAAGTCAGCTATGTGCCTTATGTGTGGTTATGTGCCTATATGTGTGTTTCATGAGTTAATGAGGTCTTTATATGATTTATGATAGTGTTTATAGGCAGTGTGTCAAGTTTCATGAAGTTTGGAGGTCAAACGTCCAAGAACGTTCATGACGTTCGAAAGGTTTGCCTTGAAACGACCTTGTATGTCTTGGCATGTTTCGTCGAGTTTTACGTGTTAGTTTTGGATTAAATTCATGTGAGAGGTCCTAAAATCGTATACAAACCTATTCGGGTTGGAAACGTTTGGGTTAAAGTCCCAAAAGAACAAAAAAAGGGTTCTTGAGAAAGGACCCTTTCCTTGAAGCCAAGACTGCCAAGACAGCCCCAAACGACGGAGGTGATAGACAGCTCGTGGGCCAGTTAAAGCCCCATCGATGGGTGTCGTGGGTCAGTACTTAGGCGATAAGTACAAGACAAGGACCAGCCTCAGTCCCAAACCACGGACCAATAGAACGGTCCATTGGTGGCAATCCGTCGATGGTGATGTCAACCTGCGCAATTACTGTTATGTTCAAGGGTTGAATTGGTAAATTTACCCCACGTCCAAATAAGAGAAAGGGCGGTTACTTAGGGGTATTTTGGGTATTCTAAACATGTTTCATTATTCAAAAATCAAAACCCAAATTCCCTTAGAAATTCCCTAGAACACCATTGGAGCCAAAACTAAAGGAAGGGATTGGATTGGAGATTTGAGTGGTGATACTTCATAAAATTCGTGGATTAACATCATTGAGGTATGGTTTTTGATCCTTGAAACTCTATTCATCAAGGATCCCAACATTCAAAGAGTTTTCTAAAGTTTTCAAAGATGAATTGTCCAATTTTATGAGATATCTATGGGTTCTTGAATTAAAGGTTTTAAAGCATTGTATATTGATTGAATTGTCTTTAATTAGATAATTTTAACTCAATTAACCTATGAACTCATGTATTTGATGAACCCTATTTTTTGACTACTTTATGGGTTAAGTGATATTGACTTAATGCTTATGAATTCTAGTGTAGTTTTCTATGGGCTATTGAATGATGTAAGAATTATATTCAATTGATGTATAAGTTGTCTTAGATTGATAAATCTATATTTAATTGACCTAGATTCATTTAGTATTATAGTTTTGTATTGAATTGATGTTCATGGCCATGGTTAAGGGCCTTATGGTATTGAATTGGATAACTTAGCTATGGATTGAAGTGGTGAGAATGGATTGGTGGTACGCTGCCCTAATTATCTTTATTCTATGTTTATTAGAATTCAATTATGTTGTGATTGGTATGGTCCACTTATGGTGGCGGTGTTATGTGCTTTACTTGCAATTGATGTGGCCTTGTCGGCGTTACTTTACGTATTATGATGATCATGACCTTGTCGGCACTACTTGAAGTACTATGATGATTTGTGTAGTTGATTTTTGTGAAGTATGAACATATCTATCTACATATGAAGTAATGTGAAAGTATGTGTTCCTTCTATGTATATTAGGAGATCATGTTAGATTATGACTATGTGTTTATGAGTGTAGTCTTAGAGTTGATGCATGATTGTTCCTATTTGACTATATGAGGTTATGATGGCTATATTTATGATGTTATAGTAATTTATAGGATGACATAAAGATTATAAGGGTCATTCCTATGTGCTTCAAAGAATGATATGCTATATGTAATAAAGTAAAGAATGTTGTGTCTTGTTTTGGTAGACTTGTGTCCCTTACTTGATACATGTATGAATGATATGTGAATATGAGATGTCTTGACTAGGTAATCTTAGTGCACCCTTGTCATGTATGAATGAATGATATTTGGGACCTTAAATGATGTTATGAAGGTCATGTACGTGGAACTTTGAACCTATTGGTAAGGTTATGAACCTTGAAGTCGAAAGCCGTAATGGTATCCTTCTTGTAATGAATGATGGACTTAGGGTTGGTTGTTTGGAAAGACATCATATAATCCTTAGGAAAGTCATAGTGAGGTATCTATGTTGCCATTGTAAGGTAGCCCTAGTGGACCTCTTTGATAGGGTGAATGTGATTGGGTTATGAACTAGATATGGAACCCCTTTGTATGAACCTTTAATATAAATGACTCTATGAGAATAAAGGCTAGAACCGAGTGAGTATGATATGGGAAGTAGCTCTACTTGAGAATGAGACTAGAGTACAATGTAGCTCTACTTGAGAATGAGACAAGAGTGCATAAAAGCCGGTCATATTCCTTAACCATGTGCCTACATGAGATGTGTCTTAGTTCTACCCTTGGCAAGTAGAACACCCTTATCGGAGTAGGTTGGAACTCTGGATTCCATATCTAGCTATCATGGTCTATGTCGGTTATTGTCTATTCTCATCATATGGGATACCTACTAGCATTAGAGAAGTTATATCAAGTTTAGGTGGTGGTACGGGATACTATCTAGACATTGCACAATAAGCTTTGAAGGTGTTAGTTAGAGTCCCTAGGTCTTCTCCAAGACCATTACTTGAATGTACTTATGTGATGAATGAGTCTTAAATGAACTAATGAATGTAATGACTTGAGTTAAGAAAGCATGTTAAATGAATAAGTACTTATCTAGAGTAGTTAAGGGTTGTCTAGTTCAGGTGTGAAGGGGGCATAGGAATGGTCACTTCGTATCTTACCTAGATAAGTCTTAAGAATGACTCTAGTTAGGGAAGATGGTTGATTATGTAGACATGATCTAAGCGTTAGGTAGTATTAAGGATTATTTAGGTAATCTTGAAGAGGTCAATCATGGACGTTATCTTCTTGATTTACTTAAGTAAGTCTTTTGCTAGCCTTTGGAAGGAGAATGTCATATCATCTATATGTTGTTGTATTAAGTTAGAAGGATTCTATCTTAGGTAGTCTATATGATCTCTTAAGTGTGTGTGTAAGGTATTGTATGAGTGGTCGCTTCACAACTCACTCAAGCGAGACTTAGAATCACCTTTGGTAGAAGAATCTCATGTTTATATGTTTGGTGTCTTGTAAGTGTGTGTTGATCTCATTATAGGTGTTCTTAAGGGTCATTTAGGTGTTCCTAGAGAGGTTGTATGGGCGGTCTCTCTTTGTATTACTTAAGTGAGTCTTAGGATAGATTTTAGTGAGAGGATTACATGCTAGAAGGTGTCTAAAGCTATGTTAAGAAGCTTCACTGTAACAGTGAAGGAGTTCACTGTACAGTGAAGTAGTTCACTGGAAAGTTGTTCCTAAAAATGTCATAAATTGATTAAGTGATTTATAATGTGTTTCTAAGTTGTTAAATGTTGTTATTATGATTATATTGTGATATTTAAATGAAAAATATGCATATTTCAAATAAATATCCGTTTTCATGATTTTTATGCATTATGTCATACTTAGTACTTGTGGTTGTACTAATTCCTTATCTCTAAAGTGATTCATAGGTGAAGGTGCTTTTGGAGAGCTAAGCTTAGATTAGAAGATCGTTTAGGCAAGTTGAAGTACATCCTCATTTGACTCGAGGGCATATATGTCTTTTATTTCCTTTATCGAAGCATTGTAATAGACTTAGTAATACTATATTTCTATTGTTTATGGGCCGTGTCCCAAAGTAATCTTGTTTCTAAGATTTGATGAAATGTGACTTAGTATTTCCTGTGAGTTTTATATGAAAGAAATTTTAAAGACTTATAGAATGTTTGTGAATTTTTTAATTTTGCACTACTTTTCATATGTTTGTATGCGATGAACGATACAAAAGGGTTTGTCCAAGACCACCGAGAGGTCAAGTACGCTGGTTTTACTCCGAGAGTGTCATATATTCTAGGGTGTGGTCTCTGGATGTGACGCCCAAAGAAGCTTGGAACACCTTGTCAATGATTCTTACAAAGAAGAATGATGCAAGATTATGAAGGCTTGAAAATTAGCTTTTGTCGGTATCTCAACGGAATATGACGATCAATCAATACTTATCAAGGGTAAAATCTTTAATTATCTAATGAAATATCAAAATTAGATCCAGAGAATGCTATCAGAGAGAAAAGAATGAGAAGACTCATTGTTCATGGTCTTAGGCCGTAGTATAAAGGCATAATTACAACCCATTGGGATGGACCACAAAACCAACTTTATATGAGTTGGAAAATCTGTTGGCAAATGAGGAAGATTAGGAGAAGCCATTATCAAGTTTCACTATTAATGATGATGATAAGGCGCTCTTTAGCAAAAGTAATGACTATAGAAAAAGAGAAGTGGAGAGAAGCTCACGACCAGGGGGAGACCAAAAGAATCAGCATCAAAGAAGTCAACGGAAAAATAAGAACGCGAAATGCTTTAACCACTGACAAATGGAGAAGTGCTACAATTATGGAAAGAAAGGACACTACATCTGAGACTACTGGGATAATAAAGCTGAAGGTAATATAGCTACTTCTACTCATAACAAGAAATGCAGAAAAATATTGGGATTTCGAGACCTCTTATGCTGTTGAACTAATAAACAAGAGGAGCTTGTCACCTGTCACTCCAACAAATAAGAGAAGATTACACTTTCAACTGTAAGTGAAAAATTGGTCGATTATGAACATGATTGGATCATTGATTCAGGATGTTCCAATCACACGATCGGTGATGAGAAAAATCTCATTAACATGAGCGAATATAAAGGTTATCAAGTAGTGGTGACTGAAAATTATCTAGTAGGCTTACTCATGTAACATTGCTTAAGACTGATGAACTATTCCATTCTATCTTCCCTCAGCTCTCAGAGAAAGAACCTATCAATAAAGGCCGACTTTAATGTTTCCCACTCTATAGGACCCACATTTACCGGCCTAGCATTCGTCCATTGTTCATACCATATTTGAGCAACATCTTTCAATAGAAAATGGCTAGCTCCACTTTCTCCAGCGATGTTACTCCCATAATATCAAGAACCTTGTAAGCCTTCTCTATGAACCCACTTGGATCTCTTTCCACTGAGCCACTGAACTTCGGAGGATTCATCCTAAAAAACTCCCTTACTCTAGAAGCGGTCATTTCCTTTATAAGGTTTGCCGGAGCCACAACATCCCTATTTTCTTGCTCCATCAAGGCTTGAGCCAACAATTGCATAGAAGTCCTAAACTCTGCAAAAGTAAAATTCTCAGCTAGAGCATTTGGAGCCTAAGGAGGAGCTTGGGTTGGAACTTGGAGAGGAACCTCTTGATCTCTATTGTCTTCCTGATTCTCCTAGTATTTGACCTTATATTAGCGATACCTTGAAAAAACATAGGGCACACATTAGAATAAGAACCTACTAGAGCACGACTTAGAGAATGAAGAAGTGAGATTTCCTGAACACCCAATAGACTCATATTCATAAATGTGGAGAACTTCACATTTATGAACAATACTCTAGTAGACGTGGTTTGAGACAAACCTAGAACCACTCTAAACCTTGTGCTTTGATTACCAAGTTTGTCACAACCTAGGGGTTACCCCCTAGACGTAGCATGACATGCTTGACCCCGAAGGGGTCTCATACAAGCCTTTAGCATATCATAACATAAGATAATAGAAAATACAGAAATTAAAAATCATTATCCATACAAATAAAGTATTTTCATAAAAGCAAGGAGAAGTCTTTCTATACTTTGTCTCTGTTAGAATATGAATAGGTTTATACAATCCTATTAGAATAGGAATAGTTTATACAATACTATTAAAATAGGAATAGGTTTATATAATCCTATTAGAATAGGAATAGGACTACTAAATAGTATCCTATTTGGTAAAGAATTGTATTCTATGGTCTATAAATAGGGTCTCATGTAATAATGTAGATACAACAACAATTCAATAATATTATTTTGCTATATTTCTCACATGGTATCAGAGCCTCTACGATCTTGGTAAACAATCAAAGAGCTTTAGCTGTCGGCGGGCGGCTATTACTTATATATGCCGCCCGTCTGGCCAATGATTATGTTAGCAAAAGTTGGGTCACCGTGTATCTTTCTAGTGATTATTTTCCTATATTTAATTTTGTAGCACCGTACCATCTTTCCGGTGATTACTTTTTCATATTTAATTTTGTAGTACCGTCCCATCTTTCCGGTGACTACCTTTTTTTGCATATCTGATTTGCATAGCACCGTGCATCTCCCGGACTACTTTTCATATTGAATTTGTGTAGTACCGTGGATTTTTTTTTCAGAACTATTTTCTCTATCTGAGTTACATAACATCATGTGTCTTTTCAGTAATTTAGATTTGATTTGCATAGTTCCATTCGTCTTTTTCGGTGACTCTTCAAATCTGATTTGCGTAGGGTTGTGCCATCATTCCAATCCTACCTATATAATTTCTCTTTTTCGTTAGGGTCGTGCCATCATTCCGACCCTACCCATATTATTTCTTTTTTTGTCAATGGGGTCGTTCCAATTATCCTATATAATTTCTATTTTCTAGTTGGGTCGTGACATCATTCTGACCCTACCTATATAATTTTATTTCTTAGATTGTGACCATTTTTTAGCCATCAAATCTAATACTACGTCATATGAGTATGTTCCAATAATTATTTTGGTGACTTTCTTATTTAATATTAACTCATTTATTGATGCCAACATGATCCATATACTTTATATTAGATTTGAGCACTTCGTTGCTCAGGGGGAGTTTAGTAGCCTTGTTGTCGATTGTGTTGTGTCATCGATTGTGCAGATCACTCTATGGTCTAGAACAATTTTTTCTCAAGCTTGGGTTAGGAAGTTCAAGACCAACATTATGAATCAAATTCAGTATTTCATACGAAGGTTAAGCACATTGAGATTTACTGGCATTATGCATCAAATCCATCAAATCCAGTATTTAATGAGAAGACAAGCACATTAATATTGACCGTCAATTTTGTGAAGTCTGCAAATATCTCACCAAGCCCCTCATCTGTCCCCGTGTTAATTACATTTGTAACAAGCTAGGTGCATGAATTGTACGCACTAGCTTGAGGGGGAGTGTTAGAATATGAATAGGTTTATACAATCCTATTAGAATAGGAATAGTTTATACAATATTATTAAAATAGGAATAGGTTTATATAATCCTATTAGAATAGGAATAGGACTACTAAATAGTATCTTATTTGGTAAAGAATTGTATTCTATGGTCTATAAATAGGGTCTCATGTAATAATGTAGATACAACAACAATTCAATAATATTATTTTGCTATATTTCTCACAGTCTCAAACCATCTAATACAACTTTAGTATAAAACTCTTGGGACACAACCCATACAATAGTCTAAAACATAAAGAAATGACATAAAGGAAATATGAGTTTGTCCTCGAAGCTCTGAGGGCTCCCCAAGTCTTCAACTCTTCTTGCTCCTTAGAAACCTAGCCTCCAAAGAAACTCAATCTCTGAAACCCTACATTTAATTAGAATGTAGGACAAGTATGTGTTAGTACAAAATGTACCAAGAATGATAGATATTTATCGATAGAAAGATATAGATCTCTATATGGATCTATCTCCATATCTAAATATGGAAGAACCGACACTTAAAGGGCGTAACCAACGGGAGGCTCTCACCCTGTCCCCGACATTGTTCTCCGACGATGTCCCCTGGGCAAAAGGAGCTGAAAGCCATCATATCATCATAACAACATCTCAAAATGTTTAATCAACATAATACATAAACATTAGAGATAATAACATGTTCATAAGAATGATCTCCAATATAAGTATCATATCATCGTAAGTCAACATACGACATAGTAAATGAGCATATGAGATACATTATGTTCATGGCATAGTCTTTACCTAGACTTTCGTATTTACATACTTCAACCTTTAGTGTTTCTATTAAAAGAGAACTACTTCACATGCCACCTCCAAGAATACTTGAGCAAGGCAAGGATAGCATCCCATACTACCATCCAAGATAAGTACCTCTTTTTTGTCATTATTGGTCATAGTCCACATTCAAAGTCAAGACTTTGGTTTTCATGTCATAAGAGCACTACTCGTAAGTAACCTAAAATCACACTTGAGCCATGCATGTGTGGCATCCCATACTACCACACACACTAAGTATATCTTTGACATCACCATATTCATTCTTACTATTCATAGGGATCATTCTAGACTACTTCTTATTAACTACGAACTATCAACTTAAGTCAATTATGTCATGGAGGTAAACTATAGCAACAATCCTAATTAAGCATATGTCACATAAGAGAACACTTCATAAGTATATTAAAGTCATACTTGTGCCATGTATAAATGACATCCCATACTTCCATCCACACTAAGTACTTCTTTAGGCTATCTTACTCAATGACTACTAGTTATCATTCTAGAATAGAAAGAACAGCACCCTACTAGGCTAGACCTAACCACCATGGAATTCACACTATAATGCAAGGCAAAACTATACAAGGAAGAGTATAAGTATTCCAACCCAGCTACCATGCAAACATTCAATATAATGCGTTCTACCCTTAGGGGAGTGTATATACTCAACCCTTAGCTGCCCGTAGGAGAGTATGAATCCTCAATCCTAAGCTACCCCATAAGAATAGAGTATAATCCATAAATCCTAAGCTATCCCTTGGAGAGTATACATCCTATATCCTAAGGTACCATGAAATGGTCTTGGCCTAACCAATTCATGATACCATGAAGGCACTAATAATGCTAGTTAATGCTACCCTTAGGAGAGTATAGATCCTCAATTCTAGGCTATCATGCCTATACTAATTAAATATACCATGAAAAACATCCTACAAATGCTTATTCAAGCTAACCTTAGGATAGTATGAATCCTCCATTAAAGCTACCATGAGAACTCCTAACTCATGCTACCTAAGTCAAACTATACATGAAGGGATTATAAGTCACAACTTCAAGCTATTATAATCTTACATGATTTTATTCATTTTAAGTGATTAACCTTTCAATCTAGAATCATTCTATGTGAGAAGACCTTTCACATTCTATATACAAGCATTGATGAAGTACTAGGTAGGTGATGAGGAGGAAAGTAGGTGATGAGGAGGAAAACCTTTCACAACAACCCTATCAATTAGTGTACGAATTATATGCACGATATCTCTTCATATTAGACTTACTCTAGAATCCCTACTGATCATCATCTCTAATTTCAAGACCTACCTTCAAGCTTTACTCTATATGCATCATATTTTTCTGGATCACAAGACATATTAGTCACAAGCCGTAATCATAGGCAATTCTACTCATAATTCAGCATAAAATCTCACATTCACTCAATACTACTCATGATTTACCATACATTCACCAATATAGTATACAATCATGTTTTCATACATCTATTCTTGAACAAATTTTATTCATAGTCTCAATTCTAGAAGATTGGCTTGAACCTTCAATTTCATCTTTCATCTCATACACCCACATACTTTGATTTTATCAATTTAGACTAGGGCAAACCATGGAACTCACATAAATTCATCACAATATCATGAATCCATACTAAATCACCCATAAATAAGTATTATCAAACTAATTGGAATCATACCCAAACTAAACCCACACATTGGAAGAAACCTTAGTTTAGATTGGGGTTATTCTTCACAAAATTGAGAAATTCTAGGGAACTCTATGGGTGGAAGAACCCATAGATGAATAAGCTAAACATACCTTAATTCAAATCCTTAACAAAAGCTTTCAACAATAGAGGTTGTTCTTTACCCAAGCTTAAAGCTCATTCTTCTTCTTCAAGTCTTGGGTAATCTAGAGACAGAAATATTAGAGTAAGGAAGTTGGGTTCTCTTCTAGGGAGAATGACTTAATTGAGGAAAACTTGAGTCTAAAGAGATTATATACTATACTAGGAAATAATAAGTCAATGTAGTATCAATTTAGGGAAATAACTAAAGACCCCTAAGTCTTTAACTCTAAAGCTGCCAACCTTGCCTATATTAAATCGCCAAGGGAAATTACCGACTCACGAAGTGGAACCTTGGTACAGCAGCTCATAAGTTGAGCAGGCTACTTAGGCGATGGGAGAGGCATCTTGGCGATTCAACAATCCAACCGGCGAGTCCGACTTGGATCGCACAAACTTCCTGTAGCTTAGGCCAAGGGGACAACCCACTAAGCGACCCCAAGTGCTCTTGGATCCTCGCCATGTCACTTGGGCGTTCATGCTGCCTATAACCAAGTTTTCTTTGGAGAGAAAAGATTTTACCTTTGTGAATCCAAGGTCCCTTAGGCCCTTGCCCACAACTAAGACTTGACCACTGTCACGACCAGGGAATACCCCCAGAAGTAACATGGCGTACTTGACCATCACTTCATTTATAAAATCATAAGTACATAGTTTAGACACTAAGTCTCCTATTGCCATCTTAGACTCAAGATCAATAGAATAGAATAGAATAGGGACACTACCCTAAACATTATAAAAGTATAATCTATAATATTATGTAAACTTAAATAGCATCTTTGAAATGAAGGTCCTTGAATTATAAGGACACTTGAACTTGGGAATAAGAATCCAAGCTCCTCATTCTAGGAAAGATCCTCTAGCCATCACCACCTACACTTTGTGTAAAATGATGAAGAAGAATGGTATTAGTACAAGAATGCACTAAGTATGACAACCATGCAAAAACATGCTTTAAAGAAGACATTTAGTTTGAAATCATGCATCATGCCTTTTTGTAAAACTTCATGAACATTGACACAATAGCACAACATAATTCACATACAACATATATAGACATGGACACTATTCATGACAACACATAACCATAATTCACATTTAAGGCATATTCAATATTTTCATAGTATTACCTTTTCTTTTTACCTTCACTCATCCACCCCAAAGAAACCCTTAAGTGACACTTAGTGCAATGCATGAATAGTGTCCCATTCCACCATTCGCACCAAAGTATCACCTTAAGGTCATCAAGGTGAACATTCATACTGCCTTCATTAACTCAAACATATATATTCATAGAAGCACAGTATATCATGAAACACATACTTCACATATGAAACAACATACTTCATGAACCTCATATAAGACTAATCACATCATAATCTTGACCAATTTCGTCTTTATACTCATTTCAAGACAACATGCAAGTCAATACTACCAATATCATCAAAGTAAGATAATAGTCAACATTACATGTATAGAGTTCATTTCATTAATATATCATAAGACTTTACTGATAACCTCAATCTAAGCTTACTAGTGCAATGTACATGTGAAGCCCCATAACCTCACACGTACTAAGTAAACCTACAAAGAGACCACAAGCATTGCCACACACTTCATACATCAACATACAAGTATAGCCAACTACATGCATACTAGTAAGACCTTCATCATATAGACACAATAGGACCAATACTATGCATATTATCATAACAAGTAAACCAACACCATAATTTCATGCATGACATACATATACATATACATATACATATAGAATTCGCTCCTTGAACTATTTTCAAGAGCTACTTGTGTAATGAATAGGTAATGTCCCATACCCTCATCTACACTAAGCAATATCTCTTAGGTAGTCCTAGTTAGGGTTCATCATCTTACTTCTATTTTTTATTTTACTTTCAGGAAACTTTGCCTTAACCGACATTAAGACCATGTGAGCTAAACATGGAATCCGATGTCATGGAACCCACACCGAAAAGAGGTGCTCTACTTTCCAAGGTAGAACATGAACATCATGCTAGCATTTTGGTGGATCCACTTGCTAGGTTTCTATGGGGACAACATAGTTAAGGAACTAGGAGGTTATTATTGCAACCCCTTTTATGCAAATTGGCAATGTAGTTCTACTTCATGAGAGATCATAGTGTGATCCTCCCACCTTTGTGAAGGAACACCTCTCATTTTCAAGTTCACTCGGTGCTACGCTAACTTTCCCTTTTTGGAAAACCCTTTAGTCTTTATTAACAATACTTAGTAAGATAGGATTTAGGATATCAACTTCTCATATACATATACATAGCTCATAGGTTAATGATGAGAATATCCTTTCATCAAAACCAATATAATGTGAGAATATCCTATCACATAATCATAACATATTCTAGTTTAGAGTACAATCAAGGAAATCCATCCAAAAGATTCCTAATCACTAGATCATCATTAACATACTTCATTCATACTTTCATGTGTGTGTGTACATATATGAGGAAACCTTTCACATAAACATATTTAGACACATGATCATACTTTACTATAATTACTTTTACATCATAATCATAGCTTAAATATTACTTACATAACCTAATGCATATAGACAAATCACCGAAGGAATCCCCTCAACGTCCACATGTGCAATGTATAGGTAAAGTCTCATACCCTTACCTACACTAGTACACCTCTCAGTCATCCTAGTTAAAATATATCTTTTATACTTTCATTCATTCAATTGACCTCATGAACACATTACACTTATAAGTATGCATAAGATATGTGTGTGTACATTGGTCAACATGATCATATAATAACAACCACATGATATTGAGGAAACCACCCTCCAAAGATCACAATACATACACCATAAACCTCAAGTCATGAAGAACTCACATATAGAGTATTAGGGACCATAGACCACACACCAACATTATAGCATAGGAGAAAAGAACATTTTCATCATTTGAATACAAGATTCTTAATCATGCATAAGACCACACATTCATATAGGGTTACATAGGTAGGGGGTCATTCTTCACAAGAGTATTCATCATCGTTATACATGTAGACCATACCTAACCCTAACATAATCATTCACATAACATCATCCACAAGCCTAGATCATAATACTAGAATGGAAGACTATTCTCATAACTTCATACGTATGACCATCATCACCACAATTAACATTACATAAGTTTCCTTCAAGGCCATCATCACAACATGTATAGATAGACAAGAATGTAAACACCACCACCATAAGTGGACCATACCGCACAATGTCAACCCAAACACCTTAGACTAGAAATTAGGTCAACTTACCCATTCTCCAAGCTTTATCATCATAGAAAAATTCTAAACAATTCATAATCTGTTGACATAGATTAACATAGAATTAAGTAATTTATTACAAGCTAATCATAATCCAATCATCATCTAATCAAGATCACAAAACCCACATTATAGGCTAAATTGAGAAATTAGGGAGATCAAGGGTTCTTCATGGAATCAGATTGAAATTCAGCTTAAAAACATTAATTAATCATAAATCCATCAGTACAAAGCTTATGAAATCATTTTGACAACGAACCCAATGCTAGATTGAAAGATAGGCAATTTGATCATAGAATCTCTTTGAAAAACCTTTGAAAGAACTCCTCAGATGGAAGATTAACTAAGGATCAAGGGTTACCATACCTTACTACATGATAATCCCACGATAAATTGGAGAAGAAACCATTAGAATCCATCCCCTAGCTTCATCTTGAGCTTAGTCTTCAATGGAGGTTCTAGTGAGAGTTTGTTTTGAGATGAAAATATTTGATTTGAAGAATGAGTTCTAAATTGGGTTTTTATCTTTTTAAACAACCTAAAATACCTAAATATATAACCACCCATACCTTATTTTGAACGTGGGGTGAATTGTGAAATTCACCCCTCACTTGGCCGAGTTGCACGCAAAATTGCTGGCCCCAAACTATGGATGCAAGCGACAGACCGTCAATGGAATGACAAGGCCGTTCTGCACTCCCTCGTTTGTGACAGAGACTCTCCATTTTGGGGGCTTATCTCCCACGCCTAAATAGTGAGTAACACCCTCAATCGGCGGGACGTCAGTCAATGCACGAGTCGTCGATTGCTCGGCATGGTTTGACATTGCCTTGGCAGATTTTTGCTAGCCTTTGGGTCCTTCTCAAGGACCCTTAGGGTAGTCCTTGGGGAGATGTGCCCAGACGTTTCGACCCTTAATATGACCATATACATGTTAGTGTCCTATACTATCATATTAGGTACCAAACAACATGTAAAACATGCAAAGGCACACTAGCACAACACACGACTAGTTTCCAAACGTCTTAGTCGTTCCTTGACGTTTGACTTCCAAACTTCTTCAAATTAACTATAGAAGTTGAGACACACTTAATTAACCTGTTATTAATTCTTTAAGGCACATGTGAGGCTATAGATACCTTAGTTCAGTTTGAGGGTCGTACAATATCCCCCACTTGGGAAAATTCGTCCTCGAATGACACTTGGAACACTTCATACACTTTCATGGACTCAATGACCCATATAGCAGCTCACAACATTGAGCATTGTATAACAAATTAGTCAATGCACCAAACTTACAAGGAACACCAACTTCACATTATCATGCACTCAATACAACACAAACAAGTAGAAACTTCATTCACTCACTCCTAATGCATCACACACATAGGTCTTTCTCATGTTCATAGGAGGAACATCCTTCACCTAATCATGACATGAATTTTACTTTTCATTTCATGAAAGAGCTCAATATACCATAACCTTTAAATCACACATAGGCATGTTCAAAATCATCACTCAAGAGGCGACTAAGAAACTCATACTAGATGCACATAGATCATGAGTAATGTAGATAAAAAAAATTCTTAATATTTATAGCTAATACCATCAAGGGCACACATAACATCACTATGTTTAGTTGTGTTCAAGGAGGAATAAACTTCTCTTTAACATACTAACATATCATCATAGAGCTCATTTAAAAGCAATGCACAAAGGTCAATTCATTTTAAGGAGAACTTCTCCATTTTTAACCAAAGAATGCTCATACTCCCTTCCTTATGAAGTCAAAATGAAAGGTCACACCATGTACATCACATCATTAGAAAGTTATTTCACGAAATTCCAATTTCTAGCACAACACTAGTTTTCATAAACATGCATAATTTAGGGAAATTATTACAATTTATAGGCACACAAAAATGACATGGGCTAGACACACCATCACTTCTCAAGAGTGAGCTTACATTCACACTTTCCAAACCACAAAAATCACATATTTTCAAAGGGACTCATCTTTTTTCATTTAAGGAAAACTCAACACCTCATTATTGGCCAAAACACCCTCACATCAAAAGTCTTATCAAGCATGTTCATTAAGCCATCTCAGGAAGTCAAATGCACATTTATCATATCAAGATGCACAACAACATGAGCAACATGCAATTTATCAAAATCCCACATGCATAACATAGTGTCATTTAAGACATGCAAGTCATATGGAGAACATGCAACTTATACTCATATGCAAGACTCCAACCATGAACAATCTACTAGGAACTCTTTATTTTCAAGCTTGAGTAGGAATAGAAGGAAAAGATAGGGATATCAACAACCTTACTACTTAACTCATCATCCCCCACTTGGGGTAAACCCATCTAAGAGAAACTCATCTTATCCAAGAGAACTTGGACTAACCAATCCTTCTAGTTAAGCACAACATCACCCTCTTGGTTTCAACCTTATGCAAATCCCTCTTAACATCACCTCCCTCCATCTATCAAGAAAGAACCTATTTCTTACAAACCTTCACTCACACTCCACTAGGTTAGGATTTCAAGAGATCACCATTGAGTAGTTAACTTACTCCACTCCATATCCATCACCCAAAGTGATCCTTAACATAGGAAAGTTCAAGGGAACTCAAAATAGGACCACTAAGGGCATTCAAAATCTTACCATCTAGGTACTTTATCCCCCACTTTTAGGATAGGTTCATAAGGGAAACTAATCAACTAGTCTTATGGGTTCTCCTATTAACTAGCATACTTCACAATCTCCTTACAAGGTAAGCACACTACCTTCCCTTCTTAGGGGCAAACCTATACAAAAGACTCCAATCCACAGAAGGGCAACTATGGAGAATTACTCATATACAAAGGGCAACATTCATGTTTCACTATGTACCACATTCCTCCAACCTTTCAAGCCTATACCATAATATTATACTATCATTATACATACCTATAAAGCAACCTATCATGCCGTAAGAGGACTTCATTCAACCATAACAACTCTTAACAACCTATAACTATATCACAACATAACTTCTCAACATATAACCTAAATTCTCATGAGCCATCTATAGCCATAATTGGCATCACATCAAAATATTCCAAAATCACCTTCACATATACTCATCAAGTCATAACAACCATAATAAGCATCAAAACTCACCTTTTCTCCTTAAGCCATGAGACATCATTCCTTCGAAGCAAGCACATCTAAGAGACTACAGGACAAGGAAACATAAGAGAGAGATCATATAGAGTTAAGCTTTATAGCATGACATAAGAGTAGTGCAGAATGTGAAACTTCTATTGTTCTATGGCCTCTCGCTCATAGATGCGTTGCGACTCACACTGATGAACAAGACTCTACTAGATGTGATATTATGAGACTTTGGACCCTAAACCACTTTATATAACATCATGCTCTGATACCACGTTTGTCACGACTGAGAACACCCAGAAGTAACATGGCGTACATGACCTCTCGGAGGTTTTATACGAGCCCATAGACATCATTCATCGCATAGACATAGAAGTTTAGCAGAAAATATAAAACTTTTCATAGCACATCAAATGCTAGAACAACACTTCATTTATAAAATCATAAGTACATAGTTTGGATACCAAGTCTCCTTTAGCCATCTTAAACTCAACATCAATAGAACAGAATAAAATAGGGACACAACCCTTACAATATAAAAACATAATCTATACTATTACATAAACTTAAAGAACATCTTTAACATGAAGGTCCTTGAATCATAAGGACAATTGAAATTGTGAATAAGAATCCAAGCTCCTACTTCTAGAAAAGATCCTCTAGCCATCACCACCTACACTCTGTGTAAAAAGATGAAGAAGAATGGTACTAATACAAGAAGGCACTAAGTATGACAACCATGCAAAACGTGCTTTATAGAGGACATTTAGTTAGAAAATCACTGCATCATGCCTTTTTGTAAAAATTCATGAACATTGACAAAATAACACAACATAGTTCACATACAACTGATATAGACATGGACACTATTCACGACAACACATAACCATAATTCACATTTAAGGCATATTCAACATTTTCATAGTATTACCTTTTCTCTTTACCTTCACTCATCCACCCCAAAGCAACCCTTAAGTGACACTTAGTGCAATGCATGAATAATGTCCCATTCAACCATTCACACCAAAGTATCACCTTAAGGTCACCAAGGTGAACATTCATACAACCTTCATTAACTCAAACATATATATTCATAAAAGCATAGTATATCATGAAACACATACTTCACATATGAATCAACATACTTCATGAACCTCATATAAGACTTATCACATCATAATCTTGACCAATTTAGTCTTTATACTCATTTCAAGACAACATGCAAGTCAATACTACCAATATCATGATAATAAGACAATAGTCAATATTACATGTATAGAGTTCATTTCATTAATACATCATAAGATTGTCACGACCAGAGTCTAGACCCCAGATGAGACCGGCGTCGTTGACCTCTCAAAGGTCGCAGACAAGCCTACATACGTCATTCTTACATCATCTAGGTTAATTTTAGTGGAAAATTTGAACTTTTAGATTTCTTATTTCATGCTAAACATTTTAAACTTAACACCATAGACGTTCACAAATCAACCATCTAATATTAAGATAATCAAATGAAAGAAACAGTTCATAATTGCATTAAACGTATTTTTGCTAAAACGACACCAATATAAAGTCTGAAAATGAAAGTGGAAAGAAACACTAGTGGAACATGCTCCACTAGCTAAAGCCTACATCTAATCTAGATAATAACGGTAGACATCCTCGAAAGCATGAGGGCCTACCAAATCCGGATGAAAGCTCTACGTCCGGATAGCTGCAACGTCAACCTGTAAGCTCTAGCGTCCACCTGTGCCTGCACCTAAAAATATAGAGTTGTATGAGATTAGTACACACTTGTACTAAGTATGGGTATATGCAAGCACACACCAAGGACATGCATGAGTAAGAATAGCTTTTTCCTAACAACATGATTATGGAAAGTCAAGTCAGTGGACTTGCCAAATTGGGATTAGGAAAGTTAGTGAGCTTTTCAAATTTGGATTAGGAAAGTCAGTGAGCTTTTCCAAATTTGGATTAGGAAAGTCATGCCATGAGAGTAACATGCATCATCATACTTATCATATTGTACACAGCACATACATCTTACACATAGCACATATCATATTGCATATAGCACATAACATCTTTCATATCATTCATTCATATGCCATGAGACCTTGGAATCATGGATTTGACATTAAGGCTTCCCAAAAAGAGGGCTCAACATATGGGACCTCAACTAGAGAGTCTTCTTTAGCAAACACAGAGTTTGCTTCATTCATTCATACGTACTTCGTTTCATTCTTTCATAAGCTAGTGTAAACACCAGCTATACCTAGGATGTAGCTTAAGACTCTCATCGGGTTTGCTGTGCAATGATCAAGAATAACCTAGTGTCATTACTTGAGTCTAGCTCACCTCCTGATTATCCTATCCTAACACCTTTAGTATCGTTCATTTCATTATGTGCATCATTTGAGGCTGGCCTCATTCATTCATTGGGAACTTTAACTTTAACCGACATAGATCATGTGAGCATCATGAAATCCAGTGTCTCCCCCACACTGAAAAGAGATGGAATCACCGGCCAAAGTGACCCAAAACATGCTAGCATACATGGGAATTTAACCCCGCCAGGTCCCTATATTGGCAATATAGGTTCAAAGACTAGGAGATATAAGGAGACCCATACCCGACATGCCGGACAATCTCATCTCATGAGAGTTACGTGAACCTCCGTCCTTCCCGAAAGAAGGCATCACCGCTCATAGCTAGTCTATCGGTGCTCAGTATAAAGTTCTATTATATTCAACTCATACGTCATGGAAGCTGGCTTCTAGTGTGAGGACATCATAGCTCAATAGATGATTTCTCATCTCATCATTAGTATTAAGTGTGTTATCTTAATACTTTTATTAGAGTGTTCATAGAGACTGGTCTCTTCATTAACTTTACACTCTCATAGGTGAGTACGTTTTGGTAACATTTACTTAGGCTCATTTGAGATTATTCTCATCTTTTACATTAGCCTCATATCATGTTGTCACCGCATTCATTAACATTAGCACATTTGCTCTTCATGATTACTCACCCCTTTTTACGTTAATGTTCATTTCATCATATGCTAATGCACTTGGCCATTTGTGTGTTTCACACTCTTACTTAACCCTTCTAGGGTTTCATCATTTCATTACATAATAATCATTTCATCGTATGCCAATGCTCTTGGCCATTTAGTGTATTTTACACTCGTACTTAACCCTTCTAGGATTACATCATTTCATTACATACATCTTAGGTTCACTTATTTTTAAACGTATGCTAGACTTATGGGTCTATACATACAAGTCATGAGTCTTCATTCATAGTTCGTTTAAGTGATTCATATCTTCCTAAGATTATGTAGTACAAGACTTATGCATCTTGTATGTATGCCAAGATCTTGATTTCGATCTAAGTAGGCGCATTATTGTTGAACATTTAATTCACGTATGACTTATGTATCAATATGGAATTTGGGGCAAGGAAACCCGATTTCGA
This sequence comes from Solanum sitiens, assembly GCA_016801875.1. NCBI lineage: Eukaryota > Viridiplantae > Streptophyta > Magnoliopsida > Solanales > Solanaceae > Solanum > Solanum sitiens. Next base: position 3,470,419 of record JABWTJ010000049.1, on the reverse strand, counting down.
ATCCCTTGGACAACACTTACATTTTTTTTTATTCATTCTGGTTTGATCCATACGGCTTGGGGACCCAAGATCGAGCCCCAACGCCTTCATTTTATTTTCCCCTTAATTTCTCTCTTCATTTTTTGCTCAATGGAACTAAGAGGATGTGGGATCGAACCCCCACAACCTCATTTACTTTTTATTTTCATTACTATTACTTTCTCTCTTTTGGCCGAGGGATTGTGGGTTCGAACCCCCACAGACCCTCTTTAATTTCTTTTAATTTTCTCCTTGAATCTGCCTAGGAGGTCGTGGGTTCGATTCCCATGCCTCACAATTCTTTTCTTTTTATTTTTCCTTTCTCCTTTAAACTTGCTACAACTTACTGAGGGGCGTGGGATCGATTCCCCACGACCCCATAGTTTTTAATGAATTTTTTTAACCTTTTCCTATGCTCCTATTTCGCTACTGACCAAGGGGTTGTGGGATCGATCCCCCACAGCCCCCTTTTTTTTATTTAACTTACTGAAGGCGTTGAGGGGCGTGGGATCGATTCTCCACGACCCCTTTTTTTTTAAAATTATTTCTGCATTCGCTGAGAAGCGTGGCATCGATTCCCCACGACCCTATATATATTTTTTTAAATAAACCAGGGTCTTCCATGTCGTGGGATCAAAACCCCACAACAACATTTTATTTTTATTCCCTTTTGCCCTGGCGAATTTCGCTGACCACTGCCCTAGTTCGAGATCCGCCTAAAACCTTCTTTTTTTGTTTATTTATTAGGGTAAGCCTTAGTGAGGTCCTGGGTTTGATCCCTGCAGACCTCACTTATTTTTTTTTTAATTTTTTTGACGTCCAAAATTTCCTGATTCTTTCTAAAGCCTATTTCCAGGTTCTGGAAATTTATTCCACGATTTTTCTGCACCTTTTTCATAGTTCATTTATAACGTTTTAGGTGCATTTTCATGGATTCGTTTAGCCAAAAGATTGTTACTTAAATCAGCCACATTTCATCTTATATGAACATCACGATTTACATAGGTTTATGCACGTAAAATAACAACCATAACATTACACATTTTGGAGCATCAAATAGAGAACATTAGTCATAGTCACATTCTTGCACACACATGCACATAGTTTCGAAAACACATAGGTTGTCATTCATACGATTTCAAATACACAAACATAAACATATTCATCACGAAAACACAACATACACCTAAATCTACCAGCAATCATACCCAACCTACGAATCATTGGGAGCTAGTGACAGGGGCATGCAACGGGGAACAATCCTAGTTTTCGGACTGAATAATCTGAACCTTAGGGGTCTCTTGTGAAAGGGACCAAGAGAAAAGAGAACCCATACATTTTTTACGTTAAACCCTCGACTTTCTGCCCAAAAACTGCACCCAAGATCACTTCTAAGCCTCCTCAATGTCAACACCACTCGACGGACAACCTCCCTTAGCCTAACGTGCGATTAACGTTTGATTTATGGAGATTTCGTGTGAGTTCTTCAAGTGTGAAGAACTTTGGTTATTTTTCTGTTCTTAAACGTTATTTTTGGCAGAGAGAAACAAGAGAGATTGAACGTGAGAGTTGAGATATAGACGTGAGAGAGAGTGGGAGTTGTATGAGGCTTAGGAGTCTAGTTTAGGACTTAGTCAATAAGGTTTTGTTTAATTATAAAAAAAATCTGATTTCTATTTTATTTTAAATCAGCTAATGAATAATAATAATTAATTAATTACATTAATTTAATAACTTAAATAAAAACCACTTTAATTCATTGCTTCTACCTAGGTTTGAACCCGGGTGGAGCAAGACTTCACTTCAAGAGCCCATTTTCGGCCCTCTCTCCCTAAATTGCCCCTCCAACTTACTAATTAAATAATTATTTATATATTTAGGGTAATTATGATACTACCCTTAGCCAGGAAAAAGACCATTTTACCCCTGACCCTCCAAACCTAAGATTTCCCCTTTTTAAGTTCGGTAAAGACTCCTTCGAGTAAATCTTCGTATTCGAGAGCGCTACATGGTTGGACCCAACCTTTCCAAGATCAACTAACTCCCCAAGTTAGTTGGCTTGGTTGTATCAAGGGTTCCGAGGTCTGGTTCTACGCGCATCAATCCGTGTGAACCCTGGTCTAATCATAGGCATTCTTGACACATTTAGCATTACTTACCATATCCATTTTTAGGGTTGTTACATTATCCCCCCCTTAGGAACATTCATCCCCGAATGACACTAGTACTATCTAGCGTAATGCCAGTCAGATCATAACATAATCACTATGCACAGTCAAGCAATATCAACAAAAATGAAGAGATAAGGAAACTTAGACCTAAGAGTAGGAAGTCTAACCTCAAGAGATCAAAAGATAAGGGTAGCGGGATCTCATATCGGCCTTGGCCTCCCACGTAGCACCCTCAACAAGATGATTCCTCCATAATACCTTCACTATGGCAATCTCCTTGTTCCTCAGCCGCTTGATCTGTCTGTCTAAGATCTCAACAGGTACCTTCTCGTAGGACAAGTCTCCATAGACCCCCAAACCTTCCACAGGTAGAATCGATGTTGGATCACCTAGGCACTTCTTTAACATGGATACATGAAAGACTGGATGGACAGAAGCTAGCTCCGCAGGCAATGCCAACTCATAGGTCACGTCACCCACACGCTGTAGGATCTTGTATGGCCCAACATACCTCGGACTAAACTTCCCCTTCCTGCGAAACCTCATCACCCTCTTCATAGGTGATATCTTCAGATAGACCTGGTCACCAACATCAAACTCTAAGGGCCGTTTTCTGTTATCTGCATATGACTTCTGTCGACTGTAAGCAATAGCCAACCTGTCCCTAATAACTCTGACCTTCTCTAAGGCCTCATGAATGATCTCTGGACCCAAAATGGATGACTCTCCAACCTCGAACCACCCAACTGGAGATCTACACCTCCTACCATACAGTGCCTCAAACGGTGCCATCCCAATGCTGGAGTGATAGCTATTATTATACGAGAACTCTATCAAAGGCAGATGGTCATCCCAGCTACCCCTGAAGCCAATCACACACGCTCTCAACATATCCTCCAATGTATGAATGGTGCGCTTTGCCTGCCCATCAGTCTGAGGATGAAAGGCAGTACTAAGCATTACCTGCGTGCCCAAGCTCTTCTGGAAAGATCTCAAGAAATGTGAAGTAAACTGAGCTCCGCTAATGGAAATGATAGACAAAGGAATCCCATGCCATCTCACAATCTCATCAATGTAGAGTCTCGCATAATCCTCGGCTCTGTAAGTAGACTTCACAGGGATAAAGTGGGCAGACTTAGTCATCCTGTCCACAATAACCCATATGGAGTCATGCTGTCTCCTGGTCCTCGAAAGACCAACCACGAAGTCCATATTAATGGCCTCCCACTTCCAAGTCGGAACCTCAATAATATGAGTAAGACCACCAGGCTTAAGATGTTCTGCCTTAACCTGCTGACAATTAGGACACTTGGCCACATATTCTGCAATGTCCTTCTTCATGCCATCCCACCAATAAATCTGCTTAAGATCATGATACATCTTGGTGGAACCTGGATGTATGGAATATCTGGAACCATAGGCCTCTGCAAAATTCCTGGTCCGCAAATTATCCACATCTGGTACACCCCCCCTGCCCTGATACCTAAGTATGCCGTCACCTCCCAAAGCGAAAGACTCATTCATCTTTATCAATACTGAGTCCTTCAGCTCCATCAACACTGGATCGAGGTGCTGACCCTGCTTGAATTCAACTACAAGGATGATTCCAAACCAGGATAAACTGAAACACCCCCACTAGTAGAGTCAACCAATCGCACACCCAGTCTGGCCAGCCTGTGTACAGATTTAACCAACTCCTTTTTCTCATCCTCAACGTGGGCTGTACTTCCCATGCTTATCCTGCTCAAACCATCATCTACAACATTAGCCTTACCTGGATGGTAGTGGACATTCATATCATAGTCTTTCAACATCTCCAACCATCTTCGCTGACGTAGATTCAACTCCCTCTGCGTGAACACGTACTGGAGACTCTTGTGGTCTATGAACACATCAACATGCACTCCATACAAGTAGTGCCTCCACAGCTTCAGTGCAAACACCACAGCTGCCAACTCCAGGTCATGAGTGGGATAATTCTTCTCATGAACCTTGAGCTGTCTGGACGCATAAGCTATCACCTTACCAACCTACATATGAACACAACCCAAACCAACCTAGATGCATCACAATAAACAGTGTAATTCTCACCACACCTAGGCAAAGTAAGCACCGGGGCTGAAGTGAGTCTGTCCTTGAGCTCCTGGAAACTCTTCTCACAAGTCTCCGTCCATTCAAACTTGGCCTTCTTCTTAGTCAAAGCTGTCAGTGGGGTAGCAATGGAAGAAAAGCCCTCCACGAATCTGTGGTAGTAACCAGCCAATCCCAGAAAGCTATAGATGTCAGTGGGAGTAAGAGGTTTTGGCCAGTTCTTTATAGCCTCAGTCTTCCTGGGATCCACCTCCACACCTAATCGGACACAACATGACCCAAGAAGGTCACTGATCTAAGCCAGAATCCACACTTGCTGAATTTGGCATACAGCTGATGTTGTCTAAGTAACTGCAAGGTTAGTCTCAAATGTTGTTCATGCTCTTCCTTGGTCCTAGAGTAGATGAGGATGTCATCAATGAATACTATGACGAAAGAGTCAAGGTATTCACAGAAGACCCTGTTCATGAGATCCATAAATGCAGCAGGTGCATTCGTGAGACCAAATGACATAACTAAGAACTCATAATGACCATAACGGATACGAAAGGCTGTCTTTGGGATATCTGCATCCCTAACCCTAAGCTGATGATACCCTGAACGAAGATCAATCTTAGAGAAAACACTAGACCCTTGGAGTGATTGAACAAATCATCTATTCTGGGAAGTGGATACCTATTCTTTATAGTGACTTTGTTGAGCTGCCGATAATCGATACACATTCTAAGGGTTCCATCCTTCTTTTTCACAAACAACACTGGAGCGCCCCAAGGGGATATGCTCGGCTGAATGAAACCCTTATCAGTGAGATCTTTTAACTGCAGCTTCAACTCCTTGAGTTTAGCTGGAGCCATCCTGTAGGGAGGAATTGAAATTGGTTTAGTATCGGGTTCTAGGTCGATACCAAAATCAATCTCTCGAGGGGGAGGGACTCTAGGCAAATCATCAGGAAATACATCTAGGAACTCATTCACTACAGGCACTAAGTCTATGGAAGGAATGTCATGATCTAAATCATTAACACTCACAAGATGATACAATAACCCCTTGGACATAATTTTATTGGCCTTTAAGGTTCAAAATCAAGGGATTAGGACGACTCGAGTTGTACCCCTCCCAGACTAGCTCTTCTTCATTAGGGAAACGAAATCTCAACACTCTACTACGATAATCCAAACAAGCATAACAACTGTGAAGCCAGTCCAGGCCAAGAATAACATCAAGATCATGCATGGGTAACTCAACCAAGTCTGCACACATAGTCTTACCACTTACAACTATTGGGCAATCCTTGTATACTCTATCAGTTCTTACAATTTCTCCTAAAGGTGTACTAACCACTATAGGATCATGCAGAACTTCAGGCAATATCTCAAAAGTGAGAGCAAGCAAAGGAGTTACAAAGGAAAGCGTAGACCCTGGATCAAGTAAAGCATATACAGAAGTTGAGAATACTTGCAGCATACCTGTGACCACATCAGCGGACTTCTCCTGCTCCTCCATGCCCTTCAGGGCATAGAATCTGTTCCTCTTAGAAGGCTCGACTGCTGCTGCACCCTGTGGATTAGGCGTAGGCTGAGCATTACCTCCATCCTGACCTCTGTTCTGTGGGCAGTCTCTAACCATGTGCCCACTCTTACCGCAACCGAAGCAGGCATTAGTGCCCTGTCTGCACTCTCCACTGTGAGCACGGCCACACTTAGCATAGTTCTTTCTGGGATGCTGCATCTCACCTCCATTGCCCTTCTTGGGCTCAGGTCTTCCTCCTCTAGGTGTTGTACTCCTCTGAGAATTAGAGTTCTCAGAACTCTGCTGCCCCTTCTTGAACCTGGGCTGCTCACAAACGCCAAAATTGTTTCTGTGGCCTCCATGGCTGGGACCTGCCTGATCTTGAGGCTTAGGCCTCCTAGCATCACGAACGCCTCTCTTCTTGCGGCTGTCCTCTACCTGCTGGACATGTACCATCAACCTGGAGAGGTCCATATTATTACGGAGCATTGCAGACCGACACTCCTCCTCCAGATCTCCGTTGATTCCTGTGAGGAACCTGCTCATCTCATCCCTGCTGTTAGATACAAGGGAAGTAGCATACCTAGATAATTTAACAAACTTCAGTACTCATCTCATCCTTGTTGTTAGATACTAAGGAAAGCAGCATACCTGGATAGTTTAACAAACTTCAGGGAATACTCCCTGACTGTCATTGATCCCTGCTTAAGGTTGATAAACTCCTCAACCTTTGCCTCACTCATCTCCCTGGGAAAGAATCTCTCCAGGAAGGCTGTCTTAAACAGCTCCCAAGTGACCGGAACTCCGCCCAAAGCTCGGCTATCCTGCCACATCTTGCACCAAGTCTGTGCTACATACTTGAGCTGATAGCAAGCTAGCTCAGCCTTAGTATCTGTGGCCCCCATGGCCACCAAAATCTTATGCACCTCGTCCACAAACTCCTGGGGATCCTCTGAAGTCTTAGACCCCATGAAAATAGGAGGATTCATCCTCGTAAAATCTCTTAGCCTGTCAGCCATGCTACGAACCGGTGGGTTCTCCCTCTGAACATTCTACCGGTTGACCTGGGAAGTCATGGCCTGGGCCTGCATAGTGATGGCCTGTGCCATCTGGGCCAGAGATGCCCGCACCTCCGCATCAGTCAACCCAGCTGGGTTAACCGGCATAGCCACTCCTTCAGCTGGAGCCTGGGGTGGAACCTGATTGTCCCCAACCGCTGCACCTCCTCTCCTCTGACCAATGGTTGTCCTAGTATTCATCCTCTGGAAAAAACAACAAAGATTGATGTTAGACACGCTCATAACACCAAGAAATTAGACATTAGGAAAAGCATGATAAGATCAGAAGATGGGAAATTTTCCTACGCATCATGCAGTCTCTAATTCAGGATAGTGGTGCACTTCACTACCATGACTTAGAAACAACTCAATGTGGTTGATGTGAACTTACTATTCTATGAATTTAACCTAGTGCTCTGATACCAACTTTGTCACGACCAGAGTCTAGACCCCAGACGAGACCGGCTTCGTTGACCTCTCACAGGTCGCAGACAAGCCTACATACGTCATTCTTACTTCATCTAGGTTAATTTTAGCAGAAAATTTGAACTTTTATATTTCTTATTTCATGCTAAACATTTTAAACTTAACATCATAGGCGTTCACAAATCAACCATCTAATATAGAGATAATCAAATGAAAGAAACAGTTCATAATTGCATTAAATGTATTTTTGCCAAAACGGCACCAATACAAAGTCTGAAATAAAAGTGGAAAGAAATACTAGCGGAACATGCTCCACTAGCTAAAGCCTACATCTAAGATAGATAATAACGGTAGACATCCTCAAAATCATGAAGGCCTACCGAATCCGGATGAAAGCTCTACGTCCGGATAGCTGCAACGTCAACCTGTAAGCTCTAGCGTCCACCTGTGCCTGCACCTAAAAATATAGAGTTGTATGAGATTAGTACACACTTGTACTAAGTATGGGTATATGCAAGCACACACCAAGGACATGCATGAGTAAGAATAGCTCTTTCCTAACAACATGATTATGGAAAATCAAGTCAGTGGACTTGCCAAATTGGGATTAGGAAAGTTAGTGAGCTTTTCAAATTTGGATTAGGAAAGTCAGTGAGCTTTTCCAAATTTGGATTAGGAAAGTCATGCCATGAGAGTAACATGCATCATCATACTTATCATATTGTACACAGCACATACATCTTACACATAGCACATATCATATTGCATATAGCACATAACATCTTTCATATCATTCATTCATATGCCATGAGACCTTGGAATCATGGATTTGACATTAAGGCTTCCCAAAAAGAGGGCTCAACATATGGGACCTCAACTAGAGAGTCTTCTTTAGCAAACACAGAGTTTGCTTCATTCATTCATACGTACTTCGTTTCATTCTTTCATAAGCTAGTGTAAACACCAGCTATACCTAGGATGTAGTTTAAGACTCTCATCGGGTTTGCTGTGCAATGATCAAGAATAACCTAGTGTCATTACTTGAGTCTAGCTTACCTCTTGATTATCCTATCCTAACACCTTTAGTATTGTTCATTTCATTATGTGCATCATTTGAGGCTGGCCTCATTCATTCATTGGGAACTTTAACTTTAACCGACATAGATCATGTGAGCATCATGAAATCCAGTGTCTCCCCCACACTGAAAAGAGATGGAATCACCGGCCAAAGTGACCCAAAACATGCTAGCATACATGGGAATTTAACCCCGCCAGGTCCCTATATTGGCAATATAGGTTCAAAGACTAGGAGATATAAGGAGACCCATACCCGACATGCCGGACAATCTCATCTCATGAGAGTTACGTGAACCTCCGTCCTTCCCGAAAGAAGGCATCACCGCTCATAGCTAGTCTATCGGTGCTCAGTATAAAGTTCTATTATATTCAACTCATACGTCATGGAAGCTGGCTTCTAGTGTGAGGACATCATAGCTCAATAGATGATTTCTCATCTCATCATTAGTATTAAGTGTGTTAATCTCAATATTTTCATTAAAGTGTTCATAGAGACTAGTCTCTTCATTAACTTTACACTCTCATAGGTGAGTACGTTTTGGTAACATTTACTTAGGCTCATTTGAGATTATTCTCATCTTTTACATTAGCCTCATATCATGTTGTCACCACATTCATTAACATTAGCACATTTGCTCTTCATAATTACTCACCCCTTTTTACGTGAATGTTCATTTCATCATATGCCAATGCACTTGGCCATTTGTGTGTTTCACACTCTTACTTAACCCTTCTAGGGTTTCATCATTTCATTACATAATAATCATTTCATCGTATGCCAATGCTCTTGGCCATTTAGTGTATTTTACACTCGTACTTAACCCTTCTAGGGTTACATCATTTCATTACATACATCTTAGGTTCACTTATTTTTAAACGTATGCTAGACTTATGGGTCTATACATACAAGCCATGATTCTTCATTCATAGTTCGTTTAAGTGATTTATATCTTCCTAAGATAATGTAGTACAAGACTTATGCATCTTGTATGTATGCCAAGATCTCGATTTTGATCTAAGTAGGCGGCATTATACTTGAACATTTAATTCACGTATGACTTATGTATCAAAACGGAATTTGGGGCAAGGAAACCCGATTTCGAATCCCTTGGACAACACTTACATTTTTTTTATTCATTTTGGTTTGATCCATACGGCTTGGGGATCGAAGATCGAGCCCCAACGCCTTTAGTTTATTTTTCCCTTAATTTCTCTCTTCATTTTTCGCTCAATGGAACTAAGAGGATGTGGGATCGAACCCCCACAACCTCATTTACTTTTTATTTCATTACTATTACTTTCTCTCCTTTGGCCGAGGGGTTGTGGGTTCGAACCCCCACAGCCCCTCTTTAATTTCTTTTAATTTTCTCCTTGAATCTGCCTAGAAGGTCGTGGGTTCGATTCCCACGCCTCACAATTCTTTTCTTTTCATTTTTCCTTTCTCCTTTAAACTTGCTACAGCTTACTGAGGGGCGTGGGATTGATTTACCACGACCCCATAGTTTTTAATGAATTTTTTTAACCTTCTCCTATGCTCCTATTTCGCTACTGACCAAGGGGTTGTGGGATCGATCCCCCACAGCCCCCTTTTTTTTTATTTAACTTACTGCAGGCGTTGAGGGGCGTGCGATCGATTCCCCACGACCCCTTTTTTTTTATAATTATTTCTGCATTCGCTGAGGGGCGTGGCATCGATTCCCCACGACCCCATATATATTTTTTTAAATAAACTGGGGTCTTCAATGTCGTGGGATCAAAACCCCACAACAACATTTTATTTTTATTCCCTTTTGCCCTGGCGAATTTCGCTGACCGCTGCCCCAGTTCAAGCCCCGCCTAACACCTTATTTTTTTGTTTATTTATTAGGGTCAGCCTTAGTTAGGTCCTGGGTTCGATCCCTGCAAACCTCACTTATTTTTTTTTAAAATTTTTTTGACGTCCAAAATTTCCAGATTCTTTCTAAAGCCTATTTCCAGGTTCTGGAAATTTATTCCACGATTTTTCTGCACCTTTTTCATCAAATTACACATTAGTTCTTAGGGAAATTTCATAGTTCATTTATAACGTTTTAGGTGCATTTTCATGGATTCGTTTAGCCAAAAGATTGTTACTTAAATCAGCCACATTTCATCTTATATGAACATCACGATTTACATAGGTTTATGCACGTAAAATAACAACCATAACATTACACATTTTGGAGCATCAAATAGAGAACATTAGTCATAGTCACATTCTTGCACACACATGCACATAGTTTCGAAAACACATAGGTTGTCATTCATACGATTTCAAATACACAAACATAAACATATTCATCACGAAAACACAACATACACCTAAATCTACCAGCAATCATACCCAACCTACGAATCATTGGGAGCTAGTGACAGGGGCATGCAACGGGGAACAATCCTAGTTTTCGGACTGAATAATCTGAACCTTAGGGGTCTCTTGTGAAAGGGACCAAGAGAAAAGAGAACCCATACATTTTTTACGTTAAACCCTCGACTTTCTGCCCAAAAACTGCACCCAAGATCACTTCTAAGCCTCCTCAATGTCAACACCACTCGACGGACAACCTCCCTTAGCCTAACGTGCGATTAACGTTTGATTTATGGAGATTTCGTGTGAGTTCTTCAAGTGTGAAGAACTTTGGTTATTTTTCTATTCTTAAACGTTATTTTTGGCAGAGAGAAACAAGAGAGATTGAACGTGAGAGTTGAGATATAGACGTGAGAGAGAGTGGGAGTTGTATGAGGCTTAGGAGTCTAGTTTAGGACTTAGTCAATAAGGTTTTGTTTAATTATAAAAAAAATCTGATTTCTATTTTATTTTAAATCAGCTAATGAATAATAATAATTAATTAATTACATTAATTTAATAACTTAAACAAAAACCACTTTAATTCATTGCTTCTACCTAGGTTTGAACCCGGGTGGACAAAGACTTCACTTCAAGAGCCCATTTTCGGCCCTCTCTCCCTAAATTGCCCCTCCAACTTACTAATTAAATAATTATTTATATATTTAGGGTAATTACGATACTACCCTTATCCAGGAAAAAGACCATTTTACCCCTAGACCCTCCAAACCTAAGATTTCCCCTTTTTAAGTCCGGTAAAGACTCCTTCGAGTATATCTTCGTATTCGAGAGCCCTACATGGTTGGACCCAACCTTTACAAGCTCAAATAACTCCCCAAGTTAGTTGTCTTGGCTGTAGCAAGGGTTCCGAGGTCTGGTTCTACGCGCATCAATCCGTGTGAACCCTGGTCTAATCATAGGCATTCTTGACACATTTAGCATTACTTATCATATCCATTTTTAGGGTTGTTACAAAGACTTTACTCATAACCTCAATTTAAGCCTACTAGTGCAATGTACATGTGAAGCCCCATAACCTCACACCTACTAAGTAAACCCACAAAGAGACCACAAGCATTGACATATACTTCATACATCAACATGACAAGTATAGCCAACTACATGCATACTAGTAATACCCTCATCATATAGACACAATAGGACCAATACTATGCATATTATCATAACAAGTAAACCAACACCATAATGTATTTTATGAGACACATATACATATACATATACATATAGAATTCCCTCTTAGGACTCTCTTCAATAGCTACTTGTGCAATGCATAGGTAAAGTCTCATACCCTCACCTACACAAAGCAACATCCCTTAGGTAGTCCTAGTTAGGGTTCATCATCTTACTTCTATTGTTCATTTTACTTTCGGGAAACTTTGCCTTAACCGACACTAAGACCATGTGAGCTAAACATGAAATCTAGTGTCATGGAACCCCACACCGAAAAGAGGTGTTCTACTTTCCAAGGTAGAACATGAACATTATGCTAGCATTTAGGTGGATACACTTGCTAGGTTTCTAGGGGGGGAAACATAGTTAAGGAAGTAGGAGGTTATTATTGGAACCCTCTTTATGCCAATTGGCATTGTAGTTCTACCTCATGAGAGAACATAGTGTGAACCTCCCTTCCTTTGTGAAGGAACACCTATCATTGTCAAGTTCTCTCGGTGCTAAGCTAACTTTCCCTTTTTGAAAAACCTTAAGTCTTTATTAACATTACGTAGTAAGATAGGCTTTAGGAGGTCAACTCCTCATATACATATACATAGCTCATAGGTTAATGATGAGAATGTCCTTTCATCAAAACCAACATAATATGAGAATATCCTTTCACATAATTATAACATAGTCTAGTTTAGAGTACAATCAAGGAAATCCATCCAAAAGATTCTTAATCACTAGATCATCATTAACATACTTCATTCATACTTTCATGTGTGTGTGTACATATATGAGAAAACCTTTCACATAAACACATTTATACACCACATGATCATACTTCACAATCCATATACTTTTACATCATAATCATAGCTTAAATCATACTTTCATAACCTAATGCATATAGAGAAATCACCCTAGGAATCCCCTCAAGGTCCACTTGTGTGATGTACTCTAAAGTCATCCTAGTTAAGATACATCTTTCATACTTTCATTCATTCAATTGACCTCATGAACATGTTACACTTTAGGTATGCATGAGATGTGTGCGTACATTGGTCAAATGATCATATAATAGCAACCACATGATGTTGAGGAACCACCCTCCAAAGATCACAATACATACACCATTGCCCTAAAGTCATGAACAACTCACATATAGAGTATTAAGGACTATAAACCACACACCAACATTATAGCATAGGAGACAAGAACATTTTTATCATTTGAATACAAGACTCCTAATCATGCATAAGACCACACATTCATATAGGGTTAAATAGGTAGAAGGTCATTCTACACAAGAGTATTCATCATCATCAAACATGTAGACCATACCTAACCCTAACATAATCATTCACATAACTTAACATCATCCACAAACCTAGAGCATAATACTAGGATGGAACACTATTCTCATAACTTAATACGTTTTACCATCATCACCATAATTCACATTACTAAGTTTCCTTCAAGGCCATAATCACAAATGTAAACACCGTCACCATAAGTGGACCGTACCACACAATGTCAATCCAAACACTTTAGACAAGTAATTATGTCAACTTACCCATTCTCCAATCTTTGATCATCATAGGCAAATTCTCAAAAATTCATAATGAATTGACATAGATGAACATTTAATTAAGTAATTTATGACAATCTAATCATAATCCAATCATCATCTAATCAAGATCACAAAATCCATATTATATGCTAAATTGAGAAATTAGGGAAATAATGGTTTCTTCATGGAATTGGATTTAAGTTCATCTTAAAAACAATAATTTATCATAAATTCATCATTAGAATGCTTTTGAAATCAATTTAACAATGAACCCATGGCTAGATTGAAAGATAGGCAATTTGATCATAGAATCTCTATGAAAAACTTTTGAAAGAACTCCTTAGATGGAAGATTAACTAAGGAAGGATTCCCATACCTTGATACATGAGAATCCCACGAAATATTGGAGGATAAACCATTAGAATACATCCCCTAGCTTGATATTGAGCTTATTCTTCAATAGAGGTTCTAGAGAGAGTTTGTTTTGAGAGGCAAATATTTGATTTGAAGAAATGAATTCTACATTGGGTTTTCATATTTTTAACCAACTTAAAATACCTAAATATATATAAAATAACCTCACATACATTATTTGGAACGTGGGGTGAATTTCCCAATTCACCTCTCACTTGGCCGAGTTGCACGCAGAATTGTTGGCCCCAAACTACGGATGCAAGTGACAGACCGTCGATGGAATGAAGGGGTCATCCCGCACTACGTCGTTTGTGACAGATACTCTCCATTTTGGGGGCTGATCTCCCACGACTAAGTGTGGAGCGACTCTCCCAATCGATGGGACGTCAGTTAATGCACGTGGCGTCGATTGCTAGGTGTGGTTTGACACTGCCTTGGCAGACTTTTGCCAGCCTTTGGGTCTTCCTCAAGGACCCTTAGGGTGGTACTTGGGGATTCTTGCCTGTACATTTCGACCCTTAATACGACCATATATATTTTAGGGTCCTATCCTATCATTTTAGGCACCAAACAACACGTAAAACATGCCAAGTCACACTAGCACAACACACGACTAGTTTCTAAACATCTTGATCGTTCCTTGACGTTTGATTTCCAAACCTCTTCAAATTAACTATACTAGCCATGACACACTTCATTAACATTTTATTAACTCTTTAAGTCACATGTGAGGCTCTAGATATCTTAGTTCATTTTGAGGGTCTTACAACCACCCTTCAGACTAAGTCCTATGCTAGTTTATAAGATCATGAGGTGTTAAAATTTCACTATTCTAACCCTTGTTTCAAACTTTCAAACCTTCACTTAGAGCTCCTAGTTTAGTGTACTAGTTTCCGGGGTATTTCCATATCCGTATTGGAATCATTCTTCCTCTAATGACAATTCTAAACACTTTTAAACTCACAACTCTAAACTAGCATCCCATCATGCATGCACTATATCTAAATGGACACAACCTAGGATGAAAACTTCAATTCCACACATGGAAGTAGGTACTATGTCTAACAACTCAAAATGCATGAAATTCTATATATACGCATTTTCAAGGAGGAACTAACATCTCCTAGCTAAAACATCCTCATCATATACTCATGGAGCCTAAATGCAATTTGACTTTCAAAAGCATTTATTCAAGGAGGAATATTTTAACTCCTAACTAAGCCGTGCTCATTAACTCATCTCATGAAGTCTATGTGCAATTTAACTCAAATGCACTACAACATGAGGTGAAACACTGCATATAAGTCATTTATAACAAGACCTAAGCATCTTCATGAACATGCATATTAAGAAATCATGGCAACACATAATCATACAATAACCCTACTAGATAGGCACACTATCTCCCCATTGGGAGTAAGCCTACACAAACTCTTCTAAACATCATTCATACTAAAGACAATTCAAAGTCCAAAATAACGTCACAAAAGAAAAGAAATTCAGAAATTTACTAAAGCATAAAACACATACCGGAAGGGACATAAGGAGATCACTCTTTATCTTCTCTAGATTGGAGAGCATTAAACATATTCTTATTTTGAGGATCCCCATACACACTACTAGATCAACTTGATTATCCTCTCTTCTTTTAGCCTTTGCCTTTGTACAATCCTTTATCCTGTGGCTACTCTCACCATAAGTAAAGCAACCCTCTCTACCAGCCAAACACCTACCCTCATGCCTGTTTCCACACCTAGCACAAGGGGGCATAGGGACTCATTACTCATACCTTGGGGCCTATGGGTAGACACCATCTCATCCTTATGCTTAGGATCATTAGGAAACCCTTGTCTGGAAAACTTTTGTCGATTTCTAGAATGACCATGTCCATCAGAACCATCATGAAATGACTTATCACCATCCATCCTAGACCTCTTTTTCTCCCTAGCTTTCTCCTTCTTGAGTTTTGACTCTTACATTTATTGGAAATATATTATGAGACATGATATGCCCATATTATTATGGAGCATTGCCGCACAACATTCTTTTTCTACTATGTTGGGAACCCCCTCATAAACCTATTCATCATATCTCCTGGATTTTCTATCAAAGATGGAGCATACTTAGAAAAAAGAGTACATTTCAAGGCGCATTTTTTAACACTCATGTTACCTTGCCTAAGATTGATGAACTCTTCTATCCTACACTCCCTCAACTCTCGGGTAAAGAACCTATCAAGAAAGGCCGACTTAAATGCTTCCCACTCTATAGTACCGCCTCTACAGGCCTAGCATCCTTCCATTCTTTGTACCATATTTGAGCAACATCTTTCAATTGATAAGCGGGTAGCTCCGCTTTCTACACCAAAGTTACTCCCATGATAGCAAGAACCTTGTAAACCACTTCTATGAACCTTTTTGGATCTTCTTCCACTTTGGAGCCACTAAAATTGGGAGGGTTCATCCTCAAAAACTCCCTTAATCTAAAAGTGACCATTCCCCTTTTAGGGTTTGCCGGAGGCACAATATCCCTATTGGCTTGTGACGTCAAGGATTAAGCCAACAATTGCATAGAAGTCCTAAACTCCGCAAGAGTGACATTGTCATGTAGAGGATCATTTGGATCTTGAGGAAGAGCTTGAGATGGAACTTGGAGAGGAAACTCTTACTCTCCATTGTCTTCCTCATCTCTTCTAGCATTTGCCCTTGTATTAGCCATACCCTAAAAAACCAAGCGCACGCATTGTGAAAAGGACCTACTAGAGCTAAACTCTATAACACGACTTAGAGAATGAAGTTTTGAGGTTTCCTAAACACCCATTAGCCTCATATTCATAAATGTGGAGAGTTTCACACTTATGAACAAGACTCTACTATATGTTGTTTGAGACAATCCTAGAACCATTCTTAACCTTGTGCTCTGATTACCAAGTTTGTCACGACCCAAGGGTTACCCCCTAGAAGTAACATGGTGTACTTGACCCCGAAGGGGTCTCATACAAGCCCTTAGATTGGGGTTCTTCTTAAAATATTTGGAATCATACCCAAACTAAACCCATACATTGGAAGAAATCTTAGCTTAGATTGGGGTTCTTCTCCAAATATTTAGGGAATTCTAAGGGACTTTATGGTTGGAAGAACCCATAAATGGATAAGCTAAACATACCTCAATTCAAAGCGTTAACACAATCTTTCAACAATGGATGTTGTTCTTGACCCAAGATTCAAGCTCTATCTTCTTCTTCTTCAAGTCTTGGGTTCTATAGAGAGAGAAATATTAGAGTAAGCAAGTTGGGTTCTCTTTGGATTTTAGGAAGAATGAGTTAATTGAGGGAAAGTTTAGTCTAAAGAGATTATATACTATACTAGGAAAGAATAAGTCAATGTAGTATCAATTTAGGGAAATAACTGAAGACCCCTAAGTCTTTAACTCAAAGCTGCGAACATTGCCCTTTTTGCTCGCCAAGTGGACCCTTGGTCCGCCAAATTTTCCAATAGCTCACTAAGTTGAGCAGGCAACTTAGGAAATGGGGGAGGCAGCTTGGCGATTCGACAATCCAAACGGTGAGCCTCGACTTGGTTCGCACAAACTTCTAGTATCTTAGGTCAAGGGGACAACCCACTAGGCGACCCCAAGTGCTCTTGGAGCCTCGCCAAGTTGTCTTGGGGCAAAATATTTTCCCTAGTGAATCCAAGGTCCCCCTTTCCCCCAACCAAGACCTGATCACCCCTTACACTAAGTCCTATGCTAGCTTAAAAGATCATGAAGTGTTAAAATTTCACTATTCTAACCCTTATTTCAAACTTTGAAACCTTCACTTAGAGCACTTAGTTAGTGTACTAGTTTATGGGGTATTACAATTTGAGAAGTTTAAAGATTTTCAATATACCGTGGAGAATGATATTGGAAGGAAAATCAACTGTCTCTGTACAAAAAATGGGGGAGAGTACATGTCACAGGAGTGCAATGATTATCTTAAAGAGAAGATGATAAGATGAAAGATAACTTTCCCAAATATGCCCTAACAAAATTGAGTGGCTGAAAGAAAAAATTGACATTTGGCAAAGATATGCAGAAGTATGTTGCATGTTATGAATGTGCTAGCAAGTTTTTGGGCAGAATGCATGAAGAATGTTGTCCACATCACCCACAGGCTGCCTCAAGCAAGATTGAGATTCATCTTACCATTTGAGAAACTTAAAAAGATGATTCCTACCGTAAGCCACTTTTGAGTTTTTGGTTATGTGTGTTGTGTCTGTGTCAGATCATCTCCGTAGATAGTTTGATAAGAAAGTTATTCGCTGTATCTTTGTTGGATAAGAAGAACAAAGAAAAGAATGGAAGTTTTGTTACCCTACCACAAATCTTACATATGTGTCAAGAAATTTTGTATTTGAAGAAGCATCATATTGGTCGTCCAAAGAAGTATCCCTGCCAGACTCAATAACTCTTGAGCAAAAGCTGCAAGATAAGCTCAATGAAGTAGAACAAGGGAACAAGATAAAATCTAACCAGGAGGTATCTCCACAAAAGGAAAATAAAAGTTTACGGCAAACTGGAACTTGTGAAACACCATATGAGTTGCAAGAATAAGTCCAAGAAGAGTCACAATCGTAATTGAGGAGGTCTACACGACTGAAGTGTGAAGCCCCAAGTACATGGATGCAACACTCACCGAGATGGTTAACATCAAAGAGGCTACTACCTTTGAAGAAGCTTTAAAACTCGGGATCAAAATAATTTGATGAAGGTGGATATCCTCAAAGGGAATGGGCGTCATGATGCTTGCAAAGTTTCAGGAATCGCTCACAAGATGTAAAGAAAAAATGAAGTTGGTGTTGATGGGGAGTGTTGAATTCATCACCAACTTATTATTTACATAAGATAAATTTAAAAAAATCTAGAATATTCCAGATTGTAGAGAATTGAAGGAAGATTTTTAGAATGAGTATTCTAAAGCAAATAGTTTAGAAATGTTCTTGAAAAGGCTGTTATAGACAAAGATTGCTAGGAATATTGTAGAATAGAGTAGTATGTATCTCTCTAGATTCTTTCTTCACCTCTTATAAATAGAGGTGGTCCATTTGAGTTGTAACCAAGAACAACCCAATTTATGAGTCTTCTTTCGTAGACAAGTTCTCCTTTCTATCTTCCTCTTCTTGAGTTGAATCTTCCGATCTTAGTTAACGATCTTGGGCTAGCAGAAGGTCTCCCTCATTATATTTTTCTTATGATATTCTCTACAAGAAGTGTGTATAGTATGTAATCCAATACACTATCAAGTAAGTAGGACAAAAAATGATTCAAAATGAAAGAGTGAAGTCGGGGCAAAGCTACTATTTTTGGCAATTTCTACAGCCAAGCAGACAACTTATCACGATCGTGAGAGTCCACCAATTTAACCCATCACAATCAAAGAATTTTACATCACGATATCGACAATTCTAATTTATACCTATCTCTTGCAAGATGAGACATCGCGATCACGTTGAACAAGATAACTACCAGACAATTTTCATTCAGGCATTTCATCGAGCAGGTTGCGAGAAATTTGTTCTTAAGACACTTTCAAGCAAATAAAACACCTCTCTACCCTATTTTATTTGTTAATATCCCAACAAAAACAACAACACTCAATACAACATTTCA
The DNA here is from genome assembly GCA_016801875.1 of Solanum sitiens. Classification (NCBI taxonomy): domain Eukaryota; kingdom Viridiplantae; phylum Streptophyta; class Magnoliopsida; order Solanales; family Solanaceae; genus Solanum; species Solanum sitiens. The sequence goes on along the minus strand of JABWTJ010000049.1, from coordinate 3,450,892 downwards.
GATAACTTCAAATTTTAACACAATTCATGAAAAAAATCAATGGGCGAGAATCAACCCAATTTCAAAACACTTACCAAATTCAAGAAAGCAAGACATATCTGGAGTGAATAATCAAATAATGGAAGAAAATTCTTTTCACAAACGAGCAAACTAATTTGATTTTTTTGATGGGGAAGTATTGGAGATCTTTTTGGGGTGTTTTGAAGGACTAAACTGGACTTTACAACTTTTATCTTTTTTATCTCACGCTAGTCATCATGGTCCTGACCCGCTCATTGTTATCGAGACACATAGATTTTTTTACCTTTTGTAGTGGTGGCCAGTGACTCATTTTCACAACCCAAAGTATAACCTAGGTGTAACATGACATATAGAATCCCAAAAATACCCTACAAAGTCCCACTTAGCATACATCATATAAGATAAAAAAATAATCAAAATCACAATCATATATCATAAATGCGTTTGAGAAAGTGGAAGCCTAACATAAGTCTCAATAAGCCATCTAATCATTAAAACGAATGGTTGGGACGTAATCCATGCACCACGTACATCATCCAAAAAAAGACATGAACAACTAAATGCATCTGATCCTCGAAACATGAGAACTACCCAAACTCTTGTATCCGGAGGAGATCACCTATCCACGAGAGTGATAGGTAGGAGTGTCAGACCCTACATGAATGAGACAATGTAGGCACAAATATGTATTAGCAAATGGAATGTACTATGTATGAGACAATATGCTTAAAATAGACATGATAGCATGAATGACTTAAAATATGTAAGGCATGATGAATGATTGAATATTTAAAAGCATAAAGAGTCACTCACATGTATATTATGAAATATGGTCAATACATTAAAAGAAGAGACATAAGAAAAGCGTTGAAGAAACATAGTTATTTTTTTGGGATATTAGCTATAACTGAAAATGGTACCATGCAAGTTATATCATGGAATCTGGTATATCCCTAATACTAAAAGACGGGGAATCTACTTCACAAGGTACAATCCGTACATATCATTTTTTGCTAAAGTGGATTAACTAGCTAGGTCATTTAAAACAATCTTATGGGGAATGTAGTTTGGGACTAGAGTTTCTACCAGAGTATACCCTATTTAAGCCTCCACCTGTAGTCCCTCTCGATGCTAAGTCTAAATCCCATCGGTATAAATTAAAGTCAAATATCATTATAGCATAGGAAAGGAAATACTCGACACCAATCCACATCTTTAAAATTAAAACATAAATAGCTCCTTAAAACACAATTCAAGCATAGGCGAGGAAACTTTCCAACAATGTGAATCCATATGTGAGAAATATCTTTCACAAATCGTGATCATATTCGTATGTGAGAAAACTTTTCACAACACTGATACTTTCATTTAAAATCATCCTATCATCATAAATATTATTTTCATAAGATTTGTATAATTTTTCAAAATTCATAGTTCGTGGATTCGCACATTCATTATAGAGTCATAGTTAAGAATAATAAATTTGGCATTAGTCAATATAATTCAATTCAGTATTATATATTATAATTGAATTATGCATTAGAATATATAATAAAAAATGTTAACTCCTTATTGAATGAAACCCATAAAGAACTAAAAGAATCCTAATTTTATCAATTGACCGTGAGATTGAATAATTGGAAACCTTGGGGACCCCATAGAAGAATGGACTCCATGGGTGAATACCAATATACCTTGCTACTTAAAGCCCAAGATGAATAGTTAATTGATTCCCTTGAATGAACCCTAAATTCTTCTTCTTCCTTAGGTTGAGTGGGAATTTGAGGAGTGAATTTTGTTAGGTTTTGAAAATTTAGGAGAATGGGGTTGAAGTGGGTAGGTTTCAAACTTAAAAGTTGTATATATGGTTTAGGGTAAAAGACAAAACCACATAGTGTATGTTCAAGACAACCTAGAAAAGACCCAAAATCCCCTTAAAAATAACTGTCAAACCCCTCTATGGTTTGGGCCTATGATCCGTAGAACTTCCTACGGACTTTCCTGATCAATCCTAGAAAAGTTCAGAAACTTTAATTTTGTACCAAATTTATGACGAGACATGTCTACAGCCTATAGGTCTTCCTACGGTCCGTAGACACATACAGTACAAACCAATTTGACCCTCAAAGTTTCAAAAAGTCTAGTACCCACCTATGAGACCTATTTATGATTTGTATCAAGATTGACGTGTTGTTCCTGGTGACCCGTAGGATGATGTGCTGGACTTGATTTTTACAATCATTTCCCTTCTTTCTATGATACTGGTCTATAACCTATAGAAAGTCCTACAGACCATAGATTGGTCTTGTAGACCTAAAGCTTCTACCAAAATTTTCATTCAATCTTTCCCTTTTTAAAATCTGAGGTGTTACACTCATGTGATCAAAACACTCTAACCTTTTTGTGCTTCACGATCGTTGCCATTCACTCTCACAATTTGGATGAAGGAATTCATGCCTAACATGTTGAGCTTTCTATCAATTTTGGGAAGGTCAAAGTACAATCAACGGTTCACCCTACCCAATTTGGCAAGCTTGAGTGCCCAAAAGGTGTTTCAACCACAAACTTCAATTCTTATCAAATACTTATCTCCAAACCTCTCCAAACAATTACCAGAATTTTGAAATTATAAGGGTGATTCAAAATCAATATTCTATTCAAAACTAAATTTCAAAAACTCAAAATTAAACTACAAATCAAAATTTTTTGAAACCAATGAGTTGCCTCCCATCAATCACACAATTGAACGTCTCGGTGTGACGCCGGTTGCATCAACCTTTGTGTTTCCATTTTGAGGCAATGAACCTTTTTACCAATTTCAAATCAATTTCTTTTTGAAATGCATGGGGGCAACATGATATCATCAATAGTCTCACTCGATCTCTCCATTTGAAGACTCTAATTTCCTACCCAACTTGACATCAATTTTTAATTGAGGAGCAGTAGGAAAGAGTAAGAGGATCATTAGGGCATTCGAATATTGAACTTCATAACTCTTGTCCTTCAAGTGAGTGATGATTAACATTTCAAGCACACCTCCTCTAGTTCTAAGTGCAAATGATTGTTAACTAGTATAAAACCCAATGAAAGATTGGGGTTGAACCCACAAGGAGCAGTACATGTTCAAATTTCATTATGAGGTACAAACATGGTCTAATTAGCTATAGAAAATAGCAATTATCAAAAAAGGAATGTAAAACAAGTCTAAGGGGGTGAAACAAATGTCAGATGTGGGATTGTGATTTGAAATTATCAACTACAACACAATCAAACACTAAGCAAACAAATTCTCGAGATGTGATCTATTATAGGCAAATTTCATTATATGGGTAATTGAAACTACTAATAAATAGCTAATCTCAGTGGGTAGGATGAACTATGCGTGGAATAATTTTCTCTCAAACAACTATCATGTTTCAAGTGATCTCTTTCGAACATCAACAAGCTTAACAAATAGGAACAACCCACAACTTTAATACATCCACTCTCTTGAGCTAGACGGGTAGGATTGAGTTTAGGATTCTTTCTCTCGAGCTGAACCCATATCAACCCAATACCTACAAACCATTAATCAAAAGCTTTGGTTCCAAAACCTCTCTCTCAAGCAAGCTAAGAACTTAAAATTAGAATTGCATTTGCAACTACAATTCATAAATTAAAGCACAACTAATGATTAAACCCACTTCAATAGTATTTAAATCAGTAGTTAACAATACTCATAAGCTAATTCAACCCATAATCATATGATCACACCCCAATAATTGGGGTTTTAGCTAAATATCATAAAAAGGTGAAAATAATTACCAACTAGATTATCCATCAGCGGAGTAATAGTCTCCAAGCCTTTACAGTGTTCCAAAATTGTTAGGTTCAAAACCCAATTCAAAATCCTCAAAGTTGAGCTTAGACATTCTTAATATCTACAATAAGAACTAAAAATCTAAGAGAAAACTCTAACTCTAGAATGAAAACTGTAATATTTGGGAGAGAACTGCAACATTTGGGTGAGAACTCCTCAAAATTCATTTTAAATTCCAATTTATAGTTTCCCAAAATTTAGCTTGAAAGTCCAGTTGGCGGAATAAGTCAGGCCTCACTGAGTGGTTTGGCGATCCGCCCTTTTCTCTCTTTCATCGCCATTCTGCATTTGTCATCAGCCTCCCAAGTTCTGTAAATTTGGGCGATCCAACTTGTTGTTACGGAGTGGATCAGTGATTTGCCGACTGGACATTTATGTTGCCGACATGGCTTTTTTCTGAGGGCTAGGATGATATACCTTTAGGCAAGTTAGAAGATCCAGTTGGCGGTTTGCCGAGTGGTCTTGGTGATCATAAGGATCACTTCTCTTCACTTCTTGAACTTGTTTGCTCCTTTTTTCCTGATAGTATCCTTGCCTTGCTTCTTAGCACACATACATGAAAAACAATGTTTTAACATCAGTTTAAAGCATAAATTAGGCATTTGAAGACACTAAAACTATCAAAACATCTCTAAATTAGTCCAAATCTTAGACTCATCAAGTGACACTCTCATTTCCAAATGAACTAAAGTTGCCATAATTGATTTTTTTGGATTTTACTTGCAATTTTAGTATCATTTATTTGATTTTGGCATCTTGGAGTTTTATTGGATTGACTTGGTTGCAAATAACTAAGATTTCATCTATATTAATCTCAACCCCTTCTTCTTGAGACTCCAACTCCAGTTCACTCTTTTTGTCCACTTGACAAAGAGCAACGCATACCCCAAACTCTTGTTCTCATATTGTCCTCTAAAGTTACAATTCCAAACTAAAGTTGTATCATCTCATAGCACACAATTTGGTGAACGTTGCAAAAATTACCCTTCAATCAGGACATTAGATGTAGGATCTTATCACCATGTTCTAGCTTTTGGGAGAAGATGAGCCCTGTTTTACTCACCACACCCATTTCTTCACAAGAAGGCCATGGGTCCTCAACATAGGACTTACAACCCCTAAACATTTCTTAATCATAAGAAGACATAAAAAAACTAAAAGAAAGAAAAATAAATAAATATTCACAAACAAGTAAACTTTAAATCCTAAATCAATTCATTACGCCTAATTGTTTCCACCAATGCTCCCATTTTTCATAACAGTCAATTTACTTATAAAACTATTAAATAAGTAAGCGATCGTTAGTAATATAATTAAGGTAAGGTTCGAATCCTAAAAGGAACAATATATTTACAAATGAAAAAAATAAATGATTACAAACTTCCAGTTTGAACTAAAGGAAATACAAAATTATAATGTGAAGATGAGTTTAGAAATGATTCTGCATGGGGACAAATATCTATTCAAGAAATGGATCGAAGGGATTTATGAAATAGGAAACTAATTGAGAGTCAAATGATTCATTGCAACCTAATCTCATGCTAATTTATTCATCAATGGGTAGGTTAATTAGATTCTTCTGCAGCACGAACATGCATTTCTCAATCAGATATTTGTCTATCACATGATATTTTCTCAAACCCTCTTATGTAAATCATGCAAAACAATCTACTACCTTAACATAGATATTTTCTTCAAGAAAATCTAGCATTTACCGATAAAAGAAAAAAAATTCATTTCTCAAGAAAACTTAGGAATCAAAGTTAATATGTAATTATCAATTTAATTATCCAATTTATATTTTTTTTATCAAGAAACCCATGAAGATTTAAGCTAGACTTGAGTGTTCACCCTAAACATAATTAAAACATGATAATTAAATTGAACTCATATCATAAATGCAAAGCGTTGAATCAATTACAATAATAATTGAGTGAAAAAGGCAAAGAAGAATGGAGGTGAAGTGTTACGATTAAGAACTTAATCTTCAATCCAAAAGTTGAATTGTGAGTCTACTTTCTCTGAAAGTCTTAATCAATCTATGAACACTAAGAATATGAATACAATAGAGAATTTTTCAATGATAATAATGATAGATAATAGATGTATCTTCCTCAAAATGGCTTTCCATGAATCTAAAATGAGATTTGGGGATCAAAATGGTGAATTTTCAATTTTGCCTAACCGCCTGATATTTTGTTCTTCGCAATAACGAAAACTAACCCACACAATCGCAATGGGTAGAAATTTTGAATCATGCGATCAAAGTCGATGACCAAACGATCATGGGGTTTTCAATTTATGTTGCTCGTAATTGTCACCCATTGACCACACGGTCACAATGACTAAGCATCTGCCAGATCAAACTTTAGTTTTTTGCCGCTTTTTGCCTCAAGTTCAATCGATTTCTTCAAATATCTTCTAAATCAACTTGTCCCTTTATTTTCCACCAAATATGAAGAACCCAATATTAAAAGAACAAATTCTCATTTAAACAAGCCTAAAATATAAGATAAGTTGGTAAAAATACCCACTTATCAACGTGACATAGGATCTAGTCGTGGTTTGAGTCCTAAAATTTGGAAAATGTCAAGTCCCATATGGATTTCTAAAGATAAACAAGAAGGACCATGGGAGGATGTGCGGTCTGTAGACGAGGCTCATGGATGGTATTCAAAACATAATGAAATTTTTAGCACCTTGAGTTCTACGGATAGTTTGTACGGATCGTATACGGGACCACCATTCGTACAATGGGCCCTCGTAATTAGTCTTCAGTAAATTGAGTCTTTAGTAATGAGGGCCATGAGTGGACCAATAAGGTCCATAAAATTATATACAGGCCATCGGTGCATTCTCGTGGATGGTTCTGTCATGAAAAGGGTTAATTCAGTCTTTTCCCACAACTTCTAAGTCTACAAATTGATGTTTTTACACCTAAATACAGTTCCTATCACTTTAGTTTTACCCCATCTCTCTCATAAACATTCCCAATACTTAAAGAGCAAGGATCCAAAATGAGGAAGCTATGGTTTTATTCATATTCTTAAAGTTCTCCAAGAATATTGTTCTTCTAGATATGTAAGGCTATTCATAGTGTTGGACTAAGTTCGTCTCATATCCTTCATTGAATTCAACCAATAAGAATGAATTCTAATATTCTTCCTACGATTGGCCAGGATGATCCTTCAAATGGTCTATGAGTTCTAGATGGGTCTCATAGGTTGGTCCAAGACTTAGTGAAATTTTGAGGTTTAAGTTAAGTTCTATGGTTAGGGTGTACGGACCATAGAAGGGTCCCATCAAAAGTGATGTTATTTTAAGGTCCCAGTACTTGGTCTATGGTTGACTTGTACGGACCGTAGTCCGTAGGTTTGAGTCGTAGACCAATCTGAAGTTTTCTTTACGGGCTTTTGGTCTTCTCCTAATTGGTTTAAGCCTACACTATATCATTTTGGCATCTATCCTAAGCCCAATATAAAGATTTTTAGTCCTAAACTACCCACTTTCACTACAAGAAAACAGTCATTTAGCTACAGACACAAATCCTAGCTAAAGTGATAAAATCCCTAGCTATTGTCAATTTAGCTAGGAAAATGACCCTAACAGACCTTCAAAGCTAATAAGCTCTTAGATAATTATTAGCTAGCAAATTATGTAATTCCTGGCTAATTTAGCTAAGATATCTCTTCTAGGCTCTTTTCGTAGCAAACAGTTTGCTACGATGTATACTAGCTAAATTTATAGCAAAATTTGTTTGGTAAATGTTGACTTTACTAAGACTTAGCAAGGAATTATCCTGTCTAAACTTACAATTTCTCTAGCTATTTTTTAAATTTTACGTGGAATATTATCTTTGCAAAATGACTAGCTAAAAATAGCTAGGGATATTTTGTAGATAAATATAGCTAGAAATTGTATGAAGGATACAAATATAATTTTCTATATTTGATACAAGATGAAAAACATATTTAAATCAAATCAATTTTTCAAAATAAACGCAATTATAATATCATTAATCCTTTAATAGTGAAGTACATGTTTACCAGCAAAAACATGTCTTAAAACATAAAAACAGTAACATAAATTTCTTAAAACATAAAATAGTAACATAAATTATATTAAGGTACATTTGGGGTTGAACCAAATCCATCTGGTGGTGGTTGAGGAGTATAACCAAGCATCCGAGCCACAGCAGCACGAACCGCAATAGTAACTTGAGCTTCCATATTCTGCCGAATATCCATTTGCACATGCTCTTGCATATTCATCATACATTGCTCCAACACGCGGTCAAGAAGCTGCTGAAATTCAGGTGTTTCAAATATTTGTTGAGTAGGAATATTTGAAGGATTCTGAGAGTAGAGGATGCACAATTAGAGTTCTTTGAATCTGCCAGCAAACAATTTCTAGAACCAAGCCCATATATTTTTCCTTTTTTAGTTCCACCAACTGTTTCTATCCAAGTTTTCAGTAATTGCTCCTCCAATACTGTTTTCAATAAATTCACATCTTCACTAGTTTTTTCTCCTTCATCTTCTCCATTTGTGGCCGTGTTTCTCTCCCTGTCTCCATCATCTACTTCAAGACCTTCTTCATTCCTTAATGTTGAAGTCTCACCCACCTTATCCTTGATTGTATTTGTAAATGTTTTCTGAAAAGGAACAAAGATTAGCTATTACATTGTATAACAAAGCTATAAAGTGGCAAAAGGTGCTATGAAAGTACTCATTTTATTCTGTAATAGAATAAATGGACAACAAGAAATAAACTTATATAATTAAGGAGTAGAATACTGTAATTGATGAAGTAAACAATGAAATATATATTTGAACTAATACAAGAACATCTTTCCTAAATGTTATATTGAAACTATATAGGTTTATTATTCAAACCTTAAGGTGGAGTGAGAGTCATACTAAACAAATATAATGAGTTCAATAAGAAATATACAGATGGGAAGAAGTTTGGAACATGTTCATGTTCAACTGTCCACTAGTATGCCTTTAACCTATAACCCACCCAAGAAAATTGTTGGACGACCAGTAATTGTATTAGAGGCACCAGAAATAGCGAAAAAAATCGATGAATGGAATAATTCTCTAGTAATGTATACGTTGTGAAGCACCTACTTTCTCCTACTGGAAGCCCAGCAGTTCTTTTGGGATCAACTCACTACTCCAGTATGAGTTCAAATACTAATAGCAGTAAGCGTAGATCTATAGTCTTTGATTCTAAAGAGTCTGGAGATTGTATGAATATTAGGCCTTATGTGCATATGGAGGTCTATAACCAGCAGATTCTTTCACCTAGTGCTAGAACACTATCGAATTTGAGAAACAGTTCATCTGATCGAGGACACTATCTCATGATGGAGAACCACCTAATTCTTAATGTGGACCGTCTTTTACCAACCTCAGATCATCAGCGGGCAGTATGAGCTTTTCCATGGAGTCACCTAGGCAGAAGTTACCACTGTCTCATTTTTTCCAAAATCAAGGGATTTGGTACACTTATAGAGGCTGAGCTGCAGCAGACATCTTTTCACTTCAAAACAGCTATGGTCAGGGTCTTTAAGCCCTGATGCATCTGAATTTCTTATCAGACATAAGTTTGAGATGTTTGGTCCAGTAAATCTATGTCCATTCTTTGCATTCAAAGGTTTTGCTTTGGTTGAATGCCAAAGCATAATGAATGCGGTGAGAGCCAGGGAAATCATGTAGGAAAAATCTTTTTGGGGTGCTGGTCTGTGAGTAAAATTCATGGATAAAGGATTAGGTACGAAGGGGGCTATAAATAGTGCAGGTGTTGGTTCTATCTGCTATATTGATGTTGGAAGTGTTCACAGCTGCTGGATAAAGGATGATGTTGTCCATGAGGTGAGAAAAGTATTTCAAAAAGGTCCTCGGAAGGTTACAGATGGGTGCTAAAATTTTGTTTCTGTACCTGAGTTATATTACCACGATGAAGGCTACTACATTGTGAAATTCCAAAACCAAAACGATAAAGATGAAATCTTGTTCACTAGGCATGTGGGGACTAGTGTATCCAACAATGTATTTGACATAGAAAAAGAAGTTATAGTTAAGCATCAAAAATGGTTTTTATCTCCAGGAGAAGGTGTTGAAACAGAAATCTAAGACTCAGTGGCTTGAAGTAGCAGGAGATAACAACAAGAAGTAGTTCATTATCTTTGTGAAAATTAGAGCCAACATGGATGATATTTCTATTTAAACCACTCTTGATAGTAGACAGCTCCTAAAACATGATGAAATTGAGAAAGAGATACTTCTATTTTATAAAAGCTTGATGGGTTCTTGAATAATTGTCTACTAGTATTGAACTAATACAAGAACATCTTTTCCAAATTCTCTATTGAAACCATATGGGTTCCTTATTCAAACCTTAAGGTGGAATGAGAGTCGGGCAACAACAAAATACGACGAGCTCAGTAAGAAATATATAGATGGGAAGAAGTTTGGAACAACTTGTTCATGTCGAACTGTACTTCCACCACTGATATGCCTTTAACCTATAACCCACCAAATATAATTGATGGATGACCATTAACTGTATTACAGGCACCAGAAATAACGATATTGACCGATGAATGGAATAATGCTCTAGTAATGTATATGTTGTGAAGCACCTACTTTCTCCAACATGAGCAATTATATTGATGGGTACTAATAGTTTGTTTATGTACCTGAGTTATATTACACGATTCAGGGGTCTACATAGTGAAATTCCAAAACCAAAACGATAGAGATGAAGTCCTGTTTACTGGCCCTTAACTATTGGGGTGCGGAAACTCTTAGTATAATTTCTAGTCAACTAGAGAAACAACTGTCCGCGGACGTGTGTACTGCTAAACAAAAAAGAGTATCCTATACTAGAGTCTTAGTGAAAATGAATGTAACACAAGGTTTGCCAAAAGAGATTGAATGGGTGTTTCTCGAACAAATACTTACAGAATTGGGATTTCCCAGTAAAATGATAGCATGGATAATGATATGTTTCAACAGTGAGATACTTGAAGTTATTTCAAATGTAAAAATCATTTTTTTGGCGAAATAGTCCACCTTCAAGCAAGTGCACCTAACACCACAACTAACAACCAAATATTCTTAAAGTTCTTTCAAATGTGAAATCACTCTCCTTGCGTTATGACCAAGAATTAAACATAAATAGAAATTCTCATTAACAAAGCAATTTCTTTTTATTCTTAGAAAACAACTCACATGGATTTAACTTTAAACATAAATAACTTTCAGAATAAGTATCACTGTCGAAATGAGATAAAAACATACCCACATACTTTCTGACTTTCCACAGATCCACTTCTTTTCGTTTTTGGTTTTGTGAGTCATTAGAAATAATTCATCGTTCCGAAGTTCTTTACCAGTTAGTTCCTTCTAAAATCATTAAATAAATTGTTAATTATCAACATAAATCAATGAATAACATAAGACCAATACTAATTCATACTGAACACAAATAAAGAATTACTTACATGTCTTCTTCTGTACTCAGCAAATGCAACTGATCCTCCAGTATGTAAGGAAGGTGATGCTTGCTCCAGATCTTTAAGGAAATGTAAATCACAATAAAAAAATTTATTACATGAACAGAGGCGTACCTGACAAACTTTTGACTTTCTCACTAGCTTGTCTTCGATTTGGCAACATACAGAGAAAATCCCAAAATAATTCCAACTTCAATCTGATGAACAAAATAATAAGTTTCAATCTTAAGATTCAAGAAAAAAATACCGATTCTGTGTGAATTTCTATCTCATATCTAACAAAAACATATGAAAAACTAATTTTTCAACGATCCCTCTATATAAAAATGAATTAGGTTTAGGAGAAATTCTTTACCTTAACTGAAGAAGGAAGAAACATAAACATGAATAAATAGTTTGAATTTTGGAAGCATGATGAAGAGACGTGAAGTATTGCATCCTTCATTTACGAAATTTGAGAGATTTGAGAAGAGTCGTTCAGTTAATTTGTTTCTGTTTTGAAGGAGTTGAAGGTTAGGGTTTATTAGCTGAGAATTATCTCTTCAAGAAGTCAAAAGAAAAGGGCATATTCTCTATTTCTGTACGTTTTTTCTATATATGTTTTCTTTTTAATTTTAGTTACTTATTATATTATATATTATATTGGTCCTATTATATTATATTAGCCAAATGTTTTTTGTGTGTCTTTTTTTTTTATTTCTTCTATAGATATATATATATATTAATTAGCTGTGCGTTAATACTATATTAATTAGTTGTGCATTTTACTAATTATATTATACTAATTAATTGTACGTTACTTCTTTATATATATATATATATATATATATATATATATATATTATTATTAAAAGTGAGGATTATTATTTATCCCTACTCTAAATTAAAATATTATAAAATATACTTAATTAATTAAATAAGACATAGTAATCATTTATCATAAAGTCAATTTGTTCTATTAAATTTTTAATGATTTGAATGTGTTTATGCCTACTAGGCTACCACTTGATTGGAAAAAATTTAATTTTAATCTTCTTATACTTAATGTCGTTTTTTTAATTAATCTACTCATCAATTGTATTACATAGTCTTTTCATCTTATTTATAACGTTATCTTAGTATATTTATTAATTGTAGTCTTTTCAATTTTTACAATATCTCCTTTTATTAATTATTTATATTATATTAATTATTATTACACTAAATTTTAAAGCGAACTTTCACATATAGCCACTTAAAATTAATTAATTACTCTCGATAGCTATAGTTTCATAACTACAATTTGTAGCTACATGTTATATGAAGGAGAGAGGCGAGCGAGACTGGGAGAGAGAGGAGAGAGGAGAGAGAGAGGGGGAAAAGAGTGGGAGAAAGGTGAATTGTATATGTATATTGGTTAGATAATTGTATATTATACATATATATTTGTATATATGGCAAGAGAGATTGGGAGAGGGAGGAGAGAGGCGAGCGAGACTGGGAGAGAGAGGAGAGAGGCGAGCGATATCGAGAGAGGCGAGAGAGAGAGGGAAGAGAGTGGGAGAGAGGTGAATTGTATATGTATATAATTGTATATAACTGTATATTATACATATACATTTGTATAAATGGCAAGCGAGATTGAGAGAGGGAGGAGAGAGGCGAGCGAGATTGAGAGAGGAAGGAGAGAGGCGAGCGAGAGAGGGCAGAGAGTGGGAGAGAGGTGAATTGTATATGTATATAGGTTAAAAAATTGTATATTATACATATATATTTGTATATCCTGGTGAATTATACATATACAAACATGACTAATTATACAAACTCGAAGTCAGCCGACGTAATTAATGTATAATGTTAGTCGCGAATGGTAATTATAGCAACCTATAGCTATGATGAGTAATTAAATAATATATGTTTGCTTAGCCGCGTAATTTTTCCAATTTTAAAGGTCATAAGAAATTATGAAGTCAAAAGTTAAAAAATGAAAGTAATCATAAGAAAGAATCACATTTATCGACACATATATAAAAACATGTGTCTGAATAAATTCTTTTACTATATAGGGAAAATGGTCAAATATGACTCTAAAATATTCGAAAATGTCTAGATATGCTCTCCGTTTAAAGTTTGTCTAACTCATGCCCTCGCGTCTAACCTTTCGCACAGATATGCCCTTATGGGCGTTAGTTGGTCTGTTGGACATATGCAACTCATTTCCATTTCTTTAAAAATCACATGGAATTGTCATGTCATTTTGATCTTAACACATGACATTTATATGAAAATAGAAAGGGATCAATTATGTCTCTAAGAAATTCGGACTCATGAACACCTAATCCGACCCATAAATCGACCCCCCTTTTAAGCAAACTATCAGACCCGTTTTCAATAATTTTGTTCAATTTTTATTTTTTTCAGTAAATCCCGAAAATGAGTAATTGATTAATAAAAAAATAGGAAAAATATGGAAAAACAAATATAAAATTAACGCCAAAATTTCACAAATAAATATAGTAACCTTGAATTCAACAATTTCAATAGTTTTAAATTTTATTTCTTTTCATTAAATCTCGAATATGAGTAATTGATTAATAAAAAATATAAAAAAAATATAAAATTAACACAAAAAATTAAAAAATAAATATAGTACCCTTAAATTCAACAATTTCCGTAATTTTTATTGTAATTTTTTCGTCAAATCTCGAAAATGAGTAATTTATTAATTAATAAATAGGAAAAATATAACAAAAAAATATAAAATTTACGCCAAAAAATCACAAGTAAATATAGTAACCTTAAATTCAACAATTTCAACAATTTTTGTTGATTTTTATTTTTATTAATAAATCCTTAGAATGAGTAATTAATTAATAAAAATAGGAAAAATATGAAAATAATATAAAATTAACGCCAAAAATTCACAAATAAATATAGTAACCTTAAAATAACCAATTTCAAAAAATTTTCTAATTTTATATTTTTTCATATTTTTTCTATTTTTTATTAATCAATTACTCTTTTTGAGATTTACCTAAAGAAAATTAAAATAATTGTTGAATTTAAGGCTACTATATTTATTTGTGATTGTTTTTGCGTAAACTTTATATTTATTTTTTATATATATTTTTTCTATTATTATTAATAAATTACTAATTTTTGGGATTTATCAAATAAAAAATTAATAAAAATTATTGAAATTGTCAAATTTATGGTTACTATATTTATTTGTGAACTTTTTGACGTTAATTTTATATTTTTTTTTCTTATTTTTCATATTTTTTATTAATCAATTAATCAAGAGAACATTCCTAGTAACTTATCAATTTGGCTAGGCATCTTTCCTAGCTAAACATAGCTAGGGCATAGCTATGAAATATTTTCCTAGTAAAACCAAAATCCTTAAACAGAGAAATATTGCGCCATATTAGATTTCCTTCAAAAAAAAAAAAAAAAAAATTGGCGCAAATTTCGGTTTCCCGCAAAAATTTAGCTATAAAATTTGCTTGGAAAGTTCCAACGCAATGTATTACCTAGGGATTCTGCATGGCTAATTCCTAGCTATTATTTTACTAAATTTCAAGAATAAAAATTTACTAGGAAACAAAACATTTCTAGCAAATTCTGACGCTAATATCTTTATTATCTAGGAATATTAGTTCTCTAGCTAAAATCCGTAGCTAAATGACTGTTTTCTTGTAGTGTTTAAAACTCATCATCCTAATTCCCCAAAACATACCAAATTCACTCTCCTAAATTCCCTCTCAACCTATGCAAGAAAACTAAGCTAGGGTTTATTCCAAGGTCATCAATTCACCATTCTTCTTGAGATTTAAATATCAAGGTATGTGGGTCCCATGGAGTCCATTCATCCATGTAACACCTCTATATAGAAAAGATGGAAATTATAGGTTTTAAGAAAATCTGATGTCAACACAGATGGAGCCACTGATGGTCGATGGGTTGACCAACAAGCAATAGATGGGGCCTTGGGTGGCAACCCAGATTTTTCCGAATTGTCAAGGTCTCATTAACTTGTCATGGTTCACCATGAAGGCTTATCATTTAATGTACGATCCGTAGGTAGGTCTCATAGGTAAGTCTCGTACTTAGTGTAATTTTGAGGGCCAAAGGTGGGACTCACGGGTCATACATGGGTCAGGTCGTATGAAGGCCCAAGTACGATCCGTAGTTAGACTTACGGATCGTTCCGACTATCGCTGGGGTTGACAGTTAAATTTCAAAGGGTTTTTTGGTCTTTTCCCCTATGTGTTGTGAACTTAAACTATGTCGTTTGTTACCTAATGTACGTTGTTATAATCGGTCTAAGCCTAATAATAGTTAGAAACTACCTAGAACCATCATTCTTCTAAAATTACCAAGATTAAATAAAAAAAAAGAGAAACAGGTGATAGTTTCTCGCAAGAACAATCAGAGGTCTTCTTCAAGTTGAACCTCAAAATCGAAAGGATTTCTATGTAGTTTTCATCACCATGCATGTGGGATTTCACTAGTAGATTCATTTCACCCACTAGATCTCTAGAATTTAGTAAGTTCTTCGATTATTCATAGCCTGTTTCGACCTAGGTTTCTAAAACCTTAATGAATCATTGTGTATTATCTGCTTTAGTTTCCATAATCTAAACAACATGTTTCTTGGAAATTTGCATAGTTTCATGTATTGAACCCTAACTTGTATTAATCATCAGTACTCATGAGTTATACTTTCTAGAGAGATCAGTCATTAAATCATGCTTTATAAATTGAATGCCATAACTTTCAACATATTTATGTGCATTCCAAAATAGCATGTTAGCATTTTTAGCTACTCAATATTCCAGTGCATTTTAGTTTTTCATTTAGCTGGGAGTAGACTTAGCACTGAATTGTACCAGGATTCAGCGTACCCTCACAGTCCCAAAAATACATGTCAACGTAGGTTAAAAAGTCCTCTCTGTTGGGCATTAATTTTTAGTGATCACGCCAAAGTCATGACTTTATACCTAGGCAATATATACTTGTTCCTCTCGAGGGGTGTATACATCGGACTTCATGTTTCGCTCACATGGTTTATGTCGGTTAATAATAGCTCACACAGTTATACTCCTATTGCATAAACCATGTTATCAACATTTACTTTAGTATTCAGTTTAACATATTAGCTACATGATTAGTACTTGGTGATTGCATTTAGCTCAGTTTTCAGCTACACTTCTGTACAATTTATTTCCATATTCATTATCATATTGTTCATTTATATCATTGTTCAACTTAGTAATTATATCCTGCATGTTTAGTATATTTCAAGTACGTAGACATGCTTTGTGCTACATCATTTTATGGTGTAGGTTCATGCACTCAACATTTAGATCACTGTTAGTTCGACTCTCAGTTTATACTCAACAACTTCAGTCGTGAGTCCTCATAGTTCGAGGAGATTCATTATGATTGGTTTATTTAGTTTATTTTCACTTTTTTCGATATTTTTTAGAGTTAGCTGAGGACTTGTCTCAGCACCTCATAAGTAATAGAGGCTTTCAAACATAGATTCAATATTCAATTGTTTGGGGTTGTTTCCCCTTGACATGTTCATATTTATTCTTAGTTGGAGTCCTTAGTTTTGACATAGTTATTAAGTCATGCTTCCGCTTATCTTTTTTATCTATTCAGTATGTTTGTGACATGCAATACTCAGGGTTAAATTGGGGTCACTCGTGGTCCTAGGTCCTGCGTTATGTCTAGGGGGTAGTCTTGGGGCTTGATAAACTTGGTATCAAGCATCTGGTTCAAGAGACTTAAAGTATGTGAAATCTGTACTAAGTGTTGACATTCAATTTTGGACCTCCACATTATAGATTAATCATCTAGCTTCTTCAATTCCAAACGATTTAAAACAATTGGTTTCATAAATTTTCAAAAAATAAATCTTTTGCAAGTTTTAAATAGTCTATCACTTTTATAATTTTTAATAATATATCTGTTTTATATAATTATGTAGGAAATAAGTATATCCAATAAATATTTGAAAATTATCTCAAAAGATTTTATACTTTTAGTGTATTTTAAAGTGTCGACTATAATTTTGAATTAATTAGCTTTTATGAAATTCGAAATATTTTTGAGTTATGTTTATGTAAGTCTTGCCAATTTTATAATTTGTTAAAACTAATAAATATTTTTTTGGTATATTTTTATTTGAAAATCGACTCAAAAGGTTTTAGTTTTGCTTTAAATTTTGCCAATTAGTTTAATTAACTAATAGTTAATATTTTAAAATTTATTATTTCATTTGATTGAAATTAAGAAGCTCATGAATTAATTTATATGAAGTCGTCTTGCTGGACCTTAGTCGAATTCTTCAATTAATGCAAATAGGCTATGTTCTTAACTTCATTCGGCCGAATTTGTATCTATATGGTTATTTTCCAAAATTGAGTTTTAACCAATATTTGCCCCATTTGTTGGATCAATTTAAGAACAAAGTTGTCCAGTTTTCAGCCCAACTTCCATATAAACCAGCAGCCCATATTACATTCATTCAAATACCCAATCCAAGCCCATTTAAGCAAACATCAAATAATTTCCAGCCCAAACCCGACCGACCCACTCTGCTTCTTCTTCCTCAGTACGCGAGAACACGCAGAAAGCTGCTTACAACTTTTCCATTTTTTCTTCATCGCAGAGGAAATCACGGGTGGCAGCAGAAAATCGCGAGAAACCAGTACACTCATCCAATTACTCTGCAAAACCATAACCCTAGCGACCTAACCCATCAACCGTTGTTCCCTTTCCCCCATTTTCAAAATCTCTTCCACTGTTTGATTTTGAAAAAAAAAAGAAAAAAAAGAGAAAGAAATTCAAAGGATTTTGCATCTTTTTCTTTCAACGGATTTCCCCCTAAATTCTCCTATAAATAACCTTCAACCTTCAGTGATTAGAGACAGACTTTGGACTAGAGTTTTGAAGCGATAATTATTTTACACTTGGAAATTTCAAGCGAATCTCTAATCCTAGTTCTGAGGAAATCTCTGTTCGTAGCCGTTTTTTGAACTTCTTGGCTTGCTATTTGTATTTGAATCTTGTGGTAGAAGAACCACTGCCCCTTGCTCGTTCGTCCCAGTTGTTGCTCCCAATAAGGTAAACTTTTTTTTAATTTCTAATTCGTTTTAGTTGTTTTTTCTTCTCTGTTTGTGAATGAAAACTCGTTTTCGACTCTTTTCTTCCTTTCTCAAATGCCACCCTGTTCCTATTTCGTTTACTGTTGATGTCCAGTAATGGCTAGTTTGTTTTTTTAGTTGGCGCCCCTTTTAGTTGTTAAAAAAATGTGTTTGTTTTGGTGAGTGATTTAAGCCTGGAATTCTTTAGTAAGCCTGGGTTTTGTTACTGTGGATTTGTTTATATTTTGAGGAAGATGCGGAATCTCAACTAGTTATTATGGAAGTTATTTGTTGTGTTCTTTTTTGTTTGTTGGCTGTAGAAGTTCGTTTCTCCATGTTGCAACTCCACGATTGTCCCACTGCTTAGAGTATAATATTTGCATCGAATTGTGTCTTCGTCTCGTCCAAATTTTAGTCGAAAATGCTTGTTGTGCGCAGTTGAACTCTTAAAAATACGAAGTTCTATAGTTTTGTTTTGGCTAGCTCCAGCATATTTTTTTCTCTCCAGTTCATTGCTTAGTTTTCTCCTTTTATTTGTCCCTTGTTTTTTTAGTCCCCCATATGGTTCAAGTTCCTTAAATCGCACTAGCTTGCTCATGTCTTTGAAGTAATTTTGATTCGGTTAAATTCATGGTGGTTGATCATGTTGTGGTGTTCAACTATTTGAGTTTTCTGAGGCAGTATCTCTTGTGGTAAGAATGGTTATCGGTTAAACTGTGGGCCGTCTTTAAATTGTATAATCGATGTGATTATACTACTCTCTCGTATGTTAAAATTAGATGGGTCCTTTCTCTTCTAAAGAGTGTACTTGCTAAATTTCTACTCTTTTAGATTGAATTTTGCCTCCCACTCACCTCGTTACTGTTTCATGTTTGTTGAACTGTAAGAGTGTGAATAGATTAACTCATCATGTCTGAATGTTAATATAGGTTCACTTAGTTGTAGTCATCGTTTTATATTTCGAGTCGTCCATAGCTTTTTCGCTTCATTGGTTCGTAAATTTGCTAAGAAAAAGAGAAGTTGGTCGAAAACAGTAGTCCAAGTTGAAAAGTCTGATCACCATGGTTTACTTTAGTTTTCTAACTCTTTGCTTGCATTTTGCTCAACTTATGGTTACTGTTGATCATTTGTTGCTTGTTAAGTTGCAAGTGACTGGTCCTTGTTGTCATTTAAATTTACAAGTTTGAGATATTATTGTACGACACTAATTTTGCCCTCTTTTATCTTATGCATGTGACACCGTCTGAGTCCTCTTGGACTCTACTTTCCCTCCCTCTTTGCATTTCGGAGGGCCATAAAGGTCCCTCGAATCTCTGTTTCCTCTCGAGTCAGCCGCCATGCCAAATTGCGAAGTGATGAACATGCCTCGGAGGCTCAATATGAGGCTGAAAATTAGTTTGTGAAGCCTAGAAAAGGTCTGTATACGTGCTATATACAACATAATACACCGTTATACAGGCTGAGTGCAGCAAATACGCAGTCAAAAATGGAAGGACAGGTTGTGAAAGTTGAAATAGGCTGTATACTTTCGATATATAGCCGAATATACACAAAAAGGGGCCAAAATATGCACTGTATATAGAGCAGTATACACCTGGTGTATACACAACTCTTCGATGGCAGAAACAGGGCTGAAGCCCAAATTAGTTGCAGCAGGCTTTTTTTTCTCTTACTCATAAATCATTTAACTGTGATATTTGTTTGTTTTTATTTAAATAACTATACGATTGGTGATTAACTTGATTAGATTCCCCAAAATGACAGGCCCAAATTCTTTTTTTCTCTCTTACTCATAAATCATTCACCTGTGATATTTGTTTGTTTTTATTTAAATAACTATAAGATTGGTGATTAACTTGATTAGCTTCCCCAAATGACGAACCATGTTCTTTATGTAACTTTATTTTCATAAATTTCCTTATTATTATTGAATATTTAAAAAATGGTTTTCATACTTTAAATAACCACATTGGTGAAATTGTTATTTTAAAATGAAGCAAATAAATTCTAATAAATTTGTTTTTTTCTTAAAATATTAATCAAATGTAGTTTAATCAAAATGCTTTATTTAGGTCCTTTTCTTCAAAAATAAAATAAAATGTGTCTTTTATTTAAAGTTAACCTAATGTTGTAAATTATTTTACTTTTATGTTAAATTATTTTCCTAAATCTATTTAACCTAAGTCGTAGGATAACTATGTGTTAGCGAACGCTTCAAATACCTTAAAAACCTCCTTGAAGCATAAATAAGAACCTCTTACCCATTTTCTCTAAATTTTGAGGATTTAATCTGTTAAATCTTTTAAATTACGTTTTTCTTAATTTAATTAAAAAATTAAGTGGCACTCTTTCTAAGTATTTTTTAAAATTATTTTATACTTAGAACATTTAAAAAAGTCATTTTTCTAAAGATAGTATAATTACGGCATAATACTAAGTAGAGTCTATTTCATGAGTGTGAAATGACCACACCTATGAGAGGTAGGCTACTAGGTGTCTAAGAAAACTTCACTTCTTTTGCTATTCCTATCATTCGTGAAGTGTGATTCAACTTCTTATTTCTAATCTGTCATTATCCGTTTCAGATACTGCCTCATAGTAGCTCTAACACACGCAATGTTAATGCAGTCCCTCCAGTCCTGAATCATGAGGTCACGAATGTAGAGTTCCGAAATGCGGGCCGACTTTATGCTTAGACCGTTGCCAACCAAAACAACCAGTAGGCCCAGTTCCAACAAACACCACTCCTGGATAAGCTGTAGCCAGGGTTCAAGACTTTGTTCACATGAATCTTCTAGAGTTTCTAGGGTCGAAGGTTGCTGAATACCCATAGAACTTTATTAATGAGGTCAACAAGATTCTTGGAGTACTGCAAGTGACTGATACTGAGAGTGTTGAACTAGGATCCTATCAATTTAAGGATGTGGCTCATATCTAGTTCACGCAGTGGAAAGACAATAAGGGCGCGGATGCAACTCCTGTGACTTGTGATTATTTTACTGGAGATTTTCTGAGTATGTTCATCTCGAAAGAGTTGAGAGAGGCTAAGGCTTTGAAATTTATGAACTTGAGGTAGGGTTCGATGCCAGTCTAAGAATATGGGCTAAAGTTCACTCTTCTCTTGAAGTATGCTCCACATATAGTTGTCGATCCGAGATAAAAAATGAGAAAGTTCTTATTTAGGGTATCTTATCTAGTGAAGACATAGTGTACGAATGCTATGCTATTAGGCGATATGGATTTATCTAGTCTTAGGAAAATTACTATGGATAGCAAAAAGGCTAGAACAGACAACTATGAATACTCGTAGCATAGATTGGGTGGTGGAAATCACTCACAGTTTCAACAGAGGTCTACAACCTCAGCGCCTTCATCATCTTGTGCTCCATCCCATGGTTTTGACAAGATAAAAAAGCAAGGGCATCAGACTCGAAATCTCAGGAGAGTGCTTCAGGTAACAAGACTTTTCTAACTTATCCAAAGTGTAGTAAGAACCATCCGGATGAGTGTCTTTCTAGAAGAGAAGGGTGTTTTGGATGTGACCAGTCTAGTTATAGGTTGAAGGATTGCCCTTCTACCAGACAAGGACAAGGACCTAACAAGGCTCATTCTACAACTTCAGCAGCGCCAACATGTTATCCCACTAAGTAGGGTGCCTCATCTTCCCAGGTTTAAGGATCACCTAGACCAAGAAGATTATCTTGATGTGATCACTAGTACGTTGCTTTCATGATCCGAGAGCACTACCTAGTTGTAACTGGCGTATTCGACCTGGAAGAGGTCTTATACAAGCCTCTTAACATTTATTCAGCACATAGGTATGAAAAGTAGTGGGGAATTAAAAATTTTCACAATAAATTCAATAAGGGAACTCTTTTATAAAACGTAAGAAGAACTAAGTCTCATAACAAGCCATCTTAGACACATTTCTTTATCATAGGGACACGACCCTTACATTGAAAAAAATATACATGTCTTATACAAATACCTTTAATAAGGTAAAACTAGTAATAAGGAGTCTTGTCCTCAACATATGAGGACATACCATAATCATGTGAGAATATCTACTTCCCAAGATTCAACTGTAAATATCACCTCACTTGCCAACATCTACACCTTTTAGAAAATAGAGGAAAATATGGAATTAGTACAATTAAGCACTAAGTATGGCAATCATGCAAAAACATGCTTTAAAGAGGACATTTTAGTTGAAAACTATGCATTATGTCAATTTAGTAAAATCCCCATGAACATCATATAAGATACATAGAAACCAATCACCTCACAAACAAAACCATTCCTTTCATTTAGACACATTAACTTCACATAGACAATCACATTTCCATTACCTCTTCACCTCAAGTAACCCTCAAGCATAACTTGGTGCAATGAGTGGATAATGTCCCATTCCACCATCCACCCTCAAGCAACACTCTAAGGCCACGTAGACTCACATGCTACCTCCTTGAAATCAACCACATTCATTCATAAGACATAGACATAATATAATCATAATCATCACATAAGGACCATCACCTAGGAAACTCTAAGTCACACTAGTGCAATGTGAAAGTAGCATCCCATTATACTACTCCAACTTAGTGCTCCTTTGGAACCACCCTAGACTAGGCACATCACATTCAACAAGTCACATAACCTTCATTAACATTATACATAAGACCAACATGCTTCATTAAAATTAGACATAGAATCAACTTACTTCATTAACATCATGTAAAAACTCATTCATTCATTCATTAACATTATGAGGACACACCAAGACTCAACCACCTACCCTAAGTAGAAACCCCTTAGGAAGACCTACTTCATTACATTATTTTGTGGGGGAAAGCTTTAACAAACATATACCATACGATCTTAACATGGAATCCCGGTATAAACCCCTACCAGATGAGGGATCCTGTAACACTCCGAAATTCCATGACTTAATCTAGAGCCTCACTAGATGAACTAAGCGTTACAAAACTGTTTCTTAGTCTAAATTAATGTATTGAAACTAGTTAGGAAGTGTTAAAGTCAAAACGTCAAGAAACAACCATGACGTTCGGAGAATTGTAAAAGGTGAACTAATGTATCTTGGTATGTTTCAAGGGGTTATAAGATTCAGAGTTAAGTCAAATTTGGTAAAAAGGTTTAAAATATATGTTAGGGTGTGTTTAGGGTTGAAACGTATGGGTACAACTCCCCAAGGACTACCCTAAGGGTCCTTGAGGAGGACCCTTGCACTTGACCAAAAAGCTGTCATTTGATAGTGGCTAAGGACGGAACCGAACGACGAGCCGTCGATGGGTCAACAGCCCATCGATGGTGGTACTAGGTTGGGACTTAGACATTTTGAAATATTATCTCAAAAACCAGTCTCTAACCAAAACCACGTACTGCTTGTACGGTCCGTAGTCTGGTCGATTGCTCGTGGACGGGCAATCGTTGATTGGGATCGACTTCACTATCTTGTTTTCTATTAAGTTAGGGAGGTTTAGGGAATTGATTAGTTAATTAATTAATTGTTAGGGGAAGTTTTAATTATTTAATTAGGAATATATAAGCCACCCTAAGTCATTACTAACTTAACACCCCATTATTTCCCAAACCCAATTCTCTCCAACTTCTTTCTTCTTTCTCTCACTACTCAAAGAACCCCATTGAAGACCAAGCTTCAAGGTTCACTAGGGATTCAAGACTCAAGCTTTTCTCCATAATTCTTCAAGGAATCCTAAGGTATGGAGACTATTCACTCTTGGGATCTCTTTCCCCAAGAGGCTCTTCCAATTTAGTGTCCAAAGATGTCTATAACTTGTGTTTTTATCCAATTTCGTAAATTATCTTTCAAATTAATTTCAAGTTGAATTCCTTTGGTTTATATTGATAGATTATGATTTCTTATTGGTTAACGGTTGTAATTCTTAGTATTTGACCTAGTTCTATGAAAGTATCCATGATTGAACCCTTTTCCCTAACCCTAAGTTATGAATAGGTTGAATTTGATTAGTGATGATGCAATTGACTTAGTTATTGAATAGTTTACTATTATATGGTGATAATAAGTGAATTTATGGATGAATATTGTGGGATTGATGGTGAAATCTTGAAGGAGGCTTTTGTAAGTTATTTGGTAAGACCTTTATAATTTTGAGTTCTCTACTTCAATAATGATGATTATTTCTTGATGATGATGTTGTATTAAAGTATATTATGTTAATAGATTAGGAAGATGATGATATGATGAATGTGATGTCATAATCACAATATACACATATATATACACAATAGCTAAACGCCACCACCATAAGTGGACCATACCACATAAAAGCAATTCAATAAGAACTAGATCAATTTAGGTAAACTTACCCTTCATCCAAGCTATGATAATCCCTTCTCAATTTTCCAACAATTCATCATAATTAGGCGTGGATAGCAATAGATAACAACAGTGCAACACAATATAAACACAATTCTTATAATATCCAATCACATTCATCAAACCCGCTTGTAAGCCAATTTAAGTGATTAGGAAAAAACATGGGTTATTCAAGGAATTCCATTAAAATCATCTTTAAAACCTTGATTCAACATTATTACATCAATGTCATGACTTAGAAAACGTTTTAACAATGAACCCATGCATAGAATAGAAACTGGGAAATTGATCATTGATACACTGTAATGACCCAAGAGTACCCCCTATGCGTCAACGACGTACTTGACCTCTCATAGGTATTGTACAATCCTCTTAGCTTCATTACATAACATCGCGTCAAAATTGAAGGAACTAAATTTTTTTCTTTAAACATAATACAAAAATTATTTCATAACAATGAAAGTCTTTCTAATATTGTTTCAAAACCATCTACGAAATACATGAGTAACGATATAAAGGGAACATAAGGGTGGTGTCCTCGAAATCTATGAGGACTCACCAATATTCAATCTTCTCCAAATTTAGGAACGTAGTCTCCAAGAACTCAATCTCCCAAAATCCCCTATATTTGATTGGAAGTGTAGGCAATATGCGTTAGTACAAAATGTACCAAGGATGAAAGCTAAACATATAAAACCATAAGATATCTCAAAGGGTTAGTCATTAAGAGACGTAATCACAAGAGATAATAGCATAGTCATAACATAAAACAAACATAGGCATTTTAAAATAGTAATTCAACATAAGACATGCATAAGTTCATACTTCAACTATTTGTCCTTCTTACTCAAGTGAACTACATCACAAGCCACCTCCAAGTATACTTGTGCAAGGCCAAGGTAGCATCCCATACTAATACCTTGTCTAAGTATCTCTCTTTGGTCATTCTTGATCATAGTCCGCCTTCATAATTAAGATCTAAGTTCTTCATGACATATGAGCACTATACCCTAGGTCACCTCATGTCACACTTGTGCAATGCATGTGGGGCATCCCATTCTACCTCACACACTAAGCATATCTTGAAATCACCCCATTCATATTGACCATCTTTAGGTGTCATCTTAGACCTACTTCATATTGATAAAAGAACTACCAACCTAAGTCAATCATAT
The DNA here is from genome assembly GCA_016801875.1 of Solanum sitiens. Lineage (NCBI taxonomy): Eukaryota > Viridiplantae > Streptophyta > Magnoliopsida > Solanales > Solanaceae > Solanum > Solanum sitiens. The sequence continues at coordinate 3,424,797 of JABWTJ010000049.1, read as the reverse complement.
CATGGAAGGCAACTAAAAAAACTATGAAAGCTAAGCATACATCACATAAGAGGACATTTCATAAGTAGCTTCAAGTCATACTTGTGCCATGTATGAAAGACATCCTATTCTACCATTCATACTAACGACTTATTTAGGCTAGCTTACTCAATGCTAACTATCTTTCATACAAGTTCGTCAAGGAATATCATACTATCATGCTAGGCCTAACTACCATGGAAAATATCATATCATGCAATCTAAGATATCATAAGGAGGTTACAAGTATACCAATGTAGACACCATGCACCCACTTATCAAGATGCAACCTATCCATAGGGGAGTATGAATCCTCAACCCTAAGCTACCATGAGAATCCTATCCCAAGCTATTCCATGAAATGCACCTTGCATGTAAGTCAAGCTAACATTAGGAGAGTATAAGTCATCTCCCCTAAAGCTACCATGAAATAGTTTTGGACTAACCAAGTCAAGCTACCATGAAGCATTCTAGTCATGCTACTTCAAGCTAATCCTAGGAGAGTATCTATCCTCCATCCTAGGCTACCTTGCCTTCTACTAATTCAGGCTAACATGAACAAGCATTCGATCAATGCAAGATCAAGCTAACCATGGGGAGGTTAAATTTACCCAAGCTACCATGAGATTCACCATCCCAAGCTACCATGACATTTACCATCTCAAGCTACCATGAGATCTACCATCTCAAGCAACCATAAGATCTACCATATCAAGCTACATAATTCAACTATATATGAAAAATCCATGAGACTCAACTTCAAGCTATGCTATCTTGGTCTTATCTTACTAAGTCAGCTACACAAGAAGTGATTATACAATACAACTTCAAGCTATTCTAGTCTATCATGCTTTAATTCATTTTCGGTTCTTAAGTCAATCTAGAATCCATCTATGTGAGGGAACTTGCTTCTCCTAGCTTGTTCATATCTAAGTTTATAAGAGGAAGGTAATAACTCATCTCAATCCCCTCATAATGACTTCACCCCCAAATCCCTAAATACAATGGCTACAAGCCTTATTTTCAATACTAGCTTCATTTTATCATGATCCATGTCTAATTACAAGTTATTCCTAATTTACTTTGATTATTAAAAGGTAATTCTAGTCATGCTTGATCACATAGGTCAATTCTAAATTTACAAGTTAAGATCCTTCTCAATCAATTACGCCTAGTTCAATTCATATCTATATGATCCCATCTATGATCAATTAGTATTCAAGACGATTGAATTACGATGATCAATATAGAACCTTCAACCTTGCCTCTAATGGCCTAACCCACCATGATCACCTTCATCATCATAGATTAGAATTCATCAAATAAATCACATAAAAACATCATATAATCATCATATAAACATAATTGAATGCTACCCACTTGATTGGGATCACAAACAAGCCTTACCCACAATGTTGTCACAACCCTAGCTAAATTTGGGTATCTTGGATTCACAATTGAGGATATCTATGGGGGCTCCATGGATGGAAGAATTCATGTATGAACAAGCTTCACATACCTTTGATTAGAGCCTTAACCTAAGCTTGAAACCTTGGTAAAATTCGTCCTAGAAGGTTCCTCCTTGTTCTCTTCTTCTGTAATGGTGATCGTGAGAGAATTTTAGGGAGGGAAAGGTTCTTGTTTTGGAGTATCAAATCTAAATGGCTACTTAATTGATTAAATATACTTAAAATACCTAAAAACACTAAAAATAACCGCCCGTGACTTAATTGGAACGTGGGGTGAATTTCCCAATTCACCTCTCCTTGGTCGAGGCTACTGCAGAATTGCAGGTGCCAAACGATAGTTCCCATTGACGGGGCGTCGTCTGGACAACGGACCGTCCTGCTGGTCCGTTGTTTGGGTCAGGGACTCCCTATTTGGGGTCTACGCTCCCAAAACTAAGTTTGGAGCCACGCCCCCTTTTGACGGGGCGTCGATAGTTCAAGGGCTGCCGTTTGGGGGGCGTTAATGAGCTGTTTTGGAAGCTTCTTTGCAAACATTTGGGTCCTCCTCAAGGACCCTTAGGGTGGTCCTTGGGAGTTGTTCCTGGACGTTTCGACCCTAAAATTACCATCTAGTTACTAGGGTACCCTCCTATCATTTTAGACCTCAAACGACAGATCAAAACACATGAAACATGCGAAGGCACACTAGCACAACTAGTTCCCGGACGTCTTGGTCGTCCTTTGACGTTTGACCTCATGACTCTTCAAACAAACTATGACCAGCTGTGACACTCTTTAAAAACAAGTTATTAACTCTTAAAACACGTGTGAGGATCTAGTTTATCTTATTTCATTTGGGGGTCATAACAATATCCCCCATTGGGGAACATTCATCCTCGAATGACACCTTTCCAAACACTTCTTAAAGGCTACCTCTAAACTAGCAGCCCACCGTGTATGCATTATTCCTAAATGAACACACCCAACCAAGGAAACTTCAATTCTAAGCTATACATACTTAATGGAACTCAAGATGCATGAACGAAACATACTTACTAAATTCCAAGGAGAAACTAACATCTCCTAGCTACAACTTTATAAACCTAACTTTATGGAGTCTTGTTTGTTGACTCAATTATGTCACAACAAGAGACAACTCCATGAAATTAGGTCAATTCTAATAAGGTCTACACACCTTCATAACATTCAAGGGAAACCATGGCTACATATAATCATATAAAGACCTTATGGAAATGGATCACTATTCTCCACTTGGGAGTAAGCCGACACATGTCTTTCTAACATCAAAATTCATCATAATAAGGAAAACATAAAGCCTAACAAATCAAGTCATAAAATAAACAATCAAAGTTTGAAATTTTCATAAATCATCAAAGAAGCGCATATTGGAAAGGGACATGAGGAGATCACTCTTGATCTTCTCTAGATTGGAGAGGATAAAACCTATTCTTATTTTGAGAACCATCTTCCACATCACGAGGATCAACTTGCTTGCCTTTTCTCACATTAGCTTTTGCCTTAGGGCAATCCTTCTTTATGTGGCCACTCTCACCACACCCATAACAACCATCCCAACCGGCCAAACACCTACCCTCATTTCTCTTACCACACCTAGAGAAAGTGGTCCACGAGGACTCATTGCTTTTCCCTTGAGGTCTAGGGTTAGACACACTCTCATCCTTATACTTAGGAGCATTAGAATAAACTTTCCTATAAAACTTTTGTCGATTCTTAGAACGACATGCCCATCGGACCCATCATTGTCCATCTTAATCCTATTTTTGTCCTTCTTAAGTTTGGACTCTTCTATTTTTTGGGCAAACACCATGAGATGTGAGATATCCATGTCATCAACAAGCATTGCCATATGACATCCTTCTTCTGCTAGTTCGGACAACCCCATCATGAACCTATTCATCAAATCCCTAGGACTTGCTACCAAGGATGGAGCATACTTAGACAAAAGAGTGAACTTTAAGGCATACTCCTTAACACCCAAATTTCCTTGCTTAAGGTTTATGAATTCCTCCAACTTAGCCTCCCTCAATTCTCTATGAAATAACATATCAAGGAAAGCCGACTTAAAAGTCTCCTACTTTATAGGACCCGCCTCTACCGGCCTAGGGTCTTTCCATTGCTCATACCAAATTTGGTCCATATCTTTCAATTGATAAGCGGCTAGTTCCTCTTTCTCCTTAGAATTTAATCCCATAATAGCAAGAGTCATATATACCTTATCTATGAACCCATTTGGATCCTCCTCCACCTTGAAGCCACTAAACTCCGGAGGGTTCATTCTTAAGAACTCCCTAATCCTATAAGCACTCATCCCTCCTATAGGGTTTGCCGGAGCCACCATTTCCCTATTGGCTTGATCCGTCAAGTCTTGAGCCAACAAATTCATAGAAGCCCTAAACTCATCTAGAGTGACAATCCCCATTGGAGGGTCATTAGGAACTTGAGGAGGAACTTGTTCTTCTTGGGGAGGAACTTGATCTTGCAATTAGGGAGGAATCTCTTGATCCCTATTGCCATCTCCTTCCCTTCTGGCATTATCCCTAGTGTTAGCCATAACTTGAACAAAATCATAGGCAAACATTAGAAAAGGACCTACTAAAGTCAAACTCTATGGCACGACTAGGAGAATGAAGAAGTGAGACTTTCCTAAGCATCCCATAGCCTCCTACTCATAGATGTGTCGTGACTCACTGGTGAATAAGACTCTACTAGACATGGTTTTTGAGACATTCTAGGACCATTTCATAGCCTTATGCTCTGATACCAAGTTTGTAATGACCTAGGAATACCCCCTAGGTATCACACGACGTACTTGACCTCTCGTAGGTCTTGTACAAGCCTCTTAGCTTCATAACATCATGTAAAAATGAAGGGAATTTAAAATGTTTCTTTAAACATAATACGAAAATCATTTCATAACAAAGGAAATCTTTCTAACATGTGTCTCAAAACCATCTATGAAATACATGAGTAATAATGTCTTGGGAGCAGCCCACAAAAGTCTAAAACATAATAAATGACATAAAGGGAACATAAGGGTGATGTCCTCGTATGCTATGAGGACTCACCAATCTTCAATCTTCTCCAATCTTAGGAACCTAGCCTCAAAGCACTCAATCTCCAAAACGCCCCTACATTTGGTTAGAAATGTAGGCAATATGTGTTAGTACAAAATGTACCAAGTATAAAAACTAACATATAAAAACATAAGATATCTCAATGGGTAGTCAATAAGAGACATAATCATAAAAGATAATAGCATAGTCATAGCATAAAACCAACATATGCAGTTTTACATAGTAATTCAACATAAGACATGAATAAGTTCATACTTCAACTATTTGTCCTTGTTACTCAAGTGAACTACGTCACAAGCCATATCCAAGTATACTTGTACAAGGCAAAGTAGCATCCCATACTACTACCTTAGCTAAGTATCTCTCTTTGGTCATTCTTGATCATAGTCCACCTTCATAATTAAGATCTAAGTTCTTCATGACATATGAACACTATACCCTTAGGTCACCTCATGTCACACTTGTGCAATGCATGTGTGGCAACCCATTCTACCTCACACACCAAGCATATCTTGAAGTCACCCTATTCATATTGACCATCTTTAGGTGTCATCTTAGACCTAATTCATATTGACGAGGAGCTACCAACCTAAGTCAATCATATCATGGAAAGCAACTATCCAAGATAAGCATACATCACATAAGTAGGAAATTTCATAAGTACTCTTCAAGTCATACTTGTGCCATGTATGGATGTCATCCCATGCTACCATTCATACTAAGTACTCATTTAGGCTAACTACTCAATGCAAACTATCTTTCATACTAGTTCGTCAAGGAATTACATACTATAATGCTAGACCTAACTACCATGGAAAACATCATATCATGAAATTCAAGCTATCATAGGGAGGTTACAAGTATACCAACCTAGCCACCATGACCCACTTATCAAGATGCAAACTATCCGTAAAGGAGTATGAATCTTCAACCCTAAGCTAGCATGAGAATCCTATACCAAGCTATTCCATGAAATGCACGTTGCATGAAAGTCAAGCTACCATAAGGAGAGTATACATCATCTCCCCTAAAGCTAGCATGAAATGGTTTTGGCCTAACCAAGTTAATCTACCATGAAGGCATTCTAGTCATGCTACTTCAAGCTCATCCTAGAGTATCGATCCTCCATCCTAGGCTACCTTGACTACTACTAATGCAAGCTACCATGAATAATCATTCTATCAATGCAAGATGAAGCTAACCATGGGAGAGATTAACTCCTCCAACCCAAGCTACCATGAGAGTCATCATCCCAAGATACCATGAGATTAACCATCCCAAGATACCATGAGATAAACCATCTGAAGCTACCATGATATCTACCATCTCAAGCTACATAATTCAACTATCCATGAAGGAGCCATGAGACTCAACTTTAAGCTATTCTATATTTGTATTATCTTACCAAGTCAACTACATAAGAATTAATTATACAATACAACTTTAAGCTATTCTATTGTCACACCCGGATCCTAGACCCCAGATGAGACCGACGTCGTTAACCTCTCAAAGGTCACAGACAAGCCTCTTCTTAGCTTTTATCACAATCATAAAGTTAAATTTTGTGGAAGATTAAAAACTTTTAACATACTTAATGAAGTATACTTAGACTTCATACTTAAGATTTATAAAAACATACGATATTCTAAAAGTGTCTCACATATATAGAAACCATCTAAGAATGTAAATCTGGACTTAGCCAATAATAGTCAATATGCCATATAGGCCTTAATACAAAAAAATCCAAAGAACATAATGGAAATAACGTATTCTAAAAACTACTAAGTCTTCATAGTGTGGAATATAAATGATAGCGTCCGGAACATAAGGACCTACCAAGACTTGGAGAAAGAGTTCCAAGCTTCTTCAAATCGACCTGCTTAACTTCAATGGTAGGAACCTACAGTTGTAGTAATATAAAGTAATGGGATTAGTACGCCACATGTACTAAGTATGGGTATATGCACATAACACTTAAGGACATGCATGAATAAGGATCATTTATCATCTCTTTAGATAACATGCTAAGTCATATGAAAGTCTTCAATGCACATACCATATAACATATACAAATTAAAGCATGATCATAATCAACAAATCTTCTTATAAAGTCATGTTAACATTTCATATTCAATAGATCATATAAACACAATATACAAAACAATTACCAATGACCTCATCCAATTACCAATGACCTCATCCCCAACCTACAAGTGCAATGGTCATGTGAAGCCCATAACCCCACACTACCAAGTAGATAAAATAGGAGACCATAAGTAAAGCCTTGCTTCATATACTTGTAACATAGTAGTCATTACCTCATATAACAATATAACCAAATAACGTATTCATCATAATGGCCAACATTCATATAAAAGTAACATCATATATCATAAGCATCATACCTTTCGTGTTATCATATTACATAAGAACAATCTCCTAGGTAACGTATTCATCATAATGACCAACATTCATATAAGAGTAACATCATGTATCATAATCATATAATGATCAACATTCATATAAGAGTAACATCATTCATCATAAACATATATCTTTCATGTTGTCATATTACATAAGAACAATCTCCTAGGACTTCCCTTAGAGTCAACTTGTGCAATGTCTAGATAGAGTCACATACCCCTACCTATACTAAAAAAACTCCTCAAGTCACCCTAGTCAATGTTCATTTACTTGTCCTTCATTTTACATGAGGGAACATACGCATTAACCGACATAGACCATGTGAGCTAAACATGGAATCCAGTGTCTTCCCCACACCGAAAAGAGGTGGTCTACCGACCAAAGTAGAACCTAAAATGACATAGCTTTCTAGGTGGATCCACTAGCTAGTATCCTATGGTGGCAACATAATTCAAGAACTAGGAGATGTATTAGAGACCCATAGTTCCACATTACATTGCAGACTCAATCTCATGAGAAACATTGTGAACCTACCTTCCCGCTAGGGAAGGGACACTTCCCATATCTAGTTCATCGAAACTTAAGTCCCTTTCTTGAAATACCTTTTAAGTTTTATTTTATCATAAACTTATCATAGGTCATAGGAGATTAACTCCTTGTATAACATGATCATGAGCTCTTTTAGATTAGACGAGAATTTCCTTTCATCATGACCTTTATTTTGTGAGATTTACATGGCATAATCATCTTGTGTAAAGCATACAAGAGAGTCATAACTTGCATATTGGTATTGTTATCATAATCTCACAAGTAACATGTTCATAGCCCAGCATATTCACATAGCAACATCATACATACTTTTCATAATATAGCATCATAGTTTATAGGCTAACATAAACATTTAAGAGTAATCACACTTAGAAGACTTACTTCTTGCTTTCAAGAATCTTAATCATCATGCAATATTCATAATCATACATAGTGAAATAATCAATGGCATAATCAAGAACAACTCATCAAATCACGTACAAAATCAATACATAGCGTAGGAGAAGGTAAACAGTTCGTTAAAAGGGTTCATTCAAACCTTAAATTCTAACCCTAACGTTTAAACATTATCAAACACTAGAAACTACCCATTCGAAACCATCACTTAGAGAAAGATCATATATCACACAACATTCAAACATTATCAATCAATTACTCAACAATTCGTGCGAAATTAAATATAGAAAATGTTTACTTTTCATTAAAAATCATAAATCTAGGGTTAGGAAGAAAATCAGTTTTGTAGAGTAAAAACCCTAGTATTTGAAGCTTTTGAAAACTTATCTTGAAAGTACCTCTTGGGGAAAAGAATCCTAAGAGTGAAAAACCCATACCTTACGGATGAAGAGTCCATGAAATCTGATTGGAAACTTCGTAACCTTCGTCTTCTCCCTTAAGCTTTTCTTATTCTTCAATGGAGTTTGGAAAAAGAGAGCGTTCTTGAGAGATTGAGAGAAATTTCATTTTATCTGATTTGAGACGTGTAAAAGTGGTCTAAAACTGACCTAATATCAATATATAGTCATTCCATAAATTACCCAAAAGACCCTCCACTTAAATTACCAAAACGCCCCTCCTAAATTGACTAAAACTAGGAGGACATTTGACTTAGCCAAATTCTGAAAATTTGCTTAAGGGTCTCGGGTTTGACCATTTAAATTAATTAATTAAGTTGTTAATTTAATTAATTAAGTGACCTAGGGTAATTACTAAAGTACCCCTAAGTCGTTAGGACCATAACCAACCCCTTTAGACCATCCTAGGTTAGGTACTAGGATGTTTCTTTAGTTAGATACTCGGCTAGTGTCACCCGGTTAGGTCTTAGGATTTAGGGCACACTAGTTGGTTCATTTAGTTAGTCCTAGGTTAGTTATCTAGTTAGGTAAGTTAGTTAGAACCTAGGATTGGTTAGGAAGCTCGGCTCTACGTGGCTGGACCCGATGCGTGCCTGCCCCCTAACCGCCCTAACCGAATCGGTTGGGCTTGGTCTCTCGGCCGTTGGTAGCACATGTGCTTGCACATGTACTTGCACATGTTTTGCCGTGCACTTTCCTAACTGTGCACTCTGGAAAGTTCACTTCTTGTCCAAGGATCCTCACTATGTCCTTGGGCACTGCTTAATCTACATGATCATTTTAAATGATCATGTGCTATGGTACCTAGGCTTGACACTTGGATGCCTCGTACCGAATGTGTGTATCTGAAGAATATAGTTATTTTAGCTTAGGGTATTCATTGCAGGTACAATTCCTAAAAGATCTTGGTTTGGAGTATTTGAACATCAAGGTGTATTTTATGTTATACGTTACTTGTGAATACATATAAAAATTGGATAACACCCTTAAGCCAATATTCTCTAACATATCCAATATTACTCAATATTGGGAATTGGGAAGCCTATGTATCCCAATACATATTCTTAAAACCTAATAGACTCTTAACTAGACAAGTACATTTTCTGGAAACATCATTTTAAGCATTATTAACTAGATTAAGCTCTAGTCTAAGTCATGGCATTTTCGGAGTGTTACATCTAGTCTATCATGCTTTGATTTATTTTCGGTTCTTAGGTCAACCTAGAATCCTTATTTGTGAGGGAACTAAATTCTCCTATCTTGTTCATGCTTAACTGTATAAGAGGAAGGGAATAACTCATCACAATCCCCTCATAATGACTTCACCCCCAAAGCCCTTACAACAATGGCTACAAGCCTTATTTTCAATACTAGCGTCATTCTATCATGATCCATGTCTATTACAAGATATTCCAATTTACTTTGATCATTAGAAAGTAATTCTATTCATGCTTGACCACATAGGTTAAATTCTAACTTTACAAGTCAAGATCCTTCTCAATCAATTAGGCCTAGTTCAATTCATATCTAGATGATCCTATCTATGATCAATTAGTATTCAAGACAATTGAATTAAGAAGATCAATCTAGAACCTTCAACCTTGCCTCTAATGGCCTAAACCCACCATGATCACTTTCATTATCACAGATTAGAATTCATCAAAGAAATCACATATAAACATCATATAATCATCATATAAACATAATTGAATGTTACCCATTTGATTGGGATCACAAACAAGCCTTACCCACAATGTAATCACAACCCTAGCTAAATTTGGGTATCTTGAATTCACAACTGAGGGATATCTATGGGGGCTCAATGGATGAACAAGCTTCACATACCTTTGATTAGATCCTTAACCTAAGTTTGAAACCTTGGAAAATTCTTCCTAGAAGCTGCCTCCTTTTTCTCTTCTTGTTTAATGGTGATCTTGAGAAAGTTTTAGGGAGGGAAATGTTACTGTTTTGGAGTATGAAATCTAAATAGCTACTTAATTGATAAATATACTTAAAATACCTAAAAACGCTAAAAATAATTGCCGATAACTTAATTGGAATGTTGGGTGAACTTTCCAATTCACCCCTCACTTGGCCGAGGCTACTGCAGAATTGCAGGAGCCAAATGACGGTTACCATTGACGGGGCGTCGTCTAGACAACGGAACGTCTTGCCATTTCGTTGTTTGGGTCAGAGACTCCCCATTTTGTGGTCTAATCTCCCACAACTAAGTGTGGAGATATGCCTCTTTTTGACGGGGTATCGATGGATCAAAGGGGCGTCGTTTGGGGGGCAATTTCTTGGCAAACGTTTCGGTCTCCTCAAGGACCCTTCGGGTGGTGCTTGGGGAGTCATACCTAGAAGTTTTGAACCTAAACATGACCATATAGAACTCGGGTCCCCTCCTATCATTTTAGACCTCAAACGACACATCGAAACATATGAAAATGCGAAGGCACACTAGCACACACACAAGACTAGTTCCCAGACATATTTGTCGTCCTTTGAAGTTTGACCTAAAGAATATTCAAACAAACTATTACCATTTGTGACACGCTTTATAAAAAAGTTATTAACACTTAAAACACGTGTGAGACTCTAGTTTATCTTATTTCGTTTTGGGGTCATAACATACACCTTTGAAAACCTTTGAATTGGACTCCTTGGATGAGAAGTTATTAAAGAATAAAGGACAAGCATACCTTAGGGTTAGGAAGCCCACGAAAAGTGAAGAATAAATCACTTGAAATCCCTTCTCCTAGCTTGAATTTGACGTAGACCTTGAATGGTGTTGAGGATATATTTGAGAGGGAATAGTTTGATTTGGATGTTTGAGTCTTAGTGAGGGTTTAATTGTTTTAATATACTTAAAATACCTAAAACAACTAAAAATAATTGTCCCGTGTTTAATTGGCCAAGGGTCAAATTTACCAAACCACCCTTGGCTTGGCCGAGACTTTGGACAGTTTGCTGGTGACCATTGACGGCCACCATTGATTGATCGTTAATCAATTGACGCCCCGTCCTGGCAATCCGTAAATGGTGACATAGAGGGGTCAAATGTACCTAAGATTCATAATTATAAGTTTCAATTGAGGGATCCCATTGACGGTTCGTCGATTTGATCCGTCAATGGTGCTGTTTTTTGACAGCTTTTTATCAAACGTTTGGGTCCTCCTCAAGACCCTTAGGGTGGTCTTTAGGGAGTCGTACCCAATTTTTTTGACCCTAATAATGACCATCTAGATGCTAGGTCTCATAATCTCATTTTAGACTCCTAACGACACACCAAAACATGAGCAACATGCAAGAACACAAAGACTAGTTTTCAAATATTTTGGTCGTTCCTTGACGTTTGACTTCAAAACCACTCCAGCCTGCCCTTGGATACTATTTCTTATTAATTTTTCTAGTTATTAACTCAAGAAAATCATGTGAAGCTCTAGTTTATCCTAGTTTATTTTGAGGGTGTAACAGTTGCTAGTCTTTCATTTATATGAATACATCGTTAGATCCAGGGGCTATGCTCTCTTTTGTCACTCCCTCTGTAGGAGTAAACATTTGTGTCAGACCAAAAATTTCTTAGAACCATTCTCAGTCTCTACTTTAGTCGGTGACACAATATAGTTATAGGGGTATACAAAAATTGTTGATTCATCATTTTCCAAAAGTCACCTCAGCAAACGTAGAGATAGAAATTGTAGATTTTGATATCATTGCAGGCATGGATTGATTACATTCATGTTATACCTTGATATATTTTAGAACTAAGATCATTCAATTTGAATTTCAAAATGATCCAGTCTTAGTGTAACACCCTATATCCTAGACACATTAGAATGCATATTTCAAAAGTTGTAGGCCCCACCAATGAGCACCACCCACAAAAATTAGGTGAGGTCCGTGGATGGACATATGCAGCTCCCTCCCAAATCCAAGGAGAAAAATATTCTATGGGGCGACCGATGGCCGAACTTATGGACCGTAGGTAAGACCATGAGATGTGGTCTGTAGATCGAGATCCTAGTTTCCCCTTCTCTAAAAGCTAACGACGGTTGATAGGACTGACCATGGGTAAGTCGACGGTCCGTCGGTTGGACCTACAACATCTAAGTCAAGGGTCGTTTGGTCTTTTCCCTATGCGTTGGACCCCTAAACTACGTTGTTTAACCCCTAATCTACACCATTTTAGTCAGATTTAGCCTAGTAACTTTATTAGAACTTACCCTAGTCAACTCATTCTCCAAATATTCATCAAGTTGAACGAAAAGAAGGAGAAGCCTCTCCTAGAAAACAACAAATTTTCTTCAGTTCTAGCCCCAAAATCAAGGGATTTCTTTGTAGTACTACAAGAAAACCGTGAATTACATGGGGATTTTCCGAGGGATTAGTATGAAAATCTGCCTGAACCTTATTTTTTTGCAAACTTTCATACTAATCCTTAATAAAATCCCCATGTAATTCACACTTTTCTGGTGTTGTAGATTTCTTCACCATACATGTGGGATTTCATTAGTGGGTTCCTTTCACCCATAAGGTCTTTATAATTCAGTCATTTTCTTGATTCTCTATCTCATGTTTAGACCTAGGGTTTCTAGAACTTCATATTATTGTTGTGATTCAGCTGTTAGATTATTCCTAGTCACATTATCAGGGTTTTGAGGAATTATTGATTAACTTCTTGCATGAAACTTAAAACCCTAGTTGTGTATATTGGTTTAGTTCATAAATTATACTAACTAGGTTAGTTTATTCAGATATACATGCCCAGTTAAGAATGTTTCATTATCAGTATATTAATGTTGCATTTTTCAGTTAGCATGTCAGTATTTTGAGTTATTCAATGTTATAGAACTTTATATATAATTTGTTATTTGGATAATTAGTTGGGAGTAGGCTTAATATCGAGTGGACTAAGGGTCAGTCACCCTCATAGTCAAAACTAAGTGCCTTTGTAGGATAAGTCCCCTCATTGGGCAACATATTTAGTGATCACGATAATCATGCCTTTATACCCCTGGCAAGGTATATTGGGTCCTCTCAATAGGGAGATATATCAGAATCCACATATAGCTCTCGTGGTTTTATGTCGATTAATAATTAGCTCCCTCATTCAAATTCTAGTGCATTGACCAAGTTATTAGTTGTAGTTTAGAATTCAGTACTTGGTCATTGCATTCAGTTTGCTCAATATCCAGTATATTTCAATATTTACATCACGTTCAAATTATACCATTGCTCTTATTGCTTTGTTAAGTTATGTACATGTTGTTCAACTTTATCCTACCCTGCATGCTCAGTACCTTTCTAAGGAATTGAAAGAGCAGTTCAAAGATACTCAACCTATTATGATTCCTCCTTATAGAATAGCTCCAGCTGAGATAAAGAAATTGAAGAACAATTGAAAGACCTTTAGATAAGGGCTTCATCAGACCCAGTATATCTCAATTGGTGTTCTAGTGTTGTTCATGTAGAAAAAAATGGTTCTCTCAAAATGTGCATTGACTACCATTAGTTAAACAAAGTCACAATAAGAAACAAATATCCCATCTCCAGGATTAATGGCTTGTTCAACCAAATTTATGGTGCTAGTTCCTTTTCTTAAATAGACCTTAGATCCAGCTATCATCAACTCAAAGTCAGAGATAGTGACATCCTGAAGATAACATTCAGGACTTGGTATGGTCACTATGAATTTCAGTTATGTCTTTTGGACTAATAAATGCTCATGCACCTTTCATCGACTTAATTAACACAATGTTCAAATAGTATTTGGACTTGTTCATCATCCTCTTTATTGATGATATCCTCATTTACTCTCGGAGTGAGGAAGAGCATGCGACTCAACTGAGAGTTGTTCTGCCCACCCTCAAAGATTGCCAGCTATTCTCTAAGGTTAGCAAATTTCAATCATGGTTACAGTCGGCTGCTTTCCTTGGTCATGTGGTATCCAGCGAATGGATCTGTGTGGATTCTCAAAAATTTGAGGCACTACAAAACTGGATCAGACCCATATCGAAAGTTTCTTGGGTTTGGTCGGTTACTATCAGAGGTTGCTGAAGGATTTTCATCCATAGCTTTCCCTTTGAACAAATTGACTTAGAAGAAGGTCAAGTTTGAGTGGTCAGATGAGTGTGAGAAAATTTTCTCAGAACTAAAAACAAGGTTGAGTATAGATCCAATCTTGACTCTACTAGATGGGTCAGACGATTATGTTGTTTATTATGATGCATCCAGGGTCGGCCAAGGTTGTGTGTTGAAGTAGCACTAGACAACTTAAGGTGTATGAGAAGAACTACCCAACTCATGACCTCAAGCTTGCAGAGGTAGTGTTCGCCCTAAAGTTTTAGAGACATTACTTGTATGGTGTTCGTGTTGATATGTTTACATATCATAAGAGCCTCCAATATGTGTTCACAAAAAAAAGAGTTGAGAGGGGATGACTTGAATTCCTTAAAGACTATGACATGAATGTACTCTATCATCTGGGTAAGGCCAATTTAGTGTTTGACACCCTCAATAGATTATGCCTGGGGAGTTCAGCACATGTTAAGAAAGAGAAGAAATAATTAGCTAAAGATGTTCACCAGCTTGTTTTTTTAGGCGTTTGACTAATGACATGTCAGATGGTGATGTGATACTTCAGAATGGGTCAGAATCTTCATTGATAGCGAAGGTTAAGGAAAACAGGATAGTGATCCTATATTACTTCAATTGAAAGGTCTAGTTCATTATAAAAGAGTTGATGTTTTTTCCAAAGGGGGAGATGGTGTGTCTCGTTACCAGGGTGGCTTATGTGTTCTAAAGTGGGTGAGTTGATAAAGAAGATCTTTATTCTTCACCTGTTCACGAGCAACCAACTAAACAAAAAAATAAGTTGATTCAAAACTACAACACCTTAAGTGCACAACTAAACTTTACAAATAGAATTATAAACACCACTCCCCAGCGCGGTGCCATATTTTATAAAGCTCAACTACACTTCATTTGATTCAAAGTGTAGGCGATCAAAATCAAGTATAAACCTAACGAAGAGTTGGGGTGTATTCCATAGGGAGAGGTACCGTAACAAATTCAATTACGAAGTGAAATAGTGGTCTAATCATTTGAAGATGTAAACATTTTTGAAGCAATTAAAGTAAATGGAAAGGGTTTGACAATTAATGTCAAAAGGGGGGTGGGGTTTAGAGTGAACAATTAGTAACTAAGAACACATGAGGGTAATCAAGTATAGAGGGATCATTGGGAGTGTGATCGATTAAATGCCAATTTGCTATTTGGGTGCTTATAACTTACTATCAGTTGTTGAATCTTAGTAGGTATGCTAGGATTTAGGTGTAATAACCATTTCTCAATCAACTATTACAAATCAAGTGAATTCTCTCGAACCTCGACAAGCATAATAAATATAAACAACCCAATACCTTAATTAATCTACTTTTTCAAGCTATATTAGTAGGATTGAATTTAGACCCACTTTGTCAAGCTAACTCTACGATAATCCAATCACTACAATCATGAATTAATAGTTTTAACTCTAAAACATCTTTCTCAATCAAGCTTAGAATGCTAGACTAGAACTTCATTGTCAACTACAATTCATCAATTAAAACTCAACTACTAACTGAAACCACTTTAAATACACAATAAAATTAGTAAATACTAACACACATACGCTCCACCCCCCAAAAAATGAGGTTTTAGTCACACATAATAAAGAGCAAGAAAATACCTACCAAATATAGTTTCCATTAGCTTGGGTAATAATCCACAAGTCTTCAAAGTGCACAAATTGAATTCCAAATCCAATAAACCCTAATTCTCTATTAAAGAACTTAAATAACAGTGTTAGGGATAAAAAAACCTAATGTATGAACTCCTCAAAACTCTTTTAAAAAATTGATTTATACTCTTTCAGATTTTCAGTTTGTGAGATACTTGGCGGAGTAAGTCGAGCTTCGATGACCAAGTTGGCATGTCACCAAGTGCTCCTTTACATCGCCTTCTTTGCTTGGACTTTACACACTTTCCTTCTGTGACTTTAGGCGATCATAATTCCCATCACCGATCTAATCGACACTTTACCGAATCAATTTCTATCACCTAGTTGGCTTTGTCCATGAGCTGGCCTGCTGGAACTTTTGGCGAGCTAAAGATCCACTCGGCAACTCACTGTGTGTATTTGGCAAGTATCAACCTTGATTTTCTCTAACTTTTTCTCTCCTTTTGCCTAGTAGTGTCCTTGCCTTGCTCTTTTGCTTTATTTTCTGCAAATTAACATTTACATTCACTTTATATCATAAAATAGGTATTGAGGACACAAAAACTCTGAATATTAATCCCTAAATGAGTCAAAATCCCTGATTCATCATCTTGTCATGACTTCCACCGTAGTATTTAGAGGCTTCATAGAAAGTAGTAGTTGAGGCATCTTTTCCATCTTCTTTGTGATGGTTTAAAGTCTTGAGTTGAGCAATTATTTTATTGAGTATTTTAGTGTATATTGAGTTAAACTATTTGTAGTAGTGATATCCTTATGATTTGAGGTTACAATTGAGCTTCCTATATTGTTGAATATGTCTTCTACTGAGTATTCAATCAAGCCAAGGGTATGCTTGGTGACCAGGAATGGTTCTCGAGTGCTGGCCATGTCCAGGGTGTAGACTCGGGGGTGACAAACTTAGTATTAGAGCATAGAGTCCAAGAGTCATAGGGTGTCTATGAAGCGTTGTTTTTAGAGTCTTGTTTATCGGTGTGAACTGCGCAACATCAATAATTAGGAGGCTACAACATTTAGGAAATGTTTCACTTTCTTCTTACTCTTTTTCGTGCAGTAAAGTTCAACTCTATAAAAGTTTTCTTCTAATTCATGCTTGTGAGTATATTTTCAGATTATGCCTTCACGAAGAGATGTTTGAGGTCATCATGTAAGGAGAAATATTTATCCACAAGACCAAGGGGTACCCAATGCACCAGAAGTATAACCCCCTTAAGGAGAGGTGACTAATGCTTATTTCCGATATACTATCCGGATGTTCATTCAAGTTGTGACCAACCAAGATGGTCAACAAAGAGGGGTTCGCCATGATGTGAATGATACATCAATGATCCAAGAGTTCTTGAGTTGCATGGTCAAATGTCATTGAGGATTAGGAGAACTTGGTGGAGGAGCTGGAGAAGGTGTTTGAGGTTCTGTATGTTGTGGATGTTGAACGAGTAGAATTAGTAGCATACCAAATCAAGGGTTTTGCTAGGATTTATTACGACCAATGGAAGAATAACAAGGCTGAAGGATCGCCAAATGTGAGTTAAGCTATGTTTGAAAGTTCCTTCATGGGGCGTTTCTTTCCCCGCGAGCTGAGAGAGGCAAAGGTAAGAAAATTTCTCACTCTTAAGTAGGAGCCTGTAAGTGTGAATGACTACAACCTCAAGTTCATTCAACTGTACCATTATGATCTGGAGATGGTTGCTGAAATGAGGTCCATGATAAGTTTGTTTGTGTCTTGATTATCTCGCTTGTCAAGTAAGGAGGGTAAGGCAACTATGTTGATAGGGGAAATGGAAATAGCAAAGCTTCTGATCCATGTGCATTAGGTTGAGGAAGACAAATTAAGAGATAGGGAATAGTTCCCAGCAAGATGTCAAATACAAAAAATGAGTCCAGATAGTAGGAGACCAGAAATACGAACCAACCATCGTTTCGACAAAGGTCAATAGGATATGCTCCATCATATGCTAGTGCACCTGCACCAAAGAACATAGGTGACCTTAAGAATTTAAAATCCATAGAACTTCAAAGCTTTACCTGCTCAATACCAGGGTAGTGTGACAAAAGGTCTAATTGGAATCCTATTTATGCTAAGTATTATACAAACCACCCAGGAGCATGTCATGATAGGTCCAATGCCTGATTCGAGTGTGGTCAGCCAGGTTTCTTTTTCAGATAGTACCCTAAAAATAGGCAAGGTAATGGTAATGGGAGGGGGGGGGGAATAGACCCCAATGTTCTTTAGCGGGTGTAGTAGATAGAGTTGCTCCAAGAGGATCTACTTCAAGGAAAGATGGAGAAGCAAACCCTTTGTATGCTATCACCAGTCGTCAAAAGCAGGAGAATTCACCATATATTAATACTGGTATGATCAAAGTATTTACTTTTGATTTATATGCATTACATGATCCAAGTGTGAGTCTATCTTTTGTGACTCTGTATATTGCTATGAGGTTTGATATTCTTCTCGAACTACTTCTTGATCCCTCGGTGTTACAAGACCTATTGGTGAGTCTATTCTAGCATAGAGAGTTTATTGTGAATGTGTCATCTTTGTCAATCCTAAGGACACCATGGCTGAGTTAGTCAAGTTACACATGGTGGACTTTGATGTTATTTTAGGTATGTACTAGCTTTATGTTTGTTATGCCTCAGTTGATTGTAGAACTTGATTAGTCAAGCTACAACTTCCTACTGATCCAGTTATAGAGTGGAGGAATAGTTGAGTAGTGCCTAAGTCTCATTTCAATTCATACCGTAAGGCCATCAAGTTAGTATCTAAGGGGTGCATCTATCACTTAGTCTAAGTTAATAAATCTAGTGTTGAGGAATCGCCTATTCGGTCAGTTTTAGTTCTGAGTGTGTTTTTAAAGGTTTTTCCATATGATCTTCCCAATAAACCTTCGAGTGAGAGAAATCGACTTCGGCATAGATATTCTTCCTGATACTCAAGCTATCTCTATTCCTCCATATAGAATGGCTCCATCAGAGTTAAAAAGGTTAAAAGAGTAGTTGAATGATCTTCTTGAGAAGGTTTTCATTCAACCTAGTGTCTTACCTTGGGGCGGTCTGGTGTATTGACTACCGCTAGTTGAATAAGGTCCCCTTCTAATAATTGATGATCTATTCGATCAACTTCAGGTTGCCACTTGCTTTTCTTAGATAGACCTCAGATTTATTTATCATCAGTTGAGAGTAAGAGAAAGTTACATCCTGAAGATAACATTCAGGACCTATTATGATGACTATGAGTTTCTTGTTATGTCTTTTAGCTTGGTTAATGCTCCTACAATGTTCATGGATATTATGAACAGAGTATTTAACCATATATTTAAATGTTTGTTATCGTGTTTATTCATCACATTCTGATTTATTCAAGTTATGAAGAGAATCATGCTAGTAATCTTAGAATAGTTCTCCAAACTCTCAAATAAAGAAAGTTGTATGCCAAGTTTTCCAAGTGTGAGTTTTGTCTTGACTTTGTGGCGTTCTTACCATACTTTATAAGGACAAGGGATTTTAGTTGACACTCAAAATATTGAAGTAGTGGAGAATTGAACCGGACTCTTATCTTCAAGTGAGATAAGGAGTTTCTCGGGATTGGACAATTATTATAGAAGGTTTGTTGAGTGGTTCTCATATATTTGGTCCCCATTGACAAAGTTGACTTAAACGACAGTTAAATTTCAATGGACTGAAGCTTGTAGAAAAAAATTTAAGAATTAAAAACCTATTTAACTTGTGCCCCTATGTTGAACCTACCAGAGGGTAAACAAGGCTTTGTTGTGTATTTAGATGCGTCCAAAGTTGGACTGGGTTGTGTATTGGTGCAGAATAGTAAGGTTATAGCATGTGCCTCAAGACAACTTAAGATTCATGAGAAGAATTACCCACTCATGATATTGAGATACCAATGGTAGTATTTACTTTGAAAATATGTTGTCACTATCTCTATTGTGTTCATATATATATATATATATATATGTGTGTGTGTGTGTGTGTGTGTGTGTGTGTGTTTGTGTGTGTGTTCAATAATCACAAGAGTCTTCAATAAGTTTTAGTCAAAAAGATCCTAACCTTACACAGATGAGGTGGTTAGAGTAACTCAAGGATTACGACATGAGTATTCTCTATCACCCAAGTAAGGCTAATGTAGTTACTGATCCCCCGAGTAGGTTATCTATGAGAAGTATTACCCATGTTGAGAAGGGCAAGAGAAAGAATTGTCCTATGATGTGCACAAACTTGCACGATTGGGAGCCCGGTTGTTGGATCACAATGAAGGTGGAGTGGTGGTGCTTAATAGGTTTGAATCATCACTGGTATCTGAAGTGAAGGAGAAACAAGACTAAGACTCTTTTTTGCTTTAATTGAAGGCAAAAGTTCACATGTAGAAAGTTATGGCTTTTGAACAAGGGGGAGATGGTGTGTACCAAGGGTGGATGAGCTATAAGAAAGGATCATGGAATAAGTTCATAGTTCCATATATTCAATGAACTAAGCTTCCATAAAGATGAATCATTATTGTAGGGAAGTCTATTAGTGGAGTAGTATGAAGAAGTGTATTGTAGAGTTCATTGCTAAGTGCCCAAATTTCCAACAAGTCAAGGTAGAACACCAAAGGCCCGGTGGTACGACTCAGAATATATATCTTTCGAAATGGAAGTGGGAGATGATTAATATCGATTTCATTACCGGCTTGTCATGGTCTCACAGACAACATGCTTGAATTTTAGTGATTGTAGATCAGATGACTATATCAGCCCACTTCTTGCCGGTAAAGACTACATATTCAGCAGAATATTATGCAAGATTATATATTCAAGAGATAGTGCAACTTTATGGAGTTCTTGTGTCTATCAAGTCAGATAGAGGTGCACAATTCACTACATAATTTTGGAAGTCTTTCCATAAATATTTGGGTTCGAAGGTAAATTTGAGTATTATTTTCCATTCTCAGACTGATGGTAAAGTAGAGCGCACAATTCACACTTTAGAAGATATATTAAGGGCTTGCGTGATTGATTTTAAAGGTAATTGGGATGATCACTTACCTTTCATAGAGTTTGCTTACAATAAGAACTATCACTCTAGTATCCACATGGATCCTTATGAAGCTTTTTGTGGGTGATGATGTATATCTCCTATTGGATGGTTTGAGGTTGGTGAAGCTCGGTTCAAAGGGACAAACTTAGTTCATCAATCTATGGAGAAAGTGAATGTCATTCTGTAAAGTTGAAAACAACACAAAGTCATCAGAAATCCTATACAAATGTTATGAGAGGAGACTTAGAATTTAAGGTTGATGATTGGGTCTAATTGAAGGTTTCACCTACGAGAGGTTTTATGAGATTTTCCAACAAGGTGAAGCTTAGTGTCCGGTATATTGGTCCATACAGGAAATCCAATAGAAATGGAAATGTAGCTTATGAGTTGGAGCTACCGTCAGAGTTAACAGTAGTCAATCAGTATTCCACATTTCTATGTCGAAGAAGTGTATAGGCTATCCTTCACTTATTATACCTACTGAGAATATTGGTATTAAGGATAACTTATACTATGAAGAGATACCCCTTTAAATTCTTGATTGTTAGGTTTGCAAGTTGAGGACCAAGGAGGTTGCATCAGTCGAATTCTTATAGAGGAATCAATTTATTGAGGAAGCTACTCGGGAGGATGAGGAGAATATGAATAAGAGATACATACATCTCTTTGCTTCTTGATAAATTCCAAAATAAGGTATTAACTTTCTTCTTGGTATACTTTAAGGGGATATATTGAGTATATGTGAATTGCATGTTAAGTGTTAAAGTTGGGTGTTAGATGTTTTTTGCACACATTATTCTACTTAGAGTGGTCTCATTCGAAGATAAATGTTCCCAAGAGGGAGATATATATTGTAACGCCTTGAACTTTAGTTAGTCTTTAAGTTTTGGGTCAACTTCAAATGAAAACAACTTTCAGCATAGTATGAGTGAGGTGAGCCATGAGATGTTAAATCGAAGGTTGTTGACTCCTTTTTCCAATGTCACTGAGTTTACTATATTTGACTTTGGATAAAGGAGATATGCCCGTTTGAGTTTAGCCTATCTAGTTAAGGCAATTCATCTATTTAAAGAGGGTTATTTTGGTCTCCTCATACTACTAGACTAACACGTTTTACCCTCACATGTTAAGGGGTCTAATCAGATCAAGTTAATTTTCTTTTGTTCTAAAATGTTTGGCAGGTTAGGGAAAATTTCAAAAAGAGAAAATAAGAGAATTCAAGAATTCTTTCAAGAATTTGGGGAAAACGCCTAAAACTTAATTCATACAAGGTATGTAAGATTTCACAATGTAGGGTTTTTTCACCCTCACGCCAATCATAAGTTTCAGTTTATGAGTTCTTCCATGAGATTGAGTATATTGAGATTCTTTATAAGGTTCTTAAGGTTTTGTGCTTCATTCTTTAACAATGGAGTTTTGTTGAGTTCTTGATGTGGAGGTCTTGCGTATGAGAGTTGTTCTAGAGGTATATTGAGTAGATTTTTTGTTAATTGTGTTGGGCTTATTAATCTAAGGGAGTTTGGAAGAAACAAATCGATTATAGGTGAATTAGGATTAAAAATCGAGAAGAAAAAATAGGCAAAATGTTCAGGGATTGGGCTGGGGGCATGACCTCGTAGCACCAGTCCTGCGCTTGCATTGTACCCCAAACAAGACCCAATATTTAAAGGGCTGGTGCATCGTGCCACTGATGCGCCTGGGGTGTCAAGATCCTTCCACCTCCGTTCTTCATGCCCTATATATATTACCAACAATCTAAGTCTTCTTTCATCTTGGACATATACTATATATCCTAATCATAACTCTTGAATTCACTTTCCAAATTCAAGGTGTAGTTAAGAGAAAGTCCTTTTGAGAAGTCTTATACAATTATTTATAACTTGTTTTAAGACTTGATGAAATGAGTATGAGGATGAGAAGAGTTGAGTTGAGTTTCATATTTCAAAATAAGTATAAGGGAACTAAGTGTTTCCAACTATAAAAACTTTTACATTTTAAACAAAAGGAAATCTTGATTTCTAAATGAGTTCATGAGGAGATTTTGAGTACTAACTCTTTTAAGAGTCTCTTTTGAGCACCTATATGGGGATCAGTTCAGATAACTAAAACTCCTCATAAACCATGTATGCCTACATGGATAAAGGATCATACTTCTCAGATGATTCTTTATTGCCTTTTAGCGTTGCTTAGTGAATCTACTTAGTTGAGGATTTCCTATACTTCGGCAAGGTGTAGAACTGTTTTGGTAGCATGGCGAGATGTTGTATCATCACGTAGCTTATATTGATGGTTGTTGGTTAGAGAATCTCTAAAAAAAGAGTAAAAAGTTTATTAGTGTATTTTTATATACATTGAGTTATTACATATTATTTTATAAGAATTATAAATGTTTCATATTTTATGGTTGCATTCATATTGAGTTGAGTTGAGTTCAAATGAGTCGGGGTGAGTATGTTTTCCTTTCTATCAATATTTCATCTATGTATCTACATGTTCAGTTTTCCCCTTACATGCTCATACATTCGATGTACTAACACCATTTTGCCTGCATCGTTTCATGATGTAGACACATGTATTTAGGATCATTAGTCGGTACTATGTTGATCCTGTCACATCTAGCTAGCTTTGGTCAACCTTCTTGCTTTTGGAGGGCTTCACATTTTGGATTTTGTTTGTTAGGATGTCATGATTCTTGTCCTGACTTCCCTCATATAATTTAAAGGTTTCATAGACAGTAGTAGTTGAGGCATCTTTTCCATCTTCTTTTTGACATTTTAAAGACTTAAGTTTAACAGTTATGTTATTGATATTTTAGAGTATATTGAGTTAAAATATTTTTCGTAATGATATCCTTATGAGTTGAGTTTACATTTGAGGTTAAGTTAGGTCATGGTTCTCTTAGGGACCAACAATGGTTGAAAGCCGACCACGCCCATGGTGTAGACTTGGGGTTTGACAATTCAACCCATAGAAATATGGGTATTTATGGTAAAAACAAGGGTAACACTATTATCTTAATCAACTTATTTTCCTCAAATATAAGAAAAAATGACCTATCTCCAAAAAGTAAGGAAAATAATTTTCAAGACTCCTTTTAAACCTCACACCTCAATTTTCCACTCTAACTCAAGTCTCACGTACTTATTCTTGATAATAATTAAAAATCTGACTCCAAATTCATGATTTGGGACATGAATCCTAACCTCAATTCAAGATCTAACTCTCAAGTTTCAGGTCATACCGAGATCAAATCTCAATTTGGATATTAAATCTTAGGTAAGTATTCAAGGTTGGATCCCGGGTTGGTGCTAAGGTTGAGCGTTGAGTCAGGTATCGATATGAAGTTTCAAATCAGGTTTTAAGTCAAGAGTCAAGGATAGGTGTTAAGTTTTGGTCCCAAATAGTTGTACAGGTCCGGTGTCGGTTTCTAATTCTTACGTTATTTCCCTCGTCGGGCGTCAGAGTTGATTTCTAATTCAAAAGTTGGTTTCTAAATTAGGTGTCAAGTTCAGGTATGGAATCCATCATTGAGGTCTACTGTCGGGGTCAAATCTACATTTGGAAGTCAGGTCCCAAATCAAATGTCTAGGTTGGATATCGATTTGAAATAAGGTCTAAGATCATGAGTCGAAATCAGATCCTAGGTCAGAAGGTGAGTCTAGTTTAGGTCTTGAGTTGAGGTCAAATACCGACATAAGAGTTTTGGTTTGTTCCTAAATCTGGGGTCGGGTTTGAGTTCATGATCGATCATCAAGGGCAGGTGTTAGGGTCGAGTATCTGGTTCAAATATCGGTTTGGAGTTAGGTCTCGAATTGAGTGTCGAGGTCAGGTACCTATTTAGGTATTAGGGTCAAATCCAGATTTAAATATTGTATCTCGAGTCAAATGTCGTGGTAGCATCCCAAGTCGAAAGTCAGGTCTTGATTCAAGAGTTTGGGTAAGGTTCTAATTTAGAAGAAGTGTCTCAGAGCGGGTCTCAATTTGGAAGTCGGATCCCCCATTAGATGTCGTATTTACATTCATGATACAATAAAACTAAATAAAGCAATTTCAGCATTTTTCATACAAAAAAAGAATTATTTTATCCATATTGAATTCTAAAGTTGAGTACTACTTACTCATGAAAATATGGGTCACCTTATATTTTACCAAACCCATTGATTACTCAGCCCTTTTTATCCATATTAAAGATGGACAAGTTGAATTATTCTCATTTTATGTTGACCTATTTCAAACCTGCACAAAGTTGACCCAACTTGCTTATTTGCCACCACTAGAAATAACCAAGATCAATATTTGGAAATCTAAATATAGATTGGGAGGTATCATTTAAAATAATAAAGTGCTGTTTCTCATCAACAGAAGTAAATACGCGATAGATTCTTTTTTCCGTAATCAAGTGTTCATCCCACTGAATTTTTCTGGTGATATATTTAATGAGGCTTTGAACAATATATATGATAAATAACCGAGTACACCTTTTTCTACATCGACATCTAAGAGGTAATGTTGTAAAAAATAGTAGGATGCAGATGTTCGATGGCCCACATATACTATAGTATGTTCTAGATTTTCAAGTTTGATAGCATGTCTAGATCTCCAAGTACAAACACTTATAAAAGGGCCTTGTGCTTTAAAAGGAAGAGACACCAAAAAAAAAGAAAAAAAAAGTTATTACTACTACCACTACTTTATGTCTTTTTGTATCTCTTTCTTTGCTCTTCTTAATTTCAGTACACGATATTTATTTTATAAAATTGCTTACATATCTTTCAACTTCTTGTTCTTAGGATTTTACCATGAAGGAATATTGCTAAGGAACTGAAATTATTGATATTACAAAATAATAAAATAAATTAATGTATCTTTTTATTTTATAGGAATGTAAATTTCCTTTTTCTTCACCCTCTCTAGCAAGACCACTACTGTCCAAACAGATTGTTATAGCAAAGAACATAAGGCCAGACTGTAGGGGCTCCCCACCAGGTTCAATTGTTCCTATTCTTTTTTTTTTTTTCATTTTTCGTAGTGATTTTCATAAAATCTTTCGTGGGACGTTGTTAAATTTCTTATTCTATCTAAAATTCATGTGCTAGTTGTTCAGATTTTAATATTATAGTTTGTGTTTAGTTTCTACTCATTTTCTTGTTGATTGGTGCATTTGCTCTATTCTGTTTGTTGATTCTTGCTTACTGATTCTAATTTTTTGGCCTTTAATATTGGTATACCTCCCTTACTTTAGTTATTCCTTTTAGTTTGCATCTATTTAAGTGACTTTGGTGAACAATCTTGGACTAGGGCTATGTCTTTGATTTGGAGCAGGAGTGAAGGGTGCGATAAGAGGTCCTCTGGTTTAAGGTTAGGGTCTTAGAGCATAGGGTCTCTGATGGGGAAATTCATAGACCTAGTGGATATCCTAAAGAAAAGGAAGATTATTATAACTTGTATGCAAGAGACTAGATGAGTAGGTGTCAAATGCACGAGATGTGAATAATAAGTTGTTGTACTCAAGAAGCTCAAGGGATAGAAATGAAGTAGGTATTAGTAGATTGGGACTTTAGGGGTCAATTGGTAGAGTTTAGAAGGACTAATGAACACTTATAGGATGATGATGATAGTCATTCGAAGGCTTAATTAGAACATTATTAGCGTTTACATGCCTCAAGTTGGCTTGGACAAGTGTGTCAAGAATCATTTTTAGAGGATTTGAATGAGGTTGGGAGGAGTTTAACGCAATTAGAAGGTATTCACTGGTGGAGATTTTATGGCCATATTAGGACAACATCTAGTTGTTGTGGTTTTACGGATAGAAATGGAAGTGGAGCCTCACTCTTAGGTCTTGATTGATCTTTTAAGTTGGTGATAGAAAACTATTGCATTCCAAATATGTAGAACCATTTGGTTACCTTTTGTAGCACAGTGGTCAAAATGTAGATAGATTATTTCCTCTTAAGGAAAGGTGATAGAGGCCTTTGTATGAGGTGCAAGGTTACCCCTAGTGATATTCATACTATCCAACATAAGCTTTTGGTGATGGACCTAGAAGTTAAGCAACAGAGGGGAAAGAACATAGTATAAGACAATTGAGGATTAGATAGGGCGGCGTTACCCCTCCCATCTCTCGTAAGATGGGAGAGAAGTTGCTAACAACGGAGGATTGGAGGAGTAGTGGGGATGCAAAATATATATGTGTAATGACTCAAAAGTTCATTCTCACAAAAATTTCATCAAAATACCATTTTACCCCTTCCGATAGTCACCCTGAGTCATTTCTATTCAGTTTGCGAAGTTGGTTTGGAAATATTATTCAAATGCTACGATTTTACGAAGGTGTAAAGTTAAAAGTGATTTTTGGTAAACATCAGAGTTTGAGTCTCGTGATTGAATTCCATACGTTCCAATAGATCTGAAATGAGGAATTTGGTCTAGGAGATTTCTTGATTTCAGTTTTTTTGTTTTTTTGGATTTGAGCCCTTGGGTTGGAAGTTTGGGTGATGTAAGAACAAAGGCTTACTTTGGTCAATGTTTGGAGTTAGGAGTCTCACATTAGATTTTTGATTGTTTCATTGGATTCAGGGAATATTCTAGGCTTAGGAGAGATCTTGGTTGATTTGTTAGAGGTTCGTTGTAAGTTTGGTGTTTTTTAGCGTTAAGTTAGTTTATTGCGACTTTTATGGGTTTTGGTTCAAGAAGACCTCATAGTCATAGTTTTGTTGTTGCATTAAGTCATAAACGTTGATTTCAGTTGAGTAGTATATATGGTTTGTGTACTCAAGGTTTTAAAATGAATCTCGAGGTTTCATTTGGTGGTTTTGTACCTTGTATGAATTGTTGGTTTCTGATATCTAGTATATGATAGTTGTTCGTCATGATTATGAGGCTATCATTATCACGTCTAGTGTTTTCATGATTGGATAGAGTCAATTTCTTGGTCATCGCGATCGCGCGTATTCTATTTGCAATCACGATCGTCAACTTTAATGAGTTGACCTACTTACTAATCCCAATTACAAGGCCTTAGGTTATGATGGTAAGAATATTTGATGCATGAATAGTGTTTTCTTTTGAAAATTGGGATTTATTCCATTTTATCCTATTGTTGAACCCTAGTAGCTTTGTTTAGACTATTTCAAAAGGGATTTTCGAGTTTCTTTTATAGGGTAACAATCTCTAACTTCCTATCTCTTTACCCATTAATTATTTTAATATTTTGAGGATTAAACTTGGGATTTGAGTGCAAAATATGAATTTCTCGTAAAGGTTAATGTTTTTTGATAAAATGAAGTTTTTAGATTTAATTCAACTCTGTTTTTGAAATGGTTTTCACTAGTGAGCTTCAACTTTCTTGGATACCGCAATTTTGTATATATTTCCAAAGTCAAACCTCATATTTGGAATTGAGTCTTTTGGGTCGATGTGACCCCATTTTCAATAAGTCTTGCGTGTTGTTAACTTTTTTCTTATTATAATTACTTATTTGAATAGATTGCATTTATTTGGAGACCCAATGGAAATGAAAAGCTCAAGTCTCGGAGTTATTGTTTGATTGTATGAGGCAAGTGAACCTCTTAACCTTTGTTAAGTACATGTTGGGGAGTAATGGGATTTTTTGATGGCATTGAACGGTTCATATTGAATAATTATAATTAGGAAAGAGGGTAATAAAAAGGCAACTTAATGATATGGACGTGTAAAGTGTTGTTAATAAGTTTGAATGTTTGGATTGATTCACTATATGGATTGTATCATGATTGTGTTGATAAGGTCTACGAATTGATATGAAATTCATCATATTCTCATGATTTATGTGAACATTCCTATTTGCACTGATTATGAAATGATGTGATGAGATTTATTATGATGATGATGCTGAGGTAAATAGTTTCGACGACACCGAAGGAAAATGGTTTCGGTGAGTTATATATGGCAAAGAGAAATAGTTACGATGAATACATGGACCTTGTGAGTCCCCTAGGAATATTGTCTTGTATTTAACATATGTGTATCGTAGGACAGACATGTATGATATTTGACATTTCATCTTATTGCATTGCACATTAGAATTTTCATGAACCTTATGATTGTTTGTGTTGGCAATTGTGCTTAAATCTTATGAATTGTGTGTTGAGGAGTTGTATGCGATGAAGGGTTGATATTCGTGTTGTTTGATGTATTAATTATGTACTTCTAGGTTGGGATGATCTGTGCAGGTTGTAATTGTAGAGGTTCAGTTGGAGTGTTTGGAGTACCCATACTCTATATTGCTTTCCTTCATGTTTTGTGGTTTGCTCATTGAGTACCATGTTTTATGGTAATCACTCCTTTCTTTGACGCTTGTGTAGATTACGAGCCATGATTTTCATGATTCTTCTTCTCTAGTTCGTTTGAGGCTTATTGTGGAGAGGTTAGAGGTAGTTTCTTGTTTTTCCGTGGAATTTCATACTCATTTATATGGACTTGGTCTATTATAGGTACAATGATATTGATACTTGAATTACTTTATTTCTATTATAATATATTAGAGGTTTGTACACTTGACAATTTGATTTTGGAGGTTTATTTAAGTTGATTTTGATTTCCACATTTCTTTATGCTGTTAGACTATTTTTCTTACTTTGCTTATGCATTTATCATGTTATTGGGTTTAGACTGACTTGTTTTGGTGAGATAAAAGGACTTCTATGATGCCAAAATTTGGGTCATGACAATGTGAGATAACACAACTAGTTGCACTCAAGAAACAACTAGAGAAGTTCTAGGGGTAACGTTGTCATCGAGGGGATTCGTGGTGGAATAGAGTAGTTCATGGTAGTATGCAAGCGAAGGACGCTTATGTACATTTGGTGAACTCCAAGGATGAGTAGGAGAAGTGATAAAATAAGTCAATATGTAAGGAGACAAAGATAGAGGCTAAGTTAGAAGTTGTGACGGTTAAAAGGACAACTTTTTGAACATATGTATTTAAGATGAAAATGAGAAAATTATACATGCTCGCAAAGGTGAGAAAGAGGAAGGATCGAGACCTTTATCAAGTGATGTGTATAAATGATGAAGTAGGCATCTTTTTGGTGAAAGACAACCTCATTACGATAAAATGAAAAAAATACTTTCATAAGCTCTTAAATTAAGAAGGATACATAGGTATTATGTTGGGGTATCTGGAGCACTATCAGATACATCAAGATATTGGGTGTTGTTGGTGTATTAAGGTTGAGGAGGTTAAGCGTGCTATTTATACAATGAGCAAGGGAGGAGCATCAATACCAGATGAGATTCTAGTGGAGTTTTGGAAGAGCACAGGTATAACAGGCATAGAGTAGTTGACTAGGTTATTTAATGACTTTTTTAAAACGGGAAAATTCCTAACCAACAAAGGTGGAGAACAATGTCCTGTTGTACAAGAAAAAGAGTATATCCAAAATTATAACAATTACAAGGGAATCAAGGTTCTAAGTCATACAAAGAAAATATAGGAGAGGGTGATAGAAATTAGGGTAAAGAGGGGTATATCCATTTATGAGAAATCATTTTATATCATGTCGGGGTGATTAACTCTAGAAGCATCCATATTTAAGGAGATTGATGGATAAATACAGGGAAAACAAGAAGGACTTTCATATGGTGTTCATTCTCCTTGTAAAGCTTATGAAAAAGTATCGAGGGATATCTTTCTGAGATGCATGAGGCTGAATGTGTACGTGTGACTTACATTAAGGGTTACAAGGACATGTATAATGGATCCAAGACATGATTAGAATGGTGGAATAAACTATGATATATTCATAGTTGAGATGAGGTTACACCAAGGATCACTTATCCCGTTCCTATTTTCCTTGCTGATGGAAAAGTTGATGTGGTGTATCCAGGTTGAGGTATCATGGTGTATGCTATTTGCGATTAACATATAACTGATTGATAAGTCAAGTGATGGAGTCAATGCTAATTTGGAGGTCATGAGACAAACGATGGATTCTAAAGGGTTTAAGTTGACAAGGACCAAAGGAAAATGTTTGAAGTGTAACAGTGCATAAGAGTGGCATGGAAGAAAGGCTTGACACTCAAGTTATCCATAAGAGGGATAGTTTCAAGTATCTTTGTTTATGATATAGTGATTTTGGGATGTCGATGATGATGTCACTCATTGTGTTAGTGTTGTGCGGATGAAGTGGAGGCTTGCCTTTGGAGACTTCTGTGATAAGAAGGTACCACCTAAACTTAAAGGTAAGTTCTACAAAGTAGTGGTTAAATTGACATTGTTGTATGGGGTGGAGTGTTGGCCAGTCAAGAACTATCATCTGCTGAAGATTCAAATCAAGGAAATGAGGATGGTTATATGGTTGTATGTTCACACTAGGAGTTATAAAATTAGGAACAAAGATACACATGATAAGGTAGGAATGGCCTCCCTAGTGGACAAGGTGAGGAAAGCAAGACAAAGATGATTCAGATATGTGAAGAGGAGATATAAAAATACCCAAGTGAAGAGGTAAGAGAGGCAAGATACGAGAAGAGGTATATGTAGGCCGAAAAAGTATTGGACAGAGGTAATTAGATAGCATATGACAAATTCTATATTATCGAGGACATGAGATTAGATAAAATGGTCTAGAGGTCGCGTATAAGGGTAGAAGGGTTAGTATGTATGGAATGTTGTATTAATTTTTAGGGTTTTAGCCTTTTTCATATAGTGTTTTGCTTTGAATTTCATCAACACTTGTTGGTAATTGTATTTAGGCTATTGTATTATTATGTGGTTGCTTTTGTGTCCTTAATAGTTGATTTGTTATACTCGAGCTGAGGCTCCTCAAAATTTTCCCATACCTCTAAAATGTAGAAGTATAATCTACGTATACTCTACCCTCCCCACACCCACTTGTTGAGTAAATTATTGTTGTTGTAACATTTGAAAGGGAGATAAGTATTTAGAAGAAAGATGTAAGATCATGTATGCTAGAAAGACAAAAGTGCAGAATTTCAGAAGTTGCATGTGCAACCAACGGGATCACCTACGGACCGTAGATTGGCCCACGGACTGTTAGTGGGGTCCGTGGTTTGCCACCTGTAGCTCCCTCCCTTTAAACCAAAAATAAATCATCCAAGGGTCGACCCACTTCCATACCTACGGACTGTAGGTTATACTACGGGTCATGGTCCAGGTCAAGGTCCGTGGATCATGATCCTCAGATGCCATACTCTGTAGTCGATCGACGGACTGACATGACGGGACGTTATAGATCAACGGTCTGTCGACTGGGCCCGACAGTTTTAAATTAGGGTTCGTTTTGTCCTTTACCTATGCATTCGACACTTAAATTACGTTTTGTAACCCCTAAGCTATTTAGTTTTTGTTAGTTTTAGCCTAGTAACTTAATCAAAATTTACCCTAAGCAATTTATTAACCAAAAATTCAGAAAATACTTAGAGTAGAAGAGGAGAAAGAGTCGATCGAACCCCTCAAGAACAAGCAAAAGGTTTCTTCAGTTAAACCTTGAAATCAAAAGATTTCTCCATAAAATTAATCGTGGCGTATGTGGGATTTCACTAGTTGGTTACTTTCACCCATTAGGTCCCTAAAATTTAGTCATATTTTTTATTCTTTATATGATGTTTACACTTAGGGTTTCTAGGAATTGAGATAATTGTTGCAAATTAGTTGTTAGAGTAATCCTAATAAGGTTATTATGTTTTTGTAACCATGTTGCTTGATCCTTGCATGAAATTCATAACCCTAGTTGTATAGATTTGTTTAGCTCATGAATTACACTTTCTATATAAGTTTATACATATATACATGCATCAATTTTCAAATGTTTCATTATCACTACTTAACATTGCATTTTCAATTTGCATGTCAGAATCTTGAGCTATCCAATTTGTTTCAATTTTGTCGTATTGTACACATTCTATTTGGGAGTAGGCTTAATACCGAGTTGGACTAGGGTCAGTCAACCCTATAGTCTAAGAACTACGTGCCCCCATAGGTTAAGTCCCCTCTGTGGGCATCATATTTGGTAATCACTCCAGTCATGCTTTTATACTCTTGGCAAGGTATATTAGATGTCTCTGTGAGGTGTATACATCAAACTCCACATTAAGCTCATGTAGTTTTATGCCGGTTATTAGTAAATCCCACAGTCAGATTCTAGTGCATTGAACAAGTTACCGATATATTTCAGCATACAATGTCAGCATGTTATGTACTTGGTCATTGCATTCAATTCAGTTCATTTTCAATATATCTCAGTATCTTTATCATGTTCATATCATATCGTTTCTCAGTATGTTTTATTCAACTATATATGTTGTTCAACGTTATCCTATCTTATGCTCAGTACCTTTCAAGTACGAACACATAATCTGCGCTACATTTTTTGTCATGTAGGTTTAGGTCCTCAGCATTCAGATCGCGTGTAGATTGGTTCCCGATCCGTATTCAGTAGCATCAGTGGTGAGTCATCATTCTTTGAGGATAATTAACATGTTTTCTATTTCGTATTTCCTTTTTAGTTTCAGATTTTTCTAGAGTTTTGGGCATGTTTCAACATCTCTAGTCAGTTAGAGTCTTATTTCAGATATAGTTAAATTCATTTTAGTTTTGAGTTTGACCTTCAAATTATTATTAAACTCTCAGTCTTTTATATATTCAGACAACATTGGGTATTACCTATCATTTAAGTTTATATCATGGTTTTAAGCTTCCACTCAACATTTCTTATTTCATCTATCTTAGTATGCTATGATATGCTAGCATGGGGTTATCTTGGGGTCACTGTTATCCTAGGTCCCGTGTCTACGTCAAGGCGGTAGCCTCAAGGCGTGACAAAAGTGAAAAGTTGTCTATTAAATAGTAGGTTGGTAACATGTCACGACCTAATTTTTCGAGTCATGATGGCACCTACTAAAACCCACTATTAGGTAAGTCGACCTGTACCCAGAAATAAAAGTAGTGAGTAAAAGGATGGAACTATAAATAAAATAACACTAACAATAAGAAAAGATAGAAAAAAAAGCAAGCCAAAACTATAAAGAAAGGAGACCCTCCCAAAACCTTAAAGTCACTAGTACAGAGCTATCTAATGTGAGCAAGTACAACTCCCAAAAGTAGAACACAACAAGTCGATTGACTGCAAAGACAAGAAAATATATACACAGAAGGAGACATGTTGATCAAGAACACCAAGTGCTCACCTTCGTTTCTGATATGTTCAATATGCAAAAGACGGAATGAACAATCACTACTGGTAGTTGGTACTAGGACCTGCATCACGAAATGATTCAAAGTGCATCATAAGTACCAAAACAAGGTACTCAGTAGGAATCATAGGTTGACCGGGTAACAAAGGTAAAAAGAATCAGAAAATATATAAACTAGACACAAAGAGAGGTCAAAACGGATATGAAAAGAAGGCACACGAGCACACTGAAAGTAAATCCAAGTACAACAAAAATAAATCTATCTTGACCCTATAAGCCTATAAGGTACACTCATGTGCAAATTTGAATAAAACCAGAAAGAACCCCACAAGTTCGATATGTACACAAAAAAAATAAGTCTATAAGAAAGAATATTAACCCTAATTCAAATCCAAAGATGTCAGGTGGGCGCCCAGCCTAAGTGACCAAGCACTAGTCAACTCCCAGGCCACCTATCAAGAGTGACAAACAACCTAGGGCGCCCAGCCATAAAGTCACTCCTAGGGTAGTAAGCCGCCCAACTAAGAAGAGTGCCCTTGGGGCGTGTCAACTCCATAGAGTATCTCATATATCAAGGCCACCCTGTCAGCCAGCCCACCGGAGGGGCGTAAGTTGCACAAATAGCAAAAGGGACTTGGGGGCATATCAACTCCAAAGAGGATCTCAAGTAGGCTCCAAGTCACCATGGATCGAGTTCCACTCCCAAAGGTATCACAAAGAGGCTCCAAGTCTGAGGCACTCCAATCTTGAGAAAGCACACAATATCCGAGATCGTTTACTAATAATGTTGACTAAAGTAAAACTTAAGCCTTAACTTGAAAGTTAAAATGCTTAATTGCACAGACTCAAACTCAAAGCCTCAGAAGACATGCCTACTTGATACTAGCCTAATATAACCCTTATGGAGCTGATGGAACTGTTTGAATTGGACTATGAGGTCATCTTCTTAAACTTTTGATGAAAATGATCAGTCAAGGTCCAAATCTCCAAAACACTAAAACTCGCCAAAAAACTAAACGAATGACCGGATGCCCAAACTGTCAATCACAGCAAGCCATAAATGACTTAGGGTTGCTACTAGAAAGCTCTAAATAACAAGCAAGAGTCATAAACATGGAAATGACCCGGAGGTCATTACATATTTAGTGGTGTATAAAATCATTTAACGAGATACAATTTTACTCTCATATAAGGGATAATTTAGTCGTTTAGATTTTAAAAAGGTACTTTCGTAATCAAACTTTTAACTATGAGGCTTTCCACTTTCACAACTACCTTTCTGTTTTCAGTAAAAACAAATATTGTTCGTTCGTAATATTATTTTTAATAAAATAGGGTTAATCAAACTTTTGTTTATGCTTCAGGATGATTTTATCATTTTCAATTATTTTTTTATAGGTTATAATGTTTTTTAACTAATAACAATTTATTTATATTTACTGAAAATTTAACTATTCATTTTTCTGATATGAACTCTTCATTGGAGACATACATTCTAGTCCAAAAGTTTATAATGCACTGAACTACCTTTCTTTTTTAGACATGTTTTCTACCAACCGAAAAATTATTATATTCATCATTTTCCTAAAATAACAAAACAAGGAAACAGGTTAATTTCCAGATATTTCAAATCAAACAACTTAATTTTTTTTTATCTTTGAACGGACAGAACTCCCAAACTTACGACAGGAATTCGTTGGAGTCTTCGATTCTTTTATTTTTCATTACTATTTGCATTTACATAAATCTTCTTCAATTGAATGTACGGACCTTCCCAAATGTTTATATATGTCTGTTAATTTCTATAGACCAAATTAAAATATTAGTAGAAGATAAAAGATGAATGAGAAAATTATCATATTTATTGTTGAAGAAGAGATGTAGTTTTACGTGAAAAGTTAATAAAATATTGTAGTACACCCGTTTATGAGCGAACTTATTACAATGTTAATGATGTATTTTGGGGTGAATAGACGGAGTTAACACTCGGTTGGCATACTTTGTCCATTTGTGGGCGAAGTATCCAGCTTTTTTTCTTTGTTTTTATGGAGGATCTACTTTAATGTGTAGTTCCAAAAAAGTATCCAGTTTGAAGCTAAACTCGAGAAGTATAAATGTAGATAACTTTATTAAGTTTATAAGAGAGACACACAAATAAAATAAAGTAAGAATGTAACTTCTTACTCTCTCAAGGAATGTATAGTTCACTCTTTCTGCAACATCAACACATATATCTATTCCACTTTAAAATAATATAAGGGGTTCATATGATCCTCCCAAAATTAGAATGTATAACAAAAATTTTGATTGAAGTTGGAGTTGGTTTAAGTCATTTCCCAAATTTATTTGACCTCATAATTTAAATATTAAGACAATTTTAAATTATATGGATAATTATATTCTTCATCTTCTATTTTATAGCTATTCAAAAGATGGAAAATTTTAAAATAATATAATGTTCATTGTATTTTTTTTTTTGTACAGAATAAGAAAAAGAGAACTACGCCTAGAATAAAAGAAAAAAGATCGAAATTGAACCCTATAAAAAATGTGTGATGTGTGTCTTTAATTATACAAATATGGTATATTACATAATTTATATAATTTAGAATTTAGTGCACAAAATATTTAAAGTATATTGTTTATTTTATTTCCTTTTTTGATTGTATATGACTACTAAATCTGATAAAATCTTCAAATATTTTCCAGTTCTTAAAAATTGGTTCAAATTCATTTTCTTCAAAAAATAAATTTTAAGTTTTAGTTTCAAAATCTATGGCCAAATGAGAGATTAATTATTATAACTTTATTCCAAGAATCAAAAGGTTTTATATTTATAGTTTTTTGTTGTAAACTGGTGCCGACTAATTGATTGTCATTTCTATTATTTTCTTTAAAATAATTTAAATTATAAAATTTATGTAGTGTTAATGTGTTTTTTAGTATTTAGTATCCTATTAGGGTAGATAATGATGGAGTACTAATTGTGGAAGGAAGGAGTCAATGTAAAGTAACATTTTAATGTACTAATAGTCAAACTACAATAGAAAAATATAGTAATCCTATTGGGTAGATAATGATGGAGTATTCATTGAGTAAGAAATGACTGAATATCAAATAATATTTTAATGTACTATATAGTCAAACTATAGTAGAAAAACATAATATCATGCTTATCTGTACTTATTTCTATAATTGACAATATATATTTCTAAAATATTTTCCGCTTTTATTATATTCATACATAAAGTTTTGAACAAAAGTAACTGTCATATAATTTTATATGAATTGTGTCATGAATTCTTCCAACTTCATTGCTCCAATGGATTATTTTGAAAGCTAGTCAGAAGGTTACAAATTTGAAATAATATCAAGAACAACTTTGACAGATGCAGTAAGATCAACAATTTTATCTAAAGAACTCAAATTTATTGCTGAATCAGTTGAAATTTGGGGAAATGTTTTGTCCATGATTATCAAGAAATAATTGATAGATCTGAGTTTCCTGTTGTTTGCAACACCAAAAAGGAGTTCTTTTTCCGTTTGTGTGATTCTCCCATTTTCCTTGATGGAGGCAAACTGAAAAAACTCAATTTTTATGTGGTTATAATTTATGATTTTATTTATTTTTTAATATTTATATCTACGTTGTGTACATATCTAAATTATTTATCGATACTTGTTGCCTGCCATAGGAGGCTATATCAAGATTAAAGCTTTATGGATGAAATTTTTAAGGTTCTCAACATTTAAATTGTTATTTTTAATGTTGTGGGTTCATATCTAGTAGTTGTTGTATTTATTAAGATTTTTTACACATAAATTCATACTCTATATGGAAGTTTTGGGTTAAGATGAATTATTAATTAATATGTTAATATGTTTATATCTTTTATAACGACGGAGTCATAAAATCATGTATAGAGATAAAATAAATACAAGGTATCACATCTAGTATTTAAACTCATAAGCTAAAATATCTATGAACTTTCTTGATTACTTAACTAGGAATTTTTTATTCTGTTAAGTGAATTCAATTGTTCATATATAATTTTTAAAATCACTTAACCATATTTGCATCACTCTAATTTTGAGCAAGGTGACTCAATTGAACTCTTTTCCTTCCTCTATCTCTTTTCGTGATACCAAAGTACTCTGATAGCTCAAGTAGGTAAAAAGAAATGATCACCTAGTATTTTTTTTATATTCACCAAAATTTAAAATCTGATTTGTTATAATTTTCTGTTCAATTCATTGAATGTCACACTTATCACACTTGATGTTTATTTTGTACTTATTTTGTTGGGTAAGGGGGAATAAAGAGTGTCAGTTTCTATTCCATTTCTGGTCTATCCTTGATCAGAGATTTCTCTATGAAAAATATGAATAGAAATTTGAAGAAGGAGCCCTTGACCCACAGGAGGATTTATTCAATCACTCTCTCCAAAGTTTAGATTATTCAAATTGAACAATTTGTCCTTTGGGTGCTTCCTACTACACCATTATGAAACTATAATTGTGTAGCAACAATCCAAACAAGAAAGATAAAAATGTTTGCAAAGAAAAAAAATACTAGGAAATACTTTCTTTGATCTTACATTGTATGAATTTAGATTCATCGGAAGAAAATTTTATTTTTTTAATTTCTGAATGATTTTTTCTTGATAAGCACAGTGGAAAAAAGTGTATAATGATAGAACCAAGAGAGCTTGTCATTTCAGATAGTGATAACCCTTATTCTTGGAAATGGGGTAAACGCCGCGATTCCAGGTTCATTTCTTTTATATTCTTAATTTGAATACAACTTTATTGTTCTTCTTATAAATTTTTATGCATTTCATTTTGTCATTTACCTCATAGTTCAGACATTTTCTAGTTATTTGCTTGATTATTATTAGGATTCTCCTTTTGTTTGTATTTATAAATTAAAGAATTATTTTTTATTAAATCTTTTGTGTATAAAAGATGAAGATAATGCTCTCTTCAAGGCTACCAAAAATAGGATGAAGAGAGAAGATCAAAAAGGTCAGTGAGTCTACTAGAAGGCAAACCAAGATTTCAACAACCTATAAAGGGACATTGTCTACAATTTTGAAAAGAACGAACACTACACCACAAACTGTTTGTACAAAAATAAAGTTGAAGTTTATAACTCAAATTGGCAAGTGAGAAATTGGCCAATTATTAATATAATCAGACTGTCGATTTAAAATTCTCCAGTCACATGAACAGTGATGTGAAAAATCCTATCAACATGAGTGTGGATAAAGGCAGTCAAGCAATGATGGCAGAAAATAATTCTGAAATGTCAATAACTCAAATTGGAAAGATGGTGTTTATGCCTTGTCATAGCTAAAGACAAGTGCAAATTGAAAATGTATATCATGTTTAGAATATGAAGAAAAACTTAATATCTATATTGCAACTAACATCCTCAAGAAACAATGTCATGTTTGGGATAAATGATATAATCGTATTTTGAAATTAAACATAAAAGCTTTCCTATCATGGAGGGAAGATGAGTTAGATTCAATCTATATTATGTTATCTGAGAATTAATCTTATGCACCTAAGCTACAACAAAATAATAATCATAATGCGACAGTCAAAATTAAAAGGTTTTTCTAGTTTAAAATTAGAGGAGATACTATATGTGTGTTAGATGTCAATATAAAAAAGCACAAGTTTTGTACCGAGAATCAAAGTATGTAGATAAGAATCCACTGCAACCTTCGATATATATGTGTGGCAAACACATTCGCATTCTACATTTCCTTCTGGTACCCAGAATGAAGAGACTAGTCCCTTATCCTCTGCAACTGTTCATGCCTTGAATGAAGATGTTCCTGCCTGCCTGTCCTTTGCAACAAGTAAGTTTTTCTCCCCCTCAACCACCTACTCATGTTGCTACCCGCTCTCAGCGTTATATTCTTAAGCGTAAAACGCCTACAGACTACTCTGCTTTGGTTGTTTCTACTGACACAAAAGTGGTTCCCCAAACTTAGAAACAAGCAGTTCAACATGATTGCTGGCATGATGCAGTATGTGAGGAGATTTTCGCTCTTGTTAAAAACAATACTTAGAGCTTAGTTCCTAAATCTCAAGCACAGAAAGTAATTGTCTGCAAATGGGTTTTTCGATTAAACACAAACAAGATGGCTCAACAGACAGATACAAAGGAAGATTGGTAGCCAAGGTTTTTCATCAACGACCAGGTGTTGACTTTACTTCTACTTTCAGCCGAGTGGTCAAGCCAACTACAATTGGTCTCCTACTAACATTTGTTGTATACTTTAACTGGACTCTCTATTAGCTCGATGTAAATAATGCTTTCCTTCAAGGAACTCTAGCTGAAGAAGTTTATATGTAAGGAACTCTAGCTGAAGAAGTTTATATGGATCAACCGCCTGGGTTCACTCATAAAAGCTATCCTATTTATGTGTGCAAACTTCAAAAAGCAATTTATGGACTCCGTTAAGCTCCTCATGCATGGTATACAAAGTTCAAGAACTTTATTAGTTTTGTATGCTAACAATCAGATCCTCCTCTAGTCATTCTCCGTGGCAGTTGTATTTCTTCTCCTATATGT
Source organism: Solanum sitiens (assembly GCA_016801875.1). Lineage (NCBI taxonomy): Eukaryota > Viridiplantae > Streptophyta > Magnoliopsida > Solanales > Solanaceae > Solanum > Solanum sitiens. The sequence continues at coordinate 3,383,791 of JABWTJ010000049.1, read as the reverse complement.
GGATGATATCATACTCACAGGTTCAAAGTCCAAGCTTTACCATGTTAATGATGCATTGGCTCGTCATTTTTCTCACAAGGACTTATCACCCTTGATATATTTTTTCGGTGTTGAAGTTTTTTCGCCAATCACCAGTCTGTATCTCTCTCAAAAGAAGTATATTTCTGATCTTCTCCAGCGCTTCAACATGATGGAGGCCAATGGAGTCCGTACTCCTTTTGCTTCCTCAGCCATTTTGAAACTAGATGATGGATCTCCGCCTACTGATTGTAAAATCTAGAGGCATTAGCTCTCTTCAATATCTATCTATCATAAGGCCGACGTTGCCTTTGTTGTCAATCACTTATCTCAATTAAAGCACAAACCCTCCTATCAACATTTACAAGCTGCAAAAAGGGTATTGCGGTATCTAAAAGGTACCCGTCACCTATGTTTACTCATTCGACCAGTTGCATCTTTAACCCTAATTGGGGTGGGAATCCTGACGACCGATGATCTACTGGTGCATATGTTGTCGTAATTGGTGGATCTCCTATCAGTTGGTCATCTAAGAAGTAATGAACAATAGCTCACTCCTCCACTGTAGTTGAGTACAAAGCCATTGCCAATGCTCCTGCTGAAACAATTTGGATTGTCAATCTTCTCAAAGAGCTCCACTTCTCCATTCCAAACACTCCGACCATTTGTTGTGAAACCCTTGGTGCAACTTTCCTCTGCAAAAATCCAGTATTCCACACACATATGAAGCATCTAGACTTGGATTATCACTTTGTTCGGGAGATGGTTCAAGATAAGTCTCTTAGTGTCCGTCATGTTTCATTCTCTTTGCAGCTAGCTGACTCTCTTACTAAGATTGTACTTGTTGCCATTTTAATCTCTCATCGATCCAAGATAGGTGTTGTTGAACCACTACCTATCTTGTGGGGCATAATAAGGAAAGATAATCTTAGGATATGTTCTCTTTACTCTTTTCTGATTTTGCAATCTTTTAGATCTTCCATATCTTGTTTGTATCCCTTATTTCATGTAATCTTTGATTCTTTTTATTTAGTTTCCTTTGTATTTTAGCAATCTCTGCTCCTTCTTATGTGTTTAAAGATGGTTAATGTAATATACAAAAATATAGCTTTCTGCAAAATATTTTTAAATAAAAAGGAACTAAATAAAAAGAATCAACAATTAGATGAAATAAGGGATACACACAAGATATAGAAGATCTAACAGATTGCAATATCAGAAAGAGTAAAGAGAACATATCCTGAGATTATTTTCCTTATTATGCGTAAGATAGGTGGTGGTTCAACAACACCTATCTTGGATCAATGAGAGAGGAAACTGGGAGCAGGTACAATCTTCGTAAGAGAGTCAGCTAGCTGCAAAGAGGATGAAACATGACGGACATTAAGAGACTTATCATGAACCAGCTCCCAAACAAAGTGATAATCCAAGTCAAGATGCTTCACACGTGTGTGGAAAGCTGGATTTTTGCAGAGGAAAGTGTCACCAAGGTTGTCACAACAAATGGTTAGAGTGTTTGGAATGGAGAAGCAGAGCTCTTTGAGAAAATTGACAATCCAAATTATTTCAGCAGTAGCATTGGCAATGGCTTTGTACTCAGCTTTAGTGGAGGAGCGAGCTACTGTTTGTTGATTCTTAGACGACCAACTGATAGGAGAGCCGCCAAGTCAGACAATATATGCATCAGTAGAGCATCGGTCATCAGGATTCCCACCCAAATAAGAATCTGAATATTAGGTTTAAAGGTGCAACTAGTCGAATGAGTAAACATAGGTGATTGGTACCTTTTAGATACCGTAATACCCTTTTTGCAGCTTGCAAATGTTTATAAGAGGATTTGGCGTGAATTGAGATAAATGATTGACAACAAAGGCAATGGTAGGCCTCGTGATAGATAGATATTGAAGTGAGACAATGAGCCTGTAGATTTTACAATAAGTAGGCGGAGATCCATCATCTAGTTTCAAAATGGCTGAGGAAGCAAGAGGAGTACAGACTCCCTTGGCCTCCATCATGTTCATGCGCTGGAGAAGATTAGTACATACTTCTTTTGAGAGAGATACAGACTGGTGGATTGGCGACAAACTTCAACACCGAGAAAATATGTCAAAGGATATAAGCCCTTAAGAGAAAAATGAAGAGCCAATGCATCATTAATATGGTAAAGCTTGGACTTTGAAGATCATGTGAGTATGATATCATCCACATATAAGAGAAGAAATACAACAGAGTATGTGCCATGGAGAATGAGTAGAGAAGGATCTGATTGTGAGCATACAAAACCAATTGAAGCGATAAAGTTCTTGAACTCTGTATACCATGCGCGAGGAGCTTGACGGAGTCCATAAATTGATTTTTGAAGTTTGAACACATGATTAGGATAGCTTTTATGGGTGAACCCAGGCGGTTGATCCATATAAACTTCTTCAGCTAGAGTTCCTTGAAGGAAAGCATTATTTACATCGAGCTAATAGAGAGGCCAGTTAAAGTATACAATAAATGTTAGTAGGAGACGAATTGTAGTTGGCTTAACCACTAGGCTGAAAGTAGAAGTAAAGTCAACACTTGGCCGTTGATAAAAATCCTTGGCTACCAATATTCCTTTGTATCTGTCTATTGAGCCATCTTGTTTGTGTTTAATTCGAAAAACCCACTTGTACCCAATTACGTTTTGTTCTTGAGATTTAGGAACTAAGATCCAAGTAATATTTTTAACAAGAGCGGCAATCTCCTCACACATTGCATCACGCCAAGAATCATGTTGAACTGCTTGCTTTTAAGTTCGTGGAATCACTGTTATGTCAATAGAAACAACCAAAGCAAAGTAGTCCGTAGGCCTTTTAGGCTTAAAAATATTATGCTGAGAGCGGGTAGCAACACGAGTAGGTAGTTAAGGGGGAACAAAACTTACTTATTGCAAAGGAGAGGCATGAGCATATTCACTCAAGGTAGGAACAATCGCTGAGTATAAGGGACTAGTCTTTTCATTGTGAGTACCAGAAGGAGATGTGGAATGAAAATGTGTTTGCAATGGGGATGAAGAAGATGGTGGTGGTGTGTACTTCATCGGTAAAACATGAGCTGACATAGGAACTAATGGAACATCTGTTAGAGACACGGGAGGAGATATGGTTTCAGAACGACATGTATCGTTGGTGATTGAGTTATGAAGCCATAAATGTATTCCTTGTGGTGTAACGTGAGGTAGCCCATGAGGAATAGATTTAAAAGGAAAACTCATTTCCTGAATGATTACATGACGAGAGAGAAATATTTTGGAAGTAGATGGATCAAGGCATTGGTAACAATGGTGGGTGACAGAGTAACCAAGAAAGACACAAGGGTGAGATTTTGGTTTCAGTTTATGCTTATTGTAGGGTTTTAACAAGGGATAACATAAGCAACCAAAAGTACAAAGCGAGGAATAATTGGGGTTGACATGAAAAAGGGCTTCAAATAGAGACTTTCCTTGAAGGATAGGTGTAGGCATACGGTTAATGAGGTAGACGTCATTTTGACAAGCGTAAGACCAATATTGAAGAGGCATAAAGACTTGATGTAGTAAAGTTAAAGCTGTCTCCAATGTATGTCGATGGCGACGTTCAGTAGTACCAACTCATTGGGGTGTATAAGGGGGTGAAACAAATGTTGGATGCCCATGTTAACCAGCGTCTTAGTTAAGCCTTAGTACTCACCACCACCATCTTTTACACACTCAACCTCCTTGTTTCTCAACTGCTTGACTTGGCGATCGAGGATCTCAATCGAAACTTCTTTATAAAAGAGGTTCTCATCCACTCCTAAACCTTCTATAGGTAGAATAGACACCGGGTCGCCTATGCATTTCTTGAGCATAGAAACATGAAATATTGGATGAACCAAAGCTAGTTCACTAGGTAGTTTCAACTCATAGGCAAACTTATCAATTCATTGTAAAACCTCATAAGGACCAACATACTGGGGACTTAACTTCCCCTTTCTACCGAATCTCATCACCCCTTTCATAGGTGGAATCTTCAAGTAAACATGATCACTTATTTCGAACTCAAGATCTCTTCTTCCATTGTCAACATAAGACTTTTGCCGACTATAGGCTGTCTTCAATCTATACCTTGTGATTCGAACATTCTCTATAGCCTCATAGATAATCTCTGGACCAAGGAGTGAGGACTCACCAACCTCAAACCATCCATCTGGAGACCTACATCTTCTACCATAAAGAGCTTCAAAAGGTGCCATGGAGATGCTAGAATGATAGCTATTGTTGTAAGAGAACTCGATCAAAGGTAAGTGATCATCCCAACTTACCTTGAAGTCAATACACATGATCTTAACATGTCTTCAAGGGTCTAAATGGTACGTTCCGCTTGACCATCCGTCTGAGGATGAAATGCGGTGCTAAGTTTCACTTGAGTACCTAAACCCTTTTGAAAAGCCTTACAAAAACGAGAAGTGAATTGGGCACCTTTATCCTAAATGATGGACAAAGGAATCCCATGAAGACTCACAATCTCATTAATGTAGATCCTTGCATAATCTTCAGCCGTGTAAGTAGACTTAACAGGAATAAAATGGGTAGATTTGGTCAACCTATCCACGATAACACATATCAAATCATTTTGCCTCAGGGTTCGGGGCAACCCAACAACAAAATCCATATTTATGGCTTACCACTTCCAAGTAGGAACATCCATGATTTGGGTTAAACCACCCGGTTTAAGATGCTCAGCTTTAACTTGTTGGTAGTTTGGACACTTAGCAACCAACTCTGCTATGTCCCTTTTTAAACCATTCCACCAATAGATCTCTTTAAGGAAATGATACATTTTGGTGGCACCCGGATGTATAGAATAGCGAGAACCATGAGCTTCTTCTAGAATTCGATTTCTCAAATCCTCAACACGGGTACACAAAATCACCCTTGGTACCTAAGAAAACCATCCCCCCTTGGTAGAATGACTCATTGAGCTTACCACGTACCGATTTCTTCAACTCCATCAATAGTGGATCAAGATGCTGCTTAGATTTCACCTCCACCACAAATGATGAGTCAGAGTTATGATGGATCATGAAACCACCATTTGGAGAATCTTCTAACCTCACACCTAATCGAGCCAACATATGACCATCTTTCACAAGTTGTTTCTTCTCTTCTTCCATATGAGACACACTACCCATAGTCATACGACTCAAAGCATCCGCAACCACATTGGCCTTACCAGGGTGGTAAAGGACACTCATGTCGTAATCCTTCAACAATTCTAACCATCTTCTCTGTCGCAGATTTAACTCCTTTTGTGTAAACACATATTGAATACTTTTATGGTTGGTAAATACATCAACATGCACACCATACAAGTTGTGTCTCCATATTTTCAAGGCAAAAACTACAGCAGCTAACTCAAGGTCATGAGTTGGGTAATTCTTCTCATGAACTTTGAGTTGCCTAGAAGCATAAGATATCACTTTACCATGCTGCATGAGGACACATCCCAAGCCCACTCGGGAAGCATCACAATACACTACAAATCCTTCATTTTCCTCCGGTAAGGTCAACACCGGAGCGGAGGTAAGCTTATCTTTCAACTCTTGAAAACCTTTTTCAAAAGCTTCCGACCACTCAAAATTTACCTTCTTTTGGGTCAAAGTTGTCAAAGGAGAAGCAATGGACGAAAATCCATCAACAAACCTTCTATAATACCCGGCTAGACCCAAGAAACTCCTTATGTCAGTGGGAGTCAAAGGTCTAGGCAAATTTCTGACCGCATCTGTCTTCTTCGGATCAACCTCTACACCATCACCAAAGATAATATGGACAAGAAAAGCAACTGACCTCAACCAAAATTCACAGTGTTCTTTGAGGACTTGCAAGGCCAACCTCAAGTGACTGTCATGCTCATCGTCATTCTTAGAGTATATCAAAATATCATCAATGAACACAATCACAAATGAGTCAAGGTAATCTCAAAAAACTCCATTCATTAGGTCCATAAACGCCGCCGGGGCATTTTTTAAGCCAAAAGAGATCACTAGAAAATCATAGTGACCATACCTAGTTCGGAAAACTGTTTTGGGAACATCTTCACCTCTCACTCTAAGTTGGTGATATCCCGACCTTAAGTAAATCTTGGAAAAGTAGCTAGCACCTTGGAGTTGATAAAATAGATCATCAATCTGAGAGAGAGGATACTTGTTCTCTTTGGTGACCTTATTAAGTTGGCGATAATCAATGCACATTCTAAGAGACCCATCTGTCTTATTCACAAACAAGACCGGAGCACCCCATGGAGAAATACTAGGCTGAATAAAACCCTTGTCTAGTAAATCTTTGAGTTGGAGATTCAACTCTTTCAATTCAGCCTGAGCCATCCTATATGGAAGAATTGAAATGGGATTCATATCCACTAATAAATCAATGCCAAAGTCAATTTCCCGTTCGGGAGGAACTCCTGGAAGGTCATTAGGAAATACTTTTGGGAATTCTCTCACTACAAGAACTGACTCAATAGAAGGAGTTTCACATTCTAGGTCCTTAACCCTCACCACATTGTATAAACAACCCTTGTCTATCATCTTATAGGCCTTCAAGCAAGAAATAATTTGACCCGTTGGCATATAATTTCCCCCCTTCCACTCTAGAATGGGTTTATTTGGGAATTGAAACTGTACTACCCTTGTTCTACAATCTATGGAAGCAAAACATGCATGAAGCCAATCCATACCCAAGATGATATCAAAATCAAACATGTCAAGTTCTACCAAATCAGCAAGAGTAACTCTATTGGGCAACATTACAGGACATTTCCTATAGACTCTTTTTTGCAACCACAGAGTAACCCATTGGGGTTCAAACCGAAAAGGGTTCAATCAAAACATCAGGAAGTACATCAAACTTCCTAGACACCAAAGGTGTAACAAAAGAAAGAGTAGCACCTGGGTCAAGCAAAACATAAACATTAATAGAGAAAACTTGTAACATACCCGTCACAACGTCGGGAGAGCTTTCTTGTTCACCCTTATCCTTGAGTGCATAAAAATGGTTCCTTTTTGGAGCTTCAGAACTAGGACCGCTTGGTTTAGCTTGACCATTACCCTTGCCTTGGATTCTCATATTAGGATAATCTTTCACCATATGGCCACCCTTGCCACAACCATAGCAACTATTAGTCCCAACAAGACATTCATCCGCATGTTTCTTACCACACTTACCACAAGTTGGTCTCTCTTTTGGTGGATCAACATTTCTCCCCTTTTGAGGTTTAGGATTACAACCTCTATTATTGATATTCTTGGAGAAATTAGAAGGAACCTGATTTGAAAACCTCTTCTTGAACTTAGTCTTGTCTTGCACATCAACCCTATTCTTAGAGGAACCACTTTCAAAAGACCTTGCTTTCTTAGCTTCCCTAGTCTTTTTCCTTAGACGACTATCCTCAACCTGTTGAACATGAACCATCAACCTAGAAAGATCCATATTGTCTTGAAGCATGCCTGCACGACATTCTTCTTCAAACTCTTCGGACATGCCCGTTACAAAATGGCTCATCTCATCCCTATCATTCAAACCAAAGAAGAAGCGTATTTGGACATCTTAATGAACTTTAAAGAGTATTCCTTGACACTCATACCTCCTTGACGAAGGTTGATAAACTCCTCTACCTTAGCTTCCCTTTGCTCCCTTGGAAAGAATCTGTCAAGAAATGCCTTTTTGAAGATCTCCCAAGTAACGCGACCACCTACTAAAGCCCTACTATCCTTCCACTGATTGTACCATGTCTGAGCCACGTCCTTAAGTTGATAAGCAGAAAGTTCAGCCTTCTCAGTAGTACTCACTCCCATAGCAAACAAAATCTTGTAGACCTCATCAAGGAAATCTTGGGGGTCTTCATAAACTTTTGATCCAAAGTACATGGGAGGATTCATCCTCGTAAAATCCCTCATACGGCTAGCCATAGTACTAGCATGTGGGTTCTCTCGAGGTGCAAACTCTTTGTTAGCTTGTGCCGTAATAGCCTGAGCTTGGGTGGTTATGGCTTGGGCCATTTGAAACAGGGATGCCCTCACCTCACCATCCGTAATAGCCGGAGGATTCAGCGGAACTTGATCATTTGCAGCAGCTTGCACCTGAGGAGGAACTTGATTTCCTTGGGGAGTAGCCCCCGCATTCACAATCTCTTCTCTTACTCTTCTCGCGGATGTTCTTCATGTGTTCATCGCTTATAACCACAAGAAAGGGATTAGATTCTAAACGAAAAATAGTGTCAAAACTCTAAAGGCACGACATAGAAGTATCAAGAAAAGAGAAGTTTCCTAGTCATCACATATCCTCTCATCCATAATTGTGGCGCGCTTCAAAACCATGAACAAGATACTATGTAATGTGGTTTAGTGAGACATTGATCCTCAGGATATTTAACATCATGCTCTGATACCAAGCTTGTCACACCTGGAGAGCATACCCAGATGCGACCGGCGTTGTCGTCCTCTCAGTGGACTCAGACAAGCCCTTAGCATTGTCCATAACATGTGATCAGTAAAAACTGCGGAAAATTAAAACTTTTATATACTATGTGAAGTATACTTAGACTTCACATTTAAAATTTATAAAGACATACGATATTCTAAAAATACTTATCTCACATATATTAAAACCATCTAAGAGTACAAATCTGGACTTAGACAATAAATAATAATTATGTCATATAGGCCTTAGTACAAAAGAATCCAAAGAACATAACGGAAATAGCGTATTCTTAAAACTATTAAAAATATACCTAAGCTAGAATGTTGAAAATATAGCATCCCCGAACATGAGGACCTACCAAGACTTGTAGAAAGAGTTACAAGCTTCTTCAAATCAACCTCCTTAAACTTCAATGGCCGGAACCTACAGTTGTAGTAATATAAAGTAATGGGTTAGTACGCCACATGTACTAAGTATGGGTATATGCACATACATGAAAAAGGATCATTTATCATCTCTTTGGAAAAGTATGCTAAGTTATGAGAATGTCTTCAATGCACATACCATAGAACATGTACAAGTTAAGGATTCCACCAACATAAAGCATGACCATAATCAAAGACATGTTATCATAGAGTCATGTTAACATTTCATATTCAATAGATTATATAAACATAACATACAAACACGTACCAATGATCCCATCCACAACCTACATGTGCAATGGTCATGTGAAGCCTCATAACCCCACACAACCAAGTAGATAAGATAGGAGACCATGAGTAAAGCTTTGGTTCATATAACTTGTAACATTAGTAGTCATCACTTCAATATTCCAAAAATAGGAGGTTATTTCGAATAGAAGAGAGAAAGCGTAAAGCGATGGGTTGGAGTCCAGGCTTCTAGATGTAGATAATAAGGCAAATTTAACAATGTAACCCAATAACATATTCATCCTAATGACCAACATCATATAAGAGTAACATCATATATCATAAACATATATCTTTCATGTTATCATATTACATAAGAACAATCTTCTAGGACTTCCCTTAAATTCAACTTGTGCAATGTCTAGGTAGAGTCTCATACCCCTACCTCTACTATGTAGATTCCTCAAGTCACCCTAGTCAACGTTTATTTACTTGTCTTTAATTTTACATGAGGGAACAAATGCCTTACCCGACATAGACCATGTGAGCTAAACATGGAATCCAGTGTCATAAAACCCCACACCAAAAGAAGGTGGTCTACCGGCCAAAGTAGAACCAAACATGACATAGCTTTCTAGGTGGATCCACTAGCTAGTATCTTATGGTGGAAACATAGTTCAAGAACTACGAGATGTATTAGAGACCCATAGTTCCACATTACATGGCAGCCTGTATCTCATGAGAGTCATTGTGAACCTACCTTCCAACTAGGGAAGGGACACCTATCATATCTAGCTCATTGGTGCTTAGCTTAAGTCCCTTTCTTGAATAACCTTTAATTTGTCTTTTATCATAAACTTATCATAGGTCATAGGAGATTAACTCCTTGTATAAACATGATCATGAGCTCTTTTGGATTAGATGAGAATTTTCTTTCATTCTAACCCTTCGTTTGTGAGATTAACATAACATAGTCATCTTGTGTGAAGCATACAAGAGAATCTCGTAACTTGCATTTATCGTGTTCTTTTCATGATCTCACAAATAACATGTTCATAGCCCAACATATACACATAGCAACATCGTACATACTTTCAAAACATATCATCATGATTTATAGGCTATAATAAACATTGTAGAGTAATCACAACTTTAGAAGACTTACCTGTTGCTTCCAAGAACCTTATTCAAGAACTTACGTTCAACTTACAACATTCATAACCATAACATGGTGGAATACTCAATAGCGTAATCAATAAAAACTCTTCAAATCATATACAAGATCAATTCATAATGTAGGGTAAAGGAAAGGGTCATTTAAGAGTTCATTCTAGTCTTAGTTTCAATCCCTACGTTTTCATATTATCAATTAGTAGAAATAATCATACGAAACCATCATCTAAATAAGGCTTCACACGAAATTCAAACATAACTAACCACATACTCATCAATTCGTGTGAAATAGACCATAGAAAACACTTACTATTCATTGAAGATCATAATTCTAAAGTTAGGAAGAAAATCCATTTTGTAGAGTAAAAACCCTAGTATTTGAAGTTCTTGAAAACCATCTTTGAAAGGACCTCTTGGGAAAAGGAATACCAAGAGTGAAAAACCTATACCTTATAGATGAAGAATCCACGAAAATTGGATGAAAAACTTGAAGTCTTTGTCTTTTTCCTTAAGCTCTTCTTGTTGTTCAATGGAGTTTGGAAAATAGAGCGTTCTTGAGAGAGATGAGAGAATTTTCATTTGAATCTGATTTAGACGCGTAAAAGTGGTCTAAAACTAACCTAATATCCATATATAGTCGTCCTATGAATTACCCAAAAGACCCTCCACTTAAATAGGTCTTTATAAGAAGTTAAATTACCAAAAATACGACTTTAACAATTCCGGGAAGTGGCTACGCATCGCAGGGCCAATTCCCATTATTTTTTTGAATTTTTGGTTTGAGGCAGTGAGGTGCGTGTCAGCCTCGCGTCGCGAGGCTTCCTGTCAAATCTTGAGGCAGTGACCTGCATGACAGCCACGCGTCGCACACTCTAAGTCCACATCTTGTTCGCGCAGGCTGCTTTGGCAGCCTGCCTACCCATGTTGGGGTCCTCCCCAAGGACCCTTCGGGTGGTCCTTGGGGTGTCGTTACCGAACATTAGGACCCTTTGTAATACATACTACCTATACAAGGTCTCGTTACAAGTTTTGGACTTTATTTGACACCTCAAAACCTTCACCAAACATAGGGACGTCAACTAGTTCAAATTAGCTAGTTTCCGGACGTCAAGGTCTTTCTTAGTCGTTTTGGCTCTAACCTTTTACAAATGAGTTTATTACATTAATATAGGTCTGGAAACATAATTTTTAACATTATTTAATAGATTAAGCTCTAGTCTAAGTCATGGCATTTTCGGAGTGTTACATAGGTGAAATTTGTCGAGAGTGCACCTGTAAGCTTAACACTCCACTCATATGGGCTACATATATTCATTAAGAGTTTTATCAACTCAACCTTCACACACTACAGGGAACAATGCACTCACATCATAGGGAAGGAATAAAGAGATAGTGCATTTTCACAACAAGTCATCATATGATCACTTTTTCCCTTTGAACCTGGTTATAGGATCTGTAGTCCCCAGGTTGGGTTTCCTCAAATATGACTCAAGGATTTATAGGATTCAATCCCATCCCCCTCGATGTGCTCCAAACTTTTTCTCTTGTTAAGGCCATAGTAAGTGGATCTGCAAGATCATCACAAGATTTGATATAATCAACATTAATGTTACCATTTGTCAAATATGATCTTACATTACTGTGCTTCCTCCTTATAGGTCTGGATTTACTGTTGTAATAACAATTTTGAACTCTACCAATTGCAGCGGACTATCTGAATGAATTAAAATAGAAGAAATTAGTTTTTCAAATAAGGAATTTGAAACAATAAATCTCTTAACCAATTCGCTTCCTCACTAGCTGAAGCTTAATCAATTAGTTCAGCCTCCATGGTAGAGTTAGCAATTATAGTTTGTTTTTTTGATCTCCAAAAAACAGCACCACCACCTAAAGTAAAGATATAACCTGTGGTAGAACAAGAATCACCTGATGAAGTGTTCCAATCTGTATCACAAAAACCTTCAAGTACAACATGATATTTTTTATAGAACAAATCATAATTTTTCGTTCCAATTAAACATCTCATAACTCTTATTACAGCAAGTCAATGTTTATTACCTGACTTGCTTGTAAACCTGCCAAGTATTCCTACTGCATATGCAATATCAGGACTAGTATAATCAGTCACATATCTCAAACTTCCAATTATACTAACATATTTCTTTTGATTTATTACATCATTTTCACTTTCAACAGGAAATAAGTGAACACTTGAATCAAAAGGAGTAGCAACATGCTTGATCATGAAAATTATATTTTTTTAAAATTTTCTCAACATAATGTGACTGGTCAAGGATAATTCCCTCAAATGTTCTTGTTATTTTTATTCCAAGAATAAAATTTATCTCACCAAGATCTTTCATATCAAAATGGCTTCTAAGAACATTTTTAGCTTCATCAGTAACATGCATGTTAGAGCCAAAGATCAACAAATCATAAACATATATGCTAATAATCACATGTGAATTACTTAAAGACTTATAATATATGCACTTATCACATTCGTTTGTTTTTAAATCATTTTCAATCATATATGAATCAAAAATTTCATGTCATTGCTTTGGTCTCTTTTTCAAGCCATATAGGGATTTAGTAAGTTTACATAATTTTCTTTCTTAGCCTGCTTCAACAAAACACTCGAGTTGATCCATATAAATTGCTTCATTTAGGTCTCCATTTAGAAAAGTTGTTTTACATCAACTTGATGAATAAAAAATTATAGTCATAGCAATTAAAAGTCTTATGGATGTAATTATTCTTATCGGAGAAAAAGTATCAAGAAATTCTAGGCCTTCTAGTTGTTTAAAATCTCTTTCAACTAGCGTAGCCTTATATATATCAATAGATCCATCCAGTTTCAATTTTTTTGTAAGACCCATTAACAACTAATAGTTTTACAACTCGGTGGTAAATCAACTAATTTCAGATTTTTATTAGAAATTAGAGATTCTATTTCATCATTTATAGCCTCTTTCCAAAAAATAGAATCATGTGAAGATAATGCTTCTTTCGGAGTTATAAGGTCATCTCTAACATTAAACACATAAAAATCAGGAACAAAATCTTTTTCTACTCTAGATCTTTTACTTATTTTTAACTCAACATCATCAACTTCTTCATTTATCAAAGTAGAAGTAGAAGAACTAGGTAGCGACAAAATATTTTGTTCAATCCTTTGACCCCCACTAATTTTAGAATAAAAAAGAAATTTATTTTCATGAAAAATAGCATCACCAGATTCTATCACAATATTATCTTCAAGATTAAAAAAATCTATAGGGTGTACTATTTGAAGCATAACCAAGAAAAGCACAAGTAGTAACTTTCTTACCCAACATTGTAATCTTGGGATCCATTAGCCTCACAAAGGCTAGACAACCCCAAATTCTTAGATATCCCAAACATGGCTTGTAACCTTTCCACAATTCAAAAGTAGTCAATTTATACTTTTTATGAGGCACACGATTCAACACGTAACAAGAAGTTAAAATAGCTTTACCCAAAAAATTTAAAGGTGCATGTGACTCAATAAGCATGGCATTAGTCAATTCAATCAAAGTACTATTTTTCCTTTCCGCTACTCCATTAGATGAAGGAGAGTAAGGAGGAGTAGTTTCATGAATTATTCCCAATAATCTAACAAAAGAATTAAACTCATTTAATTCATGTTCACACCGTCTATCACTTCTAATTTTTTTTTTAATTTTCTTCTAAACTGATTTTCAATTTCATGGAGATAAGTTTTGAAATTTTCAAAAGCATCACTTTTATTTTTCATCAAATACACATATGTAAACTTAGAAAAATGATCAATGAAAAGTGATAAAATATCTATTGCCTCCACGAGTTAAAATTCCACCAAGTTCACAAATATCAGTATGAACTAATTCTAACAAATCACTCTTTCTTTCAACTTGAAAATGAGGTCTTTTAGTGATTTTAGCTTTACTACGAGTCTCACACTTTTCAAAATTTCTTTTAATCATTGGGATTAATCCTAAACTACTCATGATTAAAACATCGTGATCATTAATATGACACAAACGAGCATGCCAAAAATTGGTAGATGAAAGCATATAAACAGAAGTAGAAGTTTTATTCATCTCAACATTCAACTTAAACTTCTCATCACATGCATACCCCTTCCCCACAAAACTACCCTTCTTCACTATTACATATAGATCAGATTCATAATCTATTTAAAACCTACTTTATTAAGAAGAAAACTTGACATTAATTTTTTTCTCATGGAAGGAGTATAAAGAACATCTTTTAAAGTTAATATCCTTCCAGAAGTAAAACACAATTCGACATCTCCCTTTTCAAGTACTTGAGTAGTGTGAGCATCACCAAGCATGATGATTTTCCTCAAAATGAGTATATTTTTTAAACCAGTCTTTGTCATAACAGACATGACGGTTTGCACCAGAATCAGTCCACCATCGATCAACATTCTCAACCATGTTTATGTCGGTAATCACCGCCACAAAAGTTTCTTCGATAATGTTTGCCTGAGGGTTAGGATCACGTTTACGTAATTTGAAAATCGAGCAATGTGCCCACTCTTGCCACAAACAAAGCATGGTCACTTTTCTTGGACTTGGTGATTTTGTGCTTGGTTATTTTCGCCATTATTTTTCTTGGGTGGTCTATCATTATTTTTCTTGAATTTTTTCTTCTTAGGCTTCAAAGAAGTATTTTTGTGAGTTTCAAGAGTAGCATTATTCGAAGTAATTAAATTTACCTTCGTTGTGATATCGTTCTCTCCTGTTTGTAAAAGTGCATCGTGGCCTCTTGCTTCTTCTTCCATGCGGATTTTCATTATCAAGGTTTCAAGAGAGGTTTCCTTTTGCTCGTGGCGCATAGTTTTTTTTGAAATTCCTTCCAAGACGGTGGAAGTTTATCCACTATGCCACAAACAATAAGGTTATGTCTAATTTTAACCTCTTCGGACCTAAGCTCTCCAACAATCATTATGAAGTCTTGAGCTTGATCTACCACTGATTTGTTGTCCACCATTTGGAAACAAAAAAATCTACTAACTGCATATTTTTTCGCTCCAGCCTCTTTGGTATCATTTTACTATGCAATGCTTTTCAAATTTTCTTTGCACTAGAGTAAGTTCTATCATAATAATCATAAAAATTGTCAGATAGATAATTAAGAAGATAATACCGACACTTATAGGAATCACCATCGTACTTTTCCACTTTCTATGGATGAGAAATAGTTTCATCATCATTCATAGAGGTGATGTCTTCTTTATTAGGATTCTTCTCAGTTAACACATAAGAAACATTGAGAAGACCTAAGTAGAAAAGTATTTTACCCTTCCATCTCTTAAAATGGTTACCATTGGATCGAAATGGCTTGTTAAGATCTCCCATCTTGACATCCGCTGTTTTTTTAATTGTAGTCATGTTGAGTCTCCTTAAAATTATTTTTGAAAAACTTACAAGATAACAAAAATACAAGAATACAACTAAAAAATGAAATGAAGAAATAAAATTTCTTCAGGAAGAGGTGCAGATATCTCGCTCTCTTGAAGGAGATTCAAGCCCACTGCACCAAATGTTTTCACCGGTCCAGCAGTAGTCCTCTTGACGTATCCCCTCCAGGATACAACAACCTATTCACAAAAGATAACTCAACAACTCTGGACAAGAGTTGAGTCTAAAGCTTCACAAAAAGTAACACCACCCTTCAACTAATAAGAACTCGCTTTTAGACAAACTTTATGCACTCTATATTTTCTTGCGTGTTGTGTGTCCCTCAAACCAAATAAAGATCATCACAATGTATACTACAAGAAGTCTTCCTAGCAATAAATAGAAAGATAAGTGGTGTAGTAAATTGTGAAGATAATCGTCGTAGGAGTTACATAAGTTACCAGG
The DNA here is from genome assembly GCA_016801875.1 of Solanum sitiens. Taxonomy (NCBI): domain Eukaryota; kingdom Viridiplantae; phylum Streptophyta; class Magnoliopsida; order Solanales; family Solanaceae; genus Solanum; species Solanum sitiens. Next base: position 3,367,589 of record JABWTJ010000049.1, on the reverse strand, counting down.
TATAATGGAGGAAGAATAATGAGATTTCAATATGAGGAAGTAATGGCCATCTATGACCATTACACGTTTTGCCAAACAAAACCACTAAGTGGTCAACAACGTTCACAACATTGAATCACTAATAAGCATGGCAATTAAGCCAAACATAAGTGTCAGACAGAAGTAATGCACCTAGGCAATTATGCCTAATTTCTGACATATGAGTGAAACAAAAGAAGAGAAAACATTTTAACATAATCAAAAAAATATTAAAATGCTCACAGAATCTCATTGATCCATCAGTTTCTATGTTTCTAGCTTTATATTAGAAAAGATCTTTGATGATTCCGAGGGAGGCGAAAGCTTTTTTGGATTTCATCTGATGGATCAATTCCAACTATGTCAAAGGAAGAAAATATGGTGTTATAATTTGGATGTTGTTGTTCCCAAAGATTTTTGTTGTTTTGGATAATTCATCAGTTTCATCTCCTTCTTATTTAGATGCTAAATCTTATAAAGTATGACATAAGTCTATGTTTATAATGAATTTGTGTGGAATATAGAGAGAAATGATAATCCTGCTAAGTAAAAATAAATTTGACTAACAAGATGATACAATTATTGTGATAGTTTCTCACGTACCAAGACCAATGATAGAGGGTGCATGGCTGATTCCAGCTAATATTCCTGCAGCCTTCAGGTCTGTATGAGCTCGTCCACACACCTAATCCTTCTGACATCTTGTCCCCCTTTGTCTCTTTGTCCACATCATAAGAGTCCAAACCTTCCTTATCCTGTAGCATTTTATTTTTATTCCCTTTATCGAGAATGATTTCTCAGGTAACCAACTTTCCCGACTCTCTTTGTTCTTTCCCTCAAGTGTCATATGTATTAATCAATCTTCACCCTATACAAGAAGTGAACTAATGGAATGACATGATCAATGACTTGGAAGAAATTATACCTCGTGTATCTGATGATTCTCAAAATTTTTCCATAATATTTTTATACTTGATTGGATCTCTCACTGGAAAAATCTACTTTGTTTCACAACTGCTTACAAATTCCTCTATTTCAGTTGGTTGAACGAATATTTGTGACACATCGGTGTTTCCAGCATAAAAAATTCCTTTTGATACTATCCTTAGTATCATCAAAGGGTTTTAAATTGTTCACTACATATATAAAATGAGACTTTTTGTCATTACATAACAGAGGATTTAACAACACGATACAACAAAACTTAAGTTGTATTTATAAGCAAACATTGTATTCAAATTAACAATAGGTAATAACCATCATCCAAAGTAAATTTCTTAATTCTCATTATAAATTCATTTATTACATTAAGATTAGATCTTTAACGCGATAATGCAAAAGTTCCATCTAGGCCTTTTTTACGGAAGTACTCACAATAGTCTTTCACTGTGGTTGCACAATATTTTGGAGGGTTATGTGCTGACAACAATTCAGAAATTGGTCCATAAATCTTGGAAGCTGACATTAAATCTGTGCCAAAGAAGCACAAAATTGATACTCTTGGTCCAACTTTCTTTGTGAATACGGTGTCAACACTTGTGTACTTTTCATTTGAGATGAGCTGAAAAAAACAATCAAAATAAGCAAATTGTATATTCACTAGTATCAGTTGCAGATGGATAGAAAATAAAAGGAATACTAGCCTGCAGAAGATCTCTAATGTTGATTACAAGAGCACCGCGCATAGGAGGAACATGAACCCACAGATTCTGGTGAAGCACTTGGAGTCCTCCGATGTGATCTTGTAGAAGCACTGTGAGAAATTCATTGTCAGAATGTTTGTTGGTGCCTATGGTAAGTTCTGGCTGAGGGCATGCTGGTCAGTAAAGGTGGTAACTTCTGGCTGAGGGCATGCTGGTCAGTAAAGGTGGTAACTTCTGGCTGAGGGCATGCTGGATAGTAAGGGCCAAAACACCAAGCCCCTCCACACAATCCATATCTTTGAGATGAAAACGATCAATGCCAAGACCTTCACACAATAATCGAAGCAAGGAACAACCCAATATCATCATATGCTAAGAGTAACCCATTAGTATTTCCCTGCAACAATTTTGTAAAATTAACGAAACAGCACATCTCAGTTGTTATCAACACATAATACATATTCAATTATTTGTTGGTTTTCTAATTCATATTCATATTCAGAACATACACCTACATGATCTTGAAAATTCTTTTGGATTGGAGGCCGATTAGGAACCAATTTCTTTTAAAAAATGTAATCTCTCCAATTTGCAGCTGGAACAGAAGGGTTATACAAATAAAAATTGCTAGAATTAACCACCTTTTTCGTGATATATCGAGTGTAATACTATTTCTTAATCTTGATATCTTGCTCAATAAAGATGTCACGATCCTCGCAACATTTTATCAAGTACATATATTGGAATACAATGATTAACCACTTTGAAGAAACCCTATGTCTCTGATGCATCTCTTACTCCAAAATCTTTTTATGCTTGATTACATCCATCTCGTCGATACCTTCAAGGTCAATGACTGGATAATTGAAGTGTGTTTCACATGTATCATAGGAATCTGTCCTGTTTTCTGGTGGTAGAATAAATATTTCAGGTATCTTAGTGGTTCCAGCATCAATAAACCCTTAGACACCAGCCTTTGTATCATCAAAGGCTTTTAATTTACCCATTCTATGATAATTACTTCTCTGATCAACTGTGGCCTAAAATTATCAGTGCTAGATACTACCATCTTATGGATTAGTAGAGTTCCTAAGAGGCAGCATGCGATGATATGAATACATATTACAATTCATGCACAACATTATCATCCTAGTGTCCACAAAAATGAAGAGGTTAAAAATAGGCGTAAAACATAAATGTGTCCTTTAATTTGGTCCAAGATTATATTTATGTTCTCCAACTTTGAGTTTGTATCAGTAGACACATAAACTTGTACAAGTAGAAACGTATCTCCAATATGACGTTGTACATTGCAATTCATATCCTATGTGACGTCTGACATGTGTTATGTAATGTAGGAGACATGTGTCTACCTGTTCAACTTTATACAAGTATTTATGTGGAGCCCCGAGCCCCCACCCTAGACGTGACATGGAACAAGGAACTCCTATACGCGTGAGAGTACAAGCCAACCTGCTTAACCTGAACAATCCAATATAAAGATCAATTTAAATATTAATGCAGAAAGTAAGATCCATTTCAATTAGGGAAAATGCATAAGTACCCCCTCAACCTATGCCTGAAATCTCAGAGACACACTTATACTATACTAAGGTCCTATTACCCCCCTGAACTTATTTTATAAATAATTTTATACCCCTTTTCAGCCTACGTGGCACTGGTTTGAAAAACAATATCAACACACACTGGGCCCACAAGATAGTGCCACGTAGGATGAAAAGGGGTAGAAAATTATTTATAAAATAAGTTCAGGGGGGTAATAGGACCTTACTATAGTATAAGTGTGTCTCTGGGATTTCGGGCATAGGTTGAGGGGGTAGTTGTGCATTATCCCTTTCAATTAACCTTCAAGAGAATTCAAAAAAGAAAAACCAATTTGATTCTTCATTAGAAAACCAAATCCAACTAGCCATAGGTCTATGTATGACTGGAACCGGGACTACCAGACCGGGACCGACCGGAACCGGAACGGAACCGGGTACCACGGGGAGGAACCGTATTGGAACCGGGATGGACCGGAATTGATAGTTCAGGAAAGAGATATGTATATATGTCCCGGACCGGGACCATAAACCGTGTGCAACGACTATATATTTTCTTGAAAAAAATTAATTATTAAAATTACAAAATTAGGAACATTACTCAAATAATATTAAAATATTTATAATTTTAAAGTTAAAAAATTACACTTTTAAACTTTTAAAGTTTAAAATACAAACTTTCAAACTTTAAAGTATTAAAGTTTAAATTTCACACTTTAAAAGTTCGAAAATTTAAATTTCAAACTTTAAAACTTTAAAACTATAAAGGTTTAAACTTTTAAAAGTTTGAAAATTTAAATTTCAAACTTTAAAACTATAAAACTATAAAAGTTTAAATTTCACACTTTAAAAGTTTAAAAATTTAAATTTAAGACAATAGTAAAAACAAGTTAAGGCTAATAGCCTATAGACTTTTATTATATTAAGTAAATAGTACAATTTGAGTTACAAAATATTAGTAGAGTATTAAAATATCTAATCTACACAGCCACCTTCTTGGAATAGACCTCAAATTATCATATTCATACTAATAGACATATAAATTAATAGTTCACGCTACCATGGAATTATTTTTCTTAAATCATTCAACATTATCTACTAATATGCTCTAGAATTGGTTGATTATATAGTTCCTCCATTGCATCAATGTCGTCGTCACTAAAATCTTGCATTATTTCATCAACGTCATTTTCAAATTTGATCGGTAAAGGTGGACGACCATAACTCCTTCTATCGCCATTAATCCAATCTCTAAATAGTACTGATATCTCCAAGCTATCTGCTGCTAATGAATATCTACGCTCTCCAATTTGAAATCTTGTTGCACTAAAAGTGCCTTCCGAAGCTACTGAAGATGCTTGAATAGCTAATACTTCACGAGCAAACGGTTGATGTTTTGGAAATCCCTTGTCGCGATGCTCCACAATTCTAGAAGATCAGTCGTAGGTTTTGTATTTTAATTAATATAAACATCAAAATCATTTCTATCATTTTGAGAAAGTTCAAGATAATAATCTAGCATATCATCAATATCATCTTCATTATATCTACACCTAGAACTTTGAGGTTCTTCATAACTTACTACATTTCTTCTATTAGAATTATACAAGTCATACAATTTTCTAGCTTCAATTTTTATACTATCTTTAACATCTTGACAACTAGGTGTTTCATCATCTTCAATATCAATACCCAAATTAAAATAAAATTTATCAACCATTCGTGATACACATTCATCTTTATAATGTGAGTTTAACAAACAAGCGGTTAAATAAATTTGAGGAATAGGAATAAGATATGTTTAAAATTTTTAATCATTTTCTTAACGGATTCTTCAAATCTTGGTTTATTTTTGAATTTATAAAATTTATTAGAAATAACACAAATTTTAGGTAAACATAGAAAATAGTTGGATAATAAAGTGTAGATTTTTTTGTAATTAAATAAAAAACATTTAAGAATTTTATAAGTTTTTTTTACGTCATTTCAATTATTATCATCAAGTATATATGTCATATTTGAATTATGTTCATTCCAAATCATTTTTTAAAGTTTCATATGTTCATAAGCGACTTCAAGTATTTGATATAAAGAATTTCATCTAGTACACACTGATTTTGGAATTTTTCTACGTGGAAGATTAAATTTATGACAATGATTTTCAAAATCTCTACGTCTAGACTTAAATTGACATTTAAAAATAAAATTACACGTAGTATCAATTGTTATGCAACCATCATTATACATTTCAATACCATCTCTAACAATCAAATTATATATGTGTGCAACACACCTAATATGAAAATCATCAATATAAATAGGGCAAAGAGACGACTTTCATATTTCAACAACAGATGTATTATTAGAAACATTATCTAAGGTGACACTAATTATTTTATCACAAATTCCATAGTTTGTAAAACATCTATAATTATTTGAGCTATATAACTACCAGTTTTACGCATTTCATAACATTTATAACCTAAAATTCTTTTTTGCACCGTCCAATTTTCATCAATTCAATGTGCAATAGTGAAATAATCATTAACATTTACACTACGGCACGTATAAAAAGTAATAGTTATTTACAATTATTGTAATAAAATAAACAAGGAATATATTGAAAGCGTTGAGCTTGATAATCAAAGATAGCTTTTTAGTTGTATTCTAGTAAAACTTTTAAAACGTGGATTATACACAATTTGAATATAATGAATAGAACTGGGATTTTCAGCAAAACTAAATGGCAAACTCATAATAAAAATCATTTTAGCTAAAGATATTTTTCTCTACTATATGACCGTTGTATACTAGAGCCAGAAACATTAGAAGGAATTAATTGTGTTTGGACCATATTAGAGCCCCCTACTCCTACAGTTTCCAAAAGGGTGGTACCATTCTTTTTAGCTTCGGCTGTAGTTTTAGCATGCAAAACTTTATTTTTACAACATGACATTAAATGATTACTCAATGTCCTGTCCCACCTTGTTTTTCTATAATTTTACGATTTATTCTATGTATACATTTATTACAAATAACTTGTCTTTTATCTTTCATTTTGAGTCACAAATTGCCACACAACTGATTTTTTAGCACGTTCTACCTTAGCTTAGGATGTACGGGGAGAACTGGAGCAGGACAACAAAAGGGAACAGGACTAGGAGTGGGAGGTGGAGAGGGACTCGAAGTGGGAGTAGTAGCCGTAACTGGCTCAGTTTCGTCATCATCATATTCATTAAAATTATTATCAAAATTGTCAATATAATCAATAACATTATCATGTTCATCATCTTAAGGTAATTCCTCATCAAAATTACAAAACCTTCTTTGTAAATGTTCATGATAAGGATCTAAGCCACTATTACTATCATATTAGAAACATTTTCATCAACATGCATATAATCATCCGTATTTATTCTTAATTGAGAAGTTTTTTTTAGTTTTAGATTTAAAAGTACTGCTGTTTTTTTCATTTTTCTTGAATTTTGAGGTCCATAAAGTAGTGAACGAATCAACTGTCGTTGTTTTACCCTTGTCAACATTGTTTTTACCGGAATCAATATTCGAATATAAAAAGCGAACAAGTAATATATAATACAAAAATGTAATGCAAAATCTTAAACAAATAATTAACTAAATGAGTGTAGCCTAGAGACTAATTACTCGCAAAATAAATAATTAAATTCACACAAATAAATAAGTAAATGAAAAGTGAGTTGGAACAAATGTATCAAACGTCTACATAAAAAAGTAGACGTGTATGACCGAAAGACAAAAATTGAATGTTGAAGTTTGAAGCTCCAAAACAAATTTCCTAAGACCAAATTCGTAATTTTAACGAGAATAAGAGATTAGAGAGTAGATACTTGAGTGAGGCTTTTGAGAGTTGTTGAGAGAGTAGAAGATAATATTTTTGTGAGTGAAAAGAATTAATGATTTGGGATATTTCTAGGTAAAAAAAAGGATGAAAATGTAGTTTTTAGAAGGTTAGGGTGTTAAAAAAAGTTGGGGGGGGGGGGTAGGCTGTGTTTTGGGGAGTTATGGCGGTGAAAGAGTAGTTGGTAGGGCCCAAAGCCGTTGCCTAACAGCCTTCCAACAGAAATTTTTGGATTTTTTTAGAAAAGAAAATGAACTGCACCAGGACTGGAACCGAGATTAATCGATAAATCCCAGCTTCTGTCCCATTACCCCTAAAGGATCACCAAGACACCGGCCCTAGCCGGTACAAGACGAAATGGAACCAGACTGGTAAAGGAACGGGACGGAACAGTATCGGAGCCTGCACATCCCGGTTTTGTTCCCAGGCTTAGTTCTATGAAACCTCTACTAATAGAATAAAAATGTCTACATCGGGACATGGCCCCCCGACATACCATGAAAACCAAAAGGAAAAACATAAAGAAAGTCCACTTTCTGGAAAGTTCACCACAGTGCTGATTGTTATCACTAAATGATCTATTGCTCTTGGAACAACGAACTTGTATCTCCGATCCTACATCATCAAACGAGAGTGCTTCTGGTAACAAAACTTTTCTAACTTGTCCAAAGTGTAGTAAGAACCATCGGGGTGAGTGTCTTTATAGAAGCGAGTGGTGCTTTGGATGTAGCTAGTTTGGTCATAGGTTGTTTGATTGCCCTTCTACCAGACAAGGACAAGGTCCTAACAGGGCTAAGTCTACAACTTTAGCAGCGCCAGTTTTTCATCCCACTGAGTATGGTTCCTCATCTACTACAGGTGGTTGTTAGCGCCAAAATAGGTTGTATGCTATTAAGAATCGCCTGGACGAAGAAGATTATCCTGATGTGGTCACTAGTACATTGCGAGCTTTCACTTAGATTTATATACATTGTTAGATTTAGGGGCTATGATCTCTTTTGTCACTCCCTCTATAGGAGTAAACTTCGGTGTCAGTCCAGAAACTTTCTTAGAATCCTTCTCAGTCTCTACTCTAGTTGGTTACCCAATTATAGCTAGAGGGGTATACAAAAATTGTTGTTTCACCATTTTCTAGAAAGCCACCTCAGCATACCTTGTAGAGTTGAAAATTGTAGATTTTGATATCATTGCAGGCATGGATTGATTACATTCCTGTTATATCTCAACCGATTGTAGAACTAGGATCGTTCACTTTGAATTTCCAAATGAGCACCACCCACAGTCTTAATGTAACACCCCGTATCCTAGACGCACTATAATGCAAATTTCAGAAGTTGTAGGTGCCACCAATGAGCACCACCCACGGACACTAGGGTGACCCACAGACCATAGGTGGGGTCTGTGGATGGCCATCTGCAGATCCCTCTCAAAGCCAAGGAGTAAAATATTTTAAGGGTCGACCCACAACCGGACTTACAAACCATAGGTTAGACCATGGCCCATGGTCCGTTGATCGTGACCCTAGTTTTCCCTTCTCTAAAATCCAACAAAGGTTAATAGGACGGACCATGGATCAGTCGACAGTCCGTCATTTTGACCCAAAAACTTTTAAGTCAATGGTTGTTTGGTCTTTTCCCTATGCGTTGGACCCTAAATACATTATTTAACCCCTAAACTACGTCATTTTACTCAGATTTAGCCTAGCAACTTTATTAGAACTTACCCTAGTCAAATCATTCTCCAAAAATTCATCAACTTGAACGAAAATAAGGAGAAGCCTCTCCTGGAACGCAACAAGTTTTCTTTAGTTCCACCCCCAAAATCAAAGGATATCTCTATAGCACTACAAGAAAACCGTGAATTACATGGGGATTTTCCCGGGGATTAGTATGAAAATCGCATGAAACTTATTTTGTATGTAAATTTTCATACTGATCCCCGAGAAAATTTCCATGTAATTCAAACTTTTCTGGTATTGTAGATTTCTTCACCAGATTCGTGGGATTTCACTAGTAGGTTCCTTTCACCCATAAGGTCCCTAAAATTCAGTCATATTCTTGATTTTCTATATCATGTTTAGACCTAGGATTTCTAAAATTTCATATTATTGTTGTGATTCAGCTTTTAGATTATTCCTAGTCATATTATCAGGTTTTTGAAGAATTGTTGCTTAGCCTCTAGCATGAAACTTAGAAACCTAGTTGTTTAGAATGATTTACTTCAAGAATTACACTAACTAGGTTAGTTTATTCAGATATACATGTCCCAGTTAAGAATGTTTCATTATCAATACATACTAATGTTGCGTTTCTCAGTTATCTTTGTTGACATCAAATTTTGGTCTGATATTTCTAAAGTTAATACTTTATAAGTATCTCATTTTTTAATTATTTCAATATATATGTTTTGCCATTTTAATCAATTTGTTGATAATTATCTTTTTTTTTACCTCAAAATATTAGGGATATATCAATTAGTTCTATTTATATTATTTTGTCACGGCCGTACATTTAAATATTTGTTCATTTTTTATAAAATCATTATGTCGGTTATATTACATTTTTTATATGTCACTTTTACGTTTATTGCATATTTTATAATATTCATTTCATTTGTCACATTGCTAATATTCATTTTGATATTTTACACAGTCTAAAAATTCATTCAAATTAGAATACAATTTACATACACATATATTTTATCAACCAACGAGTTTTGGGCCACAATCTCGAGTCCATAACTTGGGCCCATTGTATAACAATTTCTATTTAAAGAAAAGTTTGTCATTAGGTTAATGGTGATGGATAAAATTTTAGGGGTAGTTCTCAAATTCTAGATTTTAAGAAATTCTTTAGTGTGTGTTTGGTATGAAATGTTTTCCAATTTTCTCATGTTTGGTTGGGACAAAAATTTTGGAAAATATTTTTTAAATCAACTCATTTTCCTCAAAATTAAGGAAAATGACTTCCCTTCTCAAATTAAGGAAAACATTTTCCAAAACTCTCTTCCAATTTCAAATTATATTTTTTTTTTGGAAAAAACATCAATTTTAAATAAAAACTTTCAATTTCAAAATTTTATTTTTTCACCCGATCCCTGACCACCCACCACCACCACCACCGGCCAAACCCCCCTCCCCCAACCCCACCCCCTCCCCAAAAAATTAATTTTGCTTTTTAAAAATATTTTCAACTTCATAATTTTATTTTTAAACTCTTACTCCCCCCAACCATCCCCCCTAGCCACCCCTACCAGCCCCCAATCCCCATCCCCACCCCCCCAAAAAATTAATTTTGCTTTTTAAAAACACTATCAACTTCAATTTTTTATTTTTTCATTCCTACCCCCTCCCCCTGCCCCCCACCCCACTACCCACCTACCCCAACCCCCCAACCCCACCACCACCACCCCCAAAAAAATTATTTTTAAAAAATATTTTCAATTTCATAAATTATTTTCTACTCTAGTAAAAATAAAATATGTCTCTCAAAAAATATTTTTTCATTCATAAATCAAACACAAAATCATTTCCGGAAATTAATTTCTACTCACCAACCAAACATGAGAAAATAAGTCCAAAATCTACTTGTTTTCCGGGAAAACATTTTTTAGGAAAACATTTTCCATGGAGCCCAAAACCTCACCAGAGCATTTTCCGGCGAGCCCAAAACACCAATTATTTTTACCTCTCGTTTCTCACTAGAAACAGTAGCCATCACTATCCTTTCTTGCATCTCCAACGCCCAAAGAAACCTGAAAACATCCAACAACAAAATCGACCATGTTATTCCTTATTCAACCCATTTTCCTCTCTTTCTTGTTGCTGCCAGCAAACAGTGGGGGAACAAGCTCAAACAAATATCATTTTCCCACCTAAAACAACCAGCTCGAACAATAATCTTCATTTCTCACTTGTTTTTTCAGCGAAAAAACACCCAGACAGACTCAAAACAGTGGCAAACTCCGGCAAACCACCACCCCGAAACCGCCTCTAGTTTCTTTCCAGTTTTTCAGCGAACAACAGCTGCCCTCTCTGTCTAAACGAGACAACCATCGAGCTCCAAATCCGGCCAAGCTCCCATGGAAAACAAACCTAGTAAAGAAACAAGCAAAACCCAGACCCAAATTTCGCCAAAACTCCAATGAACCACCACAAAGCTCGCGAACAACACAACAGCGAAAAATACCCCATCGCGAACCAGTTCCCTTCCCCCTTCCCCTTACATATTTTTTCTTAAATTCATTTTTTGCAGGTGAACAACCATCAGTGAACCAGCTCCACCACCGGCGAACAATAACTATAAGCTCCGGAGAAAGCCAATAACAACTAGACCCATAAATCAGTTCTCAGCAGCACAACCAGATCTAACCGAGTTCCGTTTTCACGGTGTTGCTCCGACAATGATACTGAAAATGCAGTGCCTATGGTCCGGCCGTAGCATCTTAAACTCCGGTGAGCTATTTTGGATTTTTTAATTTGACCCCTTAATTGATTTTGGTTAAAATTGTTTCCTTTGTTAAGAAAATATTAACTGTTGTTTCTTTATTGCTCTATATATTAAATGATTTTGGTAGTTATTAGAACCCTGTTTCGTAATTACTTTATTCATTATTAATGTTTCAATTTGCTCCTGTTTGATACTGCTATGTATATTTTTATTTGCAATTTGAGTAGTGATTCCCACTAATATAGTTGTTGTTTATGATTTTTACTTTTATTTTGCTTAGCTTGTTTTGATATTTTTATTTGTTAAGTTCAATTAATTTGATAGGGTACTATTAGATCCGTAAACTACATGAACTAAAGAAGTTCAAGCATGACAAGGATTTGGACATTAGTCTTGGCATGTATGTAGGTGCTTGGGTATTGGCAAGGCAACTTGGACGTGCAAGACTTACGTGTGGGCAGAAGTCGTCAGCAAGATAAAATAGTGTGTTGTCTTGACAAGGCAAGGTTGTGGGCTTGACGATGGCAAGACAATGACATTTATAAGAGTTGCTGAAATGAAATTAAGTGTTGAGAATTAGCTGAAATATTCTAAGTGTTGGAAGTAGGCTGAAATATTCAAAGTATTGGAAAGTAGGTTGAAATATTTTAAGTGTTCGAATGTTGTAATTTTGGTTAGAATATATTTGAATTGGAAATATATTCTATCTCTTAGAAATATAGCTCTTGGGAACTTAGTTTAAATTTTGTGATGACAAGTGTTGGACATATGTCAATTGTAACTGCCTATGTAACTATCGTAACTGCCTCGTGCAGTAAATTTAAATAGGTGGAAATTCGTCTAAGGCATAGAGAGGATGTTCTGGCCTTAGATTAATTTGTGAAGCCTTACTTGTATTGATTTTGAGAATTAATAAAGGTTGGGAAGCGTTCCTGTAAAGTGTTTGATCACTGTTTTAGTTTGCTACCTTCAAGTATCTTTATACTTAGTAAAAAACGTGAGTTAGTTAGGCTGAAGTTTGTAGACATTTGCAGATTGCCGAGGAGTGGTGTTAGATAATAAAATTTACCCTCTTTCCATCGGTATCAGAGCGCGATTGAAAGATGGTCAAAAACGCTGAACTGTGGGAACTGCCGTGCAAAATTGAAGCCTTCGTTGGGATCATTAATGAAAATTTGGAAGACCCAACATTTGTGGATCTTTTAACATAAATTGTTGATTTGAGACTGGATGCTACAAAAGTTCAAGGTGAAATCGGTGTGTATAGAAAAGATGTTGACGGACACATTGCTAAGATCTTGAATTTTCGTGACACTACAATATTACAATTGGAGGGACTGTAGAAGGAAAATGAGAACCTTCACGCAGAGATCGTTGTATTATGTTTGTAAGATCTCGAAAATGAATTAGGTGAAGCTAGATCCTAAAATGGTTGTCATGATGGTCTAAGGTCCTAAATTGGTCTATACTGTTGTATTGAGGCAGTGTCTAGAGTTTTAGGTGATTTGGAAGTGAAACGTCAAGGGACGACTTAGACGTTCGATGACTAAGTCACCTATGTTCCCCATGTGTGGTTATGTGCCTATATGTGCGTTTTTATAAGTTATTGAGATCCTTATATGAGTTATTATAGTTTATATAGGCAGTGTGTCAAGTTTTGTGAAGTTTGGAGGTCAAACTCCAAGAACGTCCATGACGTTCGAAAGGTTTCTCTTGAAATGACCTTGTGTGTCTTGACATATTTCGTCGAATTTTACGTGTTTGTTTTGGATGAAAGTGATGTGGGATATACTAAACTCTTATACGAACATATTTAGGTTGGAAACATTTGGGAAAACAATCCCAAGAACCAACCAAGGGTCCTTGAGAAGGACCCTTTCATTGGAGCCAAGAATGCCAAAATAGCCCCAAACGACGGAGGTAGTAGACGGCTCGTGGGACAGTTGACGCCCCGTCGATCATGTCGTGAGTCAGTACTTAGGATTGGGAGAAGGCCAAGCCAAGGACCAGCCTCATTCCCAAACCATGGACCAACAAAACAGTCCGTTGGTTGAGGGACGGTCCGTGGTGGCCTTACGTCGATGGTGCTGTCAAATTCTTAGTTCACTGTAAGTTCAAGGGGTGAATTTACCAAATAAGATAAAGTGAGGTTACTAAAGGGATTTTTGGGTATTTTAAACATGTTTATAAGCCTTTAACATTTAGAAGATTTCATTCTTCAAAATCAAAACCCAAATCCCTTAGAAATTCTCTAGAACTCCATTGGAGCCAAAACTGAAGGAAGGGCTTGGATTGGAGATTTGAGTGGTGATTCTTCATTAAATTGGTGGATTCACATCAGTGAGGTATGATTTTTGATCTTTGAAACTCTATTCATCAAGGAACCCAAAATCAAAGAAGTTTTTTAAAGTTTTCAAAGATGAATTGTCCAATTTTATGACCTTTCCATGGGTTCTTGCATTAAAGGTTTTAAAGCATTGTATATTGATTGAATTGTTGTTAATTATATCATTTTAACTCAATTAACCTATGTAATTGATAAACCCTAGTTTTTGAATACTTTATGGGTTAAGTGATATTATCTTGAATTGACCTAGATTCATTGAGTATCATAATTTTTATATTGAATTGATGTTCATGGCAATGGGTAAGGTCCTTATTGTATTGAATTGGATGATTTAGCATTGTATTGAAGTGCTGAGAATGAATTGGTGGTACGCTGCCCTAATTCTCTTTATTTTATGTTAATTAGACTTCAATTATATTGTGATTGGTATGGTAAACTTATGGTGGCGGTGTTATGTGCCTTACTTGCAATTGATGTGGTCTTATCGGCATTAATTTATGTATTTTGATGATCATGGCCCTTTCGGCACTACTTGAAGTACTATAATAAATTATGAAGTTGATTTATGTGAAGTATGATCATATCTATCTACACGTGAAGTAATGTGAGAGTATGGGTTCTTCTATTGATATTAGATAATCATGTTAGACTATGACTATGGCTTTATGTGCATAGTCTTAGGGTTGATGCATGATTCTTCCTAATTGGTTAATGAGTCTTATGATGGCTATATTGATGATTTTATAGTAGTGTATAGGGTGATCTAAAGGTGATGAAGGTTGTGCCTATGTGCTTCTTGAATATGATATGCAATATCTGATAAAGTGAAGTCCTAGTATGTCTTGTGTGGTAGACTTGTGTCCCTTACTTGATGCATGTATGAATGTGAATATGAGATGTCTTGACTTAGGATGCTAAAGCCTCTTAATCTTGTATGTATGAATGACATGAGACCTTGAATGATGTTAAGAGGGTCCTTTGTGTGAAACCTTGAACCTAGTGGTAAGATTATGAACCTTGAAGTCAAAAGTCGTAATGGCATCCTTCTTGTAATGAATGATGGACTTAAGGTTGGTTGTATGGAATGACATCATATCAATCCTTAGGAAAGTCATTATGAGCTTCTTGTCGCCATTGTAATGTAGCCTTAGTAGACCTCTTTGGTAGGGTAAATGTGATTAGGTTATGAACTTGATATGAAACCCCTTTATATGAACCTTTAATGTAAATTACTCTATGAGAACAAAGGCTAGCACCGAGTGAGTATGGTAAGGGAAGTATCTCTATTTAAAGGATGAGACGAGTGTACAAAGCACACCCTTCATATTCCTTAACCATGTGCCTACATGGGATGTGTCCAAGTTCTACCATTGGCAAGTAGAAACCCTCTATCGGAGTAGGTTACCACTCCGGATTCCATGCTTTTCTACCATGGTCTATGTCGGTTATTGCCTATTCTAATCATGTGGGATACCTACTAGCATTAGAAAAGTTCTATGAAGTTTAGGTGGTGGTATGGGACGCTATCTAGACATTGCACAATAGGCTTTGAAGGTGTTAGTTAGAGTCCCTAGGTCTTGTCCAAGACCATTACTTGAATGTCTTTATGTGATGAATGAGTATTAAAGGAACTAATGAGTGTAATGAATTAAGTTATGAAATCATGTTAAATGAATAAGTACTTATCTAGAGTAGTTAAGAGTTGTCTAGTTAAGGTGTGAAGGGGGCATAGGAATGATCACTTCATATCTTACCTAGATAAGTCTTAAGAATGACTCTAGTTAGGGAAGTTGGTTGATTATGTATACATTATCTAAGCCTTAGTTAGCCTTAAGTATTACTTAGGTAATCTTGAAGAGGTCAATCATGGACGTTATCTTCTTGATTTACTTAAGTAAGTATTTTTGATAGCCTTTGGAAGGAGAATGCCATATCATCTATATGTTGTTGTATTAAGTGAGAACGATTCTACCTTAGGTAGTCTATAGGATCTCTTAAGTGTGTGTGTAAGGGATTGTATGGGCGGTCGCTTCACAACTCACTCAAGTGAGACTTAGAATCACCTTTGGTAGGAGGATCTCATGTTCATGTGGTTGGTGTCTTGTAAGTGTGTATATCTCATTATAGGTGGTCTTAAGGATCATTTAGGTGTGCCTAGAGAGGGTGTATGAGAGATCTCTCTTTGTCTTACTTAAATGAGTATTAGGATAGCTTTTAGTGAGGAAATAGCATGCTATAAAGTGCCTAGGGTGAAACTAAGAAACTAGGAACTTCACTGTAACAGTTATATACTTCACTGTAAAGTTGCTAAAAATGAGCTAAATGATCTAACTGATTTCTTATGTGTTTCTAAGTTGTTAAATGTTATTCTTACGATTATATTATGATATTTAAATAAAAAGATGCATATTTCCAATAAATGTCCATTTTCATGATTTTCCTGCGTTATGCCATACTTAGTACATGTGGTTGTACTAATTCCATGCTTTTATCTATATCTATAGTGGTTGGTAGGTGACGAGCATTTGGGAAGCAAGACTTGGATCGTAGCATCAGTCAAGTGAAGTTGAAGTATGTCCTTATTTGACTCGAGGGCATAGATGTCTTTTATTCCATTATCGAAGTATTGAAATAGACTAAGTAGTACTATATTTCTATTGTGTATGAGCCGTATCCCAAAGTACTCTTGTGTCTAAGATTTGATGAAATTAGACTTAGTACTTCCTATGAGTTTTATATGAAAGAGTTTTTAAAGACTTATAGAATGTTTATGAAAATTTTTAATTTCGCACTACTTTTCATATGTTTATATGCGATGAACGATACGAAAGGGTTTGTACAAGACCTCCGAGAGGTCAAGTATGCCGGTTGCACTCCGAGAGTACCATATCTTCTAGGGTATGGTCCAGGAATGTGACAATGTCAGGTTGTGGCAACATTAGGATCAAGTCGTGGGGAATTATCTAAGGTCAAAATTCTGGAACCTAAAGTCTTTCGTTGCGCAAGAAGTTCTAAAGAATTGGAAAACTTCATTTAGGTTATGAAATAATATTTTACTGTTGCAAGGGTGCCTGAGATGGACAAGTTGAATATCACTACAATGTACTTGACTGGTGATGCTAAACTTTGGTGGAGGACTCAAAATGCAGATGATGTGAGTGTTAACCGGCCTAGAATTGATATGTGGACCAAGTTAATAAAAGAAATGAACATTCAATTTCTTCCTAGCAATGCTTCATGGCTTGCAAGGGACAACTTGAAGAGACTAAGGCAAACGATTTCAGTGCGGGATTACATTAAAGAATTTACCTCTGCGATGTTAGAAATTCAAAATGTCTGATGAGGAAAAATTACATAATTTCAGTTCGAGAATGTTTGTATGGGCTCAAAATGAACTTCGGAGGCAGAATGTTAAAGATCTACCCGGGGCAATTGCTGCTACTGATTCGTTGGTTGATTTCCTTACGACTCGACTTGTGACTGATGTTCCTTCTACTTCAAAATCTAACAAAAAAGGTGAGAGGAAAAGGGAATGAAAAAAGGAGAATCATAAGGACATTACTAATGACAAGGGGAAGGCACCAATGAAGTAATATAAAGACAGACCAAAGTGTAAATATGGTAATTCAAAGGGCTGTTGGACTTGTGGTTGTCCTCATTTGGCTAAGTCTTGTCCAAACTGGAAAAAGTCAATGTTTTGCTTGCTGGAAATGTGAATTAAGGGGAGGAGGAAGAAGAAGTTATGGCTACCATGGTGAATCTATTGGGTTTGTTTTTCAATCAGATTACATTTTATAATAATGTTGAAGGGATATGTAGTACTTCGAATCCACATGCTCCACTGATTCATATTGAAATGAAAATTAAGGAACACCTTGTGATGGCTATGGTTGATACAGGGGCTACTCATACATTTGTGGATGTAAAGATTTCTATAATATTGGCGATTAAGTTGAGTAAAAGCTCTCCCTACGTAAAATAGTTAATTCTAAGGCACAAGCCATTGTAGGCATGACATATGGGGTGTTTATATTGACTGGAAGCTGGGAAGGAAAACATAATTTGACGGTGATGCCACTTGGTGAGTTTGAAATCATACTTAAGATATATTTTCTAATAAAATTTCAGTTTGTTCCATTTTCTCATTTAGATGGAATGATGGTTATGAATGAGAGCAATGCTAGATTTCTTAAGGGTGTTCATTCATTTGGAAAGGTTAGTAAGGTTGCAAATAAGAAAGACAAGGGAATGTTGTTGTCTACTATGTCAATCGACAATGGGTTGAAAAAAGGTGACGAAACTATACTTGCTGCCTTAGTCAAATTGAAGCCTGATGTTACGGTAGAAGTGCTTGATTGTATTGCTGAATTGTTGAAACATTATGCTGATGTTATGCTGCCTGAATTGCCAAATAAGTTAATTTCAAGGTGGGATATTGATCATAAAATTGAGTTACTTCCAGGTACGATTTCTCCTGCACAAGCTCCTTATCGTATGGCTCCTAAGGAGTTGGCTGAATTGCGTAAACAGTTGAATGACTTGATGGAGGTTGGACTGATTCAACCATCTAAGGCTCCCTATGGTTTGCTTGTTTTATTTCAAAAGAAGCAGGATGAGACGACGAGACTGTGTGTGGATTATAGGGCGCTGAACAAAGTAACTATGAAGAAGTATCCGGTTCCATTAGTGTAGGATTTGATGGACCAGGTTTATTAAGACATATTGGTTCACTAAACTTGATCTCAGGGCAGGATATTGGCAGGTTAGAATAGCAGAAGCTGATGAACCTAAGACTACATGTTTAACTATATATGGTTCGTATGAGTTTCTTGTAATGACATTCAGGCTAACTAATGCTCCAGCTACGTTTTGCAACTTAATGAATAATGTACTATTTGACTATCTTGATGATTTTGTGGTTGTCTATCTAGATGATATTTTTATCTATAGTCAAACGTTGGAGGAACATGTTAATCACCTGAGCTGACTTGAGAACAAGCTCACATTCGTTCTCTTTCTACTGCTCCTGCTACTGCTATTGTTGTCTCCTCTTTTGCTCCTTCGATACATGCCTAGTCAAATCTTGCTTTATTTTATATTCTTCCCCTAAGTTTGGTTCTGTGTGAATTGAGAAAATATACACTTTATGTTAAGATGGAAAAGTGTGAATTTGCTCAACAAGAGATAAAATTTTTTAGGCATCTTGTTAGGAAAAACCAAGTTCGAATGGTTCCTAAGAAAGTGCTGGCCATTGTTGATTGGCAGGCACCTCATAGTGTTAAGGATTTAAGACCGTTTATTTGATTGACTAACTATTACATGAAGTTCATTCCTGGTTATTCGAATAGGGAACCGTCTTTGACAATTTTTTTTGAAGAAAGATACTAAGTTGGTATGGTCTGAATGATGTTAAGAAGCTTTTCAAAACTTGAAAGAAGCTATTGCGACTGAACCTATACTTAAACTGCCTGATTTTGAATTACCGTTTGTAGTTCACACTAATGCATCTCATAAAGCTATGTGAGACGTGTTAGAACGGGAAGGTCATCATGTGGCCTTTGAAAGTCAAAAATTGAATGATGCAGAACAAATTTATTAAACTCATGAAAAAGGAATGGTTGTTGTTGTAGATTAGTTGCAGGTTTGGAGAGTTTATTTTCAGGGAACTCGATTTGTAGTGCGGATTGACAATGTTGCTAATGCATTTTTCAAGACGTAGAAAAAGTTGAGTACTAAACAAGCACGATGGCAGGAAATTCGGGCTGAGTATGAATTTATATGGGGACATAAGCTGGGGAAACACAACAAGTTGGTGATGCATTGAGTCGAAAAGAGGTGTTTGCTGTTGTATATTCTATTTCGAAATTGGAGACTGATTTCTTTATTGATAGAATAAAGTTGTGTGCTGCGAATGCTTCATTATATGTTAAATGGATGGGTCAAGTGCAAGATGGGATTATGAGGCGGTATTGGATCGAAGATGAATTTCTCCATTTTAAAGGGGGGAAATTGATGTACCAAATAAGGGTGGATTGCAAAAAGACTTGATGAAGGAAGAACATGATACTGCTTGGGCTAGTCATTCAGGTGTTGAAAGGATGTTAGCCTTACTGTCCCTTGTTTATTTCTGGCCAAAGATAAAAGATGACATAGAGGTGTACGTAAAGAATTTCTATGTTTGTTAAGTGGACAAGACTGAACGTAAAAAGAAAGCTGGTTTATTGCAACCCCTGCATATTCCTCGAAGGCCTTGGGTTCGGTAAACATGGATTTTATTTATGGTTTTTCTAAGGTAGATGGCAACGTTGTTTTCATTGTTGCACTTGAATTATATTCATATGAGGTTACTACTGATTTGTTATATAAGAATGTGGTTAAATACTTTGGTGTTCCGGCTGACATTGTAAGTGATAGGGATACAAGATTCACAGGCAGGTTTTGGACAACATTGTTCAATATGACGGGTATTGAGTTGAAATTCTCTACGGCAAATCATCTACAAACAGATGATAAAACAGAAAGGATTAATCATTTACTTGAAGAATCCTTGAGGCACTATGTGAAAGTAAGTCAACGGAACTGGGTTTCTTTGTTAGACACTGCGCAGTTTTGTTATAATCTACACAAGTCATTCGCGACAGAGATAGCCTTTTGAAATTGTTTTAGGCAAACAACCTATGATACCATCGGATGTTGCTAAGTCTAAGAATCTGGGAAAGTGTCCAGTAACGTACAGGGTTGCAAGGGACAGACTTGAAATGTTATCTCTAATGCACAAGACAGCCTGCGATAATCTCAACGACGCATGAAGAATATGCTGATCAACATCGTCGTTCAGTAAAGTTAAGTGTGGGTGAAAAAGTTTTGTTAAAACTTACTCCTCAGATATGGAAAAAAATTGTTATAAAGACAAGACATCGGAGTTTGATTCCTATATATGATGGCTCATTTGAAGTGGTAAAATGAGTGGGTGAATGTCACGACTTGAGAGTATACCCTAGAAGATATGGTATCCTTGAATCGCAATGCGGCGTACTTGACCTCTCGGAGGTCTGGTACAAGCCCTGAGACATCATTCATTGCATATATACAAAAAGTAGTGCGAAATTAAAACTTTTTTTCTTCAAAACCATAATGCGGAAGTCATATCATGAACGTCTAACATATGTCTCAAAAACCATCTATGACAACATTAGTACAATAGTCTTGGGTCACGACCCATGAAATTCTAAAAATGAAAAGAACATAAAAGACAACATAGTAGTGATGTCCTCGGATGCTATGAGGACTCACCAATATTCTTTCCTTGCAAGCCTTGGAAACTCTACCCTCGAAAGAAACTCAATATCCTCAAGACCCTACATGGACAACATGGAGGCCATATGTGTTAGTACAATATGTGCTAAGTATGGAAACTATCATACCAAACATAAGATATCTCAAAGGGTTAGTCAATAATAAACATAATTAGAAGAGATAAAGACATAAGCATAATATGAATATCATAACTATATTAAAGTATCATAAAACATATAAGAGTTCATACTTAACCGTTTTTGTCCTTCTTACTCAAATGAACCATATCACAAGCCACCTCCAAGTATACTTTTGCAAGGCTAAGGTAGCATACCATACTACTACCAAAGCTAAGTACCTCTCTTTTGTCATTCTTGATCATGATTCACTTTAATAATTAATACCTAAGTACATCATAACATACGAGAACTATGAGCCTAGGCCACCTCAAAGCACACTTGTGAAATGCATGTGAAGCATCCCATACTACCTCACACACTAAGCATATCTTGAAGTCACCCTATTTTGTTCCATGTCATCTAAGAGTCTCTACTATACCTATTTCCTCTTGTCAAGGAATCATCATCTAAAGTCAACCATGTCATGGAATGCAACTATAGTCACTATCCAAGCTAAGCATACATCATGTAGGAGTCATTTCATAGGTAGCTTCAAGTCATACTTGTGCCCTGTATAGATGGCATCCCATAATACCATACATACTATGTTTTTCTCTAGACTAAACTAATCCAAGCTAATTATCTTGAAATTTTGTCTATTAAGCTCACATACTACCATAATAGGCTTACTACCATGGGAAGAATCTCATCATACTAACCAAGCTAACTAAGGAAGGATACAACCATCCTGACCACCACACAAACAATCATGTAGATGCAAGATAATCATAGGGGAGCATGAATCCTCAACCCTAAGCTACCATAGAAACTAATCTCAAGCTATTATATGAAATACACCTTACATGCAAATCAAGCTACCATTAGGAGATTATAGGACTTTGTCCTAAAGCTACCATGAATGGTTTTGGCCAAACCAAGTCAAGCTACCATAAAGTTCATCACCTCAACCTACCATAAGTAATCTAACCCAAGCTTCCATGATATTCAATATCTCAAGCTACCATGAGTATTTCAACTCAAGCCTTCTTGAGATTCACTATCCCAAGCTACCCTTGAGATCAACCATCTCAAGCTATAATGAGTATTTCAACTCAAGATACCATGTACTTGGTGTTGTCTCACCAAGTCTGCTACACAAGAAGTGACCATACAACTCATCTTCAAGCTAATCTTAGTCTACCATGCATTGATTCATTTTAGGTTCTTAAGTCGACCTAGGGTTCATCTATTGTGAGGAATTTCTGCTCCTAATCATGTTCATGTCTAGGTATAGAAGAGAAAGGAAACATCACCACAATCATCCTCATTATGACTTTAACCCCAAAACCCTAACAACAATGGCCATAAGCCCTGCAAACGAGCACTACATTTAATCCCTCATGATTCATACTTAATTACATGTTAATCTGTTCCATTAGATCATTAGAAGGCAATTCTAGTCATACATGATTACATGGGTTCAATTCCAACTTCCTGGGTCAAGATCATTCTTAATCAATTAGACCTAGTTTTATTCATATCTAGGTCATTCAATCATGATCAAATAGTATAGGATACAATTGAATTAAAAAGAATAACATAAAACCTTCATCTAGCCTCTAATGGCCTAAAATCACCATGATCACCTTCAACACAAAATACTACAATTCACCATGAAAACTTCATGAAAACAGTACATAATCATCACATGAACATAAGTGAATGTTACCCACTCTATTGGGATCACAAACACACCTTACCCATAATGCAATCACAACTCTCACTAGATTAGGGTTCTTTGGATTCACAATTGAAGGGAAACTAGGGTGACTTCATGGATGGTAGAATCCATGAATGAATAAGCTTCACATACATTTGATTAGAGCCTTAAACCCAACTTGAACCCTTGGTGAATTCTACCTAAGCTGCTGCTCCCAATTCGTCTTCTTCTTGTTCAATGGTGTTCTTGAGAATTCTAAGGTGAGAGAGAGGTTTTGATTTGGAGTCTAGCATTTAAAGGGGTCTTTTATTGTTTTAATACCCATATAATACCTAAAACTACCTAAACTAACCGCCCACACATTTCTTTGGACGTGGGGTGAATTTCCCAATTCACCCCTTCATTTAACAGTGAGCTGCGAGAATTGCAGGCCTGCATCGACGGATGACACCTACGGGGCGTCGCCAGACGAGGGACCATACTGGCAAACGTCGACTTGGTCAGAGACTGTTCAAATGGGTCTTAATCTCAAGAGGCTAAGTGTCAACCTAAACCCCCCATCGGCGGGGCATCGACCAACACACGATGTGTCGATGGCCTCGTCGCTTGGCACTACCTAGACACTGTCTAGGCAAAGGTTGGGGTCCTCCTTGAGGGACTTTTTCGGGGTCCTAGGGGAGTCGTGCCTTGACGTCTCGACCCCAAATACACTAATATACATGCTAGGGTCCCTCCTTGTGAGTTTGAACACCAAACAACCCATGTAACATACCCAAAACTCACTTAGAACACATAAGTACGTCTAAGGCTAACTTTCAAACGTCAACAGACGTTCTTGGACGTTTCACTTCCAAACTCTCTCAAACTTTATATACTGCCTCTAAACACTATATTTGACCATTTTATGACCTTATAAGCTGATGTCACCACACATTAGTCTCTATTTGGACTTAATTCATTTTTGGGTCCTTACAATATCATCCCTTCGTCCTCGAATTACACCTTGCTAAACACTTCTTTAACGGACCTACTCTAGACTAGAAGCCCATCGTACATGCATTATACCTAAATGCACATACCCAAATCAAGGAAACAATTCAATTCCAACCTAGACATATGATGTACCGTGGTTTCACGGTACTTTTAATGCTTTTTCCTTAAATTTAGTGTGTGTCCAAAGCCTTTTTGAATTGATATTTGATGTAGGTTTCTCTTTATTTGTAGGAAATCTGTACAAAGGAGAACGCAGAGGTTTTTGAGCAGAAATTGCAGAAGTGACCACCTACGGAGCTCACGACGGTCCGTCGCGACTGTGACGGTCCGTAGGTGGCACCGTAGTGAGAAGAGAGTAGATGCTGAAGGAAGATGGGGAAGTCTGACTAAGTGTGGGACTACGGAAGCTCACGACGGACCGTCATAGCCATGACGGTCCGTCCTGCTTTTTCGTCGTGGTTGTCAGAGAGTAGTCCCAATACCCAATTCCAAGAAGATTCTAAGTATTGTGGAACGGAACCCCTTGACGGACCGTCGTGCTTGCAATGGTCCGTCAGACCTGTCCGTCGAGGGTAACAAAGTTGATGAAGGAAACAACAGAGATTAGAGTTTAAGTATGGAGCGACGGAGGCCACGACGCTCAGACGCGTTTTGGACAGATTTTCCTTAATTAGATTCCTTCTTTTATTAGGTTTTATTTTATTATAAATAGTCCGAAAAAACTCATTTTTGGGGTTAGACTTTTGGATATTTTTTTAGTTCTCTTGTTTAAGTATTGAACTATTGATTTTGGTATTTGATCATACTTTTCCGGAATCAATTGTTAATGTTTTTGTGAATTATTCAAGTGAGTTTCTGGATTTTCTTCATTCTCAATAAAGTAAGTGCATGAATTCTTATATTATCAATATGAATTGTGTGATTATGACCATGGGTAACTAAACTCCATAACTAGGGTTGTGGGAACCATGGGTAAATAACAAGGTAAAATCTAGCTAAAATAACAATTCTAAAATAGTGTCTTGCATGTATTGATAACTCTTTCGTTTAGAAGTCTTTTTAACGGATGGTCAACGTTAGAACTCGCCTTAATGCTACTTGCCAGACCAAGGAGGTAGATAATAGGAAAAGAATTATCAACGTAGATTTAGTGTATACTATATAATAGGCTAGTGTCGGTTGGTACGAAGTAACAACTTAGTCAAACATCGATTATGATGCTTAATATGAGGTAAAGATAAGGTTTAGTAAAGCAACACACGTAGCCGGACCAAGGTGCGGAGTGAAATTCTCTAGATGCCGGACAAAGGATTTTGAGATACCTAACTTATCACTTTGCATGCAATATACTAGGAAAGAATTGTTATAGCTAAAATTACCGAGTTAGGAGCCTGTGGGGAACAATTAAGCCCTAGTTACTCTCATCACTTGATTAAACTCCAATACTTTAACCTGTTAGTTGATTAATTTAATTTAGTTAATTACTTTCATTAATCAAACCCCCCCTTTAGTTATTTGTTTTCGGAAAATAATTGACTAAATAGAAGTAATAATAGAATAAAGTTAAGTCTGAACTATTTTCCTCGTGGGATCGACCCCAACCTCATTAGTTGGGTTCTTTACTTGATACGACCGCTTTACTTCTTATTTGAGAAGTAAGTTTGAGTGTATCAAATTTTGGCGCCGCTGCCGGGGAAAGTGGCTTTTAGATTAACTTAAAACTTATTACTAAAGTTTAGTCAATATTTTCCTAATTTTACTTTTTCTGTTGTTTCTGTCTCTTGTAGGTCTAAATTTCATGTATGCCAATTATGCGGAGTAGAAGAGAACCCTTGTTTCCATACGACCAGGAATTAGAGCGTACACTAAGCAATATGAATCGAAACTTGGGTATTAACGACGATGATCCCAACCAGGACATTCCAGCTCCAGTTGATGCTCATGGTCGGTTATTACCTGAAAATCGTGGTGAAGATGAACAAAGGGGACAACACCCCGCTCCACGCCCTCAAGAGTACTATAGGGGTTATGATAACATCGGAGACTCTGATGGGCCACTTGTCTTGCCCCCTCTACCACACGGCCACACTTTTGTGGTAACCAGTAGTCTGATACAAATGCTCACTGCCAGAGGTTTGTTTTCAGGGCTACCTTTCTGAGGATCCACATGCCCACATCGCTAAGGTAAGGGCAGTGTGCAAAAGTTGTGTAGGGAGGCCCGATTGGAATATGGATGTAATAGGGCTAAGAGTATTTCATCTTTCACTGACGGGAGAGGCTGCTCTCTGGTTTACTGAACTCCCTTATAACTCAATCTTCACTTGGAATCAACTAAGGGATGCTTTCTTAGCCCGTTACTACCCGGTCTCTAAGAAACTAAACCACAAAGACAGAGTGAACAACTTTGTAGCACTATAGGTTCGCTTCATTCTTGAGAAGTGTCCCCAATCACCGCATTGATGATGAGTCACTGAAAGAATACTTCTATCGGGGATAGGATGATAATAATAAATCGGTGTTGGATACGATAGCGGGTGGTTCTTTTGGGGAGTGTCCTTATGCCGAGATTGCTGAAAATTTAGAGAAAATCTCCCGAAATAATAAAGCTTGGAGTACTAGGAAGTCAGATACTAGAAGAAACACCTTCCCAGTACAATCCGCATATAACCCAGCCACAGACGAGATTTGTGAAGAGATGGCTCAGATGAGAACTGAGCTTGGGTTGGTATTAAAATATGTCACTAGGGTGCAGAAAAGGTAAATGTAGTGAACTACTTGTATAAACCACCACCGCCAAATGATGAATATTATTATGAGGAGGATTCCTATGCGGTGAATGATAAGATGGGGGGTTTCCGACCGAATGCCCAAGGCTCCAATCAGGAGAATTGGCTCCAAGGTCAAGGAAACCAAGGTTGGAACTATGGTAATTATAACCGCGAGGGTCATTATGTACGAGGTGGGAATTACAACCGCGACAACAATTTGAACCGGGGTAACTATGGTAACAGAAATGATAGGACTGGGCCCTATGTTCCTCCTTAAAATCGTAAAGTTGCTCCAAGGGATGGTGGAGATAGTATGGCGCGAGTTGAGGATATGTTGCACAAAATGATGAGGAGGTTCGATGCTAGTGATGAGCACACTAAAGAGTTAAGAAGTGACTTAGCGGGTATTGGGCAGAAAGTTGATACACATGCAATCTCGATTAAGCAGCTTGAGTTGCAAATGGCCCAATTATCTGCGACTGTGAACACACGGCAACCGAGTACTCTCCCTAGCAACACTGTCTAAAATCCGAAAAATGATGGACACTATATGGCAATCACTACTCGGGGTGGTAAGTAGACCATTGACCCACCTATGCCGTCTGATGTAGAAAAGGTGATAAGAGATGATGATAAGGTGGTGGAGGTTAGTGGTGAGTTAAAAGACAACACGGGTAAAGATGTTGAAGTGCCCAAAAAGGTGACTCCCATGCCTAGACCACCACCTCCCTTCCCACAGAGACTAGTGAAAAAGATCAAGGATGGTAAATACCGGCGTTTTATAACAATGTTGAAATAGCTTTCCATCAATGTCCCTTTGGTAGAAGCTCTGGAACAAATGCCCGGTTATGCCAAATTCATGAAAGACCTGGTTACGAAGAAAAGATCGATCACTTTTGAAGTAATAATAGAATAAAGTTAAGTCTGAACCATTTTCCTCGTGGGATCGACCCCAACCTCATTAGTTGGGTTCTTTAATTGATACGACCGCTATACTTCTTATTTGAGAAGTAAGTTTGAGCGTATCAACATATCTACATATACTCATATAAAGACCTCATACAAAGGCTCCTTATCCCCCACTTAGGAATAAGCTACACATGCCTTTCTAAAATTAATTCTTCATCATAAGGAAACATCAAAATCAACAAAGCAAATCATAATAATACGAAATACTTGAAATTATTATAAATAAATAAAGAAGCACATACCGAAAAAGGGATATGAGGAGATCACTCTTGATCACCCTCTGATTGGAGAGCATAGAACCTATCCCTCTTTTAAGGCTCATAAACTATACAACTAAGAGCAACTTCCTTGACTTCTCTTCTTGTAACCCTAGCCCATGCACATCAAGGATACATAACAACCTTATTCCCCCATTTGGAGCAAGCCTATGCTAACTACTTTCTAATATCACTAAGATTTCATATCCTTAACCCAAGGTGACTCTTAAACCATGGTGACTTACACTTCTACCGTCCTTAGAGGAGTCTATTCACTCACCCTTTCTAGGTAGTACTCAAACACTCTATTCCACCAATTCTCTCAACCTACCTCAAAACACATCATGGCTTTCTACCAACATCAACATAACCACACATCAACCCATTCATACTAAAAACAACATCACATCCCATAATCTCAACTCTATCAAGTCACTTAGCCATAATTGGCATTTTAGCCCACTTTTCTCCCTCACTCCTTGTAGCAACCCTTCTAATAATCACATCCTAAAGACCATCGGATAAGGGATAAGAGAGAGAGAGAGCTTATAGATCTATGGAACGACTTGAAGAATGAAGAAGTGAAACTTTCTTAAGCATCATGTAGCCTCCTACTGATAGATATATCACGACTCACACCGATGAATAAGAATCTTCTAGGCGTGGTTCTGACACATCCTAAGACCATTTCATAACCTTATGATTTGATACCAGGTTTGTCACAACCGGAGAGTATACCCTAGAAGATATGGTATTCTCAAATTGCAACACGGCGTACTTGACCTCTCAGATGTCTTGTACAAGCCCTTAGACATCATTCATTGCATATATACAAAAAGTAGTCGGAATTAAAACTTTTTTTCTTCAAAAACACATTGCGGAAGTCATTTCATAAAACGTCTAACATATGTCTCAAACCCATTTATGACATAATGAGCACAATATTCTTGGATCACGGTCCATAAAACTCTAAACATGAAAAGAACATAAAAGACAACATACTAGTGATGTTCTCGAATGCTATGAGGACTCACCAATCTTCTTTCCTTGCAAGCCTTGGAAACTCTACCCTTGAAAGCAAATAAATATCCTCAAGAGCCTACATGGACAACATGTAGGCAATATGCGTTAGTACGATATGTACTAAGTATAGAAACTATCATACCAAACATAAGACATCTCAAAGGGTTAGTCAATAATAGACATAATCATAAGAGATAAAGACATAAGCATATTAAAGCATCATAAAACATATAACAGTTCATACTTAACCATTTTTTTCCTTCTTACTCAAATGAACAATATCACAAGCCACCTCCAAGTATAATTGTGCAAGGCTAAGGTAGCATCCTATACTACTACCGAAGCTAAATACCTATCTTTGGTCATTTGATCATGATTCACTTTCATAATTAAGACCCAAGTTCATCAAAACATATGAGCAGTATTCCCTAGGCTACCTCAAAGCACACTTTTGCAATAAATGTGAAACATCCCATACTACCTCACACACTAAGAATATCTTGAAGTCACCCTATCTTGTTCCATGTCCTCTAAGAGTCTCTAGTAGACCTACTTTCTCATGTCAAGGAACCATCATGTTAAGTCAACCATGTCATGGAATCCAACTATAGTCACTATCAAAGCAAAGTATACATCATGTAGGAGTCATATCATTGGTAGCGTCAAGTCATACTTGTGCCATGTATATATGACATCCCATACTACCATCCATACTAAGTACTTCTGTAGACTAACCTAATCCAAGCTAACATTTCTTGTAACTTTGTCTATTAAGCTCAACATACTACCATAATAGACCTACTACCATGGGAAACATCTCATCATACTAACCAAGATAAATAAGGAAGGATACAACTATCCTAACCACCATGCAACCAATCATGTTGATGCAATATAATCATAGGGGAGCATGAATCCTCAACCCTAAGCTACCAATGGGAACTAATCTCAAGCTATTCCATGAAATACACCTTACATGCAAATCAAGCTACCATTAGGTGAGTATAGGCCTTTCTCCTAAAGCTACCATTAATGGTTTTGGCCAAACCAAGTTAAGCTACCATGAAGTTCATCACCTCAAGCTACCATGAGTAATCTAACCCAAGTTTCCATGAGATTCAATATCTCAAGCTACCATGAGTATTTCAACTCAAGCTTCCTTGAGATTCACTATCCCAAGCTACCCTTGAGATCAACCATCTCAAGCTCTAATGAGTATTTCAACTC
Source organism: Solanum sitiens (assembly GCA_016801875.1). NCBI lineage: Eukaryota > Viridiplantae > Streptophyta > Magnoliopsida > Solanales > Solanaceae > Solanum > Solanum sitiens. The sequence continues at coordinate 3,337,322 of JABWTJ010000049.1, read as the reverse complement.
AAAATACCATGTCCTTGGTGTTGTCTCACCAAGTCTACTATAGAAGAAGTGACCATGCAACTCATCTTCAAGCTAATCTTAGTCTATCATGCATTGATTCATTTAAGGTTCTTAGGTCGACCTAGGGTTCATGTATTGTGAGAACCTGCTTCTCCTAATCATGTTCATGTCTAGGTGTAGAAGAGAAAGGAAACATCACCACAATCATCCTCACCATGACTTTACCCCCAAATCCCTAACAACAATGACCATAAACCCTAAAAAAAACTACAACAGTTAATCCCTCATGATTCATTCACAATTACATGTTAATCCATTCAATTAGATCATTAGAAGTCAATTCTAGTCATACATGATCACATGGGTTCAATTCCATCTTCTTAGGTCAAGATACCTCTTAATCAATTAGACCTAGTTCAATTCATATTTATATGATTCAATCATGATCAAATAGTATAGACTACAATTGAATTAATAAGATTAACCTAAAACCTTCATCTAGCCTCTAATGGCCTAAAATCACCATGATCACGTTCAACACCAAATACTACAATTCACCATGTAAACTTGATGAAAACAGTACATAATCATCACATGAACATAAGTGAATGTTACCCACTCTATTGGGATCACAAACACACCTTACCCACAATGCAATCACAACCCTCACTAGATTGGGGTTCTTCGGATTCACAATTGAAGGGAAACTAGGGGACTTTATGGATGGAAGAATCCATGAATGAATAAGCTTCACATCCCTTAGATTAGAGCCTTAATACCATCTTGAACCCTTGGTTAATTTTTCCTAAGATGCTACCCCCAATTCTTCTTCTTCTTCTTCTTCTTCTTCTTCTTCTTCTTCTTCTTCATCTTCTACTACTACTACTACTACTTCAATGGTGTTCTTGAGAATTCTAAGGTGAGAGAGAGGTTCTGATTTGGAGTCTAGAGTCTAAAGGGGTCTTTTATTGTTTTAATGCTCATATAATACCTAAAACTACCTAAAATAACCTCCCACACATTTCTTTGGACGTGGGGTGAATTTCCCAATTCACCCCTTCATTTAACAGTGAGATGTGAGAATTGCAGGCATGCATCGACGGACACCACCTATGGGGCGACGGACCATACTAGTAACCGCCGTCTTGGTCAGATACTTCTCAAATGGGTCATAAGATCAAGAGGCTAAGTGTAAAGCTATGCCCCCCAATCGACGGGGCCTCAACCAACACACGAGGCGTCGATGGTCTCGTCGCTTGGCGCAACCCAGGCAGTGTCTATGCAAAGGTTGGGGTCCTCCTTGAGGGCCTTTTGTGGGGCCCTTGGGGATTCGTATATGGACGGCTCGACCCCAAATACACTCATATACATTCTAGGTTCCCTTCTTGTGAGTTTGAACACCAAACAACCCACGCAACATACCCAAAACTCACTTTGAACACACAAGTATATTTAAGGCTAACTTTCAAACGTCAACGGACATTTTTGGACATTTCACCTCCATAGTCTCTCAAACTCTATATACTACCTATAAACACTATATTTGACCATTTTAGGACCTCATAAGCTCATCGAACCACATGTTAGGCTATTTTTGGAATTCATTCATTTTTGGGTTCTTAAAGTGAAGTTGCTTACAGACTAAATCTGCTAGAAAGATTGAAAATACATCCTACTTTCCATGTGAGCTTTCTGAAACCTTACTTAGCATACGTAGATGATCCGGATACAAATATTTCAAAAGGGACTCCTCCATCAGTTCCTACACATTTGATGCGGAGATAGAACATATCCTTCATCATCGGGTTATGGGCACAAGTAAGAAAAATACAAAGAAAGAAATCTTGTGTCACGACCCGCAAGTACACCCAAGAAGTTAGGGAATTCTTTGAGTCGTGGAACGGTGTACTTGACCTAACAGAGATCTTGTACAAGTTCTTAGACATTAGTCATTGCATATATACTAAAAGTAGTGCAAAACATTTCTTTCAAAACATAATGCAGAATCATTTCATAAAACTTCTAACATATGTCTCAAAACCATCTATAAAATCATGAGCACAATATGTCACGACCCGGATGCTGGAATCCAAACCGCAAACGGCGTCGTTAACCTCTAAGAGGTGACAGACAAGCCTCTTCTTAGCTTTCATCACAATCATACAGTTAAATTTGCGGAAAATTTAAAACATTTTAATACTTAGTAAAGTATACGTAGAATTCATATAGTTTTGTATAAGAGTGACATTCTAATAGCTCAAACTCAACAACCATCTATTAAAGATTAAACAAATGAAACGATGAATCATAATAATAATAGTTTGCCAATCGGTCTTATTACAACGTTTGAATAAATGGTTGAAATGAAGCGCTAGGGACTAACTCCACTACCTATATATAATGAACTAAGCTAGAATAATGAATGCAGCATCCTCGAACACAAGAGGACCTACCAAAGTCTGGAGATCGCTAATCCAAACTACTTCATCAACACTTCAATCTTCTTTGGAACCTGCGCCTATAAAAATAGTAAATATATATGGGGTTAGTACACACTTGTACTAAGTATGGGTGTATGCACATAACACATAAGGGACGATGCATGAACAAGAAAAGCTCTTTCCTAAACAACACGTCAAGTCATGATCACAATGTTACTTTCTTATTTAAAACGTTAACATTGGTTTATGGTATGATTATGACACGTTCTCATTCAATTAAGGCATACAACTTATTTTATTTATGAACATAATACCTTGGAATCATGAACATAATTTTAGAATAACTTAAATACACCTTTGTAATTTCTGTCCTTAGGCCGTGAGTTGCCACTTATACACTTAGATTATTTTTCATTATTTTCTATCTTCTTGTTGTGTAGTTCAGTGATCTCCCTTGATCGTATGTTTCACTTAAAGTGCAACGATTCATTGTAGTCCCATACCTACAATGAATCAAGTAAGCAATTCACAAGTCTAAGGACACATTTGCTACCTTGCCTATGAGTTAGATTTTTCATTTTTAATCTTGTTGGTTGTGATTATTTTAATACGCCAATCTTTATTGGCTATGACTCCTATTTGATTATTTCATAATATATAGTTCTTGGGACATAATCCATGCTATATTATTGGCTACCCCCAACTTGTTATGTCTATCAAACACTAATGATTAATGTTTATTAAGCTCTTAATTTAATTATTTCAGTATGAACTTATGATTCTACTCCCTTGCTCGATCGTTTACTTTGAACATGCTACTTATTCTTTATTACTCTCTTAAAGAATTCTCTTAGCATTAACGGAAGTAGATCATGCTAGCTACATAAAATCCAATGTCTCCCCCACAACGAAAAGTGGTGATTCAACAATTAAAGTGAACCAAGCTCTTTCTCTTCCCCACACCGAAAAGGGGGGTTCACCGGCTAAGGTGAACCGTTCGATGTTTTCCCCACATCATAAAGGGGGGTTCACGGCAATAGTGAACCAGATTCTTGTTCTGAGCTATAATCGACATAGATCATGTGATCTAAACATGAAATACAGTGTCTTCCCTACACCGAAAAGAGGTGGAATCACCGGCCAAGTGAAATCGAAACTACCTAGCATTCTTGGGTGGGAGGCTTCCCCCCCGCTAGTCCCTATGCTAGCGATACATAGTTCAAAGACTAGGAGATGTACTGAGACCCTGGCGATCTCGTCTCATGAGACTTACATATACTGGCACAAGCTCATTACTAGTCTATCGGTGCTAAGCTTAGATTTTATCTTCTTATGTTTTAGAGTTTACTCACACATTATGGAAGCTTGCTTCTAGTTATGAGGTTTACTTACTCTATGGATGACTGGTCATCCCTATCTTTACTTGATGATTATGATCTTGAGACTTTACTTATCATCATGGTGCGAGTGAAACTTGTTTCACGGACTCTATGTTGTGTGGATAGGGCATGTTGGGACTTGTCCCATTGATTGACATACCTTATGTATGAGATATTGAATTGAGATTAGAATGACGTTTTTGAGTATTATAGTTAGATATTGATTTGTTAGCCAATTTGTTGGCATCATTCAGAATTTCGCTAGTTACTTGTCATAATCTTATCATTAGCCAACTCAATCACTTCATGAATATATTATAGTAATATAACATGCCAAACAAGTCAACTTTTAGCTTTGATTAACATATAAAACAATTTAATGAGTAACTCATAACAAACTCATATTCTCGAAACACAAGTAGGCATGTTAACAATCAACAATCATGTAAATAACACCCTAGGTATGCGTATCTAACATGTATATTTCACTTGACATATAAATCACTTAGACACACATATAAGATCAGTTATAACCACGTATAATCAACAATGCATCGAGAATAATACTACTATACGACAAGAATCGGAAATCGGAAGAACTAGGGAGATGAACATGCGATTCGATGGGAACAACCCTAGTTTAAATTTTCTTGAAGTAAAAACATTTGAAATGTCTCTTGGATAAAAGATGACATGATAGAAAACCCATACCTTGCTGTAGAATTAAATCTATGAAGATCACCACGAAATTTGCACAAAAGAACCTTGAAGAACTCTTGCTAACGTTCTAGGGTTTAGCTTGCGACTTCTCTTGTTCTCACGTTTTTCTCTTGATTTTTGTTGTAGCATTTTTTTGAAGTGAATAACGTGTGTAAGCCTTTATAAACTGAATGTTAACTAATTCTAATTGGACTATATAACCTAATTAAGGTAGACTAATTAGCTAATTACAAAAACGCCCCTCCTAGATTGACTAGGATTAGAAGATTCTTAGGCTTTACCGATTTTTGGTGTCTTTCCTTGGGATTTCGGTTTTGTCCTATTATTTTAATTAATTAAGTTGCTAAATTAATTAATTAAGTTGTATAGGGTAATTAATAAAATACCCCTAAGTTATTAGGACCATAACAAACTCTTGGGACCATCCTAGGTTAGGTACTAGGTTGTCTATTTCTTGTCTTAACCGAAATCTGGAAATTCCCATGTGATTTTGGTTTTACACTTTTAAATTAATTAATTAAGTTGCTAAATGAATTAATTAGGTAACCTAGGGTAATTACTAAAGTTCCCCTAAGTTGTTAGGGCTTAAGTCAACCATTTGGACCATCCTAGGTTAGGTACTAGGTTGTCCCTAAGTTAGTTAAGCGATTAGTTAGTTAGTTAGTTTGTCCTAGGTTGTCGATTCCCATGTCTGGCCGTTCTTGGTTAGTCCTAGTTTATTTAGGTAGTTAGGTTAGTTGGTTAGGGTCTAGGGCAAGTTAGGGGGTCTGGTCCCATGCGGTTTAACCCACATGTGAGGTTGTCCCCCCAACCGCCCTAACCGAAATCAGTTAGGGTGGTCGCCCTCCCTCTCGGCCGGTCTTGCACATGTGGTTGCCCATGTGCTTGCCCGTGTACTGGTTGTACTTTCCTAACTAACTATTTGGAAGGTTCATTTGGAATATTTACTTATTGTCCCAAGGATCCTCACTATGTCCTTGGGCATTGCTTACTCTACATGATCATTTTAAATGGTTATGTGCTATGGTATCTAGGCTTGACACTTGGATGCCTCATACCTCTTATGCAAATACTATGAAACCTTTGTTTTTAGCATAGGGTCTTCATTGCAGGTACAATTTCTTAAATAAGCTTGGAATATGTTTCGATTACTTGGATATTATTATAGAAATTGACTAACACCCCTTAGCCAATTTTCTATACTATGCCCAATATTTTTCAATATTGGGCATCGGGATGCCTATGTACCCCCAACACGCATTCTTAAAGACCTATATGGCTCTTTACTAGACATGTAATTTTACGGAATGTTACATTATCCCCCCCTTAGTAACATTCATCCCCGAATGACACTACTTATCGTTTTTAAACAAAGGAGGGAAATTTTCGAAAATCACATTAGCATACTAGAACTTTATCTTCGTGAATGTCTAATTCACAACTTACTCTGAATGATGCACATACTCTAAGCTTATCTGAATCTACTTATTTAAGATCGAGGAACTTACTTCTCAACCCTACTTTAACTTAATGCACATCACACTCATGCAACACATAATCACGTAATAAGCTATACAAAAAGAACAACATGAAAGTAAGCATGAACTCATATTAACTCATATAGTGCAAGTATAAAACACACAGTTATGGACTTAGAAAACCAAAAATCGCCTAATGCACTAAGATTTAGAGTTGTATTAATGGAATCGTACTTAGGAAACGTTTGTCCAACTTTTAAGAACCGAATATGTGAGGGTAATGGAGTCTCCTATTGGACTCGGCCTCCCATGTTGTCCTCTCAACAAGGTGGTTTCTCCTTAACACTATTAGGGTGGCAACCTCCTTGTTCATCAACCCCTTAGATAACCTCTTGTTGGCTTAAGATTGGAAACTACACGGCTTTGTTGGATTTGAACCACACCTTTCACATTTCAACTCTAACTCATTAGGAAACTGAGAACCCACTACCCTATTTCGACAGTCTATGGTAGCATAGAAATTATGGAGCAAATCCATACCTGAGCCACATTCTTGAACTAGTATGCAGCCAACTCAGTCTTCTCCTCTTCATCAACACCCATAGCAGGCATTTAGAATCTACCATGTACTCACCTCCATACGAACGGCCGCACTTACCACACGTCTTTCGGTCACGCTGGACATTTCTATCATTGCCCTTCTTGGGAAGGCTAGATCTTGAGTCTGGCGCCTTAGACCACTTGGCCATCCAAATTCTTGTGTGTATTCTTATACGTGCTCACACAAGAAGGAAGTAGATACTTAGAATGTCACAAAGTGTCAAATATCTAGATAGCACGATAAAGAGTAGAAGAAGGGAAGATTCCTAATCATCACAGAGTCTCTAAATCATGATTGTGGTGCACTTTACAATCATAAGTTAGAAACTACGCAATGTGGTTGTGTGGAGCCTTAGTTCCTAAGTAATTTAACCTCATGCTATGATATCAAGTTTGTCACAACCCGGATTCTAGAATCCAAACTGCGACCGGCGTCGTTAACCTCTCAGAGGTCGCATACAAGCCTCTTCTTAGCTTTCATCACAATCATACAGTTAAATTTGCGGAAAATTTAGAACTTTTTAATACTTAGCGAAGTATATGTAGACTTCATATAGTTTTGCATAAGAGTTATATTCTAATAGCTCAAACTCAACAACCATCTATTAAAGATTAAACAAATGAAACGATGAATCATTATAATAATAGATTGCCAATCGTCCTTATTACAACGTTTGAATAAATGGTTGGAATGAAACGCTAGGGACTAAATTCACTAGCTATATTTAATGTACTAAGCTAGAATAATGAATGTAGCATCCTCGAACTCAAGAGGACCTACCAAAGTCTGGAGATCGCTAATTCAAACTGCTTCTTTAACACTTCAATCTTCTTTGGAACCTGTGCCTATAAAAATAGTAAATATATATGGGGTTAGTAAACACTTGTACTAAGTATGGGTGTATGCACATAACACAAAGGTACAATGCATGAACAAGGAAAGCTCTTTCCTAAACAACATGTCAAGTCATGATCACAATGTTACTTTCTTATTTAAAACGTTAACCTTGGTTTATGGTATGATTATGACACGTTCTCATGCAATTAAGGCATAAAACTCATTTTTTTTTATGAACATAAGACCTTGGAATCATGAACATAATTTTAGAACAACTTAAACACACCTTTGTAATTTCTGTCCTTAGGCCGTGAGTTGCCATTTATACACTTAGATTATTTTTCATTCTTTTCTATCTTCTTGTTGTGTAGTTCAATGATCTCCCTTGATCCTATGTTTTACTTACACGTGCAATGATTCATTGTAGTCCCATACCTACAATGAACCGAGTAAGCAATTCACAAGACTAAGGACACGATTGGCTACCCTGCCTATGAGTTAGATTTTTCATTCTTCTTCTTGTTGGTTGTGATTATTTTAATACGCCAATCTTTATTAGCTATGCCCTCTATTTGATTATTTCATAATATATATTTCTTAGGACATAATCCATGCTCCATTATTGGCTACCCCAACTTGTTATGTCTATCAAACACTAATGATTAATGTTTATTAAGCTCTTACTTTACTTAGTTCACTATGAACTTATGATTCTACTCCTTGCTCGATCGTTAACTTTGAACATGCTACTTATTCATTCTTACTCTCTTAAAGAATTCTCTTAGCATTAACGGAAGTAGATCATGCGAGCTACATGAAATCCAGTGTCTCCCCCGCACCGAAAAGGGGTGATTCACCGATTAAAGTGAACCAAGCTTTGTGTCTTCCCCACATAGAAAAGGGGGGTTCACCAGCTAAGGTGAACCATTTGATGTCTTCCCCACATCGTAAAAGGGGGTTCACGACAATAGTGAACCAGATTCTTGTTCTGAGCTATAACCGACATAGATCATGTGAGATAAACATGAAATCCGGTGTATTCCCCACACCGAAAAGAGGTGGAATCACCGGCCAAAGTGAAACCGAAACTACCTAGCATTCTTGGTAGGAGGCTTCCCCCCCTGGTAGTCTCTATGTTGGCGAAACATAGTTCGAAGACTAGGACACGTACTGCGACCCTGGTCATCTCGTCTTATGAGACTTACATGTGATGGCACAAGCTCATTACTAGTCTATCGGTTCTAAGCTTAGATTTTATCTTCTTATCTTTTAGAGTTTACTCACACATTATGGAAGCTTGTTTCTAGTTATGAGGTTTACTTACTCTATGGATGACTGGTCATCCCTATCTTTACTTGATGATTATTATCTTGAGACTTTACTTATCATCATGGTGCGAGTGAGACTTGTCTCACAGACTGTAGCACCCTCTTATGTCAGTATTATTGACGTAACGATTAAGTGTTCTTGAGACTCGTCTCACTTATTTCTAACACTCTCTATTAGGTCAATCTTATAACTTAACTCTTAGTTATCTTTTTACTCACCTTAACTTGTTCACGTTACTTACTAACCTTATATCATTCTTTATGATTGTTATTGATTCTTTGTAAGCTTTTATGGCATTCACAAGTTGTGTGGATAGGGTATGTTGGGACTTGTCCCATTGATTTGCATACCCTATGTTATGAGATATTGAATTGAGAATAGAATGACTTTTTGGAGTACTATATTTAGATATTGATTTGTTAGCCAATTTGTTGGCATCATTCAGAATTTCGCCAGTTACTTGCCATAATCTTATCATTAGCCAACTCAATCACTTTATGAATATATTATAGTAATATAACATGCCAAACAAGTCAACTTTTAACTTTGATTAACATATAAAACAATTCAATGAGTAACTCATAACAAACTCATATTCTCGAAACACAAGTAGGCATGTTAACAATCAACGATCATGTAAATAACACCCTAGGTATGCGGATCTAACATGTGTATTTCACTTGACATATAAATCACTTAAACACACATATAAGATCAGTTAAAACCACATATAATCAACAATGCATCGATAATAATACTACTATACTACAAGAATCGAAAATCGGAAGAACTAGGGAGATGAACATGCGATTCGATGGGAACAACCTAGTTTCAATTTTTTTGAAGTAAAAACGTTTGAAAAGCCTCTTGGAGAAAGTATTCCATGAGACAAAACCCATACCTTCCTGTAGAATTAAATCTACGAATATCACTATGCAATTTGCACGAAAGAATCTTGAAGAACTCTTGCTAACGTTCTAGGGTTTACCTTGCGACTTCTCTTGTTCTCACGCTTTTCTCTTGATTTTTGTTGTAGCGTTTTTTTGAAGTGAATAACGTGTCTAAGACTTTATAAACTGAATGTTAACTAATTCTACTTGGACTATTTAACCTAATTAAGGTAGACCAATTAGCTAATTACAAAAATGCCCCTCCTAGATTCACTAGGATTAGAAGATTCTTAGGCTTTATCGATTTTTGGTGTCTTTCCTTGGGATTTCGGTTTTGTCCTATTATTTTAATTAATTAAGTTGCTAAATTAATTATTTAAGTTGTATAGGGTAATTACTAAAATACCCCTAAGTTATTAGGACCATAACAAACTCTTGGGACTATCCGAGGTTAGGTACTACGTTGTCTTTTTCTTATCTTAACCGAATCTTGAAATTTCCTTTTTATTTTCGGTTTTAGCCTTTTAGATTAATTAATTAAGTTCCTAAATTAATTAATTAAGTAACCTATGATAATTAATAAAGTACCCTTAAGTTGTTAGGACCATAACCAACCTTTTGGACAATCCTAGGTTAGGTACTAGGTTGTCTATTTCTTGTCTTAACCAAAATCTGGAAATTCCCTTGTGATTTCGGTTCTACACTTTTAAATTAATTAATTAAGTTGCTAAATTAGTTAATTAGGTAACCTAGGGTAATTACTAAAGTTCCCCTAAGTTGTTAGGGCTTAAGTAAACCATTTGGACCAGCCTAGGTTAGCTACTAGGTTGTCCCTAAGTTAGTTAAGCGGTTAGTTAGTTAGTTAGTTTGTCCTAGGTTGTCGGGTCCCATGTCTGGACGTTCTTGGTTAGTCCTAGTTTATTTAGGTAGTTAGGTTAGTTGTTTAGGGTCTAGGGTAAGTTAGGGGGTCTGGTCCCATGCGGTTTAACCCACATGTGCGGTTGTCCCCCCAACCGCCCCAACCGAATCGGTTAGGGTGGTCGCCCTCCCTCTCGGCCGGTCTTGCACATGTGGTTGCACATGTGCTTTCCCATGTGCTGATTGTAATTTCCTAAGTAACTATTTGGAAGGTTCATTTGGAATATCTACTTATTGTCCCAAGGATCCTCACTATGTCCTTGGGCATTGCTTACTCTACATGATCATTTTAAATGGTTATGTGCTATGGTATCTAGGCTTGACACTTGGATGCCTAATACCTCTTATGCAAATACTATGAAACCTATGTTTTTTGTTTAGGGTCTTCATTGCAGGTACAATTTCTTAAACAAGCTTGGAATATGTTTCGATTACTTGGATATTATTATAGAAATTGACTAACACCCCTTAGCAAATTTTCTATACTATGCCCAATATTTTTCAAAATTGGGCATCCGGATGCCTATGTACCCCCAACACACATTCTTAAAGACCTATAGGGATCTTTACTAGACATGTCATTTTCCATAATGTTAGACAATAGTCTTGGTCACAACCCATAAAATTCTAAACATGAAAAGAGCATAAAAGACAACATAGTAGTGATGTCTTCGGATGCTATGAGGACTCACCAATCTTCACTTCTTGATAAGCCTTGGAAACTCTACCCTTGAAAGCAACCCAATCTCCTCAACACCCTACATGGACAACATGTAGGCAATATGCGTTAGTACGATATGTACTAAGTATGTAAACTATCACACCAAACATAAGATATATCAAAGGGTTAGTCGATAATAGACATAATCATAAGAGAATAAGATATAAGCATATCATGAATATCATAAACATATTAAAGCATCATAAAACATATAAGAGTTCATGCTTAACTCGTTGTCTTTGTTACTCAAATGAACTACTTCACAAGCCACCTCCAAGATACTTGTGCAAGGCTAAGGTAGCATCCCATACTACAACCAAAGCTAAGTATCTATTTGGTCATTCTTGATCATAATCCACTATCATAATTAAGACTTAAGTTATTCATACTAAAGAGTACTATACCTTTATGATCACCTCAAAACATGTTTGTGCAATGTACATGAGGCATCCCATACTACCTTACATACTAAGCCTATCTTGAAGTCATCCTTAACATGCTCACCCTCCATAGCCTTATCATTAATTAACTTCATTTATTAATATTCTCTCATCTTTAGTCTACTTTACTAGTAAAAGTAACTCTACTCCAATCCTATATTCAATCTGTTCTTCATTAATGACCCTAGGTTATTCCTTGCGCAATGCACTTATGATGCCCCATAACACCATTTATGCAAGGTACTCCTTTTGGATCTTTTTCTGTTACTTCTTACTTTTGAGCCTAGCTCCTATCTTTATCTTTTCAACACTATGAGATACTTCATGAAGCATGTCTAAGTTCCTTAATCATATGTATCCTACGAGATACGTTTTGAGGTATGTCTTCATCCCTTAATAATCACGAACACTACGAGATACCCCTTGGGCATGTCTAAGTTCATTATTTTCTTTGAACACTACGAGATGCTTCTCAAGCTCATCTAAGTTCATAGGATATGAAGATCTCTACTAGGATACCTTGACTCAACTACGTGAAGGACTACCACCTCATGAGACCTACTTGGATAGTCATCACAACTACTAGGTGTGACTCTCCTTTCTACTTGGAGTCCGGACCCTTGCTAGACTATCCGTCTCACTTTGCATATCCACTTGTAGTCAAGAATATACACCAAGGTTTTCTTGTCAATCCTTGCTCAACAGTTTTCTCTCATGGAGGGATGTCCTAGACAATATCTCCATGCTCAAGTGAATCTATCCCATTCATTCAATCATCCTACATGTACAACCAACACAACCATCCTAAGGTTCATTATGCATCAAGTCATTTTATCTTCATTCGTAGGTAGAACATAGGATCTTCTAGCCTTAGCTTTATTTTCATATTCTTCATTAATAGGTGTATATAGCCATAATTCATCCTTAAGGTTCAATTCAATCAAGATCAATCCTATTCAGTAAAGTCTAATTCAATTCATACCTAGGTGATTGATTCATGATCAAGTAGTATACAATATAATCGAATTAAGAAGATCAACTTAGAACCGTCATCTTGCCTCTAATGGCCTAAAATCACCATGATCACCTTCAAAATCATATATTACAATTCACCATGAAAACCTCATGAAAAAAATCACATAATCATCATATGAACATAATTGAATGCTACCTACTAGATCGGGATCACAATCAAGCCTTACCCATAATACAATCACAACCCTCTCTAAATTGGAGTTCTTTGGATTCACATTGAGGAAAACTAGGGGGACTTCATGGATGGAATAATCCATGAATGAATAAGATTTACATACCTTATATTAGATCCTTAAACCCAGGTTGATTCCTTGGTGAATTTGTCCTATAACTGCCTCCAATTTCTCTTATTCTTCAATGGTGGTTTTTGGGAGAAATTTGGAAGAGAAAGGTTTTAACTTGGAGTCTACGGTCTAAATGACTATTAGTGCAGGCTGCGCGACGCGCAGCCACTGCCTATTCTTGGTTGGCGCGGCAGCTTGCTTGGACCATGTTTGGGTCCTCCTTAGGGACCCTTTGGCTGATCCCAGGGGCGTCGGTTTGGAAGTTTCGACCCTTTACATGTCAGAATATGTATAGGAACCATCGGTACTCAATTTCACCCTCAAACGATACCCCAAAACTCTACTACATAAAACTACAACACACTAGTTCAACTTCGACTAGTTTCCAAACGTCTTGGAAGTTTGACCTCCAAAAACTTCCAAACTATATATACTGACCCTTAACACTATTTTTAGTCATTTTAAGTCTTTATAATCTCACGACACACATGTTAGGCTCTAGATTCACCTAGCTCATTTTGAAGGTGTAACATCTTGATTTATAGGAAAGGCAGGAGTGTAGCTGATGCAGTTTGGGTGAAAGAGAAGGACCTATGACAGTTCGATGATCAAATCGGTGACTATCTAAAAATTGTCTTGATGAGGACATCAATTTTAAGTGGTGCAGGTGGCATGTTAGACCAGTAAACTACGTGAACTAAAGAAGTGCAGGCATGGCAAGGATTTGGGCATTGATCTTGCCATGTATGTGGACAAAGCAGTGCAACAAGGTTCAAGGTGCTTGGGTGATGGCAAGGCATCTTCGACGTGCAAGGCTTACGTGTGGGCAAAAGTCATTGGTAAGATAAGACAGTGTGTTGGCTTGACACGACAAGGTTGTGGGCTTGATGATGTCAAGGCAAAGGCATTTACAAGAGTTGATGAAATAAAACTAAGTGTTGGAAATTAGCTGAAGTATTCTAAGTGTAGGAAGTAGGCTGAAATATTCTAAGTGTTGGAAAGTAGGCTGAAATATTCGTATTCTAAGTGTAGGAAGTAGGCTGAAATATTCTAAGTGTTGGAAAGTAGGCTGAAATATTCTAAGTGTTGGAATGTTGTAATTTCGGTTAGAATATATTTGAAATAGAAATATCTTCTATTTGTTAGAAATATAGATGTTGGAAACTTATATTAAATTCTTTAATGACAAGTGTTGGACACATGTTAACTATAACTGCTTATGTTATTGTCGTAACTGCCTTGTGCTGTAAATTTAAAAGGTTGAAATTCATCTAAGGCATAGAGAGGATGTTCTGGACTTAGTTGTGAAGCCTTCCTTGTATTAATTTTGATAATTTATAAAGGTTGGGAAGAGTTCCTGTAAAGTGTTTGTTCAATGTTTTAGTTTGCTACCTTTAAGTATCTTTATACATAGTAAAAAACGTGAGTGAGTTAGGCTGAAGTTTGCAGACGTTCGTAGACTGTCGAGGAGTGGTGTTAGATAAAAAAATTTACCCTCTTTCAGGTACTAACACAATGGTTTGAGAGTTCTTTTCCTGTTTTGATGGTTGTAATTTTCATTTCTAATATGTTAAAATTGGCCAATGAGAAAATCTCTCTGTCGGTTTTGGAGGCCTCTGTAATATTAAAATACGGAAATTTATTTTAAGTTCATATATTTTTCTTTGTTAAATGACCGACAAAGAAATTACCGTCGATTTCCAACGCCTCCCATGATAATAAGACAGATTTTTTTATTCTAAGTTATTCTTTGATTCAGTTATTTTATTTCATGTTTATTTATTACTAACACTTTTACTAGTATTTTTACAGGAACACAGAGTGCTTCTCATTGAAGTATTTGAATTAGGTTCAAATTATACTCTTATTCATTATTGTATGTTATTGACGATAGACAATTTTAGGTCGATTCCTATATTATTGTTTTATTACTAACACTTTTACTAAGTAGAGTTGCTTCTCATTGAACCGATTCGAATTAGGTTCAAATTATACTATTATTCATTATTGTATGTTGTTGATGATAGAAAAATTTTGGTCGATTCCTATATTATTCTTTATCATATTACTTGTGTATATTGCATGTTTATTATACTTGTACATTATTTTTATTCTCCTCCTCAATTTGAAAAAAAATGAATTCATCCGAGACCCACATTTGTGGATTTCGAAGGATGACTAACCGCTTCCTTTCAGAATAACTTGAATCCCTTACCTAGAATCAATTGGTTTCATAGACTTTATTTTAAGTTAATTAATTAACTGGTTTCATAGTTTTCCTAAAAATTAGGTGGCGACTCCATTTTACTCCATTTTAACCCCTTTACCCTTTTTTTAAAAATTCTTTTAAAATTGAATTACTGCGATGTTGCGCCCTCTCACGAGATGTTAACAAGCATGTCAGTATTTTTGAGCTATTCAGTGTTACAAAACTTCAGTTATAATGTGATATATACATAATCAGTTGGGAGAAGTCTTAATATAGAGTGGACTAAGGGCCAGTCACCCTCATAGTCAGAAATACGTGCCCTTGTAGGATCAGGCCCCTCATTGGGCAACATATTTAGTGATCATGCCAGTCATGCCTTTATTCCCTTGGCAAGGTATATTGGCTCCTCTCGATAGGGTGATACATCAGACTCCATAGATAGCTCTCGTGGTTTTATGTCGGTTACCAGTAGCTCCCATAGTCAAATTCTAGTGCATTGACAAACTTATAGGTTGCAGTTTAGTATTCAATCTCAGCATGTCATGTACTTGGTCATTGCATTAAGTTTGCTCAAATCCAGTATTTTTCAGTATTTACATCATGTTCAGATTATATCATTTCTCTTATTTCTTCGTTTAATTATGCATATATTGTTCAACTTTATCCTATCCTGCATGCTCAGTACCTTTCAAGTACTAACACATAGTCTATGCTACATCTTCTTGTTACGTAGGCTCAGGTCCTCAACATTTAGATCACGCATTGATCAGTTCACTATCTCCATTTCAGCAACATCAGTGGTGAGTCCTCATTCTTGGAGGACGATTGACATGTTATATTTCTATTTTCAATCTTTCAATTTCAGCTTTTCTAGAATTTAATTGGGGCATGTCCCAGCACCTCTAGTGTGTTAGAGGCTTTTATTCAGACATAGTTAGATTCAACTTTTGTTGATTTTGATCATTCAGTTGTCATTAAACACTATTTTATATATTTAGATTTAGAATGGGTATTCCCCCCCATCATTTTCACCTTTTATGTCATATTTTGAGCTTTTACACAAAGTTATCTTATTTTAGCTATCTTTGTATGCTTGTGATATGACAACATGGTTAGATTGGTGTCACTCGTAATCCTAAGTCCCGTGTTTAATGTCTAGGGGTAGCCTCGGGGCGTGACACTTAGAATAAAAGGATACTAACTTAGTGCCTGTAGGATTATTTACTCTTACTTTAAGGCCAGGAAAATGATTTTTGAAGGGTATATATATCATCTTATTTGGGTTAAGGATTCAAACTCTGAAAACCGAACTCTTGGGTAAGCCGTCATAAATAAGTTTCCAGAAGATCTTGCCAAAGTCCCTCCTAAAAGGGAAATCAACTTTGGAATAGATCTCATTCAAGATACCCAACCTATTTTGATTCCTTCTTATAAGATGGCTCTAGCGGAGCTAAAGGAATTGAAAGAACAGTTGAAAGACATTCTAGATAAGGGCTTCATCAGACCCAATATCTATCAATGGGTGTTCTAGTGTTGTTCATGAGAAAAATGGTTCTCTCAAAATGTGGATTGACTACCATTAGTTGAACAAAGTCAGAATAAGAAATAAATATCCCATCTCCAAGATTGATGAATTGTTCAACCAACTTCAGGGTGCTAGTTGCTTTTCTAAAATACACCTCAGATCCGGCTATCATCAGCTCAAAGTGAGATATAATGACATCCCAAAGACAACATTCAGGACTTAGTATGGTCACTATAAATTTTAGTTATGTATTGTAGACTAATAAATGCTCATGCACCTTTCATGGATTTAATGAACATAGTGTCAAAAAGTATTTAGACTTTCTTATCATCGTCTTTATAGATATAATGACCCAAGGGTACACCCTAGAAGTTACAAAATATACTTGACCTCGGAGAGGTCTTATACAAGACTCTTAGCTTCATTACATAACATCATATAAAAATGGAGGGAATTTAAAGCTTTTCTTCAAACAAAGTACAAAAATCTTTTCATAATAGTGGAAGTCTTTCTAACATGTCTCTCAAAACCATCTACCATTACAAGAGTAACAATGTCTTGGAAAGCAGCCCACAAAAGTATAAATCATAATAAAAAGACATAATCAGAACATAGGGGTATTGTCCTCAAATGATATGAGGACTCACCAATGTTCAATCTTCTTTGACTTAGGACCCTAGCCTCTAAGAACTCAATCCCCCAAGATCCCCTACATTTGGTTAGAAATTTAGGCAATATGCGTTAGTAAAAAATGTACCAAGTATGAAAGCTAACATAAAAAACATAAGATATCTCAAAGGATTAGTCAATAATAGACATAATCATAATATAAGCATCATATCATAACAAGTATACATAAATCATACATAGGTTCATACTTCATCTGTTAGTCCTTCTTACTCAAGTGAACTACTTCCCAAGCCACCTCGAAGTATACATGCACAAGGACAAAGTAGCATCCCATTCTACTACAAAAGCTAAGTACCTCTATTTGGTTATCCTTGGTCATAGCCCACTCTCATACTTAAGACCTAGGTTTTCATGACATAAGAGTACTATACCCCAGATCACCTCAAGGCACACTTGTGCAATGCATGTGAGGCATCGATTCTACCCCACACACTAAGAATATCTTGAAGTCATCCTATTCTTGTGTTACCCCTTCCTAAGTCATAGTGGACCTATTTCATCTTTCACAAGGGACTATCATCTTAATTCAATCATATCATATAAGGCAACTAAAACAACTATCCAAACTAAGTGTACATCACATAGGATGTCATTTTATAGGTAGCTTCAAGTCATACTTGTGACATGTATGAAAGGCATCCCATTCTACCCTTCACGCTAAGTACTTCTTTAGGATAACCTAATCCAAGATAACTCAACATTCGTTTAGTCGATTAAGCTTAGCATACCAACATACTAGACCTACTACCAAGGAAACATCATAACATACAATCCAAGCTAACAATGGAAGGATATAAGAATACCAACCTAGCCACCATGCAACCATTCATGTAGATGCAACCTATCCATAGGGGAGCCTAAGTTCTCAACCCTAAGCTAATCTTAGGAAAGCCACATATCTCGATCCTAAGCTACCATGAATTTGTTTTGGAGTAACCAAAACAAGCTTCCATGAAGGCACTCTAACCATGCTACTCCAAGCTAACCTTAGGAGAGTATCGATCCTCTATCCTAGGTTGTCATGCCTACGCTAATGCAAGCTACCATGACAAGCATTCTATCAATGCATGATCAAGCTAACTATGGGAGAGCTTAACTCCTCCAACCCAAGCGACCATGAGACACACCATCCCAAGCTACATAGTTCAAATATCCATGAAAGAATCCATAAGTTCAACCCCAAGGAAATATATTCTAACAAGCATGCTTCATTTTAGGTGATTAACCTTTCACATAATACATACATGCAAGCTACTCATCCTATTAGACTCATTCTATAATACCTAATGATAAACATTATGACTTCAAGGCCTACATTCAACCTTTACTTCATTATTTTCATACTATTCTAGGTTTCATGACACATTAGTTCTAAGCCTTAGTCATAAGCCAATTCTAAGCATACTTCATCATAAAGTCCCAATTCTTATCAATTCCATCTAATGTCTATCATACATGCATAGATATAGGTTAATGATCCGATAATTATATTCTTTATTAAGGCCTATGCACATTAACAACTCAAGAGAATCTAACAAGAATCATCAATTTCTCATTCAAAGCCTAAACCAACATCTACAAATTAGGGTTAAACATGAACCCAACATAAATCCTGCATAATCACATGAATAAACATCAATTTAACCATATATCGGCGGAATCCAACCTTTTGGAACCATACCACCTAATTCCCATACATTGGAACCAACCCTACCTTCATTGGGGTTCTTCTTCACAAAATAGGGAAATCTAGGGGACTCTATGGGTGGAAGAACCCATAGATAAAGATCTTTGCATACCATTTATCAAAGCCTTGAACTAATCTTGAAACATTGGTGAAACTTGACCTAGATGCTTCCTCCTTCTTCTCTTCTTCTTCAGTGGTGGTTCTTCTTAGAGAGAGAAATTTTGGAAGAGAGGAGGGTTTTGAAAATTGGATTTCTATTTGGGTAATGGTGTTTTTGATTGGTAAAAGGGTTTATAATGAACTAAAAACCGTGTCTAACTATTCCCCAAAGTACCCAAAACGCCCCTACACTTTTGGACTTCAAACTAAGGGTCCAACTTGACTTAAAAATGACGCGACCAAATCTGGGAGTTTGCTAGGCGTCGGGGGGTCACCTCCAGATCTTGATTCTGTAATTTAATCAAGGAAGAATGGTTCGTGTTGAGACTGCGTCGCAGGAAAATTTTTGTCCTTTGAGTGTTAAGGGCGCAACGCGCCATAGGGTCCAAAAACAGGTTGCCCGGCAGCTTTCTTGGCCAACGTTTGGGTCCTCCTAGGTGACCCTTAGGGTGGTCCTTGGGGAGTCGTACTCAAACCTTTTGTCCATATACATCTCAATATATGTGTAGGAACATTTTATACTCAAGTTAACCTTCCTACCATACTCCAAAACTAAACCACAAAACCCTTCGTCAAACTAGTTCAACTTGGCTAGTTTCCGAACATCTAGGACTTCCTTTGACGTTTGACCTCCAAACTCTTTAAAACTAATTTAAAAGCTATTCCTCATTATTTTAACCAGTTATTAACTAATAAAACTCATGTGAATCTCTAGTTCATCCTATTTCATTTTGAGGGTCATTACAATTGATGATATCTTCACTTACTCTCAGAGTGAGGAAAAGCATGCGACTCAACCGAGAGTTGTTCATCCCACTCTCAAAGACTTCCAGCTATTATCTAACTTTAGAAATTTTAAATTACGGTTATAGTCGGTCTCTTTCCTTGATCATGTGGTATCCAGAGAATGGATTTGAGTGGATTCTCAAAAAATTGAGCCACCTCACCGATCGATATCAAAATTTTCTTGGGTTTGGTCATTTACTATCAGAGATTGTTGGAGGATTTTCATCCATAGCTTCCCCAGTGACCAAATTGACTTATAAGAAGTTCAAGTTTGAGTGGTCAGATGAGTGTGAGAAAATTTTCTCAGAACTGAAAAAACCTAGTTAACTACATATCCTATTTTGACACTACTAGATGGGTCAGATGATTATGTTGTTTACTATTGTAAGATCCCAAAAATGACATAGGTGAACTAGATCCTAACATTGTGGTCATGGTGGTCTAAGGTCCTAAATATGGTCTATTAGGTGATATTTAGGCAGTGTCTAAAGTATTAGGTACATTGGAAGTCAAACGTCAAGGACGACCAAGACGTTCGACGACTAAGTCATCTAAGTGCCTCATATGTGGTCCTATGTGTTTATGTGTGATTCACGAGGTTGTAAGGTCCTTAAATAAGTTATTATGATGTACATAGGTAGTGTGTCAAGTTTCAAGAAGTTTGGAGGTCAAAGACTCAAGAACGTCCATGATGTTCGAAAGATATTCCTTGAAATGACCTTGTGTGTGTTAAGTTTTACGTGTTCGTTTTGAGTGAAACTCATGTGAGAGGTCCCTAACTTGTATACGGTCATGTTTGGGTTAGAAACGTACGGGAAATTATACCCAAGAACCAACCAAAGGTCCTTGAGGAAGGACCCAAGTTGGTGACTAAGACTGCCCAAGGCATTCCCACCTATGGATGGCAATCGACGGGCAGTGGCTTGGTAGACACCCCGTAGGTGGTGGGGGTCATTTGGTACTTATCCTTGGGAGCTAAGCTACGATTTCCAAGACTCTGAACCCATCGACGGTGGACAGGACGACCCGTGTGTGGACCTACACCCCGTCGGTGATGAGCAACCGTTGATTGACACTTAGTTGCGGGGGAAAGGGAGCCTTGGACAAGTCTCTATCCCAGACCACGGACCAGCAAAATTGTCATGACCAGAGTCTAGACCCTAGACGAGACCGGCGTCGTTGACCTCTTAGAGGTCGTATATAAGCCTACATACGTCATCGTTACTTCATCTAGGTTAATTTTAGCGGAAAATTTGAACTTTTTGTTACTTAACATTCATATAAGACATTCTACTTAAACTCATAAACGTTCACAATCAACCATCTAATATTAAGATCATCAAATAAAAGAAATAGTTCAATACTGCATTAAGTGTATACTTGCCAAAATGGCACCAATACAATGTCTGAAATAAAATGAGAAAGAAACGCTAGTGGAACATACTCCACTCACTCAAACTTATATCTAAGCTAGAATATAATGGGCAAGCGTCCTCGAAAGCATGAGGTCCTACAAGGTCCGGATGAATGCTCCACGTCCTGATAGCTTCAACATCGACCTGTAAGCTCTATCGTCCACCTGTGCTTGCACCTAAAAATGTAGAGTTGTATGGGATTAGTACACACTTGTACTAAGTATGGGTATATGCAAGCACACACCAAGGATATGTATGATTAAGAAGAGCTCTTTCCTAACGATATGAATTATGGAAAGTCAAGTAAGTGGTCTTGCCAAATCCGGATTAGGAAAGTCATGCCATGAGAGTAACATGCATCATCATACTTATCATTTTGCAAACAACACATAACATATTGGACATATCATATTACATAGTCCATATCATTCTTTCATATGCCATGAGACCTCGGAATCATGGACTTGACATTAGGATTTCCCAAAATTAGGGCTCAACATATGGGACCTCAACTAGGGAGCCTTCTTTAGCAAACACAAAGTCTTTTTCATTCAATCATACGTACTTCAGTTTCATTCTTTTCATATACTAGTGAAACCACCAGTCATACCTAGGATGTAGTTTAAGACTCTCATTGGGTTCGCTATGCAATGACCAAGAATAACCTAGTGTCATTACTTAATTCTAGCTCACCTCTTGATTATCTTATCCTAACACCTTTGGTATCATTCATTTCATTATGTGTATTCTTTGAGGCTAGCCTCATTCTTTCTTTGGGAACTTTAACCTTAAACGACATAGATCATGTGAGCATCATGAAATTCAGTGTATAACCCCACACTGAAAAGAGATGGAATCACCGACCAAAGTGATCCAAAACATGCTAGCGTATATAGGGAGTCAAACCCTTCTAGATCCCTATATTGGCAGTATAGGTTCAAAGACTAGGAGATATAAGGAGACCCATACCCGCCATGCCGGACAGTCTCATCTCATGAGATTTACGTGAACCTTCGCCCTTCCTGAAGAAAGGCATCACCATTCATAGCTAGCCTATCGGTGCTTAGTATAAAGTTCCATTACATTCAACTCATACATCATGGAAGCTGGCTTCTAGCATGAGTACATCATAGCTCATTAGATGATTTCTCATCTC
This sequence comes from Solanum sitiens, assembly GCA_016801875.1. Lineage (NCBI taxonomy): Eukaryota > Viridiplantae > Streptophyta > Magnoliopsida > Solanales > Solanaceae > Solanum > Solanum sitiens. Next base: position 3,314,622 of record JABWTJ010000049.1, on the reverse strand, counting down.
ATCATTAGTATTAAGTATGCATTAACTTCAATACCCTCATTAGAGTGTTCATAGAGACTGGTCTCTTCATTAACTTTACACTCTCATAGGTGAGTACGTTTTGGTAACATTTACTTAGGCTCATTTGAGATTGATCTCATCTTTCACATTAGCCTCTTATCATGTTGTCACCACATTCTGTAACTTTAGCACATTTACTCTTCATAATTACTCACCACTTTACGTGAATGTTCATTTCATCGTATGTCAATGCACTTGGCTCTTTAGTGTGTGTCACACTCTTACTTGACCCCTCTGGGGTTTCATTATCTCATCACATAATATCTTAGGTTCACTTACTTTTAAATGTATACTAGACTTATGAGTCCACACATACAAGCCATGAGGCTTCATGCAAAGTTTGTCTAAGTGATTCATATTTACCCAAGATTATGTGGTACAAGACTTATGCATCTTGTAGGTATGCAAAGATATTGATTTCGATCTTTAGAGGCAGCATTCATTAAATATTTGTTTACGTATGACTTATGTGTCAATACGGAATTGGGCAAGAGAACCCGATTTTGAATCCCTTGGGCAACACTTAATCTTACATTAAACTTGGTGATTGCATTTTTCATATTTGAGGGACCCTAGTTCGATCCCCATCAGCCCCATAATATTTCCTTTCTTTTCTCCTAACTCTCTCATCTATTCAATAGGTTGGGGGTTCAATCCCCACTCTCCACATTTATTTTTTCTCCTTTATTTTTCTCCTAACTCTCTCATCCATTCAAGAGGTTGGAAGTTCATTCCCCACTCTCCACATTTATTTTTCTTCTAACTCTCTCATCCATTCAAGAGGTAGGGGGTTCAATCCCCACTCTCCACATTTATTTTTCTCCTTTATTTTTCTCCTAACTCTTTCATCCATTTAAGAAGTTGGGGGTTCAATCCCCACTCTCCACATTTATTTTTCTCCTTTATTTTTCTCCTAACTCTCACATCCATTCAAGAGGTTGGGGGTTCAATCCCCACTCTCCACATTTATTTTTTCTTTCATATTTTTCATGAAATTTTTATGTAATTTACATTTGGTAAAGTCTTGGGTTCCATTCCCAACAACCTCATAATGTTAAAAAAAATTAAAACATAGTCATTTTTCTCACCTCTTGGCCGAGGCTTCAAATTTCCAGCAAGCTGGAAATTTGGTCTCTTCCAATCCATTTTTCTCTCATTCTTATGTTGATTTTTTTGTAGCATTTTGAGTGACATTCAGTCAGCCACCTTAACCTTTAATGAACATTACGTGTTCAGCATTTTTACACACGGAAAACACAATATTTAACATACAAACTTCAGGCAGCAAACATAGTCAAATTTTCAGCACACACATGCTCAAAACAGTCCACTTAATACACTTTTCCGAAATATATTTTTCATCCTTTACATTATTTTCTACCACACATTCAACACATAATCACAACCAAACCTAACATTATCTACCAGAAGACATACCAACGCATGCTTTGAATCGTTCAAAGGATCTAATGACAGGGGCATGCAACGGGGACAACCTTAGTCTTTCAATCGTGATTTAAACTGAACCTTAAGGGTCTCTTGGGAAAGGGACCAAGCGAGAAGAAAACCCATATCTTAATGTCGTTCAAAACTTGTTTAAATGCTGCCAGTTTACCATGAAACCAAGCCTCACAACCAAAACTTCAAGCACAATCCCGTCAAGAACTTGTTGTTGATTTTCATTTTTAGCTTAGTTTTTTGTTTGAGTTTGTGTGTAAGTTCTTCAATAGTGAAGAATTATTATTTTCAGTTATTTTAATGATAAAAAATGTGAGAATGAGAGTGAGAGACGTGAGAATGAGAGGATTAGGATTAGGAGAGTTAGGTGGAGACTTAGTCAAACTAGGACTCCTCATTATTTATTAATTTTATTATTATTATTTTTTTATTAAAAATTGGATTTTTCCTTTACTTAAATCAGCAAATTAAATATTAATTAATTTAACTAATTCACTAAGTATAATTAAATCAATTAAATCATTGCTTCCACCAAGGCTCGAACCTGGGTGGAGCAAGATTTTGCTTAAAGGGTCAATTTCGGCCACCTCTACCCAAATTGCCCCTTAACCATATTAATTAATTAATTAATTAATTATTTAGGGTAATTACAATACTACCCTTAGCTTGGAAAAGACCATTTTACCCCTAGACCCTCCAAACTTAAGATTACCCCTTTTTAAGTCTGGTTAAGACTTATTCGGGTAAATCTTCATATTCGGGTGCCCTACATGGCTGGAACCAACCTTTCCTAGCTCAACTAACTCACCAAGTTGGTTGGATTGGCTGTTGCAAGGGTTCAAAGGTCTGGTTCTACGCACATCAAGCCGTGTGAATCCGATCTAATCTATGCATTCTAGGTACGTTTACGCATTACTTAGCATAGTTATTTTCGGGTTGTTACATTATCCCCCCCCTTAGGAACATTCGTCCCCGAATGACACTACTCTTTACTAGCAACAAGTAAGTCATCTATAGAACGTATACATACATAGGCAATTCAATACTCCTCATTGGTGAATATATTATTAACACATTAACATGATGGTGCACATCCTTGAAACCTACTAGCAGCTTCACATTAATAAACTAAGGAACTCTTTCCTAAACTAGTCTCATCAAAGTATACAACATGTGTAAACATATAAGTCACACAAATCAGCAACCAACATGATGACTCCAACATATTAACTTCATACTAGTGCATAAAACCATACACATGAAAAACTAATTTAGGCTACGCACCTGAGACATCACCAGAGGTGTCTTCCCCTACGCCTCTAGACTTGAGTGCAAAGAATCGTTGCCTCCTTGGAGCCTCTTCACTTGGACCATTCGGCTGAACTTTCTCCTTCCCTTTTTCTCGACCTCTCATATACGGACAATCCTTCATCATGTGACCCGGTTTTCCACAACTGTAACAAGCGTTAGAGCCCCTCCTACACTCTCCTCCATGAAGTTTGCCACATTTCCTACAAGGTGGCCTCTCCTGAGGTGTATCTACTTCACTGTTTCTCTTAACTCTGGGCTCGGAATCCCTATTATAGTGACCCTTAGATGAACTTGACTCCCCTTGGTGGGAGAGTCCCTTCTTAAACCTAGGCTTATCCCTGATTTCAGTACTACTCTTCCTTGAAAAATTCTTCTCAGCTTGCCTTGACCTGTTCCCTGCCCTAGTATGCTTCCTCTTCTTGTTTTCCTCCACTTGTTGGACACAGACCATAAGCTTGGAAAAGTCCATGCTCGCATGCAGCATAGCTGCCCTACACTCCTCCTCGAGATTCTCAGCAATCTTAGATGCAGTGTAAACAGGAGGATTCATCCACGTGAAGTCCCTTAACCTGTTAGCCATGGTGCTGGCAGGTGGGATCTCCCTGGGAACACCTTGTTGCTCTGCCTGGGCTGTCATAGCCTGAGCTTGTAAGGTGATGGCTTGGGCCATCTGTACCAGGGCTGTCCTTACTTCTCCATTTGTCAACCCAGCTGGGTTAACATGCATCTCCATTTCTGCAGCTGGGGCTTGGGGAGGAACTTGGTTGCCCCCAGCAGCTGCTTCTCCTCTTCCCCGACCAGCGTTCCTCCTTGTGTTCATTTTCTGAAAAAGTAGAATTGATGTTAGATACGCTCATAACACCAAGGAATCAGACATTAGAGAAGGCACGATAAGATCAGAAAAAGGGAATTTTTCCTACGCATCATGTAGTCTCTAATTCAGGATAGTGGTGCACTTCACTACCATGACTTTGAAACTACTCGATGTGGTTGATGTGAACTTATTATACTCAGAATTTAACCTAGTGCTCTGATACCAACTTTGTCACGATCGGAGTCTAGACCCCAGACGAGCCGGCGTCGTTGACCTCTCGGAGGTCGCAGACAAGACTACATACCTCATCGTTACTTCATCTCGGTTAATTTTAGCAGAAAATTTAAACTTTTTGTTACTTAACATTTATATAAGACATTCTACTTAAACTCATAAACGTTCACAATCAACCATCTAATATTAAGATCATCAAATGAAACAAATAGTTCAAAACTGCATTAAGTGTATACTTGCCAAAATGGCACCAATACAATGTCTAAAATAAGATGAGAAAGAAACGCTAGTGCAACATACTCCACTAACTCAAACCTATATCTAAGCTAGAATATAATGGGCAAGCATCCTCAAAAGCATGAGGGCCTACCAAGTTCGGATGAATGATCCATGTTCGGTTAGCTTCAGCGTCGACCTGCAAGCTCTAACGTCCACCTGTGCCTCCACCTAAAAATATAGAGTTGTATGGGATTAGTACACACTTGTACTAAGTATAGGTATATGCAAGCACACACCAAGGACATGCATGATTAAGAAGAGCTCTTTCCTAACGATATGAATTATGGAAAGTCAAGTCAGTGGACTTGACAAATTGGGATTAGGAAAGTCATGCCATGAGAGTAACATGCATCATCATACTTATCATTTTTCAAATAACACATAACATATTGCACATATCTTATTACATAGGTCATATCATTCTTTCATATGCCATGAGACCTCGGAATCATGGACTTGACATTAGGACTTCCCAAAATGAGGGCTCAACATATGGGACCTCAACTAAGGAGACTTCTTTAGCAAACACAGAGTCTTCTACATTCATTCATACGTACTTCATTTTTATTCTTTTCATATACTAGTGCAACTACCAGTCATACCTAGGATGTAGTTTAAGACTCTCATCAGGTTCGTTGTGCAATGACCAGAATAACCTAGTTTGATTACTTAAGTCTAGCTCACCTCTTGATTATCCTATCCTAACACCTTTGGTATCATTCATTTCATTATGTGTATTCTTTGAGGCTGCCCTCATTCTTTCTTTAGGAACTTTAACCTTAACCGACAAAGATAATGTGAGCATCATGAAATCTAGTGTATAACCCCACACCGAAAAGAGGTGGAATCACCGTCCAAAGTGAACCAAAACATGATAGAGTATATAGGAAGTCGAACCCTGCTAAATCCCTATATTGGCAGTATAGGTTCAAAGACTAGAAGATATAAGGAGACCCATACCCGGCATGCCGGACAGTCTCATCTCATGATTTACGTGAACCTTCGCCCTTCCCGAAGGAAGGCATCAACACTCATAGCTAGCCTATCGGTGCTTAGTATAAAGTTCCATTACATTCAACTCATACATCATGGAAGCTGGCTTCTAGCATGAGAACATCATACCTCATTAGATGATTTCTCATCTCATCATTAGTATTAAGTATGCATTAACTTCAATACCTTCATTAGAGTGTTCATAGAGACTGGTCTCTTCATTAACTTTACACTCTAATAGGTGAGTACGTTTTGGTAACATTTACTTAGGCTCATTTGAGATTGCTCTCATCTTTCACATTAGCCTCTTATCATGTTGTCACCACATTCTTTAACTTTAGCACATTTACTCTTCATAATTACTCACCACTTTACGTGAATGTTCATTTCATCGTATGACAATGCACTTGGCTCTTTAGTGTGTGTCACACTCTTACTTGACCCCTCTGGGGTTTCATTATCTCATCACATAATATCTTAGCTTCACTTACTTTTAAATGTATACTAGACTTATGAGTCCATACATACAAGCCATGAGGCTTCATTCATAGTTTGTCTAAGTGATTCATATTTACCCAAGAATATGTGGTACAAGACTTATGCATCTTGTAGGTATGCCAAGATATTGATTTCGATCTTTAGAGGCAGCATTTATTAAAAAAATGTTTACGTATGACTTATGTGTCAATACGGAATTGGGCAAGGGAACCCGATTTCGAATCCCTTGGGCAACACTTAATCTTACATTAAACTTGGTGATTGCATTTTTCAGATTTGAGGGATCCTAGTTCGATCCCCATCAGCCCCATAATATTTCCTTTCTTTTTCTCCTAACTCTCTCATCTATTCAATAGGTTGGGGGTTCAATCCCCACTCTCCACATTTATTTTTCTCCTTTATTTTTCTCCTAACTCTCTCATCCATTCAAGAGGTTGGGGGTTCAATCCCCACTCTCCACATTTATTTTTCTCCTTTATTTTTATCCTAACTCTCTCATCCATTCAAGAGGTTGGGGGTTCAATCCCCACTCTCCACATTTATTTTTCTCCTAACTCTCTCATATATTCAAGAGGTTGGGGGTTCAATCCCCACTCTCCACATTTATTTTTCCTTTTATTTTTGTCATGAAATTTTTATGTAATTTGCATTTGGTGAGGTCTTGGGTTCCATTCCCAACGACCTCATAATTTTAAATTTTTTTTAAAACATAGTCATTTTTCTCACCTCTTGGCCGAGACTTCAAATTTCCAGCAAGCTGGAAATTTGGTCTCTTCCAATCTATTTTTCTCTCATTCTTATGTTGATTTTTTGTAGCATTTTGGGTGACATTCAGTCAGCCACCTTAACCTTAAATGAACATCACGTTTTCAGCATTTTTACACACGCAAAACACAACATTTAACATACAAACTTTAGACAACAAACATAGTCAAATTTTCAGCACACACATGCTCAAAACAGTCCACTTAATACAATTTTCCGGAATATATTTTTCATCCTTTACATGATTTTCTACCACACATTCAATACATAATCACAACCAGACCTAACATTATCTACGAGAAGACATACCAACGCATGCTTTGAATCGTTCAAAGGATCTAATGACAGGGGCATGCAACGGGGACAACCTTAGTCTTTCAATCGTGATTTAAATTGAACCTTAAGGGTCTCTTGGGAAAGGGACCAAGAGAGAAGAAAACCCATACCTTAATGTCGTTCAAAACTTGTTTAAATGCTGCCAATTTACCATGAAACCAAGCCTCACCACCGAAACTTCAAGCACAATCCCGTCAAGAACTTGTTGTTGATTTTCGTTTTTAGCTTAGTTTTTCGTTTGAGTTTTTGTGTGTAAGTTCTTCAAGAGTGAAGAACTATTATTTTCAGTTATTTTAATGATAAAAAACGTGAGAATGAGAGTGAGAGACGTGAGAATGAGAGGATTAGGATTAGGAGAGTTAGGTGGAGACTTAGTCAAACTAGGACTCCTCATTATTTATTAATTTTATTATTATTTTTTTTAATTAAAAATCTGTTTTTTCCTTTACTTAAATCAGTAAATTAAATATTAATTAATTTAACTAATTCACTAAATACAATTAAATCAACTAAATCATTGCTTCCACCAAGGCTCGAACCCGGGTGGAGCAAGAGTTTGCTTAAAGGGTCAATTTCAGCCACGTCTACTCAAATTGCCCCTTAACCATATTAATTAATTAATTAGGGTAATTACAATACTACCCTTAGCCTGGAAAAGACCATTTTACCCCTAGGCCCTCCAAACTTAAGATTATCCCTTTTTAAGTCCGGTTAAGACTTATCCGGGTAAATTCATATTCGGGTGCCCTGCATGGCTGGAACCAACCTTTCCTAGATCAACAAACTCACCAAATTGGTTGGCTTGGCTGTTGCAAGGGTTCAGAGGTCTGGTTCTACGCGCATCAAGCCGTGTGAACCTGGTCTAATCCATGCATTCTAGGTACGTTTAAGCATTACTTAGCATAGTTATTTTCAGGTTGTTACAAAAATGAGCTGTTGGTCAAGGGATGGACTGTCAATGGGCAACCGTCAATGGTGTTGTCCCTGCATGCAGGTGCATTTTTAAGTTGAGGGGTGAAGTAGTAATTTCACCCCACTTCCAAATAGAAGGTTTGGCAGTTCCTAAGGGGCATATTAGTTATTTTAAAGGTGTTTATAAGTCTTTAACACTTAGAAGATTTCATTCTTCAAAACCAAAACCCCAAAATCCCTTAGAAATTCCCTAAGACTCCATTAAAGATAAAACTCAAGGAAGAGCTTGGATTGGTGATTTGAGTGGAGATTCTTCATCAAATTGAAGTATTAGCATTGTTAGTGTATGTCTTTTGATCCTTGAAACTCGTTTCATCAAGGAGCCCAACTTTCAAAGATGTTTTCTAAAGTTCTCTAAAGTTGAACTTGACCTATTTCATGATCTACCATGGGGTCTTGCATTAATGGTTTTTAAACGTTGATTATGGATTGAATTGTTATTGTATTGAATATTTTAACCTAATTAACCTATGAACTTATGTAATTGATGAACTCTAGTTTTTGACTAATTTATGGGTTACTTGATATTGGTCTAATGTTTATGAATTAATGTGTGATTTCTTATGGGCTATCTAATGATATAAGAATTGTAGTTAATTGATATCTAATTGGTCTTATATTGATAAATCTATATTTAATTGACTTAGATTTCACTGAGAATTATAGTATATGCATTGAATTGATGTTCTTGGCCATGGGTAAGGGCCTTACGAGATTGAATTGGATGATTTGACATTGACTTGCTGTATTGATGATGAATAGGTGGTACGCTGACCTAATTCCTTTTAATTAATGTTAATTAGACTTCAATTATGTTGTGATTGGTATGGTCCACTTATGGTGGCGGTGTTATGTGAATTGATGTGGCCTTGTCGGCGTTATTTTAAGTATATTAATGATCATGACCTTGTCAGCAACTACTTGAAGTATTATGTTGATTTGTGTAGTTGATTTTGTGAATTATGATCATATCTATCTATATGTGAAAGTATGTGTTAGTCTATTGATGATATTTAGGTGATCATGTTATGCTATGACTATGTGTTAAGTGTGTAGTCTTAGAGTTGATACATGGTTGTTCCTAACTTGGCTATATGAGTCTATAATTGTTATGTTAATGATGTTAAGGTAATTAATAGTTTGACTAAATGATGTTAGTGGTCATTCCTAAGTGTCTAAAGAATGTATGCTATATATGCTAAAGTGAAGTAATGTTGTGTCTTGTTTAGGTAGACTTGTGTCTCTTACTTGATGCTTGTATGATTATGAATATGTGATGTCTTGACTTAGAAACCTAAAGAGTCTTAGCCTTGAATGAATAAATTTTAGGTGAGACCTTGAATGATGATAAGAGGGTCCTTTATGTGAAACCTTGAACCTAGTGGCAAGGTTATGAAACTTGAAGTCAAAAGGCGTAATTGTATCCTTCAAGTAATGAATGATGGACTTAAGGTTTATTGGCTGGAATGGCATCATATCAATCCTTAGGAAAGTCATGATGATCTTCTTGTCTCCTTATGGAGGTATCCCTAGTGGACTTTTCTTTGGTAGGGTAAATGTAATTGGGTTATGAACTTGATATGGAACCCTTTTGTATGAACCTTAGTGTTATTTACTCTATGAGAACGAAGGCTAGCACTGGCTGAATATGTTAAGGGAAGTAGTTCTAGTTAAAGAATGAGACTAGATTACAAAGCATGCCCTTCATATTTCCTTAAACATGTGCCTACATGGTATATGTCTAAGTTCTACCATTGGCACGTAGAACAACCTCATCGGAGTAGGATAGAACTCCGGATTCCATGCTTTGCTATCATGGTCTATGTCGGTTATTGCCTATTCTCATCATATGGGATACCTATTAGAATTAGAGAAGTTCTATGAGGTTTAGGTGGTGGTATGGGACGCTATCTATACATTGCACAATAGGCTTTGAAGATGTTACTATGAGTCCCTAGGTCTTCTCCAAGACCATTATTTGAATGTCCTTTATGTGATGTATGTTTCTTAAATAAACTAATGAACTAATGACTTAATGATATAAAGTATGTAAATTAATAAGTACCTAATCTAAAGTGACTTAAGGATTCCTTAGTTAAAGTGTGAAGAGGGCATAAAGGATGATCTCTTCATGTCTTATCTATAGAAGTCTTGAGAATGACTCTAGTTAGGGAAGTTGCTTGATATGTTTGACATGATTTAAACTTAGGACGTCTTAAGGATTATTTAGGTAGCCTTGAAGAGGGTGTATGGGCGTTCTCTTTTAGGAGTACTTAAGTAAGTCTTTTGATACCCTTGGTAGGGGAGATTGTCATATTATGTATGTCTTGTATGTTGATGTATTGTAGGTATGTATGTGTCTTATTATGAGTAATCCTAAGGATCATTTAGGCACATCTAGAGAGGGTGTATGGGCGGTCTCTCTTTGTGTGACTTAAGTGAATCTTAGGATAGATTTAGTGAGAAGACTACATGCTAGGAAGTGTCTTAAAAGGAGTAAATTAACTTCACTGTAACAGTGAAGGAATTCACTGTACAGTGAAGTGAGGTTATTGTGAAGTGACCTCTAAAATATGTTAATTTGTTTTAAATGTTTTCTTATGTGATTCTAAGATGCTAAATGTTGTTCTTATGATGATATTATGGTATTTAAATGAAAAGATGCATATTTCCAATAAATGTCAGTTTTCATGATTTTTATGCATAAGTCATACTTAGTACATGTGGTTGTACTAATTCCATGTTTTTATCTATCTATATAGTTCTTGGTAGGTGAAGAGCTTTTGGGAGAAGACTTGGATTTAGAAGATCATTCAAGAGATGTTGAAGTATATCCTCACTTGACTCGAGGGCATATATGTCTTTTATGTTTCTTTATGAAGTAATGTAATAGACTTAATAGTACTATGTTTTCTATTTCGTATGGGCCGTGTCCCAAGTACTCTTGTGTCTTAAAATGATGATATTGAGACTTAATATTTCCTATTACTTCTATATGAAAGAGTTTTTAAAGACTATGATATTGTTTTGTGAAAAGTTTTAATTCCGCACTACTTTTCATTATGTATGTGCGATGAATGATATGAAGGGCTTGTATGAGACCTCCGAGAGGTCGAGTACACCGGTCACAAATTTGAGATTTGTGCCCTAACTTCTAGGGTGGGGTCTCGGTCCGTGACAATTATGATGCCTCTAGGGTCGTCCAAGGTTATGCGTTGAAGCAACACTAGACAACTTAAAGTATATGAGAACAAATACCCGACTCATGACCTCAAGCTTTCAGTGGTAGTGTTTGACCTAAAGATTTAGAGACATTACTTGTATTGTGTTCATGTTGATATGTTCACATATCATAAGAGCCTCCAATATGTGTTTACCAAAAAGATTGAATCTTCGTAAGTGGGGATGGCTTGAACTCCTTAAAGACTGACATGAATGTACTCTATAATTTGGTTAAGTCCAATGTAGTGTTTGAAACCCTCAGCAAATTATCCATGGGGAGTGTAGCACATGTTAAGAAAGAAAAGAAATAATTAGACAAAGATGTTCCCCAATTTGCTTTCTTAGGAGTTTGACTTATGGACACGCCATATGGTGGTGTGATACTTCAAAGTGGGTCAGAATCTTCATTGGTAGATAAGTTTAAGGAAAACAGGATAGTGATCCTAATTTAGTTCAATTGAAAGGTGCAATACATTAGCAAAGAGTTTATGTTTTGTCCCTAGGGGATGATGTTCTTCGTTACCAGGGTTTCTTATGTATTCTAATGTGGGTGAGTTGAAGAAGAAGATCTTATTCTTCACCTATTCAAGAGTAGCCAACAAAACAAATAAGTTGATTAAACTACAACACAATCAGTTCTGAACTAAACTTTACAAAAAGAATTCTAAACACCACTCCCCAGCAACGGTGCTATTTTTGATAACGATCAACTACACTTCATCTGATTCGAAGTGTCAGTGATAAAAATCAAGTATAAACCCAATGAAGAGTTGGGGTCGATCCCATAGGGAGCAGTACCGTAACAAATTCAATTACAAAGTGAAATAGTGTTCTAATAATTTGTAGATGTAAACATTTTCGAAGAAATTAAAGTAAATGGCAGGGGTTTGAAAATTAATGTCAATTTGGGGGGGAGGGGGGGGGGGTTAGAGTTAACAATTAATAACTAATAACGTATGAGGGTAACTAAGTAGAAAGGGATCCTTTGCAGTGTGATCGATTAAGCACCAATTTTTATATATGCGTGATTATCACTTGCTATTAGTCATTGAATCTTAGTGGGTAGGCTAGGATTTAGGTGTAATAGCCATTTCTCAGTCAACTATGACAAATCAAGTGAATGCTCTTGAACCTCGACAAGAATAATAGATATAAACAACTCAATACCTTAATTAATATACTTTTTCAAGCTAGATTGGTAGGATCGAATTTAGACCCACTTTGTAAAGCAAACTCTATGATAATACAATCACTACAATAATCAATTAATAGTTTTAACTCTAAAACCTCTTTCTCAAACAAGCTTAGAATGGTAGACTAGAACTTCATTTGGAACTACAATTCATCAATTAAAACTCAACTACTAATTGAAACCACTTTAAATCCACAATAAATTTCGTAAATACTAACACTCATAAGCTAATTGAAGCATTTAATCCCATAATCAAACCCCCAAAAATGATGTTTTAGTCAAGCATAATAAACAACAAGAAAATAGCTACCAACTATATTTTCCATTAGCTTGGGTAACAATCTACAAGTCCTCAAAATGCACAAATTGAATTCTAAATCCAATAAACCCTAATTCTCTACTAAAAAATTTAAAGAACTATGTTAGGGATCAAAAACCCAATGTATGAACTCTTCAAAATTTTAGAACTCCTCAAAACTCTTTTAAAAATGGATTTATACGCTTCCAGATTTTCAGTTTGGGAGACAGTTGGCGGAGTAAGTTAAGCTTCAATGACCAAGTTGGCGATTCACCAAGTGCTACTTTACATCGCCTTATTCGGTTGGCTTTTCCACACATTCCTTTTGTGACTTTAGGTGATCCAATTTCCATTACCGATCTAGTCAGCGCTTCACCGAATTACCCTTTCTGTCGCCTAGTTGTCTTTGTCCATTGGGCTATCCTGCTGGAACTTTTGGGGAGCTAAATATCCACTCGGCGACTCACCTTGTGTCTTTGGCGACCATCAACCTTTCTTTTCTTTAGCTTTTTTTCTCTTTTTTTCCTAGTAATGTCCTTGCCTTGCTCTTTTTATTTCTTTATGGAAAATTAATATTTAGATCCAGTTTAGATCATAAAATAGGTATCGAGGACACTTAAAATCTTAATATTAAGCCCTAAATGAGTAAAAATCCCTACTTGATTATCTTGTCATGACTTTCATCATAGTATTTAGAGGATTCATAGATATTAGAAGTTCATGCATCTTTTCCATATTCTTTGTGATGGTCTAAAGTCTTGAGTTGAACAATTATGTTATTGAGTATTTTAGAATATATTGAGTAAACTATTATTAGTAGTGATATTCTTATGATTTGAGTTTATATTTGAGGTTCCTATATTGTTGAATATGTCTTTTGCTGAGTAATGAGTCAAGCCAAGGGTATTCTTGGGGACCAACAATGATTCTTGAGTGCCGGCCACGTCTAGGGTGTAGACTCGAGAGGTGACAAACTTCGTATCAAAACACAAAGTCTAAGAGTACTGGGTTATGAAGCCATACCCATAGAGTCCTGTTTATCGGTGTAAAGCGTGCACCATTAACAATTAATAGGCTACAACATTTAGGAAACATTTCACTTCCTTCTTACTCTTTTTCGTGCAATAGAATTCCACTCTATAAAAGTTTCCTTCTAATTCATGCTTGTGCGTACCTTTTCAAATCATGCCTTCACGAAGAGTTTTTTAAGTCCGTCCTGTGAGGAGAGATATTGATCGACAAGACCAAGGGGTATCCAATTCACTACAAGTATAACCCCTTTAAGAAGAGGTGACTAATGCTTAATTTTGATATACTATTTGGATGTTTATTCAAGTTTAAACCAACCAAGCTAGTCAACAAAGACAAGTTCGCCATTATGTGGCTGATGCATCCATAATCTGTGAGTTCTTGAGAATGAATCCTCTTGGGCTATGTTTTGAAGTTCCTTCATGGGGCATTTCTTTCCTCGCGAGCTGAGAGAGGCAAAGGTAAGAAACCTTATCACTCTTAAGTAGGAGTCCATGTGTGTGCATTAGTACAGGCTCAAGTTCATTCAACTGTACCATTATGCTCTGGAGATGGTTGCTGATATAATTGCTATGATAAGTTTTTTTGTGTTTGGATTGTCTCGCTTGTCAAGTATGGAAGGTGAGGCAGCTATGTTTATAGGAGAAATGGAAATACCAAATCTTATGATCCACGTGCAAAAGGTCGAGGAAGACAAGTTGAGAGATAGGGAAGAGTTCCCCAGCAAGTAGTCTAAGACAAAAAATGAGTCCACATAGCAGGAGACCAGAAATTTGAATCGACCTTATTTCAACAAAGGTCAATAGGATCTACTCTATCATCTGATTGTGCACCTGCACCAAAGAACATATGTGAGTTCAGTAATAATTTTTTTTATAGAACTTAAAAGCTTTACCTACTCAATATTAGGGTAGTGTGGCACAAGGACTAATTCGACTCCTATATGTGCGAAGTATCGTACAAACCACCCAGGAGCGTGTCGTGATGGCTCCTCTGTATGCTATCACCAGTCATCAAGAGCAGGAGAATTCACCATATGTTATCACTGAAATGATCAAAGTATATACTTTTGATATATGTGCATTACTTGATCAAAGTTTGACTCTTTTTTTTGTGACTCCGTATATTGCTATGAGGTTTGATATTCTTCTCGAACGAATTCTTGAGCCCTCTGTATTTCAACACCTATAGATGAGTCTATTCTAGCATAAAGAGTTTATCGTGAATGTGTCATCTCTGTCAATCCCTAACAGATCATGCTGACTTAGTCGAGTTACACATGGTGGACTTTGATGATTTTCTAGGTATGGACTAGCTTCATGCTTGTTATGCCTCAATTGATTGTACAACTTTATTAGTCAAGCTAGTTTCCTAATGATCTAGTTATGGAGTGGAGGAATAGTTTAAAAGGGCCTAAGGTTCGTTTCATTTCATACCTTAAGGCCATAAAGTTAGTCTCTAAGGGGTGAATCTATCACTTAGTGTAAGTTAATGAATCTAGTGTTCAGACATTGCCTATTCGTTCAGTTTTAGTTTTGAGTGAGTTTCCAATGGTTTTTCAAGATGACCTTTCCGAAAACCCTCCTGAGAGAGAAATCGATTTTGGCATAGATATTCTTCGTGATACTCGATCTATCTCTAGTACTCCATATATAATGACTCCATATGAGTTAAAAATTTTAAAAGAGTAGTTGAATGATCTTCTTGAGAAGGTTTCTATTCGATCTAGTGTCTTACCTTGGGACGGTCTTGTGTATTGATTACCGCTAGTTGAACAAGGTCCCCTTTCTGAGAATTGATAATATATTAGATCAACTTCAGAGTGACACTTGCTTTTCTAAGATAGACCTGATATGCTCAAATTTACTTCTCAAATAAGAAGTAAAGCGGTCGTATCAAGTAAAGAACCCAACTAATGAGGTTGAGAACGATCCCACAAGGAAAATAGTTCAGACTTAACTTTATTCTATTATTACTATTATTTAGCCAACTATTTTCCGAGAAAACAAGAGACAAAAAGGGGGGTTTTATTTCTAAATTAATGAAAATGATTAACTAAATAAAAATGAACAACTAACAGATTCAGCTTTCGGAGTTTAATCAAATTATAAAAGTAACTAGGGCTTTAGTGTTCCCCACAGGTTCCTAACTTGGTAAATCTAACTATAATAATTCTAACCTGATATCTTGCATGTAAAGTGATAAGTTATGTATCTCTAAATCCTTGGTCCGGCATCTAGAGAATTTCACTCCGCACCTTAGTCCGGCTACGTGTGTTGCTATACTAACCCTTATCTTTACCTCATATTAAACATCGTATTCGGTATTTGACTAAGTTATTAACTCGTACCAACCAATACTAGCCTATTAGATAGTCTACACTAAATCTATGTTGATAATCCTTTTCCTGTTATCTACCTCCTTGGTCCGGCAAGTAGCATTAAGGCGAGTTCTAACGTTGGCCATCCGTTAAAAAGACTTCTACACGAAAGAATTATCAGTACATGCAAGACTCCACTCTAGAATTGTTATTTAAGTTAGATTTGTACCTTGTTATTCACCCATGGTTCCCATAACCCTAGCTATGAGGTTTAGTTACCCATGTTCATAATTACACAATTGATATTGTTAATGGAAGAATTCATGCACTTACCTTTATGAAAATGAATAGTTTCCCAGAACTTAACTTGATTAATCTACAAAATCACCAACAATCAATTCCCGAAAAAGTATCTTAATTCCCAAAATCGAGAGTTCAATACTATAATAGAAAAACTAAAAACTAAAAATTATCAAGAAAGTCTAACCCCAAAAACGAGGTTTTTCCAACTATTTATAATAAAAACAAAATCTAATCAAATAAGGATTCTATTTACTAAAAATCTGTCCAAACGCGTCTGGGTCGACGGACCACGTGATGGACCGTCATGGACACGATGGACCGTCATAGCCTCCGTCGTCCCATACTTCACACATTCTTCTGTTGCTTTCTTCAATCCCCTCGACGGACAGGTATGACGGACCGTTTCAAGCACGACGGTCCGTCGAGGGTCTTCATTCCAAAATACTTGAACTTCTTGGAATTTGGGTACTGGGACTACTTCTCTGATCATCACGACGAACAAGCAGGACGGATCATCGTGGCTATGATGGTCCGTCATGGACTTCCGTAATCCCACACTTAGTCAGGCTTCCCTATTTTCCTTCAGCAACTTCTCCCTTCACTACGATGCCACCTACGGACCGTCACAGCCTCGACGGACCGTCATAGGTTCCGTAGGTGGTCTCTTCTGCATTTAATTCTCAAAAACTCCCGCGTTCATCCTTGGACAGATTTTCTGCAAACAAAGAGAAACTTACATAAAAATCAACACAAAAAGGCTTTCGACACACACTAAACTTAAGGAAAAAGCATTAGAAATACCGTGAAACCACGGTACATCAACACCCTCAACTTAAATTCGTTGTTTGTCCTTAAGCGACGTACTCTGACTCACTACAAAATCTTTGTACAAAAGTATCTATATTTTAACTTCCGCAATCATTTGGCTATCAATCCCGATTATTCTCATTATGTTCATGCATGGTATCACTATTAGGCATTGACTTGTGTAGAATCAAACCATGACCCAGACTCACTACGCAATGATACCTATCCTCTTCAATTTCTCACCGAGATGCTAATATTTCTGGTATTGCAACTCCTGTCCTCACTTCAAATAACATTCTCATTTTTCACACAATGATTTTAGTTTGAGTATAAGGATCACTTTTTGACACTCACTCTCAGAACAAATTCACAACTCATTTATACATATTGCCATAGGCTTGCCCTTATTTTCACTACTTCAAGTTCGCCATACAACTCTTAGGATCACAATAGGACTTTTTTTAGATTGTAACATAGGCTCAGGGTCAGGTAGGGTGTATTTAGGTATACTTTAGTGACTTGTTGCCCTCCTTAACATATCGGCTAAGCGAACCACCTTGTTATCATTTTATTTCACCCTATTACTCAATTTTCTTTTCACTTTGTTGTTTTCCCTTTCTTATCCTTATGTGTAAGTGACTTTTCTCTTTTCTTGTGTTTATTTTGCTTTTTATTCATATTTTTTTTAGTCACTTCTATTTTATTCTTTCTTTATCTTCATTCTTTCAACCCCACTTTCCAGGGTTTTCCTTATAACAGCCACCCTCAACTCATGATTTTGCCATGAGTCAAGGTTCACAATACCCATGGTTGGGTCAGGGCCAAAACAAGGTTGCTTTCTGCATTAGCCACCCTCAACTTATGCTTTTGGCATAAACTGAGGTGCACATGTCCAAGGAGGGACCAGGGCCAACACATTGTTCCCAGAGAAGATCATTTGGGGTGAAAAAGAAAGATCTATTTTAAGCTCAATTCATTTGGATCAAAAAGGTATTAACTTCATTTGGTTTTCTGTTATTTTTAGGCTCAAGATTTGACTATTTTGAACAAGGGCCTATGATCCTTTCCTAATTGATTGTTTTGACTCACTTTTAGCAGGACTAACCAGGCAAGTTCTAGCTCAGTATTGATGGTGGACATTTGAATTCACCTCACACTCACTTGACATTCCTTGCATTCCCAGATTATTAGACACCTAGTTCAAGTCTTAGATTCAGGATCATGCAGTAGTGTATCTTTATTTCATGTTTCAAACCACACAATTATCACTTACTATGCCTAGTCATGCATCATTTTGATTATCAAGATATCATATTTATTTTAGCCATCATGCTTCAGATTTATACTATGTACATAAGATATGACATGCCGGTTCAACAATAAAAGTAATCAGTTTTTTGGGGAAAAAGAACACAGGCAAGAAAACCCCAAAAGAGGATCGTGAACTTGAGCTACTCAGAATTCACCCATGTACTCACTTTCCATTTACCCCACCCCCAACAAAAGATATGCAATTGTCCCCAATGCATAAAAAAACTAAACTACGCAAAAGGTAGGTGAAGCTAACCTGAGGCGCTAAGCGCCGGCGATCAGCAAGCTGGTGGGTTCGGTTCACCGGAACCCACTCCCTGCGTAGTCTGGACAACCTCAGTAATGTCCTCAGCATCAACAGCACCATCAATAGTGCCTCCCACAAAATCTACAATTTTGGAGCTAGACGCCCCGGCAGCTAACTCTACAACCCTCAACTTACGGGCCTCCTCGTCAGCAATTGAGGCTCTCCTCGCAGCCTCCATCTCACGGCGCTCCTTCTTCCTCGCCCTAGCCTCATCCTCCTCTCGACCCCTGCGTCTCTTGACATGCTCTCGTGGGGGAGGTGGTGGAACATCAAAAGTGGCGAAAAGAGCAGCCATCACTGTGTCATCAGCAGGCTCTGCAGAAGGGGCCTCAGACTCAGGCACCCTCGCCTCTAAGATCGTATCAATATCAGCCCGCAGACTCTCAACCGCAGCCTGAAGGGTCGACATGTCCACCGAAGGTGCTGGTCGGGCTAGCACTCGCAACTCAAAAGCGTCTAAGTGCTGATGTACCTCTGCGATCTTCCTCTCTGTGTGTTGTACCATCTTGCGCTCCATGCGCTCCTCTGCCTCAGCAATAGTCTTCTGCATCCAAGGCTGGATGTGATGTAGAAGTGTAGCCATCTGTGCCTCGAGTTTCTGGACCCTAGCAAGTGGGACCAGAGTGGCGGAAGGAGCCGAGCGAGAGGAGCTCGGGGCAGTGCTAATACCCGGGATAGACTCGACCGGAGTAGTGTCAGTGTGTGCAGAAGAAGCCTGGGAAGCCGCATGAGCATGCTCTATGGTATCGGCCAGGTTCTCACCAAGTGGGACCACCTCCGGGAGGGGCCCTCTGCGTGGGGCCAACTCATTGGCCTCATCCCTGATGAGGCCGATGTCAACATTTCCTTGTGGGGTCCTGAGCTGGTCAATGTGCCAAATGGTCACACCTGCGGATCTACACAAAGAGAAAATCATGCAAGGAAAAGGGTAAGTCGTGGTGACCTTGAAGGCCCTCTCGTGCATGACCGCTTGGAGAAGCCAAGCGAAATCGACCTCGAACCCTGCCATCATTGCGGCCATCAGAACTGCACGATCCCAGGTGACTATATTATCAGCAGCAGTGGGGGAGAGACAATGGCGGACTATCAACCAAAGAAACTTGGCCGTAAAGGTCAAGTTGGCCTTTCTGATGGCTTCCTTCGGCTCCATCACCCAATCCGCAGCCTCTCCATCAATAGACAAGTGCTGGTCCATCCACCTCTTGGTGGTCTCTCTCAGCGAAGGCTCGCGTAAGAAACGGCCATCTTTAACAATTTGCCACCGGTAGTCAAACTCGGTGGTGAGAGGTGTGCTGGTGGTGTCAATATCCGTGCCGTACAGATATCGGCGGATGGCTGGTAGGGAGATGTCGACCTGTATGCCGCGTACTCGGACGTGCTCAAGTGGGGCCTGTTTGGCAGGGGCAGACCGCCTATCTATTTGTGATCGGAGAGTGGCCACATAAAAGGCATAGAACTCTCGGACTAACTCCTCACTGTAGCGGCCCAAAGAACGAGTCATCCACTCCAGCCGATGTCTGGTGAAAAGAGTGTGAATATATGGCATGGTGGGGAGACTTCCCGTGAGGACCCGCCGCTCCAGTGTAAGAGTCCATGTCATGACGCCTTTGTCATTGAGAACCTTGGCGTCTAAGTATACTTTGTATTGCCCGTCGACACACCACCAGTTGGGCTGATCGGCAACCGAGGCAGGGACTCCAGTTGGTGAGCAAGGGGTGGAGTCAGTGCTGTCAGCCTCATCATCCGAGGTAGACTGTGTAGCTGTGGCGGGGGCAGAGGCTTCTGAGGACCCGGAGGCTTCCTCTGACCACGAAACTCCTAAGGAGCCAGATGCTCTTTCGTCTTGGGCAGCTGACCCAGAAGGTGTGCCGGTCAGTGTGCGCTCCTCATCAGACTGGGAGGCAGTGACTACGCCGAGCACCACCTTCTTGGGCGTGACTCTGGGTACACGTGGAGCTCGTGCTGTAGTAGCAGTGCCTGGGGGCACGTACTCTGGATCATGCTCATCATCAGAGCCTATCACCAATCGGGCAGACGGGAAGACAGATTTAGAACGCCCACATGCGTAAACGCGATCTTGTTTAGGTGCCATGAGAGGTAGTACCTGTAACGAATCGTCATTAGTACTAGAAGGATGAAACATGACAAGACAAAAATGAGACAATAATACACAGAAATTCAAACCAGTGATAACAACTCTAAAGTAGCAGTAAGGCACGATGGACCTGGTGACGGCCCATCGTGCGTATGACGGACCGTCCTGCGGTCCGTCATATAATACTTAGCAATATAGAGTATCATAAGGAAGGTCTCTGACTGATACGACGGTTGTTCAGGATGGGCCGTCATGGGTATGACGATCCGTCACATGTGTCCGTCAGTGGACACTTAGTAAAAGTGTGGAGACCCTTAGGACAGGGGTCTCTGACCGATACGACGGTTGTACAGGACGGACCGTCGTGGGTATGACGGTCTGTCACATGTGTCCGTCAGTGGACACTTAGAAAAAGTGTGGAGACCCTTAGGACAGGGGTCTCTGACCGTCACGACGGTTAGGCAGGACAAACCGTCATGGGTATGACTGTCCGTCACATGTGTCCGTCAGTGGACACTTAGAAAAAGTGTGGAGACCCTTAGGATAGAGGTCTCTGACCGTCACGACAGTTGTGCAGGACGGACCGTCGTGGGTATGACGGTCCGTCACATGTGTCCGTCAGTGGACACTTAGAAAAAGTGTTGAGACCCTTAGGATAGGGGTCTCTGACCGTCACGATGGTTGTGCAGGACGGACCGTCGTGGGTATGACGGTCCGTCACACGTGTCCGTCAGTGGACACTTAGAAAAAGTGTTGAGACCCTTAGGACAGGGGTCTCTGACCATCACGACAGTTGTGCAGGACGGACCGTCGTGGGTACGACGGTCCTTCATCGGGTTTTCGTGCTGTCATTCAGAGACAGAACTGGGGATGCCACATTCACCCCATGTGATTCATACCAAAGACCCAACATTTCTCTAACGCTCTTTAACCTAAATACCTATCAAATTTACAAGTCTAAAGCCCTAACTACTCTAGTTTTATCCAGGCATTTTGTGGAATTAATAACCTAAGTTAGACAATATCTATTCAAAGAGCAAAGGCCCATATGCTAATAGTAAAGAAAAACAACAAAAAAAAGAAGAGTAAATGGGTAGAGTTTCAGAAACACATACCTTGGAAGAGGAGAAAACAATACGAAAGTGATGGCACCCAATCGAGAAAACTGAGAAGCACAGCAGCAGACTCCGACCAAGAAGGGAGATTTGGGATGGAAAATGGGAGAATGTGGGGAATTTGGGAAGAGAAAGAAGTTGAAAGGGGAGGAAATGGGGGAAAGAGGGAAAGAAAACTGATTAATGAAGGGGTGGGGGGTTTAACCTTTCCTTTTGCGAACAAACCGGTCAAACCAGTAACCAAGTTCATGCGTCAGTACCACGTCCAGGATCTTAGGAAAGGGGAAGCTCAAATGATATCTAATGGGATGGGCCTTAAGGTCCCCTTTGCAATCCTTCCATCGTTTAAATTCTTTGTTTGCTTGGTTCTCTGTTCGCAGTCTATGATGTATGTTCCTTTCTTTATTCTTTGTGTTGATTGCTTTTGTATCTCTCTGTTTTCTTGAAGTGCTTCGTTTTCAATTTGATATTGATCTTTCTATTTCATATATTTTTGGTATTGTTCCTTGATTGGAATTTGAACCCTTTTGGACTGGAGGGCCGGGTCAGAAGGACCGAGATTGATCTCAACGTTTAAAAACTTTTGAAATTCTTTAGCCGGGTCGGGTCGGGTAGCCGGGTAATGAAGTGACGAAACCCCGATGACGGTCCGTCGAAGATGTGACGGTCCGTCATAGGGTCCATCGCATGTGCCCTAATTCTTAAAAAACACTAAAGAGCGTACCTGGCACGACGGAGTCATGCGACGGTCCGTCACAGGCGTGACGGTCCGTCGATGTATCCGTCAGTGAATGTGGCAGAGTAATTTTTCTGCAGAACTTCCTGGAGATGTGCTACCTGAAAATTTATAACCCATTAATAGAAAATGCTACTGTTACTAGAAAGAAAAACTATAAAGTGCTTAGATGATAAATATTGGGTTGCCTCCCAACCAGCGCCTGATTTAACGTCGCGGGACGACTGAGGACACTCGATTACTCAGACTTCATCAAGATGATATGCCTCAATCACCTCATTCGCCAATTCCGCATGACCTATATAGATTTTTAGACGTTGTCCATTCACCTTAAGCCGCACACCTTCCTTGTTTTCCAACTCAACCACTCCATGAGGGAATAATTGGGTGATCGAGTAAGGGCCAGTCCATTTGGACTTGAGCTTGCCCAAAAATAAGTGCAATCTAGAGTTGAATAAAAGCACCGAATCCCCAATCATAAACTCTCGTTTCTCGATTTTTAGGTCATGGTACTTCTTCATCTTTTCTTTGTAGAGGGCTGAGCTTTCATAAGCCTTTAGGCGAAATTCATCAAGTTCATTTAACCCATTTAACCGTTGTTCTGCAGCTTCATTCCAGTCCATTTTTAGCTTCTTCATAGCCCACGTGGCTTTATGCTCTAATTCAACCGGAAGATGACATGCTTTCCCATATACTAGTTGGTATGGGGACTTATACGCTGTCCGGTAAGCCCAAAGAGCATCATCAAGCCTCCTTGACCAATCTGTTCTACTAGCGTTCACTGTTTTTGACAAAATCTGTTTGATCTCCCTATTTGATACTTCAACTTGCCCACTAGTTTGAGGATGGTAAGGAGTGGCCACATTATGGCGAACCCCATATTTCTCCAATAATCCCTTGAACAATTTGTTGCAAAAGTGGGATCCCCCATCACTAATAATTGCCCGTGGGGTACCAAATCGAGAGAATATATTCTTTTTCAAGAATGCAGTGACACTCTTCCCCTCATTGTTCGCGAGGGTGATCGCCTCCACCCACTTAGATACATAATCAACTGCTACTAAAATATACTTCATTCCATGAGAACTCACAAATGGACCCATAAAGTCAATACCCCAAACATCAAATAACTTAATTACAAGAATGGGGTTTAGAGGGAGCTCTTGCTTTCTTGAAATGCCGCCATCTCTTTGGCATTTATCACATGCTTTGGCGAACTCGTGAGCATCTTGATGAATAGTTGGCCAATAGTAACCACATTGTAAGATCTTATGAGCAGTCCGGACACCACTATGATGTCCACCAAAGGGTGAGGAATAGCATGCCTCTAAAACGCTCAACATCTCAACTTCTGGCACAGAACGCCAAATAAGCCCATCAGCACAGCTCTTGTATAAGTATGGTTCATCCCAAAAGAACTTCTTCACATCGTACATGAACTTTTTCCTTTGATGAAAAGACAAGTCCGATGGAACAATATCACTAGCTAAGTAGTTCGCAAAATGTGCGAACCATGGAATCAAGTCTTGTGAGGCAGCCAATACATGCTCATCGGGGAACGTGTCATCAATATCAGTCTTATCCCCCAACTCTCTCATAGCTTCATCTTCTAAATGGGACAAGTGATCAGCAACTTGATTTTCGGTCCCTTTTCTATCCCTTACCTCAAAGTCAAATTCTTGCAGTAGTAATACCCAACGAATTAACCTCGGTTTCGCATCCTTCTTTGACATCAAATATCTCAGGGTTGAATGGTCAGTATGCACTATAACTCTAGTACTTAGCAAATAGGAGCGAAATATTTCAAAATCAAATACTACTGCAAGGAGCTCTTGTTCAGTTACTGTATAGTTCTTCTGAGCTTCATTGAGGGCTTTACTAGCATAGTAAATGGGATGAAGGATTTTGTCCCTTCTTTGTCCCAATACCACACCAAGGGCAACCCCACTCGCATCACACATCACCTCAAATGGACTGCTCCAATCCGGAGAAATAATGATAGGTGCAGATACCAATTTTTCTTGTAGCTCGCCGAATGCTTTAAGACAGGATTCATCAAAATAAAATTTACAATCTTTCTCCAGGAGTTTGCACAACGGATGTGCAATTTTTGAGAAATCTTTGATGAATCTCCTGTAAAAACCTGCATGCCCAAGAAAGCTTCTCACACCTTTTACAGAGATCGGTGGAGGAAGACTCTCTATCACCTCGACTTTGGCTCGATCAACTTCTATGCCCTTTTCTGAAATACGATGGCCCAAAACAATACCTTCTTTGACCATGAAGTGGCATTTTTCCCAATTTAGTACTAAATTGCAGTCTTCACATCTCTTAAGAACCTCAGATAAATGGCTCAAACATCGCTCGAATGATTCACCAACCACAGAAAAATCATCCATAAAAACCTCAATAGTATCTTCTACCATGTCGGAGAATATTGACATCATACATCTCTGAAATGTGGCGGGTGCATTGCACAACCCAAACGGCATTCTCTTGAACGCAAAGGTCCCATATGGACAAGTAAAAGTGGTCTTCTCTTGATCTTCTGGTGCAATAGAAATCTGATTATACCCTGAATAACCATCAAGAAAACAGTACCACCCTTTTCCAGCGAGTCTATCCAACATCTGATCCATGAAGGGCATGGGAAAATGGTCCTTTTCGGTCCATGCATTTAATTTCCGGTAATCCATACACACCCTCCATCCAGTCACCGGCCTCATTAGAACAAGTTCACGACCTCGTGCATAGGTGGATTTAAGCGTCTCTGGTGCTCAATACTTGGCTTATGATCGGGCATGAGTTGGATTTTATGAGAACAAATACCAGGAGGGATCCCAATAATGTCCGCAATGGTCCACCCAATAGCTCTTTTGAACCTTTTCAGCACTTTCACCAAACTCTCAACTTGTTGTTCATTCAGGTCTGATGCAATGATTACCGGCAATGTGTCACCGTTTCCTAAGAATTCATACCTGAGATGAGGTGGGAGAGCTTTTAGTTCTAACTTTGGAGCCTCCTCTATAGATGGTTTAGCGGGTGGAGACTCGCAATTCTTCATGTCTAGCTCATATTTCTTCGGTTTAAACCGAACATTACCACGATCAAGAGCTACGACTAATGACCCATATTCTTCAATGCATTCATTATCAAAATTCATTATCACTGCCGCCAGTGCTTCTACACCTAGACGTTCTTCTATTTGTGTCTCGGGTGATTCACCAACTTTGTAGGATATGGCAGATACCGATTGGAGCTCACCACTCTGCCGCATGGACCTACAAATGTTGAAAGTCACTTCTTCATTGTTCAATTGAAATTTCATCTGCCCCTTTTCCATATCAACTAAGGCTCTACCCGTAGCAAGGAATGGCCTCCCAAGAATAATAGGCACCTCAAAATCGACTTCACAATCAAGAATAACAAAATCTGCCAGAAATATGAACGACTCCACTTTTACTAGCACATCATGGAGTATCCCTCTAGGCCTTTTTATTGTTCGATCGGCCATCAGTAGCCGCATCGCAGTGGGCTTTGGGTCACCCAAACCCAACTTCTTGTAAATCGAGAGGGGCATGAGATTTATGATTGCCCCCAGATCACATAATGCTTTCGCAAAATGTAATAACCCGATTGTACAAGGAATAGTGAATGCATCCGGATCTTCTTTCTTTTGCACTAAAGACCTTGTAGCAATAGCACTACAATGCTGCAATCTGTCATCATCCTCAAAAGTGATCGATCTTTTCTTTGTAACCAAATCTTTCATAAACTTGGCATAACCGGGCATTTGTTCAAGGATTGATAGAAAGTTGCTTCAACATTGTTATAAAACGCCGATATTTACAATCCTCGGTCTTTTTCACTAATCTTTGAGGAAAGGGGGGGGGGGTCTAGGCATGGGAGTTACCTTTTTAGGCACTTGAGCATCTTTTTCAGTGTTATCTTCTACTTCATCACTAACCTGTACCACTTTATCATTATCTCTCATCACCTTTTCCACAATAGACGGCATAGGTGGGTCAATAGTTTGTTAACCACCACGAGTAGTAATTGCCATACAGTGTCCATCATTTTTCGGATTTTGGACAGTGTTGCTAGGAAGAGTGCCCGGTTGCCGTGTGTTCACAGTTGCAGATAATTGAGCCATTTGCAATTCAAGCTGCTTAATTGATATGGCATGTGTATCGACTTTCTGTCCAATACCCGCTACATCACTCCTTAACTCTTTGGTGTGCTCATCACTAGCATCGAACCTCCTCATCATCTTGTGCAACATATCCTCAACTCGCGCCATACTACCTCCACCATCCCTAGGAGCAACTTCACGATTTTGAGGAGGAACATAGGGCCCACTCCTATCATTTCTGTTACCATAATTACCCCTGTTGAAGTTGTTGTCTCAGTTGTAATTTCTATCACGGACATAATTACCCTCACGGTTGTAGTTACCATAGTTCCGACCTTGATTCCCTTGACCTTGGCGCCAATTCTCCTGATTGGAGCCTTGGGCGTTCGGTCGAAAAACCCCACGTATGATCATTTACTGCATAGGAATCTTCCTCATAATAATATTCATCAGTTGGTGGTGGTGGTTTAGACAAGTAGTTCACTGCGTTTATCTTTTCTGCACCCCCAGTGACATGTTTCAACACCAACCCAAGCTCAGTTCTCATCTGTGCCATCTCTTCACGAATCTCATCTGGCTGGGTTGTGTGTGGATTGCACTGCAAAAGTATTTCTCCCAGTATCTGACTTCCTAGTACTCCATGCTTTATTATTTTGGGAGATTTTCTCTAATTTTTTGGCAATTTCTTCATAAGGACACTCCCCATAAGAACCACTTGCTAGAGTATCCAATACCGCTTTATTATTATCATCTTGTCCCCGATAGAAGTATTCTTTCAGTGACTCATCATCTATGCGGTGATTGGGGATACTTCTCAAAAATGAAGTGAACCTATCCCAAGAACTACTAACTGACTCTCCTGGTAGTGCCACAAAGTTGTTCACTCTATCTTTGTGATTTAGTTTCTTGGAGACCGGGTAGTAACGTGCTAAGAAAACGTCCCTTAGTTGGTTCCAAGTGAAAATTGAGTTATAAGGGAGCTCAGTGAACCAAATAGCAGCCTCTCCCGTCAGTGAGAGAGGAAATACTCTTATCCCTATTACATCCAAATTCAAATCAGGCCTACCTACACAGCTTTTACACACTGCCCTCACCTTAGCTATATGGGCATGTGGGTCCTCAGACGGTAGTCCTAAAAACAAACCTCTAGCCGTGAGCATTTGCATTAGATTACTAGTGACTACAAAGGTGTGACCTTATGGTAGAGGGGGCAAGACAAGTGGCCCATCAGAATCTGCAATATTATCATAACCTCTGTAGTATTCTTGAGTACGTGGAGCGGGATTTTGTCCCCTTTGTGCACCTTGATCAGGATTATCAGGTAATAATCGACCATGAGCATCAACCGGAGCTGGGATGTTCTGGTTTGGATCATTATCATTTATACCCAAGTTTCGATTGATATTGCGTAGTGTACGCTCTAACTCGTGATCGTAGGGAAACAAGGGTTCTCTTCCTCTCCGTGTATTTGGCATACAAGGACGTCAGTTCTAAAAAAATCAAAAACAACAGAAAAAGTAAAATCAGGAAAATATTGACTAAACTTTTAGTAATAGGTTTAAGTTAATCTAAAAGCTACTTTCCCCGGCAGCGGCGCCAAAATTTGATACGCTCAAATTTACTTCTCAAATAAGAAGTAAGGCGGTCGTATCAAGTAAAGAACCCAACTAATGAGGTTGAGATCGATCCCACAAGGAAAATAGTTCAGACTTAACTTTATTCTATTATTACTATTCTTTAGCCAACTATTTTCAGATAAAACAAGAGACAAAAAGGGGGGTTTTATTTCTAAATTAATGAAAATGATTAACTAAATAAAAATGAACAACTAAGAGATTCAGCTTTTGGAGTTTAATCAAATTATAAAAGTAACTAGGGCTTTAGTGTTCCCCACAGGTTCCTAACTTGGTAAATCTAGCTATAACAATTCTAACCTGATATCTTGCATGTAAAGTGATAAGTTATGTATCTCTAAATCCTTGGTCCGGCATCTAGAGAATTTCACTCCGCACCTTGGTTCGGCTACGTGTGTTGCTATACTAACCCTTATCTTTACCTCATATTAAACATCGTATTCGGTATTTGACTAAGTTATTAACTCGTACCAACCAATACTAGCCTATTAGATTGTCTACACTAAATCTATGTTGATAATTCTTTTCCTATTATCTACCTCCTTGGTCCGGCAAGTAGCATTAAGGCGAGTTCTAACGTTGTCCATCCGTTAAAAAGACTTCTACACGAAAGAATTATCAATACATGCAAGACACCACTCTAGAATTGTTATTTAAGTTAGATTTTTACCTTGTTATTCACCCATGGTTCCCACAACCCTAGCTATGAGGTTTAGTTACCCATGTTCATAATTACACAATTCATATTGTTAATGGAAGAATTCATGCACTTACTTTTATGAAAACGAATAGTTTTCAAGAATTTAACTTGATTAATCAACAAAATCACCAACAATCAATTCCCGAAAAAGTATCTTAATTCCCAAAATCGAAAGTTTAATACTATAATAGAAAAACTAAAAACTAAAAATTATCCAGAAAGTCTAACCCCAAAAACGAGGTTTTTCCAACAATTTATAATAAAAACAAAATCTAATCAAATAAGGATTCTATTTACTAAAAATTTGTCCAAACGCGTCTGGGTCGACGGACCACGTGACGGACCGTCATGGACACGACGGACCGTCATGGACACGACGGACCGTCATAGCCTCCGTCGTCCCATACTTCACACATTCTTCTGTTGCTTTCTTCAATCCCCTCGACGAACAGGTGTGACGGACCGTTTCAAGCACGAAGGTCCGTCGAGGGTCTTCGTTCCAAAATACTTGAACTTCTTGGAATTTGGGTACTGGGACTACTTCTCTGATCATCACGACGAACAAGCAGGATGGACCGTCGTGGCTATGACGGTCCGTCATGGACTTCCGTAATACCACACTTAGTCAGGCTTCCCCATTTTCCTTCAGCAACTTCTCCCTTCACTACGATGCCACCTACGGACCGTCACAGCCTCGACGGACCTTATAGGTTCCGTAGGTGGTCTTTTCTGCATTTCTTTCTCAAAAACTCCCGCGTTCATCCTTGGACAGATTTTCTGCAAACAAAGAGAAACTTACATAAAAATCAACACAAAAAGGCTTTCGACACACACTAAACTTAAGGAAAAAGCATTAGAAATATCGTGAAACCACGGTACATCAAGACCTCAGATTTAGCTATCATCAATTAAGAGTAAGAGAAAGTGACATCCTAAAGATAACATTTAGGACCCGTTATGATCACTATGAGTTTTTTGTTATATATTTTAGCTTGACTAATGCTCCTGCAGTGTTCATAGATCTTATGAATAGAGTATTAAAGCCATAGCTTTAAATGTTTCTTATC
Organism: Solanum sitiens; assembly: GCA_016801875.1. Taxonomy (NCBI): domain Eukaryota; kingdom Viridiplantae; phylum Streptophyta; class Magnoliopsida; order Solanales; family Solanaceae; genus Solanum; species Solanum sitiens. The sequence goes on along the minus strand of JABWTJ010000049.1, from coordinate 3,284,634 downwards.
ATTTTTATTGATCAGTTTTTGATTTATTCGAGTTATGAGGAGGATAATGCTAGTCATCTTAATATAGTTCTCCAATCTCTCAGAGAAAGAAAGTTGTATGCCAAATTTTCCAAATGTGAGTTTTTTTGAATTTGTAGAGTTCTTAGGCCACATTGTATTTGGAGAAGGGATTCAAGTTGACACTCAAAAGATTGAAGTAGTAGAGAATTGACCCAGACCCACATCTCCAAGTGATATTCTCGGGATTTGACAATTATTATAGAAGGTTTGTCAAGGGGTTCTCATCTATTTGGTCCTTATTGACAAAGTTGACTGAAAAGACAATTAAATTTCAATGGACTGAAGCTTGTGAGAAAAACATTTAAGAATTAAAAAACTGGTTAACTCTGCCCAAATGTTGACCCTACCGGAGGGTAAACGAAGTTTTGTTGTGTATTGTTATGCGTCTAGAGTTGGACTAGGTTGTATTTGTTCAGAATAGTAAGGTTATAGCTCATGCCTCAATACAAATTAAGATTCATGAGAAGGATTACCCCACTCATGATCTTGAGCTAGGAATGGTATTATTTTCTTTGAAAATATGTCGTCACTATATCTATGATGTTTATACAAATGTGTTCAATGATCACAAGAGTATTCAATATGTTTTCAGTCAAAAAAAGCTTAACCTTAGACAGAAGAGGTGGTTAGAGTTACTCAAGGACTCCGACATGAGTATCCTCTATCACCTAAGTAAGGCTAAAGTAGTTACTGATCCTCTGAGTAGGTTGTCTATGAGAAGTAATACCCATGTTGAGAAGGGAAAGAGAAAGAATTGGCAAATGATGTGCATGAACTTGCACGATTTGGAGCCTGGTTATTGGATTATAATGAAGGTGGAGTTGTGATGATGAATATGGGTGAATCATCACTAGTGTTTGAAGTGAAGGAGAAACAAGACTATGACCATGTTTGGATTGAATTGAAGTAAAATGTTCACAAGCAAAAAGTTAAGGGTTTTGAACAAGGGGGAGATAGTGTGTTGAGGTATCAAGGTCGATTGTGTGTACCAAGTGTGGATGAGCTAAACAGAGGATCATGGAAGAAGATCATAGTTCGAGATATTCAATGCACTCAGGTTCCACAAAGATGTATCGTCACCGGAGGGAAGTCTATTAGTGGAATAGTATGAAGAAGTGTATTGTACAGTTCGTTGTTAAGTTCCCAAATTTCCAAAAAGCCAAGGTTAAACACCAATGGTCCAGTGGTACGAATTAGAATATATATCTTTAGAAATGGAAGTGGGAGATGATTAATATGGATTTCATTACCGGCTTGTCGTGGTCTCGCATGCACCATGATTCAATTTGGGTGATTATAGATCAAATGACTATATCATTCCACTTCTTATTGGTAAGACTACTTATTCAATGGAAGATTAAGCCAGATTATAAATTCAAGAGATAGTGCAACTTCATGGAGTTCCTGTGTCTATCATTTCAGATAGAGGTGCCCAATTCACTATATAATTATGGAAGCCTTTCCAGAAAATATTAGGTTTGAAGGTACATTTGAGTATTGTTTTCCATCCTCAGACTGATGGTAAAGTAGAGCGCACAATTCAAACTTTACAGGATATGTTGATGGGTTGTTTGATTGATTTCAAATGTAATTGGGATGATCACTTACCTCTCATAGAGTTTTCTTACAATAATAACTATAACTCTAGTATCCAGATGGCTCCTTATGAAGCTCTCTATGGGTAAAGATGTAGATCTCCTATTGGATGGTTTGAGGTTGGTGAAGCTAGGATGAAAGGGACATAATTAGTTTATCAAGCTATGGAAAAGTAAAGAGCATTGTGGAAAGGTTGAAAACAACACCAAAGTCATCAAAAATCCAATACAGACGTTATGAGAAGAGACTTAGAATTTAAGGTTGATGATTGGGTCTAACTGAAGGTTTCACCTATGAGAGGTTTTATGAGATTTTCCAAGAAGAAGAAGCTTAGTTTCCGATATATTAGTCTGTACAGGATATCCAATAAAATTGGGATTGTAGCTTATGAGTTAAGGCTACCATCCAAGTTAACAATAGTCCATCCGTATTCCACATTTCTATGTTGAAAAGTGTATATGTGATCCTTCACTTATTAAACCTACTTAGAATATTGGTATAAGGACAACCTATCTTATGAAGACATATCCGTTCAAATTCTTGATCGTTAGGTTTTCAAGTTGAGGACCAAGGAGGTTGCATCAGTCAAGGTCTTATAGAGGAATCAATTTGTTGAGGAAGCTACTTGGGAGGATGAGGATACTATAAATAAATAATACTCATATCTCTAAGCTTCCGGATAATTTCCAAACTAACGTATTAAATCTCTTCTTGGTATTCTTTAAGTGGATATATTAAGTATATGTGAATTGGATGTTGGGTGTTAAAGTTGGGGTGTTAAAGGTTTTTTCCACACCCTATTCTACTTAGAGTGATATCATTCAAAGATAAATGTTTCGAAGGGAGAGATATATATTGTAACCCCTTGAACTTTAGTTAGTCTTTAAGTTTTGGATAAAGTTCAAATGACAATAACTTTCAGCACAGGATGAGTTAGGTGAGCCATGATGTGTAAAATCAAAGGTTGTTCGGGTCCTTTTTCCAATGCCACTTAGTTTTCTATATTTTGACTTCGGATAAAGAATGTATGCTCGTTTGAGTGTAGCCTATCTAGTTAAAACAATTCATCTATTTTCAGAAGGGGTATTTTGATCTTTTCCTCATACGACTAGCGTAACACGTTATACCCACCTATGTTAAGAGGTCTAATCAGATCAAGTGAATTTTCTTTTGTTCTAAAATGTTTGGCAGGTTAGGGAACATTTCAAAACGATAAAAGAAAAGGTTTCAAGAAAACCTTGAAGAATTTGGGGAAAACACCAAGAACTTTATTCTTACAAGGTATGTAAGATTTTACTTTGTCGGGTTTGTTCACCCTCACGCCAATCATAAGATTTAATAAATGAATTCTTCCATGAGACTGATTATATTGAGATTCTTTATAAGGTTATTAAGGTTTTGTGCTTCATTCTTTAACAATGGAGTTTTGTTGAATTCTTGTGGTGGTGGTCTTGTGAATGAGTGTTGTTCTTGAGGTATTCTGATTAGTATTTTGGTTAATTGTGTTGGGTTAATGAATCTAAGGTATTTTGGGAGAAATCAATCGAATATAGGTGAATTAGGATTAAAAAATCGAGAAAACAAAATCGTCAAAATGTTTTGGGACTGGGCTGGGGCGGCGCGCCCTTGTAGAGCCAGGGATTCTGGAGCCCTGCGCTTGCATTTGCACTCCAAACAAGCCCCATTTATTAAAGGGTTGGCGCAGCGTGCCACTGATGCGCCAGGGGTGTCAATTCCCTTCCACCTCCGTTTTTCAACCCCTATGTATTCCTTTGAATCATGTCTGGCTCTTTTTTTATTACCAACTATCTAAGTCTTCTTTAATCATGGATAGATACTATATATTCTAATCATAACTCTTGAATTCACTTTCCAAATTCAAGGTGTTGTTAAGAGAGTTTGAGAAAGTCCTTTTGAGAAGTCTTCTACAATTATTTATAACTTGTTTTAAAACTTGATGAAATAGTATGAGGATGAGTAGAGTTGAGTTTCATATTTTGAAATAAGTATAACGGAACTAAGTGTTCCCAATTGTAAACAGTTTTACATTTTAAACAAGAGGAAAACTTGATTTCCAAATGAGTTCATGAGGAGATTTTGAGTACTATTTCTTTTAAGAGTCTCTTTTGAGCACTGATATGAGGATGAGTTCAGACAACTAAAAGTCCTCATAAACCATGTATGCCAACATGGATAAAGGATCAAAATTATCTTAATGATTCTTTATTGCTTTTTAGCATTGCTTAGTGGATTTATTTACTTGAGGATGTCCTATAATCCGGCAAGGTGTATAACTATTCTGCAATATGGGCAAGACGTTGTATTGTCACGTAGCTCATAGTGATGGTTGTTGGTTAGAGAATCTCCCAAATAAGAGTAAAAAGCTTATTATTGTATTTTATATACATTGTGTTAGTACATACTGTTTTAAAAGCATTATATATATTTTCATCATTTATGGTTCCATTCATATTCAGTTGAATTGAGACAAGTCGAGGTGAATATGTTTTCTTTGTATCATTTTATCTATCTATCTATCTACATGTTCAGTGTTCCCCTTACATGCGCATACATTCAATTTATTAACGCAATTTGGCCTGTATCATTTCATAATGCAGATACAGGTATTTAGGATCATTAGTCGTGCTCTATTGATCCTTCACATTCTTGCTAGCTTTGGTGAACCTTCTTGCTTTTTTGAGGGCTTTGCCTTTTGGATTTTGTTTGTTAGTATGTCGTTACTCTTTTCACGACTTCCATCATAGTATTTAGATGTTTCATATATAGTAGTAGTTGAGGCATCCATTCCATCTTCTTTGTGATGTTTTAAAGACTTGAGTTGAACAATTATGTTATTGATTATTTTAGAGTATATTGAGTTAAAAATATTTTTCGTAATGATATCCTTATGAGTTGAGTTTACATTTGAGGTTCCTAAATTCTTGAGTAAGTCTTTTGCTAAGTAATAAGTCAGGCTAAGGGTTCGCTTAGGGACCAACAATGGTCAAAAGTCATCCACGTTCACGGTGTAGACTTGGGGCGTGACAATTCAAGCCATAGAAATATAGGTATTTATTGTAAAACATAGGTAAAAGTATTTTCTTAATTAACTTATTTTCCTCAACTATAAGAAAAAATGACCTATCTCCAAAAAGTAAGGAAATTAATTTTCAAGACTGCTTTTCAACCTCACGCCTCAATTTTCCATTTCAACTTATGTCTCACATACTTATTCCTGATAATAATTCAAAATCTGACTCCAAATTCTTGATTTGGGACCTAACTCCTAACCTCAATTCAAGATCTAACTCTCAATCAGGTCATACCGAGATCAAATCTTAATTTGTATATTAGATCTTATGTAAGGATTCAAGGTTGGATCCGGGTTGGTGCTAAGGTCGAGTCTTGAGTCAGGTATCGATATGAAGTTCTTAATCAGGTTTTGAGTTGATATTAGAGGACATGTGTTAAGTTCGGTCCCACATTGGTTATAGAGGTCCGGTGTCGGGTTATGATTCTTAAGTTAGTCCCTTTGTTGGGTGTCAGAGTTGATTTCTAATCAAAAGTTGGTTTCTAAATCAGGTGTCAAGTTCAGGTCTCGAATCCATCATTAAGTTTTACTGTGGGGGTCAAATATACATTTGCAAGTCAGGTCCCAAATCAGATGTCTAGGTTGGATCTCAATTTGAAATCAGGTCTGAGATCAGGAGTAGAAATCAAATCCTAGGTCAGAAGATGGGTCCAGTTTAGGCCTTGAGTTTAGGTCAAATACTGACTTAAGAGTGTTGTTCGGTTCCTAAATTTGGGGTCGGGTTTGAGTTCATGATCGATCATCATGGGAAGGTGTTGGGGTCGAGTCTCTCGATCAAATATTGTTTTGAATTTGGGTCTCAAATTGAGTGTCGAGGTCAGGTCCCCTTTTAGGTATCGAGGTCATATCTAGATTCAAAAATCGTATTTTGAGTCAACTGTCATGGTCGGTTCCCAAGTTGAAAGTTAGGTCTCGATTCAAGAGTTTGTGTTGGGTACTAATTTAGAAGAAGTGTCTTAGATCGGGTCTCAATTTGGAAGTCGGATCCTGCATTAGATGTCGTATGTATATTTATGATACGATAAAACTAAATAAAGAAATTTGAACATTTTTCATACAAAAAAAGAGTAAATTATTTTCTCCATATTGAATTCTAAAGTTGAGTACTATTTGATCATGAAAATATGAGTCACCATATATTTTACCAAAGTCATTTATTCCCGAGCCCTTTTTTTTTATCCATATTCAATATGGGCAATTTGAATTATTCCCATTTTATGTTGACCTATTTCCAACCCGCCCAAAGTTGACCCAATTTTCTCATTTTCCACCACTATAAACAACCAAGATCAATATTTGGAAATATAAATATAGATTTGGAGGCATCGTTTAAAATAATATAGTGATGTTTCTCATCAACCTAAGTAAATACACAATTGATTCCTTTTTCTGTAATCAAGTCTTCATCCCACTGAATTTTTCTAGTAATGTTTTTAATGAGGCTTCAAACAATATATATTATAAATAACTGAGTACACCTTTTTTTTACAAAGACATCTAAGAGTTAATGTTGTAAACAATTGGAGGATGTGAATATTCGATGACCCAAATATACTATAGCATATTCTAGATTTTCAATTTTGATAACATGTCTAGATCTCCAAGTTTGAACACTTATAAAAGGGCCTTGTGTTTTAGATAGAAGAGACACATAAATAGAAAAAAGTTATTACTACTACCACTAGTTTATGTATTTATCTATCTCTTTCTCTACTCCTCTTAATTTTAGTACACGATATTTATTTTATAACATCGCTTACATATCTTTCAAATTCTTGTTCTTAGGATTTTACCATGAAGGAATATTTCTAAGGAACTGAAATGATTTCTATTATAAAATAATAAAATGAACTAAAGTATCTTATTTTTTTTGTAGGAACGTAAATTTTCTTTTTCTTAACCCTCTCTGGCAATACCACTACTAACCGAACAGATCTGTATAGGAAGGAACGGAAGGTCAGACTGTAGGGAATCCCCACTAGGTTTAATTGTTCCTATTCTTCTCTTTATTTTTTCATTTAGTAATGATCTTCATAAATTATTTAGTGTGTTGTTATCTTTATTGTTCTATCAAAAATTCATGTGCTGATTTTTGAGGTTTCAGGAGTGAAGTGTGCGATAAGAGGTCCTCTTGTTTAAGGTAAGGGTCTTAGAGCATAGGGTCACTGGTGGGGAAATTCATCGACCTAGTAGATATCCTAAAGAAAAGGAATATTATTATAACTTGTATCCAGGAGACTAGATGAGTAGGTGTCAAGGCACGGGATGTGAATGGTAAGTTGTGGTACTCAAGATGCTCAAGGGATAGACATGAAGTAGATATTTTAGTATATTGGGACTTTAGGGGTCAATTGGTAGAGTTTAAGTTGACTGTTGAACACTTATAGGATTATGATGATTAAGCTAGTCATTGGAAGGCTTAATTAGAACATTATCAACATTTATGTGCCTCAAGTGGGCTTGGATAAGTATATCAAGAAACACTTCTTAGAGAATTTGAATGAGGTTGGAAGGAGTTTATCGCACACAAAAGATATTCACCGGTGGAGATTTATGGACATATTGGGGCAACATGTAGGTGTTGTGATTTTAGGGATAGAAATAGAAGTGGATCCTCTGTCTTAGGTTTTACTAGATCTTTTATGTTGGTGATAGAAAACTATTGCATTTGAAAGATGGAGAACCATTTAGTTACCTTCTGTAGCGTAGTGGTCAAATCCCACATAGATTATGTACTCTTTAAGAAGGGTGATAGAGGCATTTCTAAGGGCTACAAGGTTACCCTGAGTGATAATCATACTGTCCGACATACACTTTCAGTGATGGACCAAGAAATTAAGCGATAGAGGGGGAAGAAGATAATATAAGAAAATTTATTATTAGATAGGGTGGCTTTACCCCTCCCCTCTCTTGTAAGATGGGGAGAATTTGCTAACGATGGAGGATTGGAGGAGTAGAGTGGATACCAACTATATATGTGTAATGACTCAAAAGTTCATTCTCGGAAAATTTCATAACAGTACAATTTTTACCCCTTCTGGTAGTCTCCCCGAGTCATTTCTATTCAATTTGTGAAGTTGGTTTGAAAATATTCAAATGCTATGATTTTTTGAAGATGTAAAGTGTTTAAAAGTGGTTTTGGTATGAATTAGAGTTTTGAGTCTCGTGATTGAATTACATCAATTCCAACAGATCTAATATATGGAATTTGGTCTAGGAGATTTCTCGATTTTAGGTTGTTGTTTTTTTGGATTTGAGCCCTTGGGTTGGAAGTTTGGGTGATGTAAGACCAAGGGCTGACTTTGGTCAATGTTTGGAGTTAGGAGGCTCGAATTAGATTTTTAATTGTTTCATTGGATTCGGTGGAAGATTCTAGGATTAGGAGAGATCTTGGTTGTTTTGTTAGAGGTATGATGTAAGTTTTGTCTATTTTATGGTTAAGTTAGTTTATTATGACTTTCATGGGTTTTGGGTCAAGGAGACCTCAAATTCGTGTTTATATTGTTTCATTAAGTCATAAAGGTTGAGTTCAGGTGAGTAGCATATATGGTTTGTGTACTCAGGGTTCTAAAATGAATCTCCAGGGTTTATTTGGTGGTTTTGTACCTTGTATAAATTGTTGGCTTTCTGATCTCTAGTATTTGATTAGTTGTTCATCGTGATTCTGAGGCTATCATTATTACATGTAGGGTGTCATGATCGCGTAAAGTCAATTTCTTGGTCATCGCAACCACGCGTATTCTATTCGCAATCATGATTGTCAACTTTAATGAGTTGACCTACTTACTAATCGCATTTTCAAGGCCTTAGGTTGTGATAGTAAGAGTATTTGATGCATGAATAGTGTTTTCATTCGAAAATTGTGATTTCATCCCTTTTATCCATTTTTTGAACCCTAGTAGCTTTGTTTAGACTATTTCAAAATGGATTTTTGAGTTTCTTTTATTGTGTAACAATTTCTAACTTCCTTTATCTTTTACCCATTAATTCTTTTAATATTTTGAGGATTAAACTTGGGTTTTGAGTCTAAAATATGAATGTTTTATAAAGGTTAAAGTTTTTGGATAAAATGATGTTATAGATTGAATTCAACTCTATTTTTGAAATGGCTTTCACTATTGGTCTTCAACTTTCTAAGGTACCGCAATTTCGTATAAATTTCCAGATTTTGTTGCACCCAGATAGATGGAATATATGGAGCTATGAGCTTCATCCATGATCCTTTTGTTGGAGTTCACATCCACCTTAGGTACAAACAATCTACCTTGATACTTCAACACACCATCTCCTCCTTGTTCAAAAGCTAACAGTCTTTGCTTATGAACGTTCGCCTTTAAATCAAGAAAAATGGGGTCTTGGTCTTGCTTCATTTTCACCTCTGACACTAATGATGACTCAGCCCCATTGGTCACCACTATAACTCCTTCTGTGGAATCCATAAGTATGACTCCCAAACGTGCAAGTTTGTGCACATCTTTAGTTAACTCCCTCTTTCCTTCTTTAACATGGGAAGTACTTCCCATGTATAACCTGCTTAAAGAATCAACAACCACATTAGCCTTACCTGGGTGGTAAATAATACTCATGTCGTAATCCTTGAGTAATTCCAAACACCTTCTCTATCTGAGATTGAGTTCTTTTAGAGTGAACACATATTGTAGGTTTTTGTGATTAGTGCATATGTCGACATGAACACCATACAAGTAGTGCCGCCATATCTTCAAAGTAAAACCTAGTATAGCTAATTCTAAGTCAAGAGTTGGATAATTCTTCTCTTGAATCTTCAATTGTCTGAAGCATAAGCTATAACCGTGTAATTTTGCATCAACGCACAGCCCAAACCAACCCTAGATGCATCATAATACACCAAAATCCTTGAGTATCTTCCGTTAAAGTTAAAACCAAGGAGTATTCAACCTCTATTTCAATTTCTGAAAGCTTCTTTAACAAGTTTCAAGCCATTGAAACTTAACTCTCTTCTGAGTTACCTTGTCAAAAGAGACTAGATAGATGAGAACCCCTCTACAAATATTCTGTAGTAGCCAACCAAACCCAAGAAATTCCTTATATCAGTTGGAGATGTGGGTCTAGGTCAACTCTGAATTACTTCTATCTTTTGGGTGTGAACTCTAATCCCATCACCAGAAACTATGTTGTATGGAACCCAAAATGAATTAGGTGAATCTAGAGCCTAACATGTGTATCATGAGTAAATAAGGTCTTAAAATGATGAATATAAGTGTTAGAAGTTAACTTGGAGAGCTTAGAAGAATCTGGAAGAGAAACGTCCAAGACGCCCATAAGCTAGTCTAAGTTGAGCTAATGTGTCGAAGAGTTTTATAGAGGTGTCTCGGGGTATGGTATGAGGTTTAAAATGAGTATAGATGGTTCATACACAAAGACTGACATGTAAAGGGTCAAAACGTTCATGTAAGACACCTCGGGGACCACCCGAAGAGGACCACAACGTAGGCCAAGAAAGCTGAGGGGTAGCCTAGAGTCAGGCAACTGATACTGTAACAACCCTAAAAATGACGATGCTAAGTAATGTCTAACGTATCTAGAATGCCTAGATTAGATCGGGTTCACATGAATTGATGCGCGTAGAACCAGACCTCTGAACCTCTGAAAGAACCAAGCCAACTAACTTGGTGAGTTAGTTGAGGTAGGAAAGGTTGGGTCCAGCCATGTAGGGCACCCGAATATGAAGATTTACCCGGATGAGTCTTAACCGGACTTAAAAAGGGGTAATCTTAAGTTTGGAGGGTCTAGGGGTAAAATGGTCTTTTTCAGGCTAAGGGTAGTGTTGTAATTACCCTAAATATTTAATTAATTAATTAATTAATATGGTGGAGGGGCAATTCGGATAGAGGTTGCCGAATTTGACCCTTAAAGCAAAATATAGCTTCACCCGGGTTCGAGCCTTGGTGGAAGCAAGGATTAAATTGATTTAATTTTACTAAGTGAATTACTTGAATTAATTAATATTTAAAAAGCTGATTTAAGTAAGGGAAAAATCAGATTTTTAATAAAATAATAATATTAATAAATAATGAGGAGTCCTAGTATGACTTAGTCTCCACCTAACTCTCCTAATCCTAATCATAATCCTAATCCTCTCATTCTCACGTCTCTCACTCTTATTCTCACGTTTTTTATCATTAAAATAACTGAAAATAATAGTTCTTCACTCTTGAAGAACTTACACACAAAAACTCAAATGAAAAACTAAGCTAAAAACGAAAATCAACAACAAGTTCTTGACGGGATTGTGCTTGAAGTTTCGGTGGTGAGGCTTGGTTTCATGGTAAATTGGCAGCATTTAAATAAGTTTTGAACGACATTAAGGTATGTGTTTTCTTCTCTCTTGGTCCCTTTCCCAAGAGACCATTAAGGTTCAGTTTAAATCATGATTGAAAGACTAAGGTTGTTCCCGTTGCATGCCCTTGTCATTAGATCCTTTGAACGATTCAAAGCATGCGTTGGTATGTCTTCTGGTAGATAATGTTAGGTCTGGTTGTGATTATGTGTTGAATGTATGGTAGGAAATCATGTAAAGGATGAAAAATATATTCCGGAAAAGTGTATTAAGTGGACTGTTTTGAGCATGTGTGTGCTGAAAATTTGACTATGTTTGCTGCCTGAAGTTTGTATGTTAAATGTTGTGTTTTGCGTGTGTAAAAATACAAAAAAACGTGATGTTCATAAAAGTTTAAGGTGGCTGACTGAATGTCACTCAAAATGCTACAAAAAAATCAACAAAAGAATGAGAGAAAAATGGATTGGGAGAGACCAAATTTCCAGCTTGCTGGAAATTTAAAGTCTCGGCCAAGAGGTGAGAAAAATGACTATGTTTTAATTTTTTTTTTAAATTATGAGGTCGTTGGGAATGGAACCCAAGACCTCACCAAATGTAAATTATATAAAAATTTCATGAAAAAAATGAAAGGAAAAATAAATGTGGAGAGTGGGGATTGAACCCCCAACCTCTTGAATGGATGAGAGAGTTAGGAGAAAAATAAAGGAGAAAAATAGATGTGGAGAGTGGGGATTGAACCCCCAACCTCTTGAATGGATGAGAGAGTTAGGAGAAAAATAAAGGAGAAAAATAAATGTGGAGAGTGGGGATTGAACCCCCAACCTCTTGAATGGATGAGAGCGTTAGGAGAAAAATAAAGAAGAAAAATAAATGTGGAGAGTGGGGATTGAACCCACAACCTCTCTAATAGATGAGAGAGTTAGGAGGAAAATAAAGGAGAAATATAAAATGAGGTGAATGGGGATTGAACCCACAACCTCTTGGATAGGTGAGAAAGTTAAAAGATAAATTAAGAGAAAAAGAATGAGCTTGTGGGGGATTGATCCCACAACCTCCATGCCTTGGATTAAAAATAGAGGAGAAAAAGAAAGGAAATATTATGGGGCTGATGGGGATCGAACTATGGTCCCCCAAATCTGAAAAATGCAACCACCAAGTTTAATATAAGATTAAGTGTTGCCGAAGGGATTCGAAATCGGGTTCCCTTGCCCAATTCCGTATTGACACATAAGTCATACGTAAACAATTATTTAATGAATGCTGCCTCTAAAGATCGAAATCAATATCTTGTCATACCTACAAGATGCATTAGTCTTGTACCACATAATCTTGGGTAAACATGAATCACTTAGACAAACTATGAATAAAGCCTCATGGATTGTATGTGTGGACTCATAAGTCTAGCATACGTTTAAAAGTAAGTGTGCCTAAGATGTATGTGACGAAATGATGTAACCCTAAAAGGGTTAAGTAAGAGTGTGAAACACACTAAATGGCCAAGTGCATTGGCATATCATGAAATGAATATTCACGTGAGGGGTGAGTAATTATGAAAAGAAAATGTATTAAAGTTAATGAATGAGGTGACAATATGATAAGAGGCTAATGTGAAAGATGAGAGCAATCTCAAATGAGCCTAAGTAAATGTTACCAAAACGTACTCACCTATGAGAGTGTAAAGTTAATGAAGAGACCACTCTCTATGAACACTCTAATGAAAGTATTAAAGTTAATGCATACTTAATACTAATGATGAGATGAGAAATCATCTAATGAGCTATGATTTCCTCATGCTAGAAGCCAGCTTCCATGATGTATGAGTTGAATGTAATGGAACGTTATACTTAGCACCGATAGACTAGCTATGAGCGGTGATGCCTTCCTTCGGGAAGGGCGGAGGTTCACGTAACTCTCATGAGATAAGACTGTCCAGCATGCCGGGTATGGGTCTCCTTATATCTCCTAGTCTTTGAACCTATACTGCAAATATAGGGATATAGCAGGGTTCGACTCCATATATACGCTAGCATGTTTTGGTTTACTTTGGCCGGTGATTCCACCTCTTTTCGGTGTGGGGATTACACACTGGATTTCATGATGCTCACATGATCTATGTCGGTTAAGGTTAAAGTTCCCAAAGAAAGAATGAGGTCAGCCTCAAATGATGCACATAATGAAATGAACGATACCAAAGGTGTTAGGATAGGATAATCAAGAGGTGAGCTAGACTTAAGTAATGACACTAGGTTATTCTTGGTCATTGCACAGCAAACCCGATGAGAGTCTTAAACTACATCCTAGGTATGACTAGTGATTGCACTAGTATATGAATGAATGAAAATGAAGTACGTATGAATGAATGAAGCAGACTCTGTGTTTGCTAAAGAAGGCTCCCTAGTTGAGGTCCCATATGTTGAGCCCTCATTTTGGGAAGTCCTAATGTCAAGTCCATGATTCCAAGGTCTCATGGCATATGAAAGAATGATGTGAACTACGTGATATGATATGTGCAATACGTTATGTGCTGCTTGCAAAATGATAAGTATGATGATGCATGTTACTCTCATGGCATGACTTTCCTAATCCAAATTTGGCAAGTCCACTGACTTTCCTAATCCAAATTTGGCAAGTCCACTGACTTGACTTTCCATAAATCATGTTGTTAGGAAAGAGCTATTCTTACTCATGCATGTCCTTTGTGTGTGCTTGCATATACCCATACTTAGTACAAGTGTGTACTAATCCCATATAATATCTACTTTTAGGTGCAGGCACAGGTGGACGTTAGATCTTAAAGTACGACGTTGCAGCTATCCGGACGAGGAGCAATCATCCGGATTTGGTAGGCCCTCATGCTTTCGAGGACGCTTGCCCATTATATTCTAGCTTAGATATAGGTTTGAGTTAGTGGAGTAAGTTCCACTAGCGTTTCTTTCTCATCTTATTTCAGACATTGTATTGGTGGCATTTTGGCAAGTATACACTTAATGCAGTATGGAACTATTTCTTTCATTTGATGATCTTAATATTAGATGGTTGATTGTGAATGTTTATGAGTGTAAGTATAATGTCTTACATGAATATTAAGTAACAAAAAGTTCAAATTTTCCGCTATAATTAACATAGATGAAGTAACGATGACGTATGTAGGCTTGTCTGCGACCTCTAAGAGATCAACGACGCCGATGTCGTCTGGGGTCTAGACTTCGATCGTGACAGATACACTCAAATTACACTTCCCTAAAGAAGTATAAGAGGTCATATCAAGTAAAGAACCCAAATGTTAGGTTGGGGTCGATCCCACGAGGAAAATGATTTAGACTTAACTTTAATCTACGATTACTTCTATTTAGTCAAGTCCTTTCCGAAATCAAACAATTAAAGGGGGGATTTTGTGTAACAAAAGTATTTACTTAATTCTAAGTAAACAAGTAGCAAGTTCAAATATTTGATGTTTATCAAGTGATGAGAGAAACTAGGGTGTAAGTGTTCCCCATAGATTCATAATGCAGTAACCCTAGCTATAACAACTCTTTCCTAGTATCTTGAATGCAAAGTGGTAAGTTATGTATCCGTAATTCCTTGGTCCGGCAACTAGGGAATTTCACTCCGTACCTTGGTCCGGCTACGTGTGTATACTTTACTAAACCTTACCTTTTACCTCATACTAAGCATCATATTCAATGTATGGCTAAGTTACTACTTCGCACCAATTGAAACTAGCCTATTAGATAGTGTATACTAAATCTACGTTGATAATTCTTTTCTTATTATCTACCTCCTTGGTCCAGCAAGTAGCAACAAGGCGAGTTCTAACGTTGGCCACCGTTAAAAAGACTTCTACACGAAAGAATTATCAATACATGCAAGAAACTATTCTAGAATTATTATTTTAGCTAGTTTTACTTTGTTAATTACCCATGGTTCCACAACCCTAGTTGTGGATTTAGTTACCCATGTTAAGAATTACACAATTCATATTTTTTAAACAAGAATTCATATACTTACTTTAACAAGTTGAAGAAAACCCAGAAAATACCACTTGAATTAATGAATATATTGTAAGAAACGATTCCGGAAAGTATAAGTATATTCCAAAACCCAAATTTTTCTTCCAATAACACAACTCTCAAAAACAAATAAAAGAGTCTAACCCTAAAAACGAGGTCTTTTGTCCTATTTATAATAATAGAGTCCTAAAATAAAAGGAATTTTATTTAAGGAAAACTCTATCCAAAATGCTTCTGCCGTTGACTACCCCACTGACAGTCCGTCGATGGAACGACGGACCGTCAACACCTTCCGTCGGTCCATACTTCAAATCTTTCTCAGCTTTCACCTTTCAACATTCTCTGTTACCATCGACGGACCAACAACACGGTCCTTCAAGAGACCTACGGTCCGTCAATAGATACTTAGTGGTTTCTTCAAGCCGGGTACTAGGACTACTTTCTGTTACTACCGACGGTTAGCCATGACGGTCTGTCAGTGGGTCGATGGACCATCGCTCCTTCCGTAGCCCCACACTTGGTCAGATTTCCCCAATTTGATTTCAGCTTCTCGGTGCTTCAGTCGACGATCATCACCTACAGATCGTCACTGGGTCGACTGACCGTTGGTGGCTCCGTAGGTCATCCTTTCTGCAAATTTCAACACAGTCTTCAGCGTTTTCATTCTGGACAGTTTTCTTGCAAACATAGAGTAAAACACATTAAAACTACTACAAAAAGGCCTTAGACATGCACTAAACTTAAGGAAAATCATTGGAAGTACCGTAAAACCACGGCACATCGACACCCTCAACTTAAATTCGTTGTTTGTCCTCAAGCGACGCACTATGACTCACCACAACACCTTTGTACACAAGTATCTCCATTTAAGTTTTCACAATCATCTGGCTATCAATCCCGATTATTATGTTCATGCATGATATTACTATTAGGCTCGCTCATGTGGATTAGACCATGACACAGACTCACCACGCACCGACACCTCTCCTCTTTTATCTCTCACCAAGGTACCAACTTTCCAATATTGCAACTAGTGTCCTAACTTTAAAAACAACATCTTTCTTTTTCACACAGTGATTTCAATTAGAGTATAAGGATTTCTTTTCAACACTCGCTCTCAGAACCAATTCACACCTAGTTGATACTTGTTGCCATAGGCTTGCCCTTATTTTCACTGCTTTAAGTTCACCATATTAGACTCTCAGGATCACGATAGGACTTTCTTATCTTGTAACGTAGGCTTAGGGTCAGGTAGGGTACATTTGGATACATGTTAGTGACTTGTTGCCCTCCTTGACATAATGGCTAAGCGTTCTACCTTTTCATAGTTTATTACGCCCTACTCTTCATATTCTTATATTCTTTGCCTTGCCTTTTATCCTTTCTTTCTCCTTTTGTGTAAATGACTCTTCTTTTTCTTCTTTTTTTTCAAATGTTCAAATTTTTCACTTGATTTCAACTTTTCTTGAGTCACTTTCCTTTTTTTCTTTCTCTTTTTTTTTAACTCTTTCAACCCAACTTTCCGGAATATTCCTCATAATAGCCACCCTCAACTCATGGCTTTGCCATGAGTTAAGGTACACAATATCCAAAGTTGGGTCAGGGCCAAGACGAGATTAGTTTCTGCATTTAGCCACCATCAACTTATGCTTTTGGCATAATCTGAGGTGCACAGGTCAAAGGAGAGACCAGGGCCAACACATTGTACCCAGAAAAGATAAGTTGGGGTAGAAAAGAAAGGTCCATTTTAAGCTCAAATCATTTGGATCAAGAAGGGATTAATTTCGTTTGGTTTTCTTTTATTTAGGCTAAAGATTGACTATCTTGAACAAGGGCCTATGATCCTTTCCTAATTTTCTAACACGGATTAGGACTAACCGGGCAAGTTCTAGCTCAGTACCAACGGTGGACTATTCAACTTTCCTCACACCCACTTAACACCTCATTACCCTACCATATTATCACACACATAGTTTGAGATTTAGATTAAGGGTCATGCAGTGGTGTATCACTATGTCATGCTTAGAGCCACACATTAATTATTCACTATGCCTAATCACGCAAGCATTTTCTTTAAAACAGGATATCATTTTATTTAGCCATCATGATTCAGATTTCATATCTATACTATGTACAAGATACTAATGTGCCGGTTCATCAGTAAAATAACCAATCTCTTGGGGAAAAAGAACACAAGCAAGAAAACTCCAAGAGAGGATCGTGAGCTGGACTAATCAGACTTTACCCTAGCACTCACTTTCCATTTACCCCACCCCCAAAAAAAAACATGCAACTGTCCCCAATGAATAAGAAAAGCAACACAAGGTGGTAGATTAAGCAAACCTGAGGCACATAGCACCAACAATCAACAAGCTGGTAGATCCGGTTTCCCGGAACTCTCTCCCTCAGAAGTAGGGACACCATCAGTAGTGTCCGCAGCAATGACAGCACCCTTAGTAGTGCTCCTCTCAGCATCAACAATCCTGGAGATAGATGCCCCAGCAGCCACCTCCTGAGTCCTTATCTGTCGGGCCTCCTCATCAATCAGCGAGGCTCTCCTCGTAGACTACAACTCAAGACGCTCTCTCTTCCTACTCGGGTCTCATCATCCTCTCTAGATCGGTGCCTCTTGGCATGCTCAGGTGTCGGAGGCGGTGGCGTAGTAGTGGTCTGGAAAAGTGCATCTAACACCGTATCCTCAGCAGGCTCCGCAGATGGGGCCTCAGACTCGGGAACTCGGGCCTCCAGAATGGCATCCATATCTGCCCTCAGACTCGCCACAGCAGCCTGGAGAGTTGTCAAATATAAAGTAGGGGCTGGTCGGGCGAGCACCCTCAACTCATAGGCATCAAGGCGCTGGTGGACCACCAGAATCTTCTGCTCAGTCTGCTGGGACATCTTCCTCTCGATCCTCTCCTCCGCCTCAGAAATGGACTTCTGCATCCAAGGCTGGATATGATGCAGAAGTGTGGCCATTTGGGCCTCTAACTTCTGGACCCTAGAGATCGGGACCAGTGCTGTAGATGGGGTGGAGCGGGAGGAGCTCGGAGTTGTGCTAGTACCCGGGATAGACACAACCGGGGTGGTGTCGGTAGGTTATGATATATCCCGATCATCCCCTCGGGCTTGCTCTACCGTGTCCGCCAAGTTCTCACGTAGCGGCTGCACCTCCACTCTGGGCCCTCTGTCGTTGGCGTCATCCCAGATGAGACCGATATCAACTACCCCAGTGGGACTCCTCAGAACATCAATGTGCCATATGGGCACTCCAGCAGACCTGCACAACTCAAAAATCAAGCAGGGGAAAGGGTAAGTGGTGGTGGCCTTAAAGGCCCTCTCATGAATGACTTACAGCAACAGTCTTGGAATGTCCACGTCGAACCCAGCAACCAAAGCAGCTACCAGTACTTCCCTATCCCATGTAACAATGTTGTCAGCAGCAGTGGGGGATAGGCAGTGTCGGACCAATAGCCAGATAAATTTGGCCGTCAATGTAAGGTTGGCCTTCTTGATGACCCCTCTGGGCTCCAGCACCCAATCTGCACCCTAGCCATCCACATAAATGTGTTGTGCTATCCACCTCTTGGTGGTCTCTCTCAGCCCCAGATTACGCTGAAAATGGCCCTCCTTAATTAAGTTCCACCGATAGTCAAACTCGGGGGTAAGGAGCTCCCTGGCAGCATCTATGTCAGCGCCGTATAAGAACCGACAAAGAGTAGGTAAGAAGATGTCTACCCTTTGGCAATGGACTCGAAGATGATCAAGTGGTGCCTGTTTAGCGGGATTAGACCACCTATTAATAGAAGATCAGAGAGTCGCTACATAAGAAGCGTAGAACTCTCGCACCACCTCCTCGCTGTAGCGTCCAACGCTCTGATCCATCCACTCTAGCCGATGGCGGGTGAAAAGAGCATGTGCATCAGGGACAGAGTGGAGACTCCCTGTAAGAACTCGCCGCTCGATTGTAAGAGAACGAGTCATGACCCCCTTATCATTGAGTAGCTTGGAGTCCCTGTACACCTGGTATTGGCCCTCGACACACAACCGGTTGGGCTGATCAACAACCGGTGCGGAGACGTCGGTCAGGGGAGCTGGAGTAGAATCTGCACTGTTAGCATCATCAGACAAGGCAGAGTGTAACGATGTAGCTGTAGTAGTGGAACCATGTGAAGTTGACGCTTTCTAAAAACCGAAAGCCTCCATAGAGCCCGACGCTCCCTCCGAAACTGCAGCAGACCCAGACGGTGTGCCGGTCAGTGTGCGCTACTCATCAGACTGGGAGACAGTGACTACGCCGGAAGCCACCCTCTTGGGCGTGCTTTGAGAGGTCCTAGCAGCACGTGACGGTGTCTGGGTGCCTGGTGGCACGTATTTGGGGTCGCATTCATTATCGGACGAGCCAATCACCAACCGACGGGAAGGGGCGACAGACTTGGAACGTCCTCAAGAGTATACTAAGTCTTGCTTGGGGTCCATTGGTACCTCCAAAGGAGAGTTACTAGTTTCATTGTAAACATCTGACACACCCAAGAGAGGCAAGACCAAACTGTGAAACACAAAACACAGTCCAGTTCAAAATTGCAGAACTGACTGACAGACACTACCGACGGTCTGTCGATGGAATGACGGTCCGTCAGTGGTGTCCATCGATGGACACTTAGTAAAAAAATGGAATTTTTAAAACACAGGTTCTGTTAGAGATGACGGACCTGCAGGACGGTTCGTTGAGCCACCGACGAACCGTAGACCTATACCGTCGGTGGACACTTAGAACAAATTTAAAATACTGGACATGCAAAGTCTCTGTTAAGGATGACGGACTTGCAAGATGGTCCGTCGATCAGACGACGGACCATCGACCACCCTCGTGGGTAGACACTTAGACTAAAATCTAGGAACCCTCAGCAAACAGGGTTCTGTTAAAGACGACGGACGTGCAGGACGGTCCATCGATCAACCGACGGACCGTAGACCACGTCCGTCGTTCCAGAGTTAGGCAAATATGAGGAGTGGCTATTGAGGGACCACATCGACGGTCCGTCGATTGACCGACGGTCCGTAGACGGGTTCTCGTACTGTTGGTCAGACAGAATTTTGGTAAGCCATGGTTGGTACCCCAAAGAACAATATTTAAGCACACTAAGATTCATTAAGTTCATCTAGCATGTAACAAACTATTTCGTCATTCCTTGGGCATGGATTATCGCAATTTCAAACCTAGATTCTAAAGGATCAAGCCCTAAGTCAGAAACACAACACTCAAAACACATTACATTTCGACCATAAACCCCCAACCCATTCACTTTCCATTATTCGAAGGGACTAGGAACTCAGTTTCAACAATTTAAGCATGCAATTTTGTCCCAAAGTTAATACCCACATACGTATGACATCAATTTAGCATAGAAATGAACGAGAATTCATTGAGCAGATCAGAATGACATACCTGTGTAATGTAGTGGAGTGAAAGGGAAGATGAATTTGTATACAAAACCACACTAAGCCAAACTTTGAACACCGACCAGAAGAAAGACAGAAATAGATGGGTATCTGGAAGAGACAAGCTTTTGGGATTGACGGGGATTTGGGTAAGAGGGAAATTAGAGTGTTTAAGGGGGAGTAAATGGGTGAGTGAGTGGAGGAGTTGAAAGAAAATGGGCAGGGAAACGGTTGGGAAGGGGATTTGAAAGGGTGGGGTAACTGAAAAGTTTAAAAATTCAATATATAGCCGGTCGGGTTGGGTCGGGTAATTGGGTCTGGGGAACTAACGATTCCCCATCGACGGTCCGTCGACCGTTCCGTCAACTGTGCCCTAACTCAAAAAAATTATAAAAAAAACTGGGATCTACGAACCCTACCGACGGTCTGTCGATGGGACGATGGTCCGTAGATTGGTCCGTAGATCAGTGCACCAGACCAATTTTCTGCAGATTTCTGGTGATTTGGTCCCTGCATATTTAATACCCAATAAGCTAATGTTTTTGTATTTTTTGGACACTTTTTAGACACAGACCCTAGTCTACTCTCTAGCCAACACTTCTAAAACGAAAGAAAAAGAAAATTCATACGTGACATTAAGTAAGAAAAACAGAAATAATGCAACTACGCCTATAAAATCACAAAAAAAAAACTATTGTTGGCTAGAGGATACATATTGGGTTGCCTCCCAATCAGCGCTTGATTTAACTTCGCGGCACAACGCACGACTCTTGATTACTCAGACTTCATCAAGATGGTATGCCTCGATCACTTCATTCGCATTTTCAGCATGCCCTAGATAGATTTTGATTTGTTGCCTGTTCACCTTGAACCTTACACAATCCTTATTCTCCAACTCA
The DNA here is from genome assembly GCA_016801875.1 of Solanum sitiens. Taxonomy (NCBI): domain Eukaryota; kingdom Viridiplantae; phylum Streptophyta; class Magnoliopsida; order Solanales; family Solanaceae; genus Solanum; species Solanum sitiens. Next base: position 3,263,220 of record JABWTJ010000049.1, on the reverse strand, counting down.
ACCGCCCCATGAGAGAAAACTTGGGTGATCAAGAATGGACCAGTCCATTTGGTCTTTAGTTTGCCCGGAAACAAGCGCAACCTAGAGTTGAACAAAAGCACCAAATCCCCAACCACAAAATCGCGTTTCTTAATCTTTTGGTCATGGTACTTCTTCATCTTTTCTTTGTAGAGGGCTGAACTTTCATATGCATTCAAGCGAAACTCATGAAGCTCATTTAACCCATTCAACCTTTGTTCCGCTGCTTCATTCCAATCCATCTTCAGTTTCTTCATTGCCCACATGGCCTTATGCTCTAACTCAACCGGCAAGTGAAAATCCTTCCCATATACAAGTTGGTATGGAAACATACCTATGGGCGTCTTGTATGCTGTCCGGTAGGCCCAAAGAGCATCATCAAGCCTCCTTGACCAATCCGTTCTACTCGCATTCTCCATTTTCGCCAGAATCTGCTTGATTTCCCTGTTTGACACCTCAACTTGCCCACTAGTCTGAGGATGGTACGGCGTGGCCACATTGTGGCGAACCCCATATTTCTCCAACAACCCTTTGAACAACTTGTTGCAAAAGTGGGATCCCCCATCACTAATAATGTCCCTTGGGGTGCCAAATCTAGAAAATATGTTCTATTTCAAGAACGCGGTGACACTCTTCCCTTCATTATTTGCAAGTGCTATGGCTTCTACCTATTTTGACACATAATCAACCGCCACAAGAATATACTTCATCCCATGAGAACTCACAAAGGGGCCCATAAAGTCAATACCCCACACGTCAAACAACTCAATTACAAAAAAGGGATTGAAAGGGGAGTTCTTGCCGTCTAGAAATACCTCCATCTCTTTGGCACCTATCACATGCCTTGGCGAACTCATGAGCATCTTGGTGGATGGTTGGACAATAGTAGCCACATTGCAAGATTTTATGGGTTGTCCGGATACCATTATGATGCCCACCCACAGGCGAGGAGTGGCATGCCTCCAAAACACTCAACATCTCAACTTCCGGCACACAACACCGAATAAGCCCATCGGCACAACTCCTATATAAATATGGCTCATCCCAAAAGAACTTTTTCACATCATGCATGAACTTTTTCCTTTAATGAAAGGACAAGTCCGATGGGACGATATCACTAGTCAAGTAATTCGCAAAATCAGTGAACCATGGAATCAAGTCTTGAGAAGCAGCCAATACATGCTCATCAGGGAAAGTATAATCAATTTCAGCCTTTTTTCCTAATTCTCGCATAGCTTCATCCTCTAGTCGGGACAAGTGATCGGCAACTTGATTTTTGGTCCCTTTTCTATCTTTTACTTCAAAGTCAAATTCTTGCAACAGTAATACCCAACGAATCAACCTTGGTTTTGCATCCTTTTTTGCCATCAAATATCTCAAGGCAGAATGATCAGTATGCACTATAACTCTTGTGCCAAGTAAATAGAAGCGAAATTTCTCGAAAGCAAAGACCACTGCAAGGAGATCTTATTCAGTCACAGTGTAGTTCTTTTGGGCTTCATTAAGGGCCTTACTGGCATAGTAAATGGGGTGAAGGATTTTATCCCTTCTTTGACCCAAAACTACACCAAGCGCAACCCCACTAGCATCACACATCACCTCAAATGGCTACTCCAATCCGGGGAAATAATAATGGGCGCAGACACCAATTTCTCTTTCAACTCACCAAATGTCTTAAGACAGGATTCATCAAAATAAAACTTACACTCTTTCTCAAGTAACTTGCATAGAGGATGTGCAATCTTTGAAAAATCCTTGATGAACCTCCGATAGAAGCCCGCATGCCCAAGGAAATTCCTTACACCTTTTACAGAGATGGGTAGAGGAAGTCTCTCTATCACCTTGACTTTAGCTCGATCAACCTCTATACCCTTCTCTGAGATGCGATGGCCCAATACAATACCCTCTTTCACCATAAAGTGACATTTTTCCCAAGGTTGCACTCTTCACATCTTTTGAGAACTTCAGACAAGTGACTCAAACAATGATCAAATAAGTCACCAACAACATAAAAATCATCCATAAATACCTCAATGGTGTCCTCTACCATATCGGAGAATATAGATATCATACATCTCTAAAAAGTAGTCGGTGCATTACACAACACGAAGGGCATCCTCTTGAATGCAAAAGTTCCATAGGACAAGTAAAAGTGGTTTTCTCTTGATCTTCCGGTACAATAGAGATTTGATTGTAACCCGAATAACCATCAAGAAAACAATACCACCCCTTTCCTGCAAGCCTATCCAACATCTGATCCATGAAGGGCATAGGAAAATGGTCCCTCTCAGTCCATGCATTCAATTTCCGGTAATCCATACACACTCTCCATCCCGTCACTGACCTCATTGGAACAAGCTCATTTTTCTCGTTAGGGACCACAGTCATTCCCCCTTTTTTGGGCACACACTGAATATGGCATACCCAACTACTATCAGCGATCGGATATATGACTCCGGTATCCAACCACTTAATAATTTCCTTCTTCACTACCTCTTGCATAGGTGGATTTAAATGTCTCTGGTGCTCAATACTTGGCTTATGATCGGGCATGAGTTGGATTTTGTGTGAACAAATACCGAGAGGGATCCTAATAATATCCGCAATAGTCCATCCAGTAGCTCTCTTGAACCTCTTCAACACTTCAACCAAACACTCTACTTGATGCACCTTCAAATCTGATGAAATAATTATCGGCAAAGTGTCATCTTTCCCCAAGAATACATATCTCAAATGAGGTGGTAGAGCCTTAAGCTCCAATTTTGGAGCCTCCTCAATAGATGGTTTCACGGGTGGAGACTCGCGATGCATCATATCTTACTCCAATTTCTTGGGTTTGAACTGAACATCACCTCGATCAAGTGCCGCAACCAATGACCCATACTCTGCAATACCATCACTCTCAAAGTTCATAATCATTGCTGCTAGTGCCTCAACACAAAGACGTTCTTCTATTTGGACCTCTGACGAACTCTCAACTCTGTAGGATATCGCAGATACCGATTGGAGCTCACCACTCTGCCTCATGGACCTACAAATATTGAAAGTCACTTCTTCATTGTTTAAGCAAAACTTCATCTACCCTTTCTCCATGTCAACTAGGGGGCGACCGGTAGCAAGAAATGGCCTCCCAAGAATAATAGGCACCTCAAAATCCACCTCACAGTCAAGAATCACAAAATCGGTTGGAAATATGAATGACTCCACCTTCACTAACATCGTGGACTATCCCAATAGGCCTCTTCACTGTTTGATCGGCCATCAGTAGATGCATCGCAATGGGTTTTGGATCACCCAAACCTAACTTTTTGTAGATGGATAGAGGCATGAGATTTATGCTTGCCCCAAGATCACATAATGCTTTTGCGAAGTGTAACAGCCCGATTGTACATGGAATAGTGAAAGCACCCGGATCTTCTTTCTTTTGCACTAGACACCTTGTAGCAATAGCACTACAGTGTTGCATCCTATCATCATCTTCAAAACTAACCGATCTCTTCTTAGTGACCATATCTTTCATGAACTTGGCATAACCGGGCATTTGTTCAAGAGCTTCTATCAAAGGAACAATGATGGACAGTTGTTTTAACATATTAATAAAACGCCGGTATTTACCATCCTCGGTCTTTTCACCAACCTTGGTGGTAAAATGGTGGTGGTGGTCTTGGAATGGGAGTCACCTTTTGGGGCTTCTCTGCTTTTTTTACCGCTTCATCTACCAACTCACCACTAGCTTCTACTATTTCATCTTCTCTTCTCATCTTCTTTTCTACGCCAAACGGCATAGGTGGATCTATGGTTTGCTTACCAACTCGAGTAGTGACTGCCATACAATGTCTATCATTCTTCGGATTTTGAACATTGTTGCTAGAAAGAGTACCCGGTTGACGAGGGTTCACAGTAGGCGACAATTGGGCCATTTACATCTCAAGATGCTTGATTGAGACTGCATGTGCATCCACTTTTTGCCCAATGTTAGCCAAATCACCTCTCAATTCCTTGGCGTTCTCATCACTTGCGTCAAACCTCCTCATCATCTTTTGCAACATGTCTTCAACTCACGCCATACTACCTTCACCATCCCTAGTAGCAACTTCCCCATTTTGAGGTGGAACATAGGGCCCACTTCGATCGTTTCTGTTTCCATAATTACTCTGGTTGAAGTTGTTGTCACGGTTGTAGTTTCCTTCACGAACATAGTGGCCCTATCGGTTGTAATTCTCGTAGTTTCGACCTTGATTTCCTTGACATTGGCGCCAATTCTCCTGATTGGAGCCTTGGGCATTCGGTCAGAAATCCCCCGTCTGCTCATTCACTGCATAAGAATCCTCCTCATAGTAAAACTTATCTATCGGAGGTGGTGTCTTAGTCAAATAATTCACCGCATTCACTTTCTCTGCAACCCCAGTGACATGTTTCAACACTAACTCAAGATCAGTTCTCATTTGAGCCATTTCTTCACGAATCTCATCTGCAACTGGGTTGTGTGTAGATTGCACCGAAAAAGTGTTTCTCCTAGTATCCGACTTCCTAGTGCTCCAAGCTTTATTATTTCGGGAGATTTTCTCTAACTTCTCAGCAATCTCTGCTTAAGTACACTCCCCATTGAAACCACCCGCAATAGTATCAAGCAACGCCTTATTGTTATCATCTTGCCCCCGATAGAAATACTCTTTCAGCGACTCATCATCAATGCGGTGGTTTGAGACACTTCTCAAGAATGAGGTGAACCTATCCCAAGAATTGCTTACTGATTCCTGTAGTAATGCCACAAAGTGGTTCACCCTATCTTTGTGATTGAGGTAATACCTTGCTAGGAACACATCCTTCAACTACTCCCAAGTATATATTGAATAGTAGGGCAACTCAGTAAACCAGATTGCGGCCTCTCTCATCAGTGAGAGAGGGAACACTTTTAACCCAATGATGTCCATGTCCAAGTCAGGCCTCCCTACACAACTCTTACACACCGACCTCAGTTTGGCGATATGAGCATGTGGATCCTCAGATGTAGCCCCGAGAACAGACCTCTAGCGGTGAGCATCTGCATCAAGCTACTAGTTACCACGAAAGTATGACCATGTGGTAGAGGATATAGGACAAGTGTCCCATCACAGTCAGTGATGTTAACATTCCCCCTATAGTACTCTTGAGGGCGTGGGGCAGGAGGTTGCCTCCTCGGATTACCTTCACCAGGGTTATCAACCATCACTTGATTATGAGCATCAACCGGCGGGGGAGGTTGAGGATTAATATCATCCTCGATATAAGCAGGATTGTTTTGAATGTTCATTCTAAGAAGTGTACGGTTTAGTTCTGGATCAAGTGAAAGTATTGGTTCTCTTCGACTCCGTGTACTTGGCATACACTAAAGCTAGACCTGCGAGAGACAAAAACAAAAAGAAAAAGTAAAATCAGGAAATTATTGACTAAAATTCGATAATGTGCTTAAAGTTAATCTAAAAGCCACTTTCTCCGGTTGAGGCGCCAAAATTTGATACACTCAAATTACACTTCCCTAAAGAAGTAAAAGCGGTCATATCAAGTAAAGAACTCAAATGTTAGGTTGGGGTCGATCCCACGAGGAAAATGGTTTAGACTTAACTTTAATCTATGATTACTTCTATTTAGTCAAGTCCTTTCCAAAAATAAACAATTAAAAGGGGGATTTTGTGTAACAAAAGTATTTAATTAATTCTAAGTAAACAAGTAGCAAGTTCAAATATTTGATATTTATTAAGTGATGAGAGAAACTAGGGTGTATGTTCCCCATAGGTTCGTAACGCAGTAACCCTAGCTATAACAACTCTTTCCTAGTATCTTGCATGCAAAGTGGTAAGTTATGTATCCCTAATTCCTTGGTCCGGCAACTAGGGAATTTCACTCCGCACCTTGTTCCGGCTACGTGTGTATACTTTACTAAACCTTACCTTTTACCTCATATTAAGCATCATATTCAATGTATGGCTAAGTTACTACTTTGCACCAATTGAAACTAGCCTATTAGATAGTGTATACTAAATCTACGTTGATAATTCTTTTCTTATTATCTACCTCCTTGGTCTGGCAAGTAGCAACAAGGCGAGTTCTAACGTTGGCCACCGTTAAAAAGACTTCTACACGAAAGAATTATAAATATATGCAAGAAACTATTCTAGAATTGTTATTTAGCTAGTTTTACTTTGTTAATTACCCATGGTTCCCACAACCCTAGTTGTGGATTTAGTTACCCATGTTAAGAATTACACAATTAATATTTTTTATACAAGAAATCATATACTTACTTTAACAAGTTGAAGAAAACCCAGAAAATACCACTTGAATTAATGAATATATTGTTAGTAACGATTCCGTAAAGTAAAAGTATTTTCCAAAACCCAAATTTTTCTTCCAATAACACAAGTCTCAAAAACAAATTAAAGAGTCTAACCCCAAAAACGAGGTATTTTGTCCTATTTATAATAATAGAGTCCTAAAATAAAAGAAATTCTATTTAAGGAAAACTCTCTCCAAAACGCGTCTGCCATTGACGACCCCACTGACGGTCCGTCGATGGAACGATGGACCGTCGACACGTTCCGTCGGTCCGTACTTCAAATCTTTCACAGATTCCACTTTTCAACACTCTTTGTTACCATCGACGGACCAACAGCATGGTCCATCAAGAGTCCTACGGTCCGTCAATAGCTTTCGTTCCTCCATACTTAGTGGTTTTTTCAAGCCGGGTACTAGGACTACTTTCTGTTACCACCAACGATTAGCCATGACGGTCCGTCAATGGGTCGACAGACTGTCGCTCCTTCCTTAGACCCACAGTTGGTCAGATTTCCCCGATTTGATTTCATCTTCTTGGACCTTCAGTCGACGATCATCACCTATGGACCATCACTGGGTCGATGGACCGTCACTGGGTCGACGGACCGTTGGTGGCTCCATAGGTCATCCTTTCTGTAGATTTCAGCACAGTCTTCAGCGTTTTTGTTCTAGATAGTTTTCCTGCAAACACAGAGAAAAACACATTAAAACTACTACAAAAAGGCCTTAGACACACACTAAAATTAAGGAAAAAGCATTGGAAGTACCGTAAAACCACGGTATATTAGCAACCAGCACTTAAAGAGAAAATTTTTCAATGGGATGCGGGGCTGTCGCGAACCATTCTTTCTCAAATTAATTTCCAGAACCAAGATGTGGAGGTGACCCTGCGACGCGCAGTGACTTCCTTGATTTGGTCGTGTCGTTCTTAAGTGAAATTAGAAATTGTTAAATGGTCCAATAGGTGCAGAAGTCTTTTGGGATTAATTATTGGAGGTTATTTATGGGGTTTGAAGTGTATTTAAGAAGTTCAATATCCATTTAGATTGTAGACTCCAAATCAAAACCCCTCCTAAAATAAAACTCTATCAAGAACACCATTGAAAAAGAAGAGAAATTGGAGGCAACTTTTAGCATGAAATTCACCAAGGTTTCAAGCTGGGTCTAAGGCTCTAATCTAGGTTATGTGAAGATTATTCATCCATGGATTCTTCCATCCATGGAGTGCCCCTAGTATTTCCTCAATTGTGAATCCAAAATACCCCAATCTAGAGAGGGTTGTGATTGCATTGTGGGTAAGTCTTGATTGTGATCCCAATCGAGTGGGTAGCATTCAAATGTTCATACGATGTTTTATGAGGTTTAATGATGAATTATTGTATTTGATGTTAAAGGTGATCATGGTGATTTTAGGCCATTAGAGACAAGATGAAGGTTCTAAGTTGATCTTCTTAATTCAATTGTATTGCATGCTAATTGATTATGATTGAATCATCTAGATATGAATTGAACTAGGTCTAATTGATCTAGGATGGTCTTGATTTGTAAAGTTTGAATTGAACCTATGTGATCATGTATGCCTAGACATACCTTCTAATGATCAAATTTAATGAATTAACTTGTAATTGGACATGGATCATGATAATGTTGATAATAAACTATAGGGCTGGTATGCTATTGATGCTAGGGCTTTGGGGGTGAAGTCATTATGAAGGGATTGTGATGATATTTTCTTCTCTTCTACACTTAGACATGAACATGATAGGAGAAGCAAGTTCTCTTGCGTAGATGGAAGCTAGGTTGACCTAATAATCTAAAATGAATCAATACATGATGAACTAGAATAGCTTTAAGTTTTATTGAATAGGATCTTCTTGATTAGTTGACTTGGTAAGATAAGACCAAGGTTGTTAGCTTGAGATTGTAGGTCGCATGATAGTTTTAGATGCTAGGTCTCATGATAGCTTGAGGTGATGATTCTCATGATAGCTTGGGATGGAGGAAGTAATCTCTCTCATGTTTAGCTTGGTCAGTGTTTCTAGGATGCTTGATCATGATAGCTTGGGAATGGTGGTTCTCATGATAGCTTGGGATTGAGTAATGAAGATCTCCTAAGAATAACTTGAAGTAGCATGACTAGAGCTCCTTAATGATTGCTTGACTTGGTTAGGCCTAAACCATTTCATGATAGCTTTAGGGGAAAGGCCTATACCCTTCTAATGATTATCTTGACTTGTATGCAAGGTACATTTCATGATACCTTGTCTTGCATGCAAGGTGCATTACATGAAATAGCTTGAGATTAGTTTCTCATGATAGCTTAGGGTTGAGGATTTCATGCTCCTATATGATTAGCTTGAATCTACATGATTGGTTGCATGATGGTTAAGATGGGTGTTTCCTTCCCTAGTTAGCTTGGATTAGTTTAGTCTTGAGAATTACTTAGTGTGGATGGTAGAATGGGATGCTATCCATGCATGGCACAAGTATGACCTGAAGCTACCTATGACATGACCCCTATGTGATGTATGTTTAGCTTGGGTAGTGGCTATGTTTACTTTCCATGACATGATTGACTTAAGATGATAGTTCCATGTCAATATCAAGTAGGTCTACTAGAGACTCCTAAACTAAAATGAAAGGGAATAGGGTGACTTCAAGATATGCATAGTGTGTGAGGTAGAATTGGATGTTTCACATGCATTGCACAAGTGTGCTTTCAGGTGGCCTAGCGGCATAGTTCTCATATGTTATGATGAATCTATGTATTAATTATGAAAGTGAATTATGATCAAGAATGACCAAAGAAAGGTACTTAGCTTTGGTAGTAGTATGGGATGCTACCTTATCCTTGCACAAGTATACTTGGAGGTGGCTTCTGAAGTAGTTCATCTGAGTAAGAAGGACAAAAAGTTATGTATGAAGTATTATATGCTTTATGATGCTTTATTATGCTTATGATATTTATGATAAGCTTATGCTTTTATCTCTTATGATTATGTCTATTATTGACTAACCCTTTTATATATCTTATGTTTTGGTATGGTAGTTTACATACTTGGTACATTTTGTACTAACACATATTTTACCTACATTCTAATCAAATGTAGGGTCTTGAGGAGATTGAGTTGCTTTCAAAGGTAGTGTTTCGGAGGCTTGTCAAGAAGTAAAGATTGGTGAGTCCTCAAAGCATCCAAGGACATCACTCATATGTTGTTGTTTATGTCCTTTTCCATATTAGAATTTTATGGGTTGTGACCCAAGACTATTGTACTCATAATGTCATGGTTTTTTAGACATATTTGAGAAGTTTTATGAAATTATTCCGCATTAAATTTTGAAAGAAAGGTTTTAATTCCTCACTACTTTTCACATATATGCAATGAATGATGTCTAAGGGCTTGTACAAGACCTCTCAAAGGTCAAGTACACCTTGTTCCAACTTTAGGGACTCCCTATCTTCTAGGGTGTACTTTGAGTCTTGACAAACTTGGTATCAGAACATAAGGTTATAAAATGATCTTAGGATGTCTCAAAACCACCTCTAGTAAAGTCTTATTCATCGGTGCGAGTCGAGACACATCTATGAGTAGGAGGCTATGAGATTCTTGGGAGAGTTTCACTTGTTTCATTCTTTAAGTCGTGCCATAGAGTTTGGTTTGAGTAAGCCCTTCTTCTAATATTTGCCTATGATTTTGTCCAAGTTATGGCTAACACTAGGGCTAATGCTAGAAGGGAAGGACATGGTCATGAGGATCAAGAGGTTTCTCCCCAAAGGAATTAATTTTCTCCTCAAGTTCCTAATGCTCCTCAAGTGGGGAATGTTTCTCTAGAGAAAATTAAGACTTCTATGAACTTGTTGGCTCAAGCCTTGACGGCCCAACCCAATAGGGAGGTGGTGGCAAACCCTATAGGGGGACTGTGTGCTTAAATAATTAGAGATTTCTTGAGGATGAACCCTCCAGAATTTAGTTGCTCCAAGATGGAGGAAGATCCAAATGGGTTCATAGATAAGGTTTATGAAACTCTTGCTATTATGAGATAGACTTCTAGGGAGAAAGCGGAACTAGCCATTTGCCAATTGAAAGATGTAGCTCAAGTTTTGTATGAGCAATGGAGAGATTCTAGGACGGTAAGGGCGGATCCCATAGAGTGGGAGACTTTTATGTCGGCTTTCATTGATAGGCTCTTTCCTAGGGAATTGAGGGATGCTAAGTTGTGGGAATTCATAAACCTCAAACAAGGCTAGTTTAGTGTTAAGGAGTATGCTTTGAAATTCACCCAATTGTCTAAGTATGCTCCAAGTTTGGTAGAAAACCCTAGAGACTTGATGAATAGGTTCATGACGAGGGTGTCCGAGCTAGTTGAAGAAGAGTATCATATGGCAATGCTTGTAGATGATATGGATATCTCCGACTAATGGTGTTTGCTCAACAAATAGAGGAATCCAAGCTTAATAAGGAGAGAAAGAGAAGTAGGATGGAAAGTGAAGGGTCAGATGGAAATGGTCGTTCTAAGAATTGACAAAAGACTTTCGGAAAGGCTACTCTATTACTTCTAGGTATGAGAAGAGCAATGAGTACTCCCGACCTATTTGCCCTAGGTGTGGTAACTAACATGAGGGTAGGTGCTTGTCCGGTAGAAATGGTTGTTATGGGTGTGGTGAGAGTGGTCACATAATGAAATATTTCCCTAAGGCAAAAGCTAATGTGAGAGAAGGCAAGAAAGTTGTTGCCAATCAGCTGGAAGATGGTCCTCCAAAGAGGAATAGGTTCTATGCTCTACGATCCAAGGGTGATCCCGAAGGATCTACTTAGGTCCCTCTCCGGTATGTGTTTCTTTAATGATTTATAAAAAAATTCACAATTTATTATGGTTAGTATAGGCCTTGTTATTTTGCTTCTCTTAATGATGATGAATTGATGTTAGAAAGATGTGTGTAGATTATTCCTAAGAGGGGGATAAGGAGTCCTTTTCATAAGGTCTCTCTATGGTTATATGTAGTTATGTCTATCTTGGAATTGAATTGTTTTTTTGATTTGGGTATGTGAATTTAGGTATAATGCATATACAATGGACTTCTAGTCTAGAATTGGTCCTTTAAGAAGTGTTTAAGAAGGTGTCATTCGAGGATGAATATTTCCCAAGTGGGGGATATTGTAAGGACCACAAAATGAATTAGGTGAATCTAGATCCTAACATGTGTTTCATGAGTTAATAAGGTCTTAACATGATGAATACAAGTGTTAGAAGTCAGCTTGAAGAGTTTGGAAGAGTTTGGAAGAATTTGGAAGAGAAACGTCCAAGACGTCCGAAAGCTAGTCTAAGTTGAGCTAGTGTGTCAAAGTTTTTTGTAGAGGAGTTTTGGGGTATGGTATGAGGGTGAAATTGGGTATAAATGGTTCCTACACATATACTGACATGTAAAGGGTCAAAATACCCAAGAACAACACCACGGGGACCACTCTAAGGGTCCCCGAAAAGGACCCAAACATCGGCCAAGAAAGCTGTAGGGCAACCTAGATATTGAGGCTGCTGCGCATCGTGCAGCCAGAACCTACATGGAAAATTTTGCCCTGCAACGCGGAGACATCGCGAACCATTTTGTCTCAAATTATTTCCTTAACCAAGATGTGGAGGTGACCCCGTGACGCGCAGTGACTTCCCATATTTGGTCACGTCATTTTTAAGTCAAATTAGAATTGGCTAAATGGTCCAATAGATGCAGGGGTCTGTTGGGAACTTTAGGGATTAATTATTGGTGGTTATTTTAGGGTTTTGAAGTGTATTTAATCAGTTCAATATCCATTTAGACTCTAAACTCCAAATCAAAGCCCCTCCTTCCATAAAACTCTCTCAAGAACACCTTTGAAGAAGAAGAGAAATTGGAGGCAGCTTTTAGGACGAAATTCACCATGGTTTCAAGCTGGGTTTAAGTCTCTAATATAAGGTATGTGAAGCTTATTCATCCATTTATACTTCAATCCATGGAGTCCCCGTAGTTTTTCCTCAATTGTGAATCCAAAATACCCCAATCTAGATAGGGTTGTGATTGCATTCTGGCTAAGGCTATATTGTGATCCCAAACTAGTGTGTAGCATTCAATTATTTTCATATGATGTTTATGTTATGTTTTCATGAGGTTTTCATGGTGAATTGTATTATTTGATGTTGAAGGTGATCATGGTGATTTTAGGCCATTAGAGGCAAGATTGAAGGTTCTAAGTTGATCTTCTTAATTCAATTATATTGCATGCTAATTGATCATGATTGAATCACCTAGATATGAATTGAACTAGACCTAATTGATCTAGGATGGTCTTGACTTATAAAGTTGGGATTCACCTATGTGATCATGTATGCCTAGACGTACCTTCTAATGATTAAATTGAATGAATTAACTTGTAATTGTACATGGATCATGATAGATTAAAGTTGATAATCGAATATAGGGATGGTATGTTATTGATGATAGGGCTTTGGTGGGGAAGTCATTATGAAGGGATTGTGATGATATTTTCTTCTTGTCACGCCCCGAACTCCCCCGAGACGCAGACACGGGACCTAGGACGACAAGTGATCCCAAGCTAACCCTGCTGGCATGATTATGAGCATACTAAAGATAATAAACTGATGTGGAATCTAAATCATAATTAAAATGAAAATATGGGGAATACCCATATACTATAACTAGGATAAATGAAATACTTATGGGTTTAATGCAAAGAAGTTATTAACTCAACACTAAGCTGAATCTAACTATGTCTGAAAATAGCCTCTAACCAAGAAATGTTGGGAGAGGCCATAGTTAACTCTAGTAATAACTGAAACTAAAAGACTTAAAATACGGAAAGAAACTCATGATTGTTGTCCTCGGAGAATGAGGACTCACTACTTACTCTGCAGAACGGGAGATCAGGATTGATCTAAGTGTGATCTTGATGCTGAGAACCTGAACCTACATCACGAGGATATGTAGCGCACGTATGCGTCAGTACTTGAAAGGTACTGAGCATGTAGGATAGAATAAAGCTGAAATAAAATCATAACTAAACAAGCACAAAAGCAAGTATAGTATTCTAAACATGATATAATGAATTCTGAGCTAACTGGATGCAATGAACAAATTTATAACATGTTTAGACTAGATACTAACTACACTGTAAATATGGTCAATGCAATAGAGTGTGACTGAATTGTGGGAGCTACTAATATTCAATAATAAAACTACATAAGCTAGACGTGGAGTCCGATGTATATGCCATATCTAGAGAACCCAATATACCCTGCCAGAGGTATAAAGACATGTCGGGGTGATCACTATACTGATGCCCACATAGGGGACTTACAAACTACTTGTCTAGTAGTTCTGGGATTATTTGGGTACGCTAAACCCTAGTCCAACTCGGTATTATACTACTCCCAATGAATTAAGTGATTAACATATTATGACTGATTTTCTGTAAATATTGGATAGCTCAAAACTTAACATGCATACTGATAATACAACATTAATTCTGATAATGATGCATTAATAATTGAGGCATGTATAACTGGATAACTGAAATATCTGACCTAGCATGTGTAATTCAAGAACTAAAGAAATACATAGCGAGGGTTCTGAAATTCATGCAATAATCTGTGTATTAACATGGTAATCTGATTTGGAACATATAACTAACTAATTCATGATATTTTATTGAAGTTCTAAAAACCCTAGGTCTAATGATGATATGGGAATCAAGAATCTGACTGAAAACTAGGGACCCATTGGGTGAAAAGGAACCCACTAGTGAAATCCCACATACATGGTGATGAAATCCACAGAGAAATCTTTAAATTTTGGGGCTGGAACTAATGGAATCTTGTTGCGTTCTTGAACTAGTGTTCTTGACATTTTTCTCCTTTCTTGCTTCTAATTATCTAAGTTTTGATTAATGATTTGACTTTGGTAAGTTTTAGTTATGTTTCTATGCTTAAAATGACCAAAATCTCATGATTTAGGGTCAAAAAAACATATCTTAGGGGCTAAACGAAGTAGGAAAAAACCAAAAGACCCCTGAGTTAATTGTTGTCGGATCAATCGATGACATGGACGATGGGTCATCGTTCAATCAATAGTCTATCGTTTGAGTCTGCTCGACAAGCCTTCACTTAAATGGGCATAACTTTTTACTCGGAGGTGTAATTTTAGCAAACACGGTAGCTGTGGAAATATAATTCAATTATCCATCATATCATGGGTCATTGGACACCTAATTCATTTTGTGGTAAGAGTTATGACCATTTGATGGTAACCCAACAACATTTTCCCCCTAACTGGCTGCTATCCTTTACCTGCGGTCCGTAGGTACATCTATGGACCATACTGGTCAATCGTGGTTTATGTCAGAGGCTGGGTAAATGGGGCCTTGATATACAGACAAAGACTACGGACCGTAGTCTGACTTACGGACCATAGGTCTATCCGTCGATCGACATTTAGTCAATTTTTGTGAGCTGAGTTTGGGAGGGGCTATAGTTGCAATCTACAGACCAACAATACGGGCCGTCGATCAGACTACGGTCCATAGATGGTGACCGTCGATTGCACCTACAATTTTTTCTGAAAAGCTAATTTCTGGTCCGTTTTGGATACGGGGTGTTACATTATCTCCCCCTTTAGAACATTTGTCCTCGAATGAAGACTATACTAGCTGAAATAAAGGGAGAAAGTTGCAATCCCTACCACTAAACACTGAGAACTAAGTTTCTAACTGAATTGAGTTCCAAGAACATGCAAATACGCTGAAAATGCAAGTACAAACTTAGGGAACATGATTATAAGGCTAAATTCACGCATGAATGACCGAAAAACTAAAGAGGAACTATTACCTCAAGCTGGAGTGGAATCGAAAGGAAAGAGGTGAGGATACTTGGTTTTCATGGCTGCTTTTGCTTTCCAAGTAGATCCATATACAGACTGACTCATCGACAAAATGTTGACCGAGGCAACTTTTTTGTTTCTCAACCTTCAAACCTGAGGTCAAGAATCTCAACTGGTACATCCTCATAAGAAAGACTATCTTTTACCGCCACACTCTCTAATGGTACTACAGAGGTTGGATCACCCACACTAATATTCAAGAGTGAGATGTGGAAGACTGGATGCACTACTGCTAGTTCTGCTGGCAACTCAAACTCATATGCCACCTTGCCAACCCTTTTCAAGATCTTGTAAAGGCCTACATATCTAGCACTGAGCTTCCCTTTTTTGCCAAATCTCATCACCCCTTTCATAGGTGACACTTTTAGAAAAGCCAATTATAAAGTTGGAACTCTAGTTCCCTTCTCCTTACATTTGCATAAGATTTCTGACGACTCTGGGTTGTCTTAAGTCTATCTCTAATGAGTTGTACTTTCTCCATAGCATAAAGGACTAAATCTGGTCCTATTAAAGATGCTTCACCTACTTCAAACCAACAAACATGAGATTTACATCTATGCCCATACAAAGCCTCATAAGGGGTCATCTGAATGCTAGAATGGTAGCTAGTGTTATAAGAAAACTCAATAAGAGGAAGGTGATCATTCCAACTACCCTTGAAATAGATCACACGTGCTCTCAACATATCCTCTAGGGCCTGAATGGTACGCTATGCCTGTCCATCCTTCTTCGGATGAAATGTTGTGCTAAGATTAACCTAAGTAACAAGACCCTTCTAAAATGACCTCTAGAAATGAGAGATAACATGAGGACTTCTATCTAAGATGATGGACAAAGGAACCACATGCAATCTGACTATCTCATTAATGTAAAGCTTGGCATAGTCCTCTGCCGAATCTGTAGTCTTGAACGCCAAAAAGCGAGAAGACTTAGTTATCCTATCAACTATCACTCAAATGGAGTTATCTTGTCTGCGAGTATGAAGTAACCTTGTGATGAAATCCATATTGATCACTTCCCACTTCCAAGTAGGAATGTCGATCTCTTGAGTCATACCCCCTTGTTTATGATGTTCTACCTTGACTTGCTAGTAATTAGGGCACTTACTCATAAAATATGCTATATCCCTCTTCATGCCATTCCACCAATAGACTTTCCGCAGGTCACGGAACATCTTAGTGACACCTAGATGAATATAATATCTAGAATTATGGGCTTCTACAAGAATATGTTGTCTCAACTCACCCACATCAGGAACACACAATCTACCTTGTAGAGAAGTACACCATCTCCCCCTTGAGAGAAAACCTCAACTCTCTGATTATGGACTACACCCTTAAGTTCAAGAAAGATTGGATCACTGTCTTGCTTTTCCTTAATCTCCACTACCAAAGAAGATTTTGCCCCATTCTGAACTGTTACACCACTCTCTGATATGCTCATAAGGCGAACTCCCAAGCGAGCAAGCCTATAAACATCCTTCACTAGTTCCTTCCTTTCTTCCTCAGCATGGGCTACACTACCCATAGATAATCTGCTAAGATCATCTGCCACTACATTTGCCTTACCAGGATGGTAATGCACCCTCATATCATAATCCTTAAGGAACTTAAGTCATGGCAAAGATTCAACTCTTTCTAGGTGAAAACATATTGGAGGCTCTTATGGTCAGTGAAATCATCTACATGAACACCATACAAGTAGTGTCTCAAGATCTTGAGTGCAAACACCATTGCTTCAAGCTTGAGGTCATGAGTTGGATAGTTCTTATCATGCACCTTAAGTTGTCTAGAAACGTAACCTATAAACTTATCTCTGTGCATCAACATACAACCTAGGCCAACTCTGGATGCATCACAATAGATCACATAACTATCTAAACCCTCTGGTAGATTCAAGACAGGAGCTGTAGTCAATTTAGTTTTTAATTATGCAAAGCTTTTCTCACAATCATCTGATTATTGAAACTTGACCAAGTTATGAGTCAAATGGTGAGGTTATGGATTAAAATCCTTCCACGAACCTACTGTAATAATCCGCTAGACCTAAGAATCTTCTGAAATCTGTAGAAGAGGTAGGTTTAGGACATTGTTTCACTGCTTCTATCTTCTGTGAATCCACTCGGATCCCTTCGCTAGATACAATGTGACCAAGGAAAGAAACAAATTGCGACCAGAACTGACATTTGCTAAACTTAGCGAATAACTGGCGATCTTTGAGATTCTACAGAACAACTCTCAAATGACTCGCATGTTCCTCCTTATTCCTAGAGTAAATGAGGATATCATCAATAAATACGATAACGAACAAGTCCAAGTACTGTTTGAACACTATTTTCATCAAATCCAGGAAAGTTGCAGGAGCATTGGTTACTCCAAACGACATAATGTAAGATCCCGAAAATGACATGGGTGAACTAAAGCCTAACATTGTGGTCATGATGGTATAAGGTCCGAAATAGGTTTATTATATGGTATTGAGGCAGTTTCTAAAGTATTAGGTGCATTGGAATTCAAATGTGAAGTGACGACCAAGACATTCGACGACTAAGTCACCTAAGTACCTCATATGTGGTTTTATGTGATTATGTGTGATTAATGATGTTATGAAGTCCTTAAATGAGTTAATATGATGTATATAGGTAGTGTGTCAAGTTTCGAGAAGTTTGGAGGTCAAACGCTCAAGAACGTCCACGCGTTCGAAAGATGTGCCTTGAAATGACCTTGTGTGTCTAGGCATCTTTCGTCGAGTTTTACGTGTTTGTTTTGGGTGAAATTCATGTGAGAGGTCCTAACCACGTATACAGTAATGTTTGGGTTGGAAAAGTATGGTAAAACATCCCCAAGGACCATCCAAGGGTCCTTGAGGAAGGACCCTTCATGGTGGCCATGACTGCCCAAGGCAGTACACCTACGGATGGAAATCGACGGCCAGTGGCCTGGTCGTCGCCACGTAGGTGGAGGGGGTCGTTTGGGACTTATCCTGGGGAGCTAAGATCCCATTACCAAGTCTCTGAACAAATCGACAGAGGACAATACACCCCGTAAGTGGACCTATGCCCCGTCGATGGGCAACCGTCGATTAGCCTGCGTCCTGCGTGCAGCTTCACTGTAAGTTGAGGGGTGAAGTTTTAATTTCACACCACTTCAAAATAGAAGTATTTGCGGTTCCCTAAGTGTCTTTTGGGTATTTTAAAGGTGCTTATAAGTCTTTAACACTTAGAAGATTTCATTCATCAAAATCAAAACCCCAAGATCCCTTAAGAATTCCCAAAGACTCCATTGAAGTCCAAAGTCAAGGAAAAGCTTGGTGTGACGAATTGAGTGGAGATTCTTCATCAAATTGAAGAATTATATTCATTTAGGTATGGCTTTTGATCCTTGAAACTCTTTTCATCAAGGATCCCAACTTCAAAGATGTTTTCTAAAGTTTTTAAAGATGAATTGTCCAATTTCATGATTCTACCATGGGTTCTTGCATTAAAGGTTTTTAATCATTTAATAGTGATTGAATTATTGTTATTTAGATGATTTTAACTCAATTTACCTATGAACACATGTAATTGATGAACCCTGGTTTTTGACTAATTTATGGGTTACTTGATATTGGTCTAATGCTTATGAATTAATGTGTACTTTCTTATGGGCTTTCTAATGATATAAGAATTGTATTCAATTTATGCCTAATTGGTCTTAGATTGTTGAATCTACATTTATTTGGCTTAGATTTAATTGAATATTGTAGTTTATGTATTGAATTGATGTTAATGGCCATGGGTAAGGGACTTATGAGGTTGAATTGGATGATTTGGCATTGGCTTAAAGTGTTGAGGATGAAGAGGTGGTATGATGCCCTATTTATTCTTATTTAATATTATTTTAGATTGCAATTATGTTGTGATTGGTTTGGTTCACATATGGTGGCGGTGTTATGTGAATTGATGTGGCCTTGTCGTCGTTATTTTAAGTATATTGATGATCATGGCCTTGTCGGCAACTACTTGAAGTTATATGGCTATTTGTGTAGTTGATTTGGTGATATATGATTATATCTACCTATATGTGAAAGTATGTGTTAGTCTATTGATGATATTAGGTAATCATGTTATGCTATGGATATATGTTAAGTATGTAGTCTTAGAGTTGTACATGGTTGTTCCTAATTTTGTTATATGAGTCTATAATGGTTATGTTTATCATGTTAAAGTAATGAATAGGTTTACTAAATTATGTTAAGGGTCATTCCTAAGTTTCTAAAAGATGATGTGCTATATGTGCCAAATTGATGTAATGTTGTGTCTTGTTTAGGTAGACTTGTGTCCCTTACTTGATGCTTGTTTGAATATGAATATATGATTTCTTGACTTAGGAACTTAAAGATTCTTAGTCATGAATGAATGAATGTTAGGTGAGACCTTTAATGATGATAAGAGGGTCATTTATGTGAAACCTTGAACCAAGTGGTAAGGTTATGAAACGTGAAGTCGAAAGCCGTAATGGTATCCTTCATGTAATGAATGATGGACTTAAGGTTGATTGGCTGGAACGACATCACATAAATCCTTAGGAAAGTCATGATGAGCTTCTTGTCGCCATAGAGAAATATCCCTAGTGGACCTTGCTTTGGTAGGGTAAATGTAATTTGGTCATGAACTTGATATGGGACCCATTTGTATGAACCAGTGTGATTTAATCTATGAGAACGAAGGTTAGCACCGAGTGAGTATGGTAAGGGAAGTAGTTCTAGTTAAAGAATGAGACTAGATTACAAAGCATGTCCTTCATATTTTCTTAACCATGTGCCTACATGGGATGTGCCTATGTTCTACCATTGGCAAGTAAAACAACCTCATCGGAGTAGGATAGAACTTCGGATTCCATGTCTTGCTATCATGGTCTATGTTGGTTATTGCATATTCTCATCATATGGGATACCTATTAGCATTAGAGAAGTTCTATGAGGTTTAGGTGGTGGTATGGGACGCTATCTAGACATTGCAGAATAGACTTTGAAGATGTTAGTAAGAGTCCCTAGGTCATGTCCAATACCATTATTTGAATGTCCTTTATGTGAGGTATGTTTCTTTAATGAACTAATGAACTAATGACTTAATGATATAGAGTATGTAAATGAATAAGTACCTAATCTAAAGTGACTTAAGGATTCCTTAGTTAAAGTGTGAAGAGGGCATAAAGGATGATCTCTTCATGTCTTATCTATGGAAGTCTTGAGAATGACTCTAGTTAGGGAAGTTGCTTGTTATGTTTGACATGATCTAAACTTAGGAAGTCTTAAGGATTATCTAGGTAGCCTTGAAGCGGATGTATGGGCGTTCTCTTCTGGGAATACTTAAGTATGTCTTTTGATAGCCTTGGTAGGGGAGATTGTCATATTATGTATGTCTTGTATGTAGGTGTATTGTAGGTGTGTATGTGTCTCATTATGAGTAATCTTAAGGATCGTTTAGGCACATCTAGAGAGGGTATGGGCGGTCTCTCTTTGTGAGACTTAAGTGAATCTTAGGATAGCTTTAGTGAGAAGACTACATGCTAGAAGATGCTTAGTACGAAAGTAGAAGAATTCACTGTAATAGTGAGGTACTTCAAAGTGAATTGAGTTCACTGTAAAGTGAGCTCTAAAATGTATTAGTTGGTTTTAAATGTTTTCTTATGTGATTATAAGTTTCTAAATGTTGTTCTTATGATGATATTACATATTTAAATGAAAAGATGCATATTTCCAATAAATGTCCGTTTTCATGATTTTTATGCATAAGCCATACTTAGTACATGTGGTTGTACTAATTTCATGCTTTTATCTATATATATAGTTCTTGGTAGATGAAGAGCATTTGGGAAGAAGACTTGTATTTAGAAGATCGTTCAAATGAAGTTGAAGTATGTCCTCATTTGACTCGAGGGCATATATGTCTTTTATGTTTCGTATTGAAGTATTGTAATAGACTATATAGTAGTATGTTTTGTATTTCATATGGGCCGTGTCCCAAGTACTCTTTAAGATGATGAAATTGAGACTTACTATTTCCTATTACTTCTATATGAAAGAGTTTTTAAGACTATGATATTGTTTTATGAAAAGTTTTAATTCCGCACTACTTTCCTTTATGTATATGCGATGAATGATATGAGAGGCTTGTATGAGACCTACGAGAGGTCGAGTACGCCGTGCCACAAAACGAGATTGTGCCCTAACTTCTAGGGTGTGGTCTCGGGTCGTAACAAAGCTTGGTATCTGAGCATAGGTTGGTGAAAGTAGTCTTAGGAATCATAAAGTCTCATCAAGTCCTTTCTAGTAGAGTCTTGACCATCGTTGTGAGTCGCGACAAATCTATGGGCGAGAGGCTATAGGACGATAGAGTCCCTTCTTTTCTACTTCTATGTCGTGCGGTAGAGTAATGTTATGAGTATCTTTCTAAATGTGTTTCCTTGTGTTTGTAGGAGATGAATACTAGAAGGACGCCCGGTAGAAGGTTGGAGGAGGGAAGGGTGAATAAGGAAGCTCCTCCTCAAGTTGAGCAAGTTGAGCAAGTTCTTCAAGATGGGCAAGGTGTCCAAGGTGCTCAAGATTCTCAAGTGACTCCTCAAGGTGATCATGCCCCTAATGTGGAAGGAGTTAATGAGGTTCCGGGGGTTCCCCCGTAATTGACTAATCATGATATTAGAGAGGCTTTGCTTGCTTTAGCCCGATCCATAACTACTCAAGTGAATTTGAATATGGTGCCTTGGGAATGTGGTGGAGAGCAGTATGACCTCTAGGTTGAGAGACTTTGTGAGGTTGAATCCTCCAATCTTTCTTGGCTCTAAGGTAGATGAGGATCCCCAAGAGTTCCTTGATGGTGTGTACAAGGTATTGAGTGATATGGGGGTTACATCTAGGGAGAAGGCGGAGTTGGTTCGTATCAATTGAGAGATGTATCTCAAATTTGGTACACTCAATGGAAGGATAATAGGCCGGTGGAGTTGGATCCTATTGAGTGGGAAGAATTTAAGGAAGGTTTTCTTGGTAAGTACTTTCCCCGTGAGAGGAGGGAGGTAAAAGTAGGGGAGTTTATCAATCTCAAGCAATGCAATATGAGTGTTGAGGAATACTCTTTGAAGTTCTCAACTTTGTCTAGATATGCACTATCCCTAGTGTCTAATCCAAGGGATGAAATGAGTCGCTTTGTGATGGGTGTAGCCGACTTAGTGAGGTAAGAATGTCGTACGGCTATGCTACATAATGATATGACTTTGGCTAGACTCATGGTGTATGCACAATCAATTGAAGATTCTAAACTTAGGAGGATGTCAAGTAATTTGAAAAGGAGTGTTGCTAGTGATCAAGTGCAACCTAGATCCAAAAAGAGGGTTCACATTCAAGAAGAATCTAGGAGTGCTAAGTTCAAGGCTGAGAAAGGAGGTAGTTCCAAAGATGGCAAACCTACATGTCCCACTTGTGGTAAGAAACATTATGGTCCGTGTCTAGTGGGTACCGGAATTTGCGTTGGATGTGGAAAAGATGGACACAAAGTTAGAGATTGTCCTAACATTTCTTCTAGAGGAAACGAGGGTAAGAAAGTGGATCCTAGTGTTCCAAAAGGAATATGCTCCAACAAAGAGGCATTTCTATGCACTCCGGACAAGAGGTGAGAAGCCGGATGAGAGTGATGATGATATTGGTAAGTCCTTATTTCTCTTATGTGATATGATTTCCTTCTAAGTGGGGGATTATGGCTAGATAAGTGTGCTAGTTGTTGCATGTGCATGATGTTTAGAAGTTTGGTTGAAATTAAATTTCATTAACTTCTTGCATTGTGTATTTTATTGAGCTATGAGCATGTTGTAAAAGGTGTTTATATGATGTTACCTTGCATAATAGCATGTCTATATCATGAATTGCTTAAAAATTACTTTTTTGGAAAATTTGTTAAAATCACTGTAGCATTGGAAAACTGCTCAATGTAATATTTTTGGGAAATTACTAATTGATTCTTTGGTCTACAATTTTTGTAAGATGGTTAGAACTGATGTACATGAGTATAATAATGAATATAAATTGAGTTTTTTCTATTTGGAATGAAGCATGTGAGTTTTGTAGCATAATGAGTTATAGAAGTGTATTCTAGTTTCTTGTTGTGTTGTGGATCTCTTAACTATGTGAAATTGATGTTTTTTCCTTGACTGTGAGTTATATGGTTTGGTTATGTTCTGTTAGTCGATTCTCTATATTTGAAAGTGTTCGGAGAGTGGCAAGTGTCATTCGAGGACAAATGTTGTCCAAGTGGGGGAGAATGTAAGATCTCGAAAATGACATCGGTGAACTAGAGCCTAACATTGTGGTCATGATGGTATAAGGTCCTAACTATGTTTATTATATGGTATTGAGGCAGTGTCTAAAGTATTAGGTGCATTGGAAGTCAAACATCAAGGGACGACCAAGACGTTGGACGACTAAGTCACATAAGTGCCTCATATGTGGTTCTGTGTGTTTATGTGTGATTCGTGATGTTTTGAAGTCCTTAAATTAGTTAATATTATGTATATAGGTAGTGTGTCAAGTTTCGAGAAGTTTGAAGATCAAACGCTCAAGAACGTCCATGACATTAGAAAGATGTGCCTTGAAATGACCTTGTGTGTCTAGGCATGTTTCGTCGAGTTTAACGTGTTTTTTAGGGTGAAATTCATGTGAGAGGTCCTAAACTCGTAGACACTCATGTTTGGGTTGGAAACATCCGATAAAACATCCCCAAGGACCATCCAAGGTTCCTTGAGGAAGGACCCTTCATGGTGGCCAAAACTGCCCAAGGCAGTCCAACTACGGATGGCAATCGACGAACAGTGGCCTGGTCGACACCCCGTAGGTGGTGGGAGTCGTTTGAGACTTATCCTGGGGAGCTAAGCTCCCATTCCCAAGTCTCTGAACCCATTGACGGAGGACAGGACAGCCCGTAAGTGGATCTACGCCCCATCGATGGGCAACCGTCGATTGGCCTGTGTCCAACGTGCAACTTCACTGTAAGTTGAGGGGTGAAGTTGTAATTTCACACCACTTCCAAATAGGAGTATTTTCGGTTCTCTAAGGGTCTTTTGGGTATTTTAAAGGTGTTTATAAGTCTTTGACACTTAGAAGATTTCATTCTTGAAAATCAAAACTCCAAGATCCCTTAAGAATTCCCAAAGACTCCATTGAAGTCCAAAGTCAAGGAAAAGCTTGGTGTGACGAATTGAGTGGAGATTCTTAATCAAATTGAAGAATTAGCTTCATTGAGGTATGGTTTTTTATCATTGAAACTCGTTTCATCAAGGATCCCAACTTCAAAGATGTTTTCTAAAGTTTTTAAAGATGAATTGTCCAATTTCATGATTCTACCATGGGTTCTTGCATTAAAGGTTTTTAATCATTGAATAGTGATTGTTGTTATTTATATGATTTTAAGTCAATCTACCTATGAACCCATGTAATTAATGAACCCTAGTTTTTGACTAATTTATGGGTTACTTGATATTGGTCTAATGCTTATGAATTAATGTGTACTTTCTTATGGGCTTTCTAATGATATAAGAATTGTATTCCATCTATGCCTAATTGGTCTTAGATAGTTGAATCTATATTTAATTGGCTTAGATTTCATTGAGTATTGTAGTTTATGTATTGAATTGATGTTCATGGCCATGGGTAAGGACCTTGTGAGGTTGAATTAGATGATTTGGTATTTGCTTGAAGTGTTGAGGATGAAGAGGTGGTATGCTGCCCTATTTATTCTTATTTAATGTTATTTTAGATTACAATTATGTTTTGATTCGTTTGGTCCACTTATGGTGGCGGTGTTATATGAATTGATGTGGCCTTGTCGGCGTTATTTTAAGTATATTGATGATCATGGCCTTGTCGGCAATTACTTGAAGTTATATGGCTATTTGTGTAGTTGATTTGGTGATGTATGATTATATCTACCTATATGTGAAAGTATGTGTTAGTCTATTGATGATATTAAGTAATCATGTTATGCTATGGATATATGTTAAGTGTGTAGTCTTAGAGTTGTACATGGTTGTTCCTAATTTGGTTATATGAGTTTATAATGGTTATGATGATGATGTTAAAGTAATGAATAGGTTGACTAAATGATGTTAAGGGTCATTCCTAAGTGTCTAAAAGATGATATGCTATATGTGCTAAATTGATGTAATGTTGTGTCTTATTTAGGTGGACTTGTGTCCCTTGCTTGATGCTTGTTTGAATATGAATATGTGATGTCTTGACATAGGAACTTAAAGAGTCTTAGTCATGAATGAAAGAATGTTAGGTGAGACCTTTAATGATGATAAGAGGGTCATTTATGTGAAACCTTGAACCAAGTGGTAAGGTTATGAAACTTGAAGTCGAAAGTCGTAATGGTTCCTTCATGTAATGAATGATGGACTTAAGGTTGATTGGATGGAATGGCATCACATAAATCCTTAGGAAAGTCATGATGAGCTTCTTGTCGTCATAGTGAGATAGCCTTAGTGGACCTTGCTTTGGTAGGGTAAATGTAATTTGGTCATGAACTTGATATGGGACCCATTTGTATGAACCTTACTGTGATTTAATCCATGAGAACGAAGGGTAGTACCGAGTTAGTATGGTAAGGGAAGTAGTTCTAGTTAAAGAATGAGACTAGATTACAAAGCATGTCTTTCATATTTCCTTAACCATGTGCCTACATGGAATGTGTCTATGTTCTACCATTGGCAAGTAGAATAAGCTCATAGGAGTAGGATAGAACTCCGGATTCCATGTCTTGCTATCATGGTTTATGTTGGTTATTGCCTATTCTCATCATATGGGATACCTATTAGCATTAAAGAAGTTCTATGAGGTTTAGGTGGTGGTATGGGACGCTATCTAGATATTGCACAATAGGCTTTGATGATGATAGTAAGAGTCTCTAGGTCTTGTCCAAGACCATTATTCGAATGTCCTTTATGTGAGGTATGTTTCTTTAATGAACTAATGAACTAATGACTTAATGATATAGAGTATATAAATGAATAAGTACCTAATCTAAAGTGACTTATGGATTCCTTAGCTAAAGTGTGAAGAGGGCATAAAGGATGATCTCTTCATGTCTTATCTATGGAAGTCTTGAGAATGACTCTAGTTAGGGAAGTTGCTTGTTATGTTTGACATGATCTAAACTTAGGAAGTCTTAAGTATTATCTAGGTAGCCTTGAAGCGGATGTATGGGCGCTCTCTTCAAGGAATACTTAAGTAAGTCTTTTGATAGCCTTGGTAGGGGAGATTTTCATATTATGTATGTCTTGTATGTTGGTGTATTGTAGGTGTGTATGTGTCTCATTATGAGTAATATTAAGGATCATTTAGGCACATATAGAGAGGGTGTATGGGCGGTCTCTCTTTGTGTGACTTAAGTGAGTCTTAGGATAGCTTTAGTGAGAAGAATACATGCTACAAGATGCTTAGTACGAAAGTAGAAGAATTAACTGTAATAGTGAGGTACTTCACTATACAGTGAATTGAGTTCACTGTAAAGTGAGCTCTAAAATGTGTTAGTTGGTTTTAAATATTTTCTTATGTGATTATAAGTTGCTAAATGTAGTTCTTATGATGATATTACGATATTTAAATTAAAAGATGTATATTTCCAATAAATGTCCGTTTTCATGATTTTTATGCATAAGTCATACTTAGTACATGTGGTGATACTAATTCCATGCTTTTATATATCTATATAGTTCTTGGTACGTGAAGAGTATTTGGGAAGAAGACTTGGATTTAGAAGATCGTTCATGTGAAGTTTAAGTATGTCATCATTTGACTCGAGGGCATATATGTCTTTTATGTTTTGTATTGAAGTATTGTAATAGACTATATAGTAGTATGTTTTTGTATTTTGTATGGGCCTTGTCCCAAGTACTTTTGTGTCTTAAGATGATGAGATTGAGACTTAGTATTTTCTGTTACTTCTATATGAAAGAGTTTTAAAGACTATGATATTGTTTTATGAAAAGTTTTAATTCCGCACTACTTTTCATTATGTATATGTGATGAATGATATGAGAGGCTTGTATGAGACCTCCGAGAGGTCAAGTATGTTGTGCCACAATCCGTGATTGTTCCCTGACTTCTAGGGTGTGGTCTCGGGTCGTGACACATAACTACAAATTCATAATGACCATACTGAGTTTTGAAGGCTATTTTTGGAATATCACTATCTCTGACTCTAAGGTGATGATAACCAGATCTGCGGTCTATCTTTGACAAATGACTAGCACCCTGAAGTTGGTCAAACAAGTCATCAATCATGGGGATGGGATACTTATTCTTGATTGTGACCTTGTTCAACTGTCTATAGTCAATGCACATTCCGAGAGAACCATCTTTCTTCTTTAAGAACAACACCGGTGCACCCATGGAGAAATATTAGGTTTGGTGAAGCCCTTATCTATAAGATCTTTCAACTGATCTTTCAATCCCTTAAGCTCTGTTGGATCCATTCTTTAAGGAGGAATAAAAATAGGCTGGGTATCTGGAAGGAGATCAATTCCAAAGTGGATTTCCCTTTCAAGAGGAACTCCTGGAAGATCTTCTGGAAACACTTCTAGAAACTCACTGAATACTCAAAATGACTCAAGAGTTGGGGTTTCAGAGCTAGAGTTCTTAAGCCGGACTAGATGATAGAGATAACCCTTAGAGATCATCTTTCTGGACTTAAGGTAAGAAATGAATCGACCCATATGCATTAAGCTACTACCCTTCAACTCTAAGATTGGTTCATTTGGAAACTGAAAACGAACAATCATAGTTCTACAATCGACTAAGGCATAACATGAATGTAACAATCCATGCCTAAAATGAAATCAAAGTCTACCATTTCTAACTCAACAAGATCTTCTAAGGTGACTTTCTAAGAGACTATGACAAGGCAATTTCTGTATACCTGTCTAGTTATAACTGGGTCACCGAGTGGAGTAGTGACTGAGAAAGATTATGAGAGAGTTTACGGACTAACACTGAATTGGACTGGTATTTAAGGAGTTACAAAAGAAATAGTAGCCTCTAGATCTAACAATGCATAAACATCAAGGTCAAAGGCTCATAACGTACCAGTGACTACATCAGGAGAACCTTCCTAATCCTGGCGAGCCTGAAGAGCAAACAACATGTTCTGGCACTGACCGCCACTTGTACCATATAAGTTACCCTCCTGAGTTGAGCGACTTGCTGGTGCTGCTGAAGTTGTAGACTGAGTTGTACCATTACCGCCTTCTTGACCGTGTTTAGAAGGAAAATCCCTTAACCTGTGACCAGACTGACCGCACCCAAATCATCCTTCATTTCATGCGAGGCACTCGCCTGGATGGTTCTTACTATACTTAGGTCAAGTGGGGTAAGTCTTGGTGCCTGAAACACTTCCCTGAGACTTAGAGCCTGGTGACCAAACCTTGTGATCATACATGTTCTTTGAGGATAGAACACTAGCTGATGAAGGGGCTGGGGTTGAAAATTTGTTCTGACTCTACGTGCGATTTCCACCACCCAATTTCTGCTGAGAATAGTCATAGTTCCCAGTCCTAGCCTTCTTATTATCCTTTGCATGTTCCCTAATCTTATCACCCTCAACCTACTGAGCATGACTCATAAACCTAGAGGTGTTCATATCTTTCAGTAACATAGCATTTCTGCACTCAGTTTTCACCAAATCTGACACTCCATACAAGAACTTATTCATTTAAGCCCTGGAGTCATCCATCATGTGAGGAGCATACCTTGATAGTTGGTTAAACTTGAGTCCATACTCTTAGAATGTCATGTTTCCCTGCTTTAAATTCATGAATTCCTGAGTCTTTGCTTCTCTCAACTCTATTGGGAAAAACTGTCCAAAAAGGTCTTACTAAAGCACTCCCAAGTAATAGAGTTGCATCTGTACCCCTATTGTTCTTCCACTGAGTGTACCAGATATGAGCAACATCTTTCAACTGGATGATACCAACTCAACCCGATCATTCCCAGTGACCTGCATCACCTCAATGATCTTCTTGAATTCATCCAATAAATTCTGATGATCCTCACCAGTCTGCAATCCTAAGAACTCCGGCGGATTCATCCTAACAAAGTCACGGACCCATGTTGCTACTGATCCACATTAGTATTCGCATGAGCTTGAACCCGATTGTTTTGGTTGACCACACTCTGAGCCAACATTTGAATGGTGTTCCTTAACTCAACATTGGAGACTTCCTGATCTTGGACTGGAGGAGCTGCGTTTTCATTCCTGGCGTTAGCTCTACGATGAGGCATGATTTGAAACATAGAACGTCGAGTTGGAATTGAATTAGACCATACCTTACACATGATAAGAGTATCAAGAAAGTGAAGTTTTTCCTGAAACACTTCATAGCCTCTCTCTCTCATTAGATGTGATGCACTTCACACCCATGAAAATGACTCTACTTAGTGCGTCTTTTCAGACATCCTAGGACTCTTAAACCTAGTGCTCTGATACTAAGTTTGTCATGCCCCGAGGTACCCACGAGACGAGGACACGCGACCTAGGACCACAACTGATCCCATGCTAACCCTGCTAGCATGATCATGATCATACTAACGATGATAAACTTATGTGGAAGCTAAGTCATAATTAAAAAGAAAAGATGGGGATATCCATATACTATAACTAAGATAAATGAAATACTGATGAGTTTAATACAAAGAAGCTATTAACTCAACACTATGATGAATCAAACTATGTTTGATAATAACATCTAACCTAGCTAAGTCTAATAATGAATTAAGCTAAAAGACTAAAAATACGTAAAGAAACTCATGAGTGTTGTCCTTAGAGAATGATGACTCACTACTGACTCTACTAAAATGGAGATCGGGAATCAATCTAAGCGTGATCTGGATGCTTAGAACCTGAACCTACATCACGAGGACATGTAGCACACGTATGCGTCAGTACTTAAAAGTTACTGACCATGAAGGATAGAGTAAATCTAAAATAAAGGATAACTTAACAAGCACAAAAGCAAGTATAATATTCTGAACATGATATAATGAATTCTGAGCTAACTGGATGCAATGAACAAATTTATAACATGTTTAGACTAGATACTAACTACACTGTAAATATGGTCAATGCAATAGAGTGTGACTGAATTGTGGGAGCTACTAATAACCGATAATAAGACCACATGAGCTAGATGTGGAGTCCGATGTATACTCCCCATCGAGAGGACCCAATATACCCTGCCACAGGTATAAAGGCATGCTGGCATGATCACTAAAATGATGCGCACAAAGGGGACTTACAACTTACTTGGCTAGTAGTTCTGGGACTATTTGGGTACGCTAAACCCTAGTCCAATTCAGTATTATGGTACTCCTAATGAATTAATTTATTAACATATTATGACTGATTTTCTGTAAAATAATGGATAGCTCAAAATAGAACATTTCTTCTTAGAATGCAACATTAATTCTAATAATGATGCATTAATAACTAAGGCATGTATAACTACATAACTGAAATATCTGACCTAGCAACTGATTCAAGAACTAAAAAAATCCATTTAGGGTTCTGAAATTCATGCAATAATCTGAGTAATAACATGGTAATCTGATTTGCAACATATCACTAACTAATACATGATATTTGTTGAAGTTCTATAAATCCTAGGTCTAATCATGATATGGAAATCAAGAATCTGACTGAAAACTAGGGACTCAATGGGTGAAAAGGAGCCCACTAGTGAAATGTCACATACCTGGTGATGAAATCCACAGAGAAATCCTTAGATTTCAGGGCTAGAACAAATGGAATTTTGTTGTGTTCTTGATCTAGGGTTCTTGACATTTTTCTCCTTTCTTGCTTATAATTATCTATGTTTTGATTAATGATTTGACTTTGGAATGTTTTAGTTATGTTTTTATGCTTAAATTGACTAAAATCTCATGATTTAGGATCAAAAAAACATATCTTAGCGGCTAAACGAAGTAGAAAAATATCAAAAGACCCCTGAGTTTATTGTAGTCGGAGCAATCGACGACATGGACGATGGGTTCAATCAATGGTCCATCGTTTGAGCTGCTCGACCAGCCTTCACTTAAACAGGCATAACTTTTTTCTCAGAGGTGTGATTTTAGCAAACTCGGTGGCTATGGAAATATAATTCAATTATCCATCATATCATAGGTCATAAGAAACCTAATTCATTTTTTGATAATAGTTATGACCATTTTAATTTTACCCAACAAGATTTCCCCCTTAACTGGCTACTATATTTCACCTACGGACTGTACTGGTCAATCGTGGTTCATGTCAGAGGCTGGGTAAATGGGGCCTTGATCTACGGACACACACTATGAACCGTAGTCTGACTTACGGACCGTAGGTCTGTCCGTTGATCGACACTTAGTTGATTTTTCTGAGCTGAGTTTAGGAGGGGGTGCAGTTGCAATCTACAAATCAACATCACCGGTCGTAGATTAGACTACGGTCTGTAGATGGTACCGTCGATTGAACCTGCAAATTTTTCTGAAAAGCTGATTTCTGGTCAATTTTGGATACGGGGTGTTACACTTCTCTTCTACTCTTAGACATGAACATGATAGGAGAAGCAAGTTCTCTCACATAGATGGATGCTAGGTTAACCTAATAACCTAAAATGAATCAATACATGATGAATTTGAATAACTTAAAGTTATGTTGAATAACCTCTTCTTGATTGGTTGGCTTGGTAAGATAAGAACAAGGTGCGTTAGCCTTAGGTGGTAGATCTCATGATAGCTTGAGATGTTAAGTCTCATGATAACTTGAGGAGATGAATCTCATGATATCTTGGGATGGAGGAAGTAAGATCTCTCATGTTTAGCTTGGTCATGTGTTGCTAGGATACTTGATCATGATAGCTTGGGAATGGCGGTTCTTATGATAGCTTGGGATTGAGTAATGAAGCTCTCCTAAGAATCGCTTGAAGTAGCATGACTAGAGTGCCTTCATTATAGCTTGACTTGGTAAGGCCTAAAGAATTTCATGATAGCTTCAGGGGAAAGGCTTATACTCTCCTAATGATTAGCTTGACTTGCATGCAAGGTGAATTTCATGATACCTTGTCTTGCATGCAAGGTGCATTACATGAAATAGCTTGATTAGTTTCTCATGATTGCTTAGGATTGAGGATTCATGTTCCCCTATGATTAGCTTGCAGCTACATGATTGGTTGCATGATGGTTAGGATGGGTGTTTCCTTCCTTAGTTATCTTGGATTAGGTTAGTCTAGAGAAGTACTTAGTGTGGATGGTAGTATGGGATGTTATCCATACATAGAACAAGTATGACTTGAAGCTACCTATGACATGACTATTATGTGATGTATGTTTAGCTTGGGTAGTGGCTAGGGTTACTTTCCATGACATGATTGACTTAAGATGATAGTTCCTTCTCAATATGAAGCAGGTCTATAGAGACTCCTAAACTAAAATGAAAGGGAATAGGGTTACTTCAAGATATGTTTAGTGTGTGAGGTAGAATGGGATGCGTTACATGCATTGCACAAGTGTTCATTGAGGTGGCCTAGGGGCATAGTGCTCATATGTTATGATGAATCTAGGTCTTAATTATGAAAGTTGATTATGATCAAGAATGACAAAAGAGAGGTACTTAGCTTTGGTAGTAGTATTGGATGCTACCTTAGCCTTGCACAAGTATACTTGAAGGTGACTTGTGAAGTAGTTCATTTGAGTAAGAAGGACAATGAGTTAAGTATGAACTCTTATATGCTTTATGATGCTTTATTATGCTTATGATATTCATGATATGCTTATGCTTTTATCTCTTATGATTATGTCTATTATTGACTAACCCTTTGCGATATGTTATGTTTTGGTATGCTAGTTTCCATACTTGGTACATTTTGTACTAACACGTATTTTGCCTACATTCTAATCAAATGTAGGGTCTTGAGTAGATTGATTTTCTTTCAAGGGTAAAGTTTCCAAGGTTTGTCCCGAAGTGGAGATTGGTGAGTCCTCATCGCATCCGAGGACATCACTCCTACATTGTCGTTTGTATTCTTTTCTATGTTAGACTTTTATGGGTTGTGACCCAAGACTATTGTACTCATGATGTCATAGATGGTTTTTGAGATATATGTTAGACGTTTTATCAAATGATTCCGCATTATATTTTAAAAGAAAAGGTTTAATTTCGCACTACTTTTCATATATATGCAAAGAATGATGTCTAAGGGCTTGTACAAGACCTCCGAGAGGTCAAGTATGCCGTGTTCCTACTTGAAGGATGCCCTATATTCTAGGGTGTACATTGGGTCATGACATATGTGGCCCAAGAATGCCATAGACTTAAGCAAAAACTCACACTTGCAGAACTTGGCATATAACTCTTTCTCTCTCAAAGTCTGAAGAACTATCCTGAGGTGACTAGCATGATCTTCTTCATTCCTTGAATAAATAAATATGTCATCAATGAAGACGATGACAAACAGATATCAATAAGGTTTGAAGACTCTGTTCATAAGATCCATGAATGTTGTAGGTGCATTTGTCAAACCAAAGAACATAACCAGAAACTCACAGTGCCTATATCTGGTTCTGAAAGCTGTCTTTGGAATATCACATTCCCTAACTTTCAACTGATGGTAGCCTGATCTGAGACTGAAGTTGATCGAAAAGATCATCTATTATTGGAAGAGTATACTTATTCTTGATGGTCACCTTATTCAATTGTGGTATTCTATACACATCCTAAGGGAACCATCTTTCTTTCTCACAAATAATATCGGAGCACCCCAAGGTGAGACACTTGGTCGAATAAAGCCCTTATCAACAAATCATTCAATTGTTTTTTTAGCTCTTTCAACTCTCCTGGTGCCATTCTGTATGGTGTAATAGAGATAGGACGAGTATCTGGGATGATGTTTATGCCGAAGTCTATTTCTCTATAGGATGGACTCCCGGTAGATTATCAGGAAAAACTTCTGGAAACTCATTGACTATAGGATTTGACTGAAGGGGAGGTATCTCATAACTTGAGTCATTAACTCGGACTAAGTGATAGATACACCCCTTGGAAACTAACTTTCGTGCCTTTAGGTATGAAATGAAACGTCCCTTAGGCACTGCTAAACTACTACTCCACTCTATGACTGGCTCATTTGGAATCTGAAACTTGATAACTCAAAATCTGCAATATATTGATGCATAACAAGCATGGAGTCAGTCCATACCTAGAATGACATCAAAATCTACCATGTCTAACTCTATTTAATAAGCCATGGTACTCTTGTGACTGACGAAAATAGGACAATCACGATAGACACTTTGTGCTAGAATGGATTCACCAATAGGTGTGGAAACACTGAATGGTTCGCTAAGTTGCTCAGGAATAATTTCAAAGTTCATAGCAACATAGGGAGTTACAAAAGATAAACTTGATCCTGGGTCTAACAATGCATAAATAGTAAAGTCAAAGACTCGAATCATACCAGTGACAACATTTGGCGAATTCTCCTATTCTTGGCGATTATTGAGAGAATAAAAGTGGTTTGTCCCCACCCACCCACCAGCACCAGAAGTAGATCCTCTAGGTGGAGCCCTGTTTAGTGGAGCATCTGATGAAGACTGATCTGTATTATCCCCATTACCACCGCCTTGTTTCTCTTGGGACATTCTCTTATGAAATGTACGGTCTGACCGCACTTGAAATAACTCGTGGAGCCTTTAAGACATATGTCGAAGTTATTTCTACCACACCTAGCGCAGGAAGGAGGCTTACTACTTCCTTGCACCATACTACCCTGTGAATATGAGGCCTAGCTCGGGAGTTCTGACCATGAAGCTCAACTCTGTCTTTTGGCGCAGGTGGACTAACAGACGATGGTGCATGCCCCTTCTTCTAGTGAAATTGTGGCTTATTCGAACCACTTTTCTGGTGCCCAGACTCATTCTCTGTCTTGGCTTTCTTGTTTCTGTACTCATCTCTATCCCTAAGCTTCTATTCCTCTATCTGCTACACATAGACCATTAACCTTGAAATATTCGTGTCCCAATCAACATTGCAGCCCTACCTTCTTTGCTTGAAGCACGACCCAAGGCAGAAACAAACAAGCTCATTCTGGTCCTCATATCCTTAACCATATAAGAAGCATAGCGAGACAGTTGGGTGAACTTAACCCATATTCATGAACACTCAAGGAAACCTGTTTTAAAGTAAGGAACTCTCGTACCTTTGCTTCCTTTAGATCCCGAGGAAAGAAAGGCCCGAAGAAAGCTTCTTCAAAGCAAGCCCAACTCGGATGTGGTGCATCCCATCTCTGCCCTCCTTCCACTAGTTGTACCAAGTCCTAGCCACATTTTAGAGTTAGTATGTAACCAGTTCTACTCTCTCAACACCAACAACATGCATTGCATCAAATACCTTCTTCAACTCTTCTACAAAGTTTTTCGGATCCTTAGTGGTGCTTGAACCAGTGATGCTTGGGGGATTCATCCTCAAGAATACCTAAATCCTTGAAGTATCAGCCTCTTCTTGTCGAGTTCCTCTTTGTTGCCCAACTTGGTTGGTCACAGCTTGACTCAACATCCATATTGCCTCACGGAATTCAGCATTGGTAACTTCCCCTCGAGGTTGCACTTTGGGTGCATTAGGTACCTCCGGATCCTCTACATTTCTTCTGGCTGGATGATCTCTGTTTGCCCTTCGTGGAGGCGTGATAATCTGAAACACCTGCAAGCATAAATTAGAGGATACTTCTTAGAGATAAACTCTAACGCACGAAATGAGTATGAAAGAAGTGAGAAATTCCTAAATGTTGTAGCCTTCTAATCATAGATGTAGCGCGCTTCACACCGATGAGTAAGACTCTACAGACGCTACTTCATAGACTCCCTAGGAGTAATGAACCTTGTGCTTTGATACCAAGTTTGTCATGCACCGAGCCTAGAGCCTGTGCGGTACTCGCAATCGGTGACCATTGCTATCCTCGAGCGAACCCTTGGCCTGTCTTAGTTAACTCAGTGGAAGACAACAATCATACTTACAATGATAAAAGAACTTATCTCACTGCATAAAAAGATAACTGGCATGTCTTTAAAGTCTTAAACATACAACATGGCCAAAATGGCAATCCATGTCTTAACATAATAATGAAAAGGTAAAGACTACTAAACTACTAACTGTTTACGAATCCTCTAAATTGACTGAGATGAATGTTGGGACAAACCCACTATATCCTAATGAACTAAACTAGAAGTCAATGAAAATGGATCCTTCGTAATGCAAGAGGCTCACCAACTAACTCTAGGGTGCTCAAGTGGATCAACAATGCGATGGATGTCGATCCTCGTTACATGTGTCTACATCATGATACGATGCATGCCAACTGGCATCAGTACATTAAATGTACGAGCATGTGAGTTGGAATGCTAAATGATACGTAAGCTTGAAACAGAGTAAGAAAGAACACGTACCTTGGCTCTGTTCATCTCATGATTTACTAACTCTTATCTAATATATGCAGTTAAAGAGTAAATGCAATATAAAGAAAAGGTGACTGAAACATGATGTAAACTATGAATGTATACAAGTATACGAATAACATATGAAATCTATGTAAAAATACAAATAGCTGATGTGTATAAAAATACAATACTTCTCTGCGAGCTTCTCTAACCGAAAACTATCACTTAAGAGTTATCGTGATGATACAACGTTACTCGGCCTACGCTACCTGGCCATCCTAACCTCTCCAGAGTGTAGGTTCTGAACTGCCTAATGGATCCACTAGTAGACTATGAAAAGGGTTCATCTTAAAAGAATGACCCTCTTCTACCCATGATGGATACATGGTTTATATGGAGACTTGAGTAGATATGAACTCGCATCCCCACATCGGTGCTCAATTATACTCCCAAAAATATATATTGGCTCTTATGTTTTTAAAATATACTGATTCTGTGATTTGAATATTTGCTCAAAACATAGGTTCAAAAAAACTCTCTTGGAAATCATTATTTCCCTGCTTGTTTAAATGTGAATACATTTTTACTTTTCTATGAGGATACTTAGTTCCCATATACTGTTGAAGAAAGGAATTTAAACTTAACTCTTTACTCTTTACTCAACTTATAGCTTGG
Organism: Solanum sitiens; assembly: GCA_016801875.1. Lineage (NCBI taxonomy): Eukaryota > Viridiplantae > Streptophyta > Magnoliopsida > Solanales > Solanaceae > Solanum > Solanum sitiens. The sequence goes on along the minus strand of JABWTJ010000049.1, from coordinate 3,225,800 downwards.
GCCTTAAAACAAAGTTAGAATGTTGGTTTAAAACTCTAGAAATCTTTAAGAACTTACTTTGACTTGCTTCTTAACTTTGAGACTTGACTCTTTACTTCTTTGACTTTGATCTTAACTTTCCTTGGATTGGATTATTGATTCAAGGATCATGATCTCATGTTTATGGATGATTTCATGGTGTTTAGATGTACTTAGAGTGTGGGAATCAACTCGGAATGATAGGTAACTCACTTAGAAACTAGTACAAAAAGATAGGGGAGAAAAAGGAACTCTATGTGACCCTAGCGCTCTGGGGCACCAGAACCAGATGGACAGACACTATCCTCAGACGTTGTGGCTGGTGCAGCGTGCCACACTCTGATGGGCAGAGTCTGTCTTGAGGGGCTCTGGTAGGCGCAGCGCCCCATGGCAAGTTAGACGGGTTTTCTAACTTTTCTTCTCCGATTTTCTACTCTAAACCTCCTAAACCTTCATGGATCTTCCCCCAAACACTTAGGATCACTAATATACTCAATAACCAATACTTTAGACTCATAAACTATCCCCGAAAACACGAATAAAAACCACTAAATGTACACGACAACTTTACCAATAAGATTTCAACAATTGTTCATCAAGAACTTCAAGATTAACCGTTCAATCATTACCAAACTTGCTGAATTAAGAATATTGGTGTGTGGGTGAACGAACCCAACACAGAAAGATCTTACATACCTCGATAAGGATCACCCCCGACGAATTCCACTAGCGAAACCTTAGTGTTCTTGAAGAATTCTTCATCGTCCTCTTCTCTTCTATCTTTTCCCCAAGACCTAAGCATTCTTAACTTTTCTAAAACTAAATTGGGACATGGTTTTACCCCTAATAAACCCTTAAAACAAAATAGGAAATAGTAGAGCGAATAGACCACTTTACTCTTACTAAAATCTGAATTGGACTTTCCTCAGTCCAATAACCCAACTTTTGAAAGGAATATATCCGTCATACAACATTGAAAATGCGCAAACTTGGCGCCTTTGGAAATATCTTCCCAAGGGGTTTTCAACCATATAAAGAACTCACCCGAAGTCCTTCTGAGCTGGGAGTTATGGCCGTTTTAAAATGACCAAACACTTAGTTTTTAAAATTATGAAATTTTCCGTATTTCCCTATTTATTTCCAAAAATGATTATTCTTGGTTTCTTATCTTATTCTTAGTTATTTCAAGTTACAGATGTTACATAAACCATGGCTGAAAATGGTAATGCCACAAATATTCCAGTCTCAGCAAATGTTTCTGCAACCATAGAAAATAACTCTACATTTTCAATTGGAGATTTGCAACAGCTTCAACATGTAGTAGTTCATTGGCCTTCACAATTATTTCTTACTCTTTTTTTACTAATGTCTCAGACAAAATTCCTCCAACGTGGGTGGTTGATTTCGGGGGCAACTGATCACATGACCAGTCTCTCTCATCTCTTCATATCATATTCCCCTTGTCCTTGCTATAAAAAAAAAATAACTATAGCTGATGGTTCAGTTATTAGTGTAGCTAGGCAAAGAGACATACTACTTGGAAGATCCTTGATACTTAAAGATGTCCTTCATAATATCCCAAAGTTCTCTGCAAATTTCATTTCTATCCAGAAACTCACCAAAGATTCTAAATGTCAAGTAACTTTCTTTCCTTCATATTGCTTATTTCAGGAACAGAACACGAAGAAGATGATTGGGCGTGCTAGTGAGAAAGGTGGTATTTATTGTTTAGATTTCTACAATGGTGAATGTATATCTATGAATTCCTTGTATAGTTCTTTCTTGTCTGAATCTACCCTTTCCAATAAAGAGAAGATATGGCTTTATCATTGTCGGTTAGGTTACCCTTCCTTTTATGTAATCAAAAGGATGTTCCGATCTTTTCCAAAGATTTGATTGTTGAGTCTTTTCATTGTGATAATTGTGAAATTGCAAAACACAAACGTATTTCCTTTTCAATTAGTCACAAAAGATTTCAAACTCCATTCTCTCTTATTCGTAGTGATATTTGGGGACCCTCTCCTATTCCTAATATTTCTGGTGCTAGATGGTTTGTGTCATTCATTGATGATTGTACAAGAATTACGTGGATCTATTTTCTAAAGCAAAAATCAGATGTCAGTCAAATTCTTCCTACCTTTTTTAATATGATCAAAATCCAATATGATAAACCAATTAAAAGATTCTGATCCAATAATGTCAAGGACTACTTCAATCAAAACCTCTCTGTTTTCTTCCAAAAAGAGGGAACTATTCATGACATGTGTTAGTACTCCTCAACAAAATGAGATGGCAGAGAGAAGAAATGGTTTGTTACTTGACATTACTAGATCACTATTGTTTCACAAAAAGGTGTCAAAACAGTATTGGGGGGAGCTGTACTTACTACTGCACATCTTAGTAACAGAATGCCATCAAGAATTCTAGACTTTCAAAGTCCGCTTGATAATCTTAGGAATTTCTTTCCAAATTTTAAAATTTTCAATAAATTTGTTCCTAGAATCTTCGAAAGTGTTACCTATGTTCATATTCATTCTCAAAATAGAGGCAAGTTAGACCCACATGCTCTTAAGTGTGTTTTCATAGGATATTCTCCGACTCAAAAAGGTTACAAGTGTTATCGACCGTCATTTAAGAAATTCTTTGTTTCATCGGATGTCACATTTGATGAGAGTGAATCATTTTTTAATCATTCTTACCATAAGGGGGAGTTACTGAAGGGAGAAGAACTACTAGACTTGTCACTATTTTATTTATCCATTTCTAGTCGTGCAAAATCCTTGCCTGAGTCACCATTTCTTTCGTCACCTAAGTCTCTAAATCCAAATGAACCCATTGAGTCTCCTAATCCAAATATAGATAATGGAATTCTAGAGAATAATCTAACATTGCAGGTATATTTCAGAAGAAAGAGACTAACTGATCAAACTACTCGGTTTCAATCATATCCCCAGTTACTGCTCCTAATACCGATCGTGAACCTGTCGAACCGTCAGGAACACTAAACCAAATTGATCCTGAAGAATAATATAACCAACCTAATGACCTTGAACTTCCTATTAAACTTAGAAAAGGACACCCTTTGAGCCTTTCCATGACATATCAAAATCTATCCTCAAGTAATAAAGCTTTTCTATGTTACCTCCTCAAAATTCCTATACCCGGAAATTTGTCTGAAGCATTAGAAAATAAAGAATGGGAGAAAGCTATGAAGGTAGAAATGGAAGCATTCGAGAAAAACAAAACTTGGGATATTGTGGAATTAACAAAAGGAAAAATGTTGGTTGGGTGCACATGAGTGTTTACTGTGAAATATAAGTCAGATGGGTCCATAGAGAGATATAAAGTGTGTTTGGTAGCAAGGGTTATATAAAAACCTATGGAATTGATTATTTGGAGACTTTTCCCCAGTGGAAAAAATGAATACAGTGAGAATTTTATTATCATTGGTTGCAGTTTTTAATTGGAACCTACAAAAATTTGATGTAAAAATGCCATTTTACATGGAGACTTAGATGAAGAGATCTATATGGAGGTGTCACCTGGTTTTGAAAGCAAGAACGGAATGGTCTGTAGATTGAAGAAGGCACTCTATGGATTAAAGAAATCACCTCGTGCATGGTTTGGAAGATTTACAAAGGTTATAATCAAGCTAGGGTATTGACAAAGTCAAGGAGACCACACTTGTTCATACAACACTCAAAAGCAGGAAAGGTGACATCATTGTTTGTGTGGATGACATCATAGTGACAGATGATGATTCAAAGGAGAAGCAAAATTTGAAGAAGTGTTTACTCAAGGAATTTGACATCATAGAGCTTGGGAAATTAAAGTATTTTTTGGGAATCGAAGTGGCATACTCAAAACAAGAAATCTTTATTTTCCAACAAAAATAAGTACTTGATTTGCTAAAAGAAACAGGAAAATTAGGTTGTGAACCAATGGCTATACCAATTGAATGTAATCATAGATTGTGCAATCCTCCAAAAGATTCAGTGGTAGATAAAGGCTTGTATCAAAGGCTTGTAAGGAAATTAATTTACTTGTCCCATACAAGGTCGGACATTGCATTTGCTATAAGTGTTGTTAGCCAATTTATGCATGATCCTAGAGAAATGCATCTTCAAGCTGTCAACCAGATTCTACAATATCTTAAAGGAAGTCCAGGAAAAGGAATATTATTCAAAAGAGGAGACATGGTTTTAAATGCTTATACAAATGCAAACTATGCTGGTTCATTAGTGGATCGAAGGTCAAGTTCTGGATATTGCACGTTCTTAGAGGAAATCTGGTGACTTGGAGGAGTAAAAAACAAAATGTAGTAACTAGATCAAGTGCAGACTTCGAGTTTAGATCCATGGCGATGGGATTTTATGAGTTGTTATGGTTAAAGATAATCCTTGATGATTTGAAGATAAGATGGGAAGGACCTATTAGGCTATACTGTGACAATAAATCAGCAATAAGTATAGCTCATAATATTGTACAACATGATCGCACTAAGCATATTGAGGTAGACAGATATTTCATTAAGGAGAAATTAGACGGCGGACTCATTTATACGCCATTTGTATCTACAAAAGATTAGGTGGCTGATGTTTTAACAAAAGGACTGCCAAACAATGTGTTTCAAGATATAATAAGCAAGCGAGGAAAACATATTCATTCACCCGCTTGAGGGGGAGTGTTGTCTAATAGAGGATTTCCAAGAAGATATTCTTCTCATCAAAGATGTGATCCTCTAAGATGAGAAGATTTTCTTCATATCAAAATATGATCCTCTAAGATCTTAGGATAATTGTAATAATCTAGAATATCATTTTTGTGATTCTTTCTCTTAATTTAGGTGATTCTATTCCACAATCTTTTTTATATATATATATATATAAAGCCATGTACATGGCATAGAATGACATGAATAACATTATTCAACAATGTTTTTTTCACAAAGCCATTCTCAATCTTCTTTCTGTCCGCTTCGTTGTATGTAGGAATCACTCTCTTGGTTTTAATCAGCTAGAGAGTACCTGCTCTGACACCAATTGATAGAACATGTGCGTCCACTATCAATAAACGGACCAGGTCCTTTAATACACTAAAAATAAGAGCGAAGAGTAAATAATGACAGAAAATAGCACAAGCAGTTTACGTGGAAACCTCCTTGCTTAAGGGAGTAAACCACAACCTGTTACACTGGATTTTCAATCATCTTCACTAATCTTCACAAGCAAAAGTGAAACCCGATTACAATAATGTGAGAAGAAGTTATTAAACTCATGACCATGTAATAACTCTATTGCTTGAAGAGCCTAAGAACATGTCACTCTGCCCGCTAAGCTATCACCACTAGAAATATTAGGATTCAACTAAGCAACACGCAGGTTGACCACTAAATTACCACACCCTGGATGACTTAGAGTTTGACTAAGCAACACACAAGGCTGACCACTAAATCAATTGGACTCAACTAACTTAGACTTTTAAACAAACCAAAATATCTGAATCTTTTATATATTTTGGAACAGCTTTACAATGCACGTGCAAAAGAAATAATCCTAAGACAACTAAGCTTCCAGCTCTTTTCGATTTGAGTTGATCTTTAGGATACTTCTTCACTTCTTTTCTCAGCCTTGCAAGAGTTCTTGAGATGTTTTCAAGTTTCAAAAACTGAGGTTGTGACTATTAGACATTATCTTTATGTAGAATAGTCACAAACCTTCAAGGCCATGCCATTGGCTGAGGTTTCTGCCACTTTTGCCACTGTTGGAGAATGTGCACAAACTTTTTATACTTTTTCCAACCTGGTAGTTTGTGTGTATATTTTCACTAGGGAGCATGTCCCTTTACAAGGTTCCTGAGTTTGTTATATTATCAAAACTACAAATAACAAACTTCTACAAGCTTTTTATCTCATGCATTCATCACAAACTTCCTACTTTTGAGTTTCAGTTACAAAACAATATTGTGTTTTGGGTTTATGAATTATTACTTCATCGTGGAAATGTTCGAAGAAAAAAAATTATGGACCTTCTTTTGATTTTGATAATCCCTTTATATGAGTATGAGGAACATGCCGAAAATAATTACATAATGTATGTTTAAACATTCATAATTATTTTTTGATTTATGCGATGAAACTTCTTTCAAGGTGAGTTGTATCATTATTTATGTCTTTTTTTTTTACTAATGTTCCTTAGTTATCTTACTCAAATAATCCTTCTTTTTGTGTGTATATATATATTAACTTTATTAATCACTGGTTTTGCATTTTATGAGAAGTTTTTTTGTGTTGCAATTATTCTCGTCTTTTAAAAGATTTTTTGTAATGATTCTCTTATATAAAGTGAACAGAAATTATTAGTCCACTTCACTTTTGTTTTTCATCATCGTATAATTCCTATAAATTTATGTAAAATTAATTTATTGGTCATTTTTTCCTTCATTAACATGGCATATATATGTCTATTCTAAATTTTTATTACTTTTGTTAGATATGTGTACGTCCATTTCTTAAATTTAAAGCACGAGTTCATCACTATATCTCATACTATATGCTATATTATCATAAATAGTTTTATATTTTTCAATATTTTTTATTTTGCCGACAAATAACCAAAATTAATTGAAAAGAATTAATTAACACTATTATATTGACACATAACAACATATAAAAAAGAATAATGTAATTGATAATTATCAATGTTATATTAGACCTATACAAATTTATATGTCAGTAAAAAATAAACGTGCAACGCACATTTTAAATATATATAATGATGAAATTATCTCTGAAGTATATAGTTGAGAAAGAAAAGTCTTTTCTGGTGCAAAGAGTAACAGATTACTCACTGTTTTAAGTTGAAAGTTAAACAAAGCAAGATCCTATCTGTGCAATTGCTTTAATAAAAAAAAAATCAACTTCACTTCATATTCCCATACTTTCTCAATTCTCAAATAAGACGCTACATACATGCATCAAATAAAAACTCAATGGGCTTGACACTGATACTATTTCAACCGCTTAACACTAGACCAAGATAACATGAATTCACTTCTCGAGCAACTCCATTCTTATTTTTCTGCCTGTGGAATTTTTTATTCTTTACTTGTTACTTGGCCATCAAATAATATGCTATTCAAAAGAAAGAAGAATAAGATGTTTTGTGACTACATTAGTAGGGGCAGTTAGCTCAAACTTATGCGCAGCTTCTCTTGTGACTAGAGCTAACAATAAGGGCCCACCAGCAACAGTTGTATAGCTATAAAACAGAAAGCTAATCCCCCTATAACCAGAATCACACTATCCACTTTATTTTAATCTAAATACTCGTCTACAGGCTTTTTATCAGCACAAGAGAGTGGATATTAGTTGGTCTCTCATTTATGAAGTGTATATGAAAATTGTAGTTCCAAAATTAGTACTCCCTCCGTCCACATTTGTTTGGTAGTATAGTAAACATAGATGGGCAAGATTAATTATCAATTTAAATAATCAAGAAACAATTAGTTACCTTTTTCAAAATTTGCCCTTAATGATAGTGTAGTTCAATTGACAAGTTATGTAGATTTTTTATATTCTTGGTATAGTAGGGTTATATTAGTCAAATTACAACTTGTATTAAATTATTCTTGATGGGTGTGCATGACCTTAACATGATAACAATTGTGGACAGAGAGTAGTTGTCATCTTATTTCACCTTCTATATTTTTTGTACACCATTCCACCTACACGCCTTCATCCCTCCAAAAGCGTAACTTCAAAGCCAAATGACACCAATTTCCTTGCAGCCGCCAATCCAGCAAGAGTGCTCCGATAACAATCACACCTTACTTGGATCAGCTAGAATCCTGTCCTTAATTGTCAAAGCCACTCAAAAATTAAAATAGCACTACAGCATTCACGTATAACATCAACAAACTCGTCTTTCATCACCAAAATCCACATATTTTAAAGTCATCGGGCAATAATGTGATTTCTAAGTAAAATGTACTTATATTGTTCCATCCTGCCAATTACATGAACAACCCAAACTTCAATTCCGTCATCCCTTAACGTGTAACACGTAAATACATATGTTAATCCAATTAAAGCCTCATATGTTGACTCTTGTTTATACAAATAATCCCATAAGAAACAACCCACCTTCTAGACCTGGTACTTAAAGAATCAACATTTTTGTTCACAAAATCGAAATTTTTCACTCAAATTTTGCTAAATTTTTATGAAGAAAGCAATGAAGACGGTTCTTCATTCATATTACTAAAAACAATTATCAGATACCTGTTGCGTTAGAATTTGAAATTTAATTAAAATTGGAAGAAAATCAAGGGTTTGAGTTAGAAAAATAATTTTGCAATTGATTTCTCTGTTTTCTATAATTGTTTTAGTAACGGAGAAAACGAGGATGAGATTGGAGAAGTTGAAAATGGATTGTTTCAACTTTCTTGGTTGTAACAAAGGGAAGAAGGAGGGGGAAGGGGGGATGGCTTCTTGAGGATGAAGGAGAAAAGGAGGTGTAATGTAAAATATAAAGTGACAAATATATAAGCACTATAGACGGGCACGTGCGTTTCACGTTTATCTCATGCTAATTAAGTACAAGAACTTTGAAAATATAATAAGGGTGTAATAAGTAGCACAAAAATTGAAGAGAAATATACAAGCTCAAACCAATAACTTTAATTATGCAATTGTTATAATATATCAAGTATTCAATTTGATAAAAAAAATTCTTTTGTTTAATATGTCATAACTCATAATTTAAATGTAACATCTCGTAAACCGAAATAGCTAGGATTAAAAAAGAAGCTAAGAATAATTATTTTTGGAAGGAATATGAGAAATCTGGAAAAAATTCCTAAGTGTAAAAGTAGGTTTTTGGTCAGTTTCAAAAGGTTATAAGTTCTAGCTCAAGATGATTTACAGCCAGTTCTTCATATGGTTGGAAATACCTCAAAGATATCTTTCCAACACCGCCAAGTTTGCAAATTTTTGGAATAGTATGAGGGAGATATGCCTTCCGGAAGTTGGGTTGTTGAACTAAAGAAAGTCCAATCCGGATTTTAGTAAGGGCAAAGTGGTCTTTTTACCCTACTATTTCCTAATTCATTTTAAGGGTTTATTAGGGGTAAAACTAAGCCTTAATTCAGTTTTAGAAAAGTTGAATACGCTTAGGTCTTGAGAGAAAAGAGAAGAGAAGAAGGAGAAAGGACAAAAGACCAAGATTTCACCAAGATCGTTGAGTGAGTTTCATCGGGGGTGATCCCTTTAGGTATGTGAGATCTTTCTTTGTTGGGTTCTTCCACCCACACAACAATTTGTTTAATTTAGCGCAATTATAATACATTGAATGATGAACATTGAAGTTCTTGATGAAAAACCCTTGAATTCTTGTTGGTTGAATTATAGTATACCTTTAGTTGTTTGGTTCGTGTTTCCGGGTTGGTTTACCAGTTTAAACTATTGGGTATTGAATTTTAGTGATCCAAAGTGTTTAGGGGAAGATCCATGGGAGCTTAGAATGTTTAGAGATGAAAATCGGAGAAGCAAAATAAAAAATCCCATCGGATAGGCCCTGGGGCGCTGCGCCTACCATATCCTCGCAAGACAGCCTCTGTCTCATAGGCTTTGGGGTGCCGCGCCAGCCAGAGTGCCACAGATGCTCTAGTTCTCCGCGCCTCTAAGAGTGTCAAGGTCACCTGGAGACCCAATTATTTCCCTATCTTTTCGTACTAGTTCCTAACTGATGTACCCATATTTCTTGGTTGATTCCAATACTCTTAAGTACATCTAAACATCATGAAATCATCCATAAACATGAGATCATGATCCTTGAATCCATATTCCAATTCAATGTAAGTTAATATCAAAGTCAAAGAAGTAAAGAGTCAAGTCTCAAAGTTAAGAAGCAAGTTAAAGTTTGTTCTTAAAGTTTCCAAAAGTCTATAACAAACCTTTGTAACTTTGTTTTAAGACTCAAGTTACAAGTTAAGCAAGATTAAAGAATTGAGTTCATTCTCAAAAGTTATAAGGGAACTAAGTAATCCCCAAGAGTTACAAATTATTTCACATTTAAACAAGTAAAGAGCCTTCGGGCTAGTTTTGAGACAGAAGTTATAGCTTTACGAAATGAAGCAAACAAGGAAACTATGATTTCCAAGAGAGCTATTAAAGGTAAGTTTTGAGCACTAATCTCAAACCTCATAATCAATACATTTTAAAAACATGAGAGTCAGTATATTTTGGGAGTAGTATTGAGCACCGATGCAGGGATGCGAGTTTCAGATTAACTCAAGTCTCCTTGAAAACCACCATATAGCCATCATGGTTATTAGAAAAAGGTCATAATTTTTAGAAGAACCATTTTCGCAGTTTACTAGTGGATCCATTAGGCAGTTCACGTCCTATACTCTGGCAAAGTTAGGATGGCCGGGCAGCATGGGTCGAGTAACGTTGTATCATCACTATAGCTCTTAAGTGATGGTTGTCGGTTAGAGAAACTCCAACAAAAGTTATTGTATTTTGATATGCATTAGTCATTTGTATTTTTACATACATCCCATAGATTTATTATATCCATATATACATACAGAGTTTACAACATGTTTTCAGTTAGCTTTTCTTTATATTAAGTTTACTTTTAAATTGCATTATATTGAAATGAGTAGTTATTCATGAATTGAACAGAGCCAAGGTAAGTGTTTCTTCTTACTTCTTTCTATCTTAAGTTTGTTTTAGCTTTCCAACTCACATACTCGTACACTCAATGTACTGATGCTAGTTGGCCTGCATCGTATTATGATGTAGACGCATGTATCTATAATCAGCACTCAGCGCACCGTTGATCCAGTGAGCAGCTCAAAGTCAATTGGTGAGTCTCCCTTCATTCCAGAGGACATCTTTAGTTTTAGCTATTTGCTTAGTATTCGGTTGTTAGGATGATCACAGGTTATGTCCCAAAATCCATCTTTATATTAGAGGCTTCATAGATAGATGATATTAGTTTTCTTAGTCTTTCCTTTCACTTGTAATTGACTAAGACTTGGGTTGCCACTTTGACTAGTTATTTTCAGTAAAGTGATTTCTTGAGATTATATCTTATGTTTGAATCTTCTGTTAAGTTAAGTAAGTCACCAAGGGTTCGCTCAAGACTTGCAATGGTCATTGGATGTCGGCCGCGTCCAGGGCGTAGGCTCGGAGCGTGATATTAAATGTCAAGTGTGATTTAAAGATATTTCTTATCTTAAGTTTTTCATATTCTTTTTGTCCTTTATAGTCTCCACCTTTTCACATTTGTATACGTATTAAGAAGTTGTTGTCAAATTAGAGTAGTGTTTTGCAAAAGTTATCTAGAAATTTGACCAATCTATGTCTTCCTTAATATGACTAGTAGATGATCATTTTGCAATAAAAGTATTTGAAGAGAAAATATACAAGCTCAAATCAATGAATGGTGAGCCTATTAAATCAAGATTATTATCATTACAGTGTACATCATGCTGAAATATTGTTATCAAATGAATTTCAAAAGTAATATTCAAACAATTTCAATTGTGTAACTTTTCTAATATATCAAGTATTCAACTTGATAAAAGTTATTTTTAATATGCTTCAACACATAATTTAAGTGTCTCTTATTTGTTCAAAATATATCATGTTTTAAATTTTTTGCCTTCTTTCTAAAAAATTGTATCCTCCACCTTTTCATAATCACATGTAGATCAAGAAGTTATTGTCGAATGTGAATTGGATTTTGTAAAAATTGCACATTAATTCGATGAACAGATACCTTTCTTATGATAGCTAGTGGATCATTGTCAATTTTGTGGTGTACACTTACAAAAATAGTTATTATTAGTGATAAAAATAATAATTATTTTGCCTAATTCAAAATTATTTTTTCTATCATTTATGAATTTAACAAAAAAATGCTAGTTAAATTATGTAAATTGATTTCTAACCAAAATTTACACAAACAAGAATGATATAGTTTCATCATACTCTAAAAAGTTACGATTAAAAAGAAAGTAATCTTACCCGGTTTGATATTTGCATGACAAATTTCTATGTTGAAAGAAGTGAAATAACTATGAAACACACGTTTACCTACCAAAGTAAGATGAACTTCTAGCTAATCGGAAAACATATATGAATAAATAGAATTAAAGACAATAACTTATAATGTGAATAGAAAAGTAGAGAACATAAACAAAAATAGAAAAGAGATACAGAAACACAAAATAAATATGAGAAAGTGTCGCCTACACAAAGTAGGATTGATAACTTAATAATTTGATGAATTGTGATAGTTGTCTTTTGATTTTTCTCTATATATACACGATATATAGCATTTAGTAAATAAATATATTGTATTGAATTGATCAAAAATATTTATTCCACAATGAATATGTCAAGCAACTTTTCAAATTCTACATATGTTTATTACTACAAAAAGATTGTTTTACTTTTTGATTAGCAATTGGAACATAAAACATTTAGAAAAATTGAATAGATATAACTCTATGTCTTTTGATTTATCTAGTTCTTCATTAGCCGTATTATTATTGATATTTATAGAAGATAGACTTACTTTTTAGGGAAAAAATATAACATAAATAAGTGTTAAATAAATTATAAAATATTATTTGGTATTTTTGTGTTTATACATATTCAATAGTCTAATGCATTGAACTAAGTGTATATTATATTCTTGTACAATACTATCTCCCGTGACGTTTAATTATCATAGTTTCCCTTTTTAATAGTCAAACACTAATAACTTTGACTAACATTTTATAATGTATTTTTGCATCATATTAATATGGAAATAATTGGAATTTATAGTATTTTTTCGTTTAGTTTTTGAATATCTAAATTTTTTGTGTAAGATATGAAATTAATGTAATCTAATTTAACTTTAAAACTTAGTCAAATTAACATTGAAAAAATGCGACATGACTATAAAAAAAAGTGGACTGACGAAGTATTATTGTAGGAATAATAATTGATTGAAGGATATAAATGTCATTCAATATTTTATGGACATTTTGATAATTCAATTTTTAAAATATTCTGATTTGACTTCTATGTACGCTTACTATTTTCTAATTTAATAGAAGTTTAATTTCTCTTTTTTTATGTGTACGACAAATGAAAAATTAAGTTATTATTACTATTTAATAATTAATTAACAAAATATTTATAAATTTTTTATTTATGATAGGGGTAAAATGGCAATCCAATTTTAAATTTTGGTGCTTTCCACAAAAAGGTGTAGTTATGAAGTTGATTTTAAATGGAAAAATATTTTTTAATAATGATTAAAGAAAATTAATTAATATGTAAGGGGTATTTTAGTAATTCAACTTTTAACTTAGATTGTTCCCACTTTTGATAATGCTAATTTTTGACACGTGAGTTACGTGAAAATATTATATACGATATGTTTAGAAAATAATACGATAATAAGTATCAAAAACTATTCAACAAAAAATACAATTTGAAATATATGAACAATCAACCTATTGTTTTATATAATATGTAACCCCTAAAATTAAAATGACTTTTAAATCACATAGAATAGTTGAAAATATAAGAATAATAGTGCACAAAGCCTCTTATATTGTATCAACTTGATGAACTTTGCGAAATTCATGCTCCTAAAATAAATTACACTAATTACTCATAGCGTAAAAAGAACCATTACCACACAATAAAGAAACTAGTATCAAAATTATTTTTGTGAAATGAGATTATAAAGACACGTCAATATAGTGATATGAAAATTTTCTAGTTTATATAGGCATAATAAAAAGCAAAAAAAGGCAACATCCACAACATATAATCTTTTGTTGCGACAAATGTCAACTACTATACCTCAATATCTAATTCAAGGACTTGCTTTACATATTTACATTTATATAGGGATACATGAATGAACACAATAAATTATCTGAAATTTACACATTTAATTTTGGGGTTTGTAAATACAAAATGAATGAAAACTATGGAGATTATTAAAATTATAGGTTATGGAACTGAAGAGGTGTGAATTATTGAAATATGACCTTTTAATATAGAAAAATGATGAAAAATCCAAATAAAAAAATAACAAAACTTCTATGTCAGATATATGCAAAGTTAATTAGAGCCTCAATACCTAAATGTGAAAATCAGAAACACATATATTATTATAAAATCTAAGATTTCTATCAATTTGAATATCAATGGACGTATTTAGAATACTTGTGATCTCAAAAAGAAAGGAGAAATAATAGAAGGTCAAGTGCTAATTGATCCATTTTATTTTGGATAATGATTTATCATTCAATCAAATGTATCATTAAACCTTATTGGAACATAATGTCAAGTGATAATGGATAATATAGATTAATTTAAAAAATATGTACATAAATAATGTAATTTTACAAACGAATATGTATTAATGTGCATCAGTAGACTACAATTGATTTTTTGTACCGATATATTTATCAACCTCATTATTGTTGGCCTTGTTATTTGTCATAACACCTATAAAATTGATATTACAATCTAAAATTCAGTCCCAGCCCATGTAAACAAATAGTAGTAACAATTACTAAAAGTTGAAACATAAAGTTATCAAAGAGAGAAACTTAAAGGGAACTTACTGTAATGGCAAGATGGTCTTAATAAAAATAAAAATGATACACAAGAATGCGTATAACAAATATAATTTTATAAATCTACATATGGTGACCCTTCATTGTCTATTACAACTCTTAGTTTTCTTCCTTTATTAAATCAATAAAGATCCAAACTTCATAAAAAGTGAAAGCAAAACTCATAATCTTCTCCCTTTATTGAAGTAATAAAAGTCCAAACTTCGTAAAAAGTGAAAGACAACCCTTTGTGTATATAACTAATGTGTATTATATTTTTTAATAATAAATAATAATAATAATAATAATAATAATAATAATAATAATAATATTGAATATAATATTATAATTAATGTGTATTTATATTTTTGTCCACAAATATTATTACTTTACATGCTATAATGTTTTACTTATCTACAAAATAATTTTCTAATTTACAAAATATAACCAAATACATCCTTTTATTTACTACTAAAGAACTCCTAAGTCTCCATTACCGTGTCAATGGTTATGGTAAAAACAATTATGAGGCTAGTTGTCACGCTCTGAGTCTATCCCCTTGATGTAAACACGGGACCTAGGATCACGAGTGATCCCATGTTAACCTTGAGTCGGTAGATCATGAGCATACTTAAAGAGATATTGTGTGGAAGCTAACTACATGAGATAAACTAAATGACGAAAATATCCAATCTAAGTCTGACTATATATAAACTGAAATAGAGTTCAAGATACTAAGGTATAACTCCAATACAAAAGTTGAATCTGTCTATATCTAAAATAAGTCTTTAACTAACTAGAGATGTACAGACATGTCCCCAGCTAACTCTAGTAAAATTGAAACTAAAATGAAAGACTGAAACATAAAGAACATGTATATCATCCTCGAAGAATGAGGACTCACAACTGATACTGTTGAACACGGATTAGGAACCTATCTACACGTGAGTTGAATGCTGAGGAACTGAATCTATATCACGAAAATATGTAGCGCAGAGTATGCTTTAGTACTTGAAAGGTACTAAGCATACAAGATAGGATAAAGATGAACAAGCATATAACTGAACAAAGGATACCGAGCAATGATATAATATGAATATGATGAATATACTAAAACATATTGAACATAAAATAAACTCAATGCAATGATCAAATGCATAATATACCAAAACTGAATAGTGAGATGTAACTGGGACTTGGTCAAATGCACTAGAATCTGTCTACGGAGCTACTAACAATTGACATAAAACCACGTGAGCTAAACGTGGAGTCCAATGTATACGAAGCATTGAGAGGACCCAATAAACCTTGCCAAGGGTATAAAAGCATGATAGGCGTGATCACTAAATATAATTCCCATATAGGGGACTTAAAACCTACAGGGGTACACAGTTTTGTATCTATGAGGGTGACTTATCCTAGTCCAACTCAGTGTTAAGCCTACTCCCAACTCATAATGTGTATTATACAACACAATTGAACTATACTGAATAGCTCGATATTCTGACATGCTAACTGAAGATACAACATTAAATACTGATAATCAAACATTTGAGAACTGAGGCATGAATATCGGTTTATGTATCCGAGCTAGTGTTATTTATGAAAAAAATGAATCTACACAACTAGGATTCTGAATTTCATGCAAGGAACAAAATGACAATGTTACAACAACATGAAAAACTAATTAGGAATATTCTAACGCCTAAATCACAACAATTTCTAACGTTGAAGAAACCCTAGGTCTAGATAATATGAAGGGAATCAAGAATCTTATTGAAATCTAGCGACCTAAAAATGAAAGAAATCCATTAGTGATAACTTGCATTGGAAAGGTTTTGATCGACTGTTTCTTCTCCTTTTGCTTTAGTTTAATCATTTTTGGGTGAATCAGTCGCTTATGGTAGGTTCTGATTTAGTTACTATGCTTAAAGTGACCAAAATGACCTAGTTTAATTGTTAACCGACGTAGTTTAGGTGCCGAACGCATAGGGAAAAGACCAAATGACCCCTAAATTAAAACTATCGAGGCCACCGCTATCCCCTAACCAACGGTTCATCCTGGTAGGGCGTCGACTAGCGTCTAAGAGCTAAAATTTGAGGGTCTAAACCACAGCCTGGACCACGGACCTTGATCCCACCTACATTCCAGGTCTTGTCATTGGTCGACCCTTAGCT
Organism: Solanum sitiens; assembly: GCA_016801875.1. Lineage (NCBI taxonomy): Eukaryota > Viridiplantae > Streptophyta > Magnoliopsida > Solanales > Solanaceae > Solanum > Solanum sitiens. Next base: position 3,208,964 of record JABWTJ010000049.1, on the reverse strand, counting down.
GACTTTTTCTGGGGTTCTGGGTAGGGGGTTGCAGGTGGCCAACACAAACGCAACCTACGCTCAGTAGATGGCCCCCGTTAGTGGCACCAGCAACTTTTGAAAATCTGCAATTTTTCCCTTTTTGAATTCGGGTGTTACATTATCTCCCCCTTGGGAATATTCGTCCTTGAATGAAGACTAAGTATTAGAATGGAGGAAAAGAGCTGCAATTCCTACCACTAAGTATTAGAAACTGAAATCTAGATCTACTAAGTTCTAAGATCATGCAAATACGCTGAACATGCAAGTATACCTGAAAAATATGATATTAAGACTGAATTCATGCAAGAGTAAGTTGAGAGACTGGATAAGGACTACTACCTCTAGCTGGAATGGAATCGAAAAAAAGTTAAGGATAATTGGCCTTCATGGATGCTTCTTTTTCCCAAGTAATTCAATGTATTGACAGACTCCTCCACAAAACCTCAACTGAAGCGAGTTCTTTATTTCTCAACCTTCGAACCTGATGATCAAGGATTTCAATTGGCACCTCTTCATAAGTTAGATTATTCTTCACAACCACACTCTCTAATGGTACTATGGATGTTGGATCACCCAGACATTTCTTTAACAAGGAAATGTGAAAAAGTGGATGGAATGATGATAGTTCTGCTGGAAATTCTAACTCATAAGCCATTTTACCAATCCTTTTTATGATCATGTAAGGACCTACATATCTAGGGATGAGCTTCCCTTTCTTGCCAAATCTCACCACCCCTTTCAAAGGTGACACTTTCAAGAAAACCAATCACTAAACTCAAGCTCTAAGTCCCTTCTCCTCACATCTGCATAGAATTTCTGACGACTCTGAGATATCTTAAGTCTATTTTGATGAGATGAACCTTTTCTATAGAATCATGAACCAAAACTGGCCCCAATCAATAATGTTGCTTCACCTACTTCAAACCAAACAACTGGACATCAACATCTACACCCATACAATGCCTCATAAAGTGCCATATAAATATTGAAATGGTAGCTATTATTGTAGGGGAACTCTATAAGAATAAGGTAATCGTCCCAACTACCTTTGAATTCTATTACGCAAGCTCTCAACATGTCCTCTAAGGTCTGAACATCCATATGCCAATGAAATATTGTGCTGAGATTAATTTCGGTACCAAGACCTATCTGAACAATTTCTAGAAATGAGAGATAAACTAAGGACCTGATTATATACAAAGGTATACGTGTTTCACATCCGGGGAGCACCCCCTAGAAGTAACATGGCGTACTTGACGTCTCGAAGGTCTTATACAAGCCCATAGTTATCATTCATCGCATTGACATAGTAAATTTAGCAGAAAATTTAAAATTTTTCATAGCACATCATATGCTAGAAACTTTACTTCATATATAGATAAAACGTAAGTCATAATACATATATAGACCTTAAGTCTCTTTTCCATCTTTGACTCAACAACATTAGAGTACATTAGGGACACGGCCCATAAGACACCTTACATAACTATACAATATTTAAAGACTTTACAATAAAGACATAAGTAGGAGATCCTTGAACTTAAGGATTCCTTTCATTGAGCTTGGGAATCATCTACTCAAGCTCTTCACCATTCAAGACATCCTTTAAGCATCCATCACCTACACTTTGTGTAAAAAGTAGAGAAGAATGGAATTAGCATAAGAATGTACTAAGTATGGAAACCATGCAAAAACATGCATTTAAAAGGGACATTTTCTTTGAAACCATACTTCATGCCATTTTGAGTAAATCATCATAAAACCTTAACTCAATAACATTTATATCATTCACATACTTCAGATAAACATATTCAAACGCCAAACATTACATAAGATCACATATAGAATTTATGACATTTTTGAGTCACATTACACTGAGCTCTCTTTCCCTTAACAGTGAGCTTTATTTCATTTTATTCATTAACTTCCCAAGTAACCCTCTAGTGATACTTGGTGCAATGTATCACCTTAAGATCACAAATAAATCATACATACAACCTACATAAACCAACACATATCCTCATATAAGCATAATACATCAAAAACACATTTAAGTCAAAACCTTAGGATATTACAGTAAACTACTTTTAACTTGTACATATACCAACTCCACTTCATATCAATGCATTATAAGACATTACTCACAATCCTACTCTAAATCTACTAGTGCAATGTATATGTGAAGTCCCATAACCTCACACATACTTAGTAAACCTATCATAAGACCACAACCCTTACCATCCAATTCATACATCAACAAGTAGGTGAATATAACCTTATTCATGTCAATACAAGACCTTTACTATGTAGTCAATAATATCAACATCATACATATAGAATCATACCATGAACATCTTCATAACAAGTAGACCAATATTACAATGTTATGCATAAAGACATAATAATAATCATATACATTAGGTCACCTCTCTAAGACTTCCTAAGGAGCTACTTGTGCAATGTCTAGATGGGTTCATTACTTCCACCTATCCTAAGTAACCTCCCTTAAGTCATCCTAGTTAGGATCCTAGTCATTTACTTCCATTGTCCATTTTACTTTAGGGAACTATAGCCTTAACCGACACTAAGACCATGGGTGCTAAACATGGAATTTGGTGATGTAGAGCCTTACACCAAGGGAAGGTATTCCTACCTATCCAAGGTAGAACATTAACATATATCCTAGCATATTAGGTTATATCACTTGCTAGATCCTATGTGGCAAGCACAGTTTATGGAACTAAGAGACAGGTATTCCCTCTTCATACCATTTAGTAATTGGGCCTCTTCTCATGGGAATCCCTCGGATGAAATATCCCTCAAAGGGAAAGTCAACATCACATGGGGAAACTATAGGGTGAATCATTCCTCTTCATGAAAAGTCATCACCTCCCATTGTCAAGTTCACTCGGTGCTAAGCTAAGTTCCCTTTTTATGAAAAGGCCTTTATTAAAATTTCTTTAATAAAGCATAGGCTTAGGAGAGTCATCCCCTCATATGCATAGCTCATAGGTCATAGATAAGAGTTCAACAACCTAATTCATGTGAGAAATCCTTTCACATGGACATAGCATATGCATTAGCACTATCTAGTTAGGGATACACTTGAGCACATCTTGCAAGGTTCCATTATTGACTAGATCATCATTCATGTGTGTGTATATACATATATGTGAGCAAATCCTTCACATAACACATTAAGACCACACATGAATATACATTCATATTCATGCACATAAAAACCAAAACTAGAACTATCCTATCAAGGTACACATGTGCAATGCATAGGCAAAGTCCCATACCCTTTACCATACTAGTACACCTATCAAGTCATCCTAGCAAAGAAAATACATATCATACTTTCATAAACATGATCTTAACATACATAATAGTAGACACTAGTGAATATGAGAACTACCTTTCATTTAGACACCAAGACCTATACTACTTATAACATGCATGTAAAGTGAGTGTGTGTACATTGGTCAACATGACCACATAATGGCTATCAACAATACATTAAGGCAGCCACCCTCTTAGACCATAATACTCTTTCAAGCATAGACCACACAACACACAATAGCATAGGAGACAAGTCAACTTCATATTACACTTAAGACTCCTAACTTATACTATTCATGCATTCACATAGGGGTACATAGGTATGGGATTATTAACCATTTTAACACATCAATGGAAGCACCTGTACTTTACCCTAACATGGATATACACATACTTATACAATAGCCATACAACCTAGATCACAACTAGAATAGGAAAGTAGGCATAAACTTCTCATAGTATCATCATGAGAACATGTTCATATGTTAATCAATTTCCCTTCAAGGCCATGGTAAACACATATATAATTACCATAAAGTAAACACCACCACCATAAGTGGACCATACCACACAATTCCATACAAGGCTTTATCAACTACAATACTATAAGAAAAGTAGAGGAGATAAGCATTCTTACCAATTTCTCACCCTTTGATCATCATTGATCAATACACCTTTTTATCAACAATTAATATGGATATTGCAGTAGCTATATGTACTTTAATCATCAAAGAAACCATGTACAAGTCGTCACAAGAGCATGATTCAACTAGTGCACTATATCACATATATGGTAGAAAGTAGAGAGTCATGGATCACTCATTAATATACTTTACTTTATTTATCATGATTAACATTCATAATATATCAATAATACCAACCTAGGGAAGTAGCTATAACCATAGAAATCAAGACTAAATCATGCTTTATCTACCCTAAATCGATATCACATTATGTTCATAGCATTAGCAACATTAAGATTAAAACATGTAGATCAATCTTTATCAAGGTTCCTTTGATTTGATCATTAAGGGTTTATACCCATAATTCATTCATAACATCAACCTAAAATAATAGCTATAAGAACCACAACATAATCGAAATTCACTTTTATTCATTAAAAGGCCAATGTCATAGTGAATCATAGAAACCTAAGCTAAACATGTTCAAATCTTCATACATTGATCCACATGGATCCTTCATCCTCAATTCAATATTAATCCACGTAAATAACAGTAGATATAACCACTTCAACGTAATAGGATCACAATTCAATCGATAACAAGTGAAGATCACAAGCCCATGCAAAGACTAAATCAATTTTGGAAGGGACATGGGTTCATCATGCAATTAGAGTCAAATTCACGTTAAAACCACTGTATTAACTTCAATTCATCATGATTTAATCGTTCAAACCATTTTTATAAAGAACCCATGGCATATTGAAGAAGAAGATGTTTGATCATATTTTTCTCTTTGAAATCTTTGAGATTAACTCTATAGATGGAAGGATAACTAGAGATGAAGATCACCATACCTTTATATACATGAATACCTATAAGACTTGGTGAAGAAATCATGCAATTCAAAGCTCCAAGCTGTTCTTGAGCTTCAACAACAATGGAGGTTTCTAGGGAGAAGATTTTTGGAGGGAAAGGTTTCTTACGTGTGTATGGGATTGGGAATGGGAGGTTCACGTGTTTGATGACTTATATACAACCAAATTAGGTAAATAACTCAATTAGAGTCGGTTAAGGACATGGGGTGAATTTCCCATTCACCCCTTTAATGAAACAGTACGTAAGCATCAGTTACAGGCCACCATCGACGGACCTATCTACTGGCCATTGGTTAGTTGATGGGCCGTGCATTGGCTTTCGTCGATTGGTCCTTGGCCAATATTTGGATTGAGACCTGACCAAGATAAGTTTCAAATGACGAGACCTCACCTATGGGCCGCTGGTTGACCAACCGGCCATCGTTTGGTCCGTCGATTGACACTGCCAAGGCAGTGTCTCGACCAGCCTTGGGTCCTTCTTGTGGGTCCTTTTGTGGGGCCCTTTTGAAGTTGTACCCAGATGTTTCCCATGTAAATACAACCCTTAACGATTTTTAGACCTTCGACACAAGTTTGACCCAAAATAAACACCTGCAACTCGTCCAAACATGCAAGGCCCCATCAAGACACACATGCATGTCTCGAGGCTATCTTTCGAACGTCTTGGACGTTTGACCTCCAAACTTCTCGAAACTTCATATAATACCATTTAACATCATTATAACTCATTTTAAGACTTCATAAGCTCATTCATACACATATAAGCACGCATAGACATATGAGGCACATAGGTGACTAATCGTCGAACGTCTTGGTCGTCCCTTGACGTTTGACTTCCAAATAACCTCAAACTTTGCACACTGCCTCTTAACCATATTATAAGTCATTTTAGGATATTATAACCTTAAGACAACCATGTTAGGTTCTATACACCCTAACTCATTTTGGGGGTCTTACAATATCCCCCACTTGGGAACATTCGTCCTCGAATGACACCTAGAACATCTTTAATCACAACAAGGAATTCAAAGCATCATAGAGCAGTTCATAAAATTTATAACATCATCAAATCATTTTAGCACCCGATGCACACAAGCAAGCAAAACTTCCATTCACTCACTCTTTAATGCATTAAACACAAAGACTATTATCATGCTTATAGGAGGTGCATACTTCTCCAAATCACAACATGGTCATTACACTCCATTTTATTAAGAGTTCATCTTACAACAATTTCTAAGTAGCACTTAGGCAGATTTCAACAATACTCAAAAGCAAGTAGGCACTCATACTTCCATGCACATAGTCTTGAGTTAATTGAATCAACAAGGATCTTTATTAGTTAGACCTAGTGCCATAAAGGTCATACTCAACCATACCATGCTTAGTTGTGTCCATGGAGGAATGTCCCTTTCCTCAACACACTTACATGTATCATGAGTTCACACTTTAGCAAAGTACAAGGTCGATTTCCTTTTAAAATGAGAGATCCTCAACTTTTAAACCAACACATGCTCATGATTTCTTACCTAGTGAAGTCAAAATGGTAAGTCACACCAAGCACATCACAACAATAGGAAGCCATTTCACAAAATTTCAAATTCTAACGTAGCACTAGCCTTTACAGTAAGCCTCATTTGGGGAAAAATAATATAAATTATAGGCACACACATGAACACTTAGTTAAACATGCTTTCACTTTTCAAGAGTGGGCCTAAAACCATGCTTTCTATACCATACAAGTCACAAATATTTCAAGAGACTCAACATATTTCACTTTAAAGAGAATTAACTATTCATTATAAGGCTAAACCTCACATATCACAAGTGACTAAAACCAAGTTTCCCACTTTATCTCATGAAGTCAAGTGTACCATTAGCATGTTAGGATGTACAATACTCATGAGAAAACATGTATCTAATCAAAATTTCCATTCATGCACTTTTGAATATTCATTATCTTTAAGGTAATGTCAATCAATACATACCAAACATATAAAGTTCATGCAATTTACACTTTATGCAAGACCTATTCATGAACAAGCTCATCAAGACTTCATTAAATTCAAGATCAAGCAAAAATAGAAGGTCAAGGTAGACAATACCTATAACCTTACTATTTTATCACCATCCCCCACTTAGGGTAAACCCGATTAAGAGAAACTTAACCCAACCTTAAGAGGATCTTAACTTAACAACCTTTATTTTTCATCACTTAAAAGTGATTACCATTTAGAAGGAATTTACATTAAGTCAAGCAAGGCCTTCTAAACCTTATCATCTATGAAAATTACCCCCAATCATCAAGTTAGGTCATACCATTAAACCACATAAGGTTTTCATACAATACAATAGACACCAAGGTCATTCCACATTAGGGAAAACAACAATGAGACTTAGCCAAAAGGACTCTTTCTTTTCTTTCAACATTAAAGTAAGGTAACTTCTAGGTCAATCAAACCCACATCATCACCCTACAAAGATATGAATACTACCCTCAACTCTAGGGGAAACATCAATTCCACAACATCAAGGGACTCACAACACAATAAGAAGTTAGATACAACTCTACGACTCATCATGCCATAAGACTCTCATTCTTCATTCCAAATAGCAAATCTACTTTTTACATTCTTTATCATTCTCATATGCATCAATTCTATACATATTCAACAACTTCCAATCAAAGAATAATTTAGTTGATTTCCCAAAAATCTTACAGTAAGCTGCCTAACATTACAATGATCATGCTTCAAAATTCCAAAAAATGCAACATTTAGGCAATCGATGGGAAAAGCATGACAATATGAGATACCAAGCTTTACTAAGACAAGCATACTATCATCACACCTAGGATCAAGTTTATACAAAGAACTCCAATCCATACTAGACAACTTATCAAGGACCACATATATGCAAAGGGAAACATTGAACACTTTTAAGCACATATTCCTAGGGTAGCATGCTTTCATAGGTAGTCACTAAGCATTTCAAGCTCAAATAATAATATCATAAGGCTACAATCATGCAAAACCATATAGTAGCAGACCATTCACACGAAACTCATCTTAACCATAATAACTTCTAACATGCTTTAACTATATCATGACATACATCCTTCAACACAACATGCTTATTCACATAAATCTCATACATAGCCATTATTGGCATCACGTCATCAAAACATGCCAAAATTTACTTTCACACATACTAATTCAACCATAAAACCAAGATAAGCATTTAAACTCACCTTTTCTCCCTCAAGCATATAGAGACAATCTCATCCAAGCAATCACATCTAAAAGACCACCGGACAAGAAAACATAAGAAAGAGATCTTATAGAGTTAAGTTCTATGGCACGATATGAGAATTATGAAGAAGAGAAACTCTATCGTCCTATAGCCTCCTGTACCATTTGATGTGTCGCGACTCACCGCCAATGCTACGAGACTCCACTAGACGTGGCAATATGAGACTTTTAGAACCTAAAACCACTTTATAAACCTCATGCTCTGATACCACGTTTGTCACATCCGAGGAGCACCCCTTAGAAGTAACAGGGCGTACTTGACCTCTCGGAGGTCTTATACAAGCCCATAATTATAATTCATCGCATTGACATAGTATATTTAGCGGAAAATTTAAAATTTTTCATAGCACATCATATGCTAGAAACTTTACTTCATATATAGATAAAACGTAAGTCATAATACATATATAGACCTTAAGTCTCTTTGTCATCTTAGACTCAACAACATTAGAGTACATTAGGGACACGGCCCATAAGACACCTTACATAACTATACAATATTTAAAGACTTTACAATAAAGACATAAGTAGGATATCCTTGAACTTAAGGATTCCTTTCATTGAGCTTGGGAATCATCTATCAAGCTCTTCACCATTCAAGACATCCTTTATGCATCCATCACCTACACTTTGTGTAAAAAGTAGAGAAGAATGGGATTAGCACAATGATGTACTAAGTATGGCAACCATGCAAAAACATGCATTTAAAAGGGACATTTTCTTTGAAATCATACTTCATGTCATTTTGAGTAAATCATCATAAAACCTTAACTCAATTACATTTATATCATTCACATACTTCAAATAAACATATTCAAACGTCAAACATTACATAGATCACACATAGAATTTATGACATTTTTTAGTCACATTACAGTGAGCTCTCTTTCCTTAACAGAGAGCTTTATTTCCTTTTATTCATTAACTTCCCAAGTAACCCTCTAGTGATACTTGGTGCAATGTATCACCTTAAGATCACAAAGAAGTCATACATACAACCTACATAAACCAACACATATCATCATATAAGCATAATACATCAAAAACACATTTAAGTCAAAACCTTAGGATATTATAGTAAACTACTTTTAACTTGCACATATACCAACTCCACTTCACATCAATGCATTATAAGACCTTACTCACAATCCTACTCTAAATCTACTAGTGCAATGTATATGTGAAGCCCCATAACCTCACACATACTTAGTAAACCTATCATAAGACCACAAGCCTTACAATCCAATTCATACATCAACAATTAGGTGAATATAACCTCATTCATGTCAATACAAGACCTTTACCATGTAGTCAATAATATCAGCATCATACATATAGACTCATACCATGCACATCTTCAGAACAAGTAGACCAATACTACAATGTTATGCATAAAGACAAAATCATAATCATATACATTAGGTCACCTCTCTAAGACTTCCTAAGGAGCTACTTGTGCAATGTCTAGATGGGTTCATTACTTGCACCTATCCTGAGTGACCTCCCTTAAGTCATCCTAGTTAGGATCCTAGTCATTTACTTTCATTGTCCATTTTACTTTAGGGAAACTATAGCCTTAACCGACACTAAGACCGTGGGTGCTAAACATGGAATTTGGTGTTGTAGAGCCTTACACTAAGGGAAAGTGTCCCTACCTATACAAGGTAGAACATTAACATATATCCTAGCATATTGGTGATATCACTTGCTAGATCCTATGTGGCAAGCATAGTTTCTGGAACTAAGAGATAGGTATTCCCTCTTCGTACCATTTGGTAATTGGGCCTCTTCTCATGGGAATCCCTCGGATGAAATATCCCTCAAAGGGGAACTCTACATCACATGGGGAAACTATAGGGTGAATCTTTCCTCTTCATGAAAAGTCATCACCTCCCAATGTCATGTTCACTCGGTGCTAAGCTAAGTTCCCTTTTTATGAAAAAGCCTTTATTAACATTTCTTTAAAAAAACATAGGCTTAGGAGAGTCATCCCCTCATATGCTTAGCTCATAGGTCATAGATGAGAGTTCATCAACCTAATTCATGTGAGAAATCCTTTCACATGGACATAGCATATGCATTAGCACTATCTAGTTAAGGATACACTTTTGCACATCTTTCAAGGTTCCATTATTGACTAGATCATCATTCACGTGTGTGTGTATACATATATGTGATCAAACCTTTCACATAACGCAGACCACACATGACCATACATTCATATTCATGCACATAGAAACCAAAACTAGAACTATCCTATCAAGGTACACATGTGCAATTCATAGGCAAAGTCCCATACCCTTCCCATACTAGTACACCTATCAAGTCATCCTAGCTAAGGAAATACATATCATACTTTCATAAACATCATCTTAACATACATAGTAGTAGACACTAGTGAATATGAGAACTACCTTTCATTTAGACACCATGACCTATACTACTTATAACATGCATGTAATCGAGTGTGTGTACAATGGTCAACAATATACCACACAACACACAATAGCATAGGAGACAAGTCAACTTCATATTACACTTAAGACTCCTAACTTGTACTATTCATGCATTCACATAGGGGTATATAGGTTAGGGATTATTAACCATTTTAACACATCAATGGCAGCAGCTATACTTTACCCTAAAATGGATATACACATGCTTATACAATAGCCATACAACCTAGATCACAGCTAGAATAGGAAAGTAGGCATAAACTTCTCATAGTATAATCATGAGCACATGTTCATATGTTCATCAATTTCCCTTCAAGGCCATGGTAAACACATATATAATGACAATAAAGTAAACACCACCACCGTAAGTGGACCATACTACACTATTCCATACAAGTCTTTATCAATTACAATACTATAAGAAAAGTAGAGGAGCTAAGAATTCTCACCAATTTCTCACCCTTCACTACACCATTTTAGGCCTACGGCAACACCAGTAAAGTGTAGCCTAAACTAGCAAAAAGTGTGGCCTTTGATAAAAGACTACACTTTTGGACTTTAGGCAACACTTTTTAGGGGGTGGCCTAAAGAAGCGTAACCTTTGATATTAGGCAACACTTTTTAAATGTCGCCAGCATAGCTACACTTATAAAGCGTGGCCAAAGAGGTATAAGGGCACACTTTGTGGTGATTCATTAGCAACACCTTTTTTTTAATTATACTACACTTAAAAGCGTTGCCTTTGCTTGGTTATTGGTCACACTTAAAAAGTGTTGCCTTTTATATCTCATCTAGAACAACACTTATAAAGTGTAACTTTTTTTTGATGTCCTACAACAACACTTTTGAAGTGTGACATTGATATATAGAATTTTGTAGCCCCAATATTTTTATTTTTAAGAATAATATTTTTAATTATATATATTCAATAATCACATTATTAAATATACAAGTAACCTAAAACACAATTAACTAATAAGCTATATATTACAGATAATGTTCGAGAAACATGTCTTGTACGACCAATACTTAGAAAGTTATTGCTTAAAGATCTCTATTATCAACAATTTCCACAAAACCAAATGCATTAAAACATATATGACAATAGTACAAAAACTCTTCATCGTTCGCTACAATAAATCAAGTTTACTTCTGGCCACAATTCATATTCAATTACCGGCATTTTCCTGCACATTCAAAATAAAATTATAAGTTAATAACATCAATCATGTATTTAATATGCTTAAATTCAGAATTCAGAGTAGGCGTGACAAATTCCATCAAGAATATAGGTTTTTGATAGAATTTTGTAACTTAAAAAAAGAACTACTCCATAAGAGAGACATGTAACTGGCATGCAGTAGAACTTTTGGATAAAAAAAATATATAATTTGCAGCCCTGCTTACCTGTACCTGTGCATCAAGTGCATCAGGTCGTGACTCAAATATAATCAGGAGAACCCCCAATGCAGATAATGTTTTCTCTAATATGATTCAATCAGCATGCTGGATAAGCTTATAACATTCCATAATTCAAGATTACATCCAAGAGTGAATTCAAAGATAAATCAGTCATCAAATTTTTTCTAATCATAACTGGATTCTCTTTATTAGTATTCCCTAGTATTCCAACTTGACCAAGCTTCTCGATGGTGAAAGATACAATAGAGTGAAAAATTGTTGTCTATACCATTTTGAAAAATAGCGGACAGATGGCCTCGACTCCCAAAGAAGTAGAATAAATTAGAGCCTTCAAAAGGGAGTCATGTAGATCTAATGACACACATAACAGCCTATTCCTCCTTTGTCAAGAGAGGATACTTAAACTTACTAAACACCTTTTAAGTATATCTGAATAACACTACTAATTTCACTTCATTGGATTCGATATGATGCAGAGACCATAATAGATGCTATAAAGTACATGTGAGTTTGTACACAAATATTTCTTATTGAAAACAATATCAACAGCCAACGAAGAAGTGAAAAAAAATTTGAACTGACTTAGCCGCAATACAAGCAAACATGTCTCAAAAGTAGATAGCAAGGCCATAATAAACCACAACTACTTCTCCTAAGAAGAGAGATAAGAATGTAAATTACTAAATTGAGGATGAAGACAATTTTTTAAACAAACATCATACAAAAGTAAGTAGAATCTAGAATAAAATCTAGATCAGCTAAGTGAAAAAATATAAAATAGCTTGTGAATCGGTCGTCATTGCACATTTGCTGGTCACTGGGCAAAGAGAATGTTCTTTTGGTGTAATCTATTTGATAAGTAAAACATAATATAGAACAATATGACTAACCAATTGAACCACATTCCGGAAGAGAATGTAGAGCATGCTGATTCAGTTTTACTACTGTAAATCCATGATAGAGTAGCCATACTAGGATCGGTGTAGTACACCATCCTACAGGAGAAGTGAGGATAAAACGATTAAAACTATTTCAGCTATGAACTTTTTTACAGTTTAGATATGAATCAAATAAGTGAACATATGAAAAAGATGTGAACAAACACCAAGATACAATGTTATCCAACTTAAGCTATAATGAGATATTGTGCATTGCCGATTGTCTGATTGGTGAAAACGATTGCAATAGAGATAAATTAGAGCACCTAAAAAAAGTAACAGATGTCAGTCAATATATAGCACCTAAACAACTAGCAGATGTAACCTAAACCACTGCTTATATTTTATCATCCTTATATATTAATAATTAGGATAAAAACTCAACATATTTGAATGGAGTTTCAAAAGAATGATCACAAATTTTTGAACTGAAGAAAAAAGCCTATAAATCAATCGCCTTAAAAGTTATACAGAAACTGTAAAGCCAGTATAAAAAATAACACCTCACACTCAAAATGTTAATTCAGAAAATACATTTATTATGAACCTCAAAAGTTTTAAATATTACACAGGAAGGGTTGGACAAGAAAAAGTGAAAAGTCGCTTACCTTAAATGCTACAAAAACGGATACACGGTTGTTGCGATTCAGTTCACCAGGACCTGAGACCACAGTGCCTTGTACTGTCCTCATTTGAAATCAACAAGTACACTCTTCTACCGCGTTCTATCAATTAAGATCTTGAAGTTAGTTAAATAGTATTTGGACTGTTCAGAGTTATGAGCATATATCTACAACAAATTTCTGAGTTGAAACATTATAAGGTACTGAAGAAGGTTTAACAAGTAAAAAAACACAACCTGAATCCACATAGGAAAAAGAGCGAGGAAGAATACTACAACTATTGGTCAAGAGTTGACCTTCAGATCGTAATATCACAGATAAGAGGGAATAAATTTTACACTAATAAGACAAAAGAATCAACAACTTGCTACAAGCATTCAATTCAAATATGTTTCTTCTCTCAAAGTTAATCCTGAAAGATACTACATATCAAGGATTTGAGGTGGCTGGAACGATAGTAATCTTAGAAGGAGAGAAACCATAGAAATCAAGAGCATTGGATAAAGAGTAGTTATCACATAGGAATTGGATAGGTACAGCCATTTCCTTGAAGAAAATATAATGTCACAGTTAAAAGAAGACAAACTCTGTCTCTTCCCTGTAGATATAAATTTCTTTATGTGACTCATAACAAAAAATCTCAACCCCAAAGCATCATACCTGAGCAGGTAAGATTTTAATAATACCTTCTATATTTGGTTAAAGTTCCCCAAAATGTTTATGAAGCGTTTTACGTATTCGCTTTCTATACTCGAGCCATGACCTAAGGTGTTTCCCTTTTTTTAGTTTTTTTGCTTTACATTTTTTGGATCCTGTGACCTGTATGTTGCTGAATAGGATGCTTAAAATGTAAACAGTTACATTATAGCATAGACAGACTCAAAAGTACAATAATTTTTCATTGCTCTAACTAGTAGTGTTTATAAGTTATTAAATGCACAAAATTATCTTACCAAGAACTTCATCAGCTAAAAGGATCGGTCTCAATAAGCTCAGTTTCAACTATCTGCAAAGTTGCAAACAAACATAGAGCTCCAACTCATAGACTGTGATTTGGTATTGGGTGAATACACGGTCAACTCCACCATGAAGAAATTAACTTATCACCAAATATCAATAACAAGCTCCACAAACAATAAATAAATCCCTTTATGATTTAAGGATGAGAATGAAAGACAGTCAAAATGTACACAAGAGTATCATATAGTTTCCTACACTTAGTCTCTACTGAAATGAGCAGAACACTAGCTGCTGATAAGACTACAACTGCTTCGAAACATATGATTGCAGTCATTTGATGACACCCTCTTACCAATTGCACCACAACAATAAGAGAAAATATGGCCCCAATTTTTTCATAGAAGTTGAAACTCCAATACCAGTTTACCTTATAGATATTTGATATATCTACATAAAAGACATTTAAATGACAACTCACGTCTCTAGAAAGAAATTGTGCAGTAGTATGTGATTGCAGAAGAAGACCTACTTAAGAGTTCTATTTTTCCAATTGTTTCTGTTTTTCTATATGATGATGAACGATACCACATATATTTAACCTAATAAAAGCACCCACAAATAACCTAGTTATCTCTCGGGAAATTACCATTTTGTCATAAAAATCAATGTCCTAAATCATATTCATCATCAAAGAGCTGAGACAGTAAGGAAAATGGGTAAATGAGTATGTAAGACAATACGATTATGAAACGAGTAGCATGAGAACTTTGGTTAGCTTACAACCATTAATTACTTACACATCCTTGAAAAACTTCCAATTGCTGAATATGTATTGAAGGATAAGCCAGGCAACATAAACATTGGTAAAACTCACAATGCCCTCATTTTCCAGTTCAGGTCAAGGGACTGTGTTGTCATGATAGCATAACCTACAACAATAACATGAACGTTGAAATAGATGCAATACGACACCCATAAGACTAGTAAACATATAATGTACATGTGATGATATAATAAGCAACTCAAGCAGTAAGATATCCATATAAGATAAAGGATACACACTAATTATCAATTAGCTTCATCATAACCTGCATATGTAACATCTGCAACAAGTGCAGGCTTAATACAATTTAAACCACCAAGATGACCAAAAATGAAATATGTAGATAATATTCGCAACAGTACCATTTAACCTGCATAACTACAATTCTACAATGTGCTTTGGAATTAGCTAGGAGGGTTTTATATCGAAAGTCAACAAAACCTATTAACGATAGATACTAACTCACTATACTACAATGTTCTTTGGAATTAGCTTGGAGGGTTCATAATTTTCGGCACTTTCTTCCTGTACTTTGGAGTTTCATCTGTAACATTGTAATTTGTTCAATTCCAACAACCCCAAAGTAATCATTCCTTCTTTTTCTCCTCTTCTAAAAAAAAAAATCCAATCTATTTACAAGATGATTAGTACAAAAGCTACTTACGCTTGCCGAAATCAGTATTGGGAGAAGAGAATCGTACGTATTTTCAGCTTCAGCTCTTCAATTCTTAAGAGAAACATGGCTTATCTTCAACTTAGTTCTTCGTAGAAACACAAATTAGCTTCAGCTGGTACATTCAACATTCAAGAGAAGAAAAAAACTATCTAGACTCCCAAAAATCAACAAAATTCGTATCAACAACACAAAAATATCAAAACCCTAAGTTAAATTTTGACTTTCAAAGATACACAAGAATAAACCCTAAAACAAGACTTTATACTTTTAGAGATCGAATTCTTACCTGATAAAACGTATTCCAAAAACACAAAGCTTTATGACGTGAGGATGTTCATGTGTCAAGCATTTTTTCCATCTGTGAAATCCGACGAAACAACTCTTTAACAAAGAATCTGTTAGGAAATTCATGTTCTTCGGCTCTTCAATCTCTAACAACGAATCTATGATAATTTTTTGAAGGAAATCTATGACAGAAAAGCTATTGTTCTTCCGTTCTTCACAACATCTATGGTTCTTTAGTGAGAGAAAAGTGTGTTGTTTAAGGAGGAAAGTGACAAAATTTTTCAGATTTGAGAGAAAATAAGTTTTAATGTTTTATTAATTAATTCTTTTGACCAATAAAAATGGGAAGGAGAAGATGTTTTGATGTTGAAATTTTAAGAGGAAATATAATAATTTAATGAAAACATTATAGGCCACATTTGTTAAGTGTAGTTTTCACAATTATAAAAATAGGACACTTAAAAAGTGTGGCTATATATGAACATAGTTGTTGCCAATTATATCATACTATAACAACGTCTATAAAGTGTAGCTTATACTATTAAAGAGTACACTTTATAAGTGTTGTCATTATTATCGTAGCTAAAAGTTAAAAACTTGGGCTACGCTTTAAAAGTGTTCCCAAAAGTCTCTTAGGCAACACTTTAAAAGCGTTGTTCAGAATAAGTGTGGCCATAGGCCTAAAATGGTATAGTGCTTTGATCATCATTGATCAATACACCTTTTTATCAACAATTAATGTGGATATGGCAGTAGCTATATGTACTTTAATCATCAAAGAAACCATGTACAAGTCGTCACAAGAGCATGATTCAACTAGTGCACTATATCACATATATGGTAGAAAGTAGAGAGTCATAAATCACTCATTAATATACTTTACTTTGTTTATCATGATTAAAATTCATAATATACCAATAATACAAACCTAGGGAAGTAGCTATAGCCATAGAAATCAAGACTAAATCATGCTTCATCTACCCTAAATCGATATCACATTATGTTCATAGCATTAGCAACATTAAGGTTAAAACATGTAGATCAATCCTTATCAAGGTTCCTTTGATTTGATAATTAAGGATTTATACCCATAATTCATTCATAACATCAACCTAAAATAGTAGCTATAAGAACCACAACATAATCGAAATTCACTTTTATTCATTAAAAGGCCAATGTTACAGTGAATCATAGAAACCTAAGCTAAACATGTTCAAATCTTCATACGTTGATCCACATGGATCCTTCATCCTTAATTTAACATTAATCCACGTAAATAACAGTAGATATAACCACTTCAACATAATAAAATCACAATTCAATCGATAACAAGTCAAGATCACAAGCCTATGCAAAGACTAGATCAATTTTGGAAGGGACATGGGTTCATCATGCAATTGGAGTCAAATTCACGTTAAAACCACTGTATTAACTTCAATTCATCATGATTTAATCGTTCAAAACATTTTTAGAAAGAACCCATCGCAGATTGAAGAAGAAGATGTTTGATCATATTTTTCTCTTTGAAATCTTTGAGATAAACTCTATAGATGGAAGGATAAATAGAGATGAAGATCACCATACCTTTATCTACATGAAGACCTATAAAACTTGGTGAATAAATCATGCAATTCCAAGCTTCAAGCTGTTCTTGAGCTTCAACAACAATGGAGGTTTCTAGGGAGAAGATTTTTGGAGGGAAAGGTTTTTTACGTGTGTATGGGATTGGGAATGGGAGGTTCACGTGTTTAATGACTTATATACACCTAAAATTAGGTAAATAACTCAACTAGAGTCGGTTAGGACATGGGGTGAATTTCCCATTCACCCCTTTAATGAAACAGTATGCAGGCATCAGGTTATAGGCCAATATCGACGGACCTATCTATTGGTCGTTGGTCAGTCGACGGGCCGTACATTGGCTTTCGTCGATTGGCCCTTGGCCAATATTTGGCTTGAGACCTAACCAAGATAAGTTTCAAAAGATGAGACCTCACCTACGGGCCGTTGGTTGACCAACCGTCCATCGTTTGGTCCGTCGATTGACACCGACCAGCCTTGGGTCCTTCTTGTGGGCCCTTTTGGCGGGGCCCTTTTGAATTCGTACCCGGATGTTTCCCATGTAAATACAACCTTTAACAAGTTTTAGACCTTCCATATAAGTTTCACCCAAAACAAACACCTGCAACTCGTCCAAACATGCAAGGCCCCATCAAGACACACACATGCATGTCTCGAGGCTATCTATCGAATGTCTTGGACGTTCTTGGATGTTTGATGTCCAAACTTCTCGAAACTTAATATATTACCATTTAACATCATTATAACTCATTTTAAAGCTTCATAAGCTCATTCATACACATATAAGCATGCATAGACATATGAGGCACATAGGTGACTAATCGTCGAACGTCTTGGTCGTCTCTTGACGTTTGACTTCCAAATAACCTCAAACTTTGCACACTGCCTCTTAACCATATTATAAGTCATTTTAGGACATTATAAACTTAATACAACCATGTTAGGATCTATACACCCTAACTCACTTTGGGGGTCTTACAACGTGATAGTACCACGTAGGCCGAAAAAGGTTAGAAAATTATTTATAAAATATATTCATTGGGGTAATAGGATCTTAGTTGTCACGCCCGGAGAATACACCCTTGATGTGTTCAGCACCCAACGACCATTGCTGGCCTTGAGAGAACCTTTGGCCTGGCTTACTTATCTCAACGGAAGACTTAACTTATCTCAAGTATAAAGCTTGAAACATTCTCATGAAAAATACTTTAAATAATAGTTTTGGACAAAATGACACTTAAGTCTCAAAACAATATATATATATATATATATATATATATATATATATATATATATATATATATATATATATATATATATATATATATATATATATATATATATAAGTAAATAAAGAGAGACCCAAAACTGACTCTCTGACTATCTATTTGTCTATGAAGCCTCTACTACTACTAAGATGAATGTTGGAAAAAACCCCGCAACATCCTATAAATGAAATACTAGAGGCTCACCACTAACTCTGAATGCTCAAGCTGGATCAACGAGGTGCTGGATGTTGATACTGGTTACCTACGTCTGCAACATAAGACGATACAGGTCAACTGGCATCAGTACATTGAATGTACGAGTATGCGAGTTGGAATGCTAAAAAACAACTATTAAGATTGAAATGATTAATAATGAACTTACCTTGGCTCTGCTCAACTCAAGAAGTAATAACTCAATATGAAGCATTAAAGACACATGCAATTTATATAAAGCTTGTAAAAATAGTGTAAACACTTAGTTCATTAAAGGTAATGCAATAATAAACTCGGCTTTACTTATATATGAATGTAATATAATTTTTGTGGGTAATTCTCTAACCAACAATCATCACTATGAGCCTAACGATGGGACAATGCATTACCTCACCTTGCAAGAGGACTGCTCTATATCTTGCCGTCGATATAGAACATGAACTACTAAGTGGATCCACTAGTCTATGCTAAAAATCACTAAGGAATCATCTAAAAAGTATGATCCTTTATCTGTCCATGCTGGCAACATGATTTATGGAGACTTGAGTTGATATGAACTCGCATCCCCATATCAGTGCACAATACTACTCTTAAAATACTTAACTCATATGTTTTAAAAACAACTTCTTCTCTGGTTTGAGGTAATTGCTCAAACTTAGCTTTAAAAGCTCTCTTGGAAATCATAGTTCCCATTTTCTAAAACTAGTCAAAACCTCTGTGGAAGTCCAGCTTCCTTTCTTCTCAAAATGTCAAAACATTTGTAACTCTTAGGGACTACTTAGTTCCCTTATAGCTTTTGAGAAATGAACTCACTCTTTGCTCTTTGCTTTACTTGAAACTTAACTCTTAGGGAATACCAGTTCTCTTATAGCTTTTGTGATTTAGACTCATCTCGTTACTCATTGCTCAACTTATAGCTTTATCCTTAAAACAAAGCAAAAAAAACTTTTTAAGACTCCTGAAAACTTTAAGAACTCGCTTTGACTTGCTTCTTAACTTTTAGACTTGACTCTTAACCTCTTTGACTTTGATCTTAGCTCTACTTGAATTGGTTTATGGATTCAAGGACCATTATCTCAAGTTTATGGATGATTTCATGATGTTTAGATGTACTTTAGAGTGTTGGAATCAACTAGGAACTATAGGTACATCACTTAGAAATTAGTACGAAAAGATGGGGGGATAAGATCTCCATGTGACCCTGGCGCTCTAAGAGGCGCAGGCGCCAGAAACTGATGGACAGAGACTGTCCTGAGAGGATCGGTCTGGCGCGGCGTGCCTGGTTCTGTAAGACAGAGCCTACCTTGAGGGGCTCTAGCAGGCGCGGTGCCCTTGGGCTTGTAAGACAGGATTTCCGACTTTTCTTCTCTAATTTTCAATTCTAAACCTTCTCAACTCCCATGGATCTCACCTCAAATACTTAGGATCACTAAAATCCTCAATACCCAATAGTTTAGACTTTTAAAACATCCCGGAAACACAAATCAAATAACCAAAGATATACTAACACTCAATCAACAAGAATTTAACGATTTTTCATCAAGAACTTCAAAGTTCATCATTCAATCTACTCTAATTACGCTGAATTAAATATATTGTTGTGTGGGTGGAAGAACCCATCATATAAAGATCTCACATACCTTAAAGGATCACCCCCGACGAAGTTCACTCAACGATCTTGGCGAAATCTTGGTCTTTTATCATTTCTCCTTTCTCCTTCTTCTCTTCTCTTTTCTCCAAAGCCCTAAGCATATTCAACTTTTCTAAGTATGAATTAAAGTTTGGTTTTATCCATAATAAACCCTTAAAACAAATTAGGAAATAGTAGGGTTAAAAGACCACTTTACCCTTACAAAAATCCGGATTGGACTTTCCTTAGTCCGACAACCCAACTTCCGAAAGGCAAATATCCCTCATACAATATTGAAAATGCCCAAACTAGGCGGCGTTGAAAATATCTATTCAAGGTCTTTCCAACTATATAAATAACTGGCCCTAACTCATCATGAGTTAGTAGTTATGGCCATTTGAAAATGACCAAAAACCTACTTTTACACCTAGGAAATTTTCTGGATTTCTCCTATTCTTTCGAAAAATAACTATTCTTAGTTTCTTTGATTAATCCTAGCTATTTTGGTGTATGAGATGTTACAATATCTCCCCCTTGGGAACATTCGTTCTCGAATGAGAACTTTTTTCCTAAGCTAAGGGTAGTAACATCATTTCAGCATTCAACCAACAAAAGCAAGTAATAACATGCTTACACATAATCTTATGAGGTACTAAGAAGATAATTTAGTACCTTTATCTACATTGTCTCCAAATTCAAAGAGATGTGGATATCTCTTTTTCATATCCTCCTCAGCTTCCCAAGTTGCTTCTTCAACAAATTGGTTCCTCCAAAGGACCTTGACTGATATCACTTCCTTAGTTATCAACTTGCGAACATGACGATCTAAAATTTGAACCGGAGTCTCTTCATAGGCTAAGATATCCTTAATCCCAACATTCTTAGTTTGTACAATCAGTTAAGGATCACTCATGCACTTCTTCAACATGGATATATGAATTATTGGATGAACCGCTGCAAATTCTAATGGTATCTCAAACTCATAAGCTACATTGCCCACTCTTTTGGATATTCTATAAGGTCCAATATATTGGGGACTAAGTTTCACCTTCTTACTAAATCTCATAACCCTCTTCATGGGTCAAACCTTAAGATACACCCAATAATTTACCTCAAATTCTAACGCCATCCTCCTAACATCTGTGTAGCATTTTTCGCGACTCTGTGCCGCCTTCAATCACTCTTGAATAACTTTCACTTTCTCCATGGCTTGGTAAACTAAATATGTTCCTATTAACCCTAATTCACCAACTTTGAACCACCCAATAGGAGATCTGCATCTTCTCCCATAAAGAGCCTCATATGGAGCCATTTCGATGCTCAAATGGTAACTGTTGTTGTAAGCGAACTCAATAAGAGGTATGTGATCATCCCAATTCCCTTTGAAGTCGTTCACACAAGATCTCAACTTATCTTCTAAGGTCAGGATAGTACGCTCTGCTTGTCCATCTGTTTGAGGATGAAAAGCAATGCTTAAGTTCACCTTGAACCCAAACCTCTCTCGAAGGATTTCTAGAATTGTGCAGTAAATTGTGCACCTCTATCTGAAATAATGGAGACCGGAACTGTATGAATTCTCACCATCTTTTGAAGGTAGAACTTAGCATAATCCTCGGCCTAATAGGTATTCTTCACCGGCAAGAAATGGGGTGACTTTGTCAATATATCGACAATCATTCAAATATATTCATGTTGCCCGTAAGTTCTTGGAAAGCTTGTGATAAAGTCCATATTAATCATCTCCCACTTCCATCCCGGAAGTTCTATAGTCTGAGCCAAACCTCCAGGCCTTTGGTGCTCTACTTTCACTTGTTGCTAATTTGGGCACTTGGAAACAAACTTGGCAATATATTTCTTCATGTCTTCCCACCAATATACCTCTCTCAAATGGCGGTACATCTTGGTGGAACCCGGATGAATGGAATACCTAGAGCTATGAGCCTCTTCCAAGATCCTCTCTTGGAGTCCATCCACCCTAGTTACACACAACCTACTGTGGTACTTCAGCACACCATCTCCCCCTTTCTCAAAAGTTAACACTCTTTGCTTATGAAAATTTGTCTTCAAGTCAAGTAAAATGGGGTCTTGGTCTTGTTTATCTTTCACCTCTGACACTACTGATGATTCAACCCCATTAGTCACCACTATCCCTCCTTCTGTGGAGTCCATAAGTTTGACTCCAAGACATGCGAGTATGTGCACATCTTTAGCTAACTCCCTCTTTTCTTCTTCAACATGGGTGGTACTCCACAAGATAACCTTCTTAAGGCATCAGCAACTACATTAGCCTTACCTGGGTGGTAAACAATACTCATGTCATAATCCTTGAGTAATTCTAACCACCTTTTTTGTCTGAGATTTAGCTCCTTCTAAGTGAACACATATTGGAAGCTCTTATGATCAGTGAATATGTCCATATGAACCCCATACAAGTAGTGACACCATATCTTCAAGGCAAAAACCACAGCAGAAAACTGTAAGTCATGGGTTGGGTAGCTCTTCTCATGAACCTTTAACTGTCTGGAGGCAGAAGCTATAACCTTGTCATTCTGCATTAACACACAGCTCAATCCAACTCTTGATGCATCACAGTACACCACAAAACCTTGAGTACCCTCCGATAGGGTCAAAACTGAGGAACTAGTCAATCTATTTTGCAGCTCTTGAAAGGTTTTCTCACAAGCTTCAGACCATTGAAACTTGACTGTCTTCTGAGTTAGCTTCGTCAAAGGAGAAGATATAGATGAAAACCCTTCAACAAATCTCCTATAATAGCCATCCAAACTCAAGAAACTCCTTATATGTTTTGTAGACGTGGGTCTAGGCCAATTCTTAATGGCTTCTATCTTTTGGGTATCCACTCTAATCCCATCACCAGAATGATGTGGCCCAAGAATGCCACACACTTAAGGCAAAACTCACACTTGGAGAACTTGGTATATAGCTCCTTATTTTTCAAAGTCTCTAGAAAAATACTGAGGTGACTAGCATAATCTTCTTCATTCCTTGAATAAATCAGTATGTCATCAATGAAGACGATGACAAATAGATATAAATAGGGTTTGAAGACTCCGTTCATAAAATCCATGAATGTTGCAGGAGCATTGGTCAAACCAAAGGACATAACCAAAAACTCATAATGCCCATATCTTGTTCTAAAAGTTGTCTTTGGAATGTCATATTCCCTAACTTTAAACTGATGGTAGCCTGATCTGAGATCAATTTTTGAGAAGCAAGAAGCACCCTGAAGCTGGTCGAAAAGACCATCTATCCTTGGAAGAGGATATTTATTTTTTATGGCTACCTTATTCAATTGGCGGTACTCTATACACATCCTAAGGGAACCATCTTTTTTCCTTACAAACAAGACTAGAGCGCCCCAAGGTGAGACACTTGGTAGAAGGAAGCCTTTATCTAACAAATCTTTCAATTGTTCTTTTAGCTCTTTTAAATCTGCTGCTGCCATTCTATATACGGATTAGAGATAGGACGAGTATCTGAAATGATGTCTATACCAAAGTCTATCTCTCTTTCAGGAGGGACTCTAGGTAGATCATCATGAAAGACTTCTGGAATTTCTTTCACTATAGAAACTGACTGAAGGGAAGGTACCTTAGCACTTGAGTCATTAAATCGGACTAAGTGATACATACACCCCTTTGAAACTAACTTTCTCGCCTTAAGGTACGAAATGAAATGACCCTTAGGCACTGCTGAACTACCACTTCACTCTATGATTGACTCATTAGGAATCTGGAACTTGAAAACTCGAGTTCTACAATTTATTGACGCATAACATACATGAAGTCAGTTCATACCCAAAATGACATCAAAATCTACCATGTCTAACTCTACTAGGTCAGCCATGGTTTTCTTATGATTGATAGAAATTTGAAAATCACGATAGACTCTTTCCGCTAGAATAGACTCCCCAATAGGTATAGAAACACAGAAAGGTTCACAAAGTTTTTCATGAACGATCTCAAACTGATTTGGAACCTAAGGTGTTACAAAAGATAAACTTTCTCTTGGGTTTAACAAAGCATAAACATCAAAAGTAAATACTTTGATCATACCTGTGATAATATCTGGAGAGTTCTGTTGCTCCTGGCGTCTAGTGATTGCATAGAGACGGTTTGCCCCTCCGCCAGTACTAGAAGTGGCTCCTCTAGGTGCAGTCGTGTCGGGTGGAGCAACATAAGAACACTGGGCTCTATTGCCCGAATTTACACCTCCCTTTCTTATTCTTGGGACACTCTTTCATGTAGTGCCCCTCTTGACCGCACTTAAAGCAACCCGACTAGCCATTATGACACTTATCGGTGTTGTTTATACCAAACCTACAACATGCATGAGCCCAACTACCTCCTTGTGCCACACTACCTTAGGACTGGGCAGGTCTTGCCTTAAAGTTCTGCTAATTATGGCTGTTTTTATCGAAAAATATCTTTTTTTATATAATTTTTGACTTTTTAGAGTCGCCACTTAATTTTTCAAGAAAAAATAAGAAAAAACTATTGTTTTCAAATAACTTAACAGAGAAAATTACTTGAAAACAAAAATAGGGGTTCGGGGATTCAAATTAATGTTTTAGGAAGGTGTTAGGCACCTAAAACATCCGTCTAAAACGGTTTTCCAGCAACTAACATAGTTTGGCTAAAAATTTGTTTTTAACTTCACTTGAAAAAATATTTAGAAGTAGAGAGTTAAAATACTAACTTATTTTTTAGGTCATTTCATTTTTGCAAAATTATTTTAATTTTGAGTCGATAAAACATTTTACGGCATTTGCGGGGATTCAGATTTTCTAACTTTAGAACTAACGACAAATAAACAAGGCAAATAATTCAAAGCATGTAAAGAGAGATAGGGAGAGAGATATTGGGTCCAACTTCGGGTTCTGTTCGCCTTGACCGGAAATTTGGACCCGCCTGCTTTTGGGTTTTTGACCCATTTTCTTTTTAGGTTTCGACCCATTTTGTACCTGTCCTAAACTAATTACCAAAAAGTAAATACAGAAAAGAAATAGAACAAGGGCTTAGGCCCAAAAATAACAAAATACAATAAGATATAAGTAAATAAAGTGGGCCTCGTGGCCGGCTTCTTCATCTCTTCTATTTTTGTGTCCTTTGCTTTGGGATATGTACGTCAGTTTCCATGGCCTGCCTCGACAAAAGGAATTGAGAGTCTTTATGACTCTCCCGAAATGCGAGGAGGTGAAGATAGTGATCTAAAAGGATCCGGATGAATTTTCACATGCACAAAAGGGTAATAGAGTGAGTACTAAATCGCGATTCAAAGTGAGAAAATATCGAGTAAAGGAAACATATATGTCATCATACTTGAATTATAAACACTATAAGGAGACTGGGAAGTCTTAAGATAATCCAAGAGCAATAGTCAAGACCAAACAAATACAAAACCTCAAAAACAAATGAAATGATGCCTCATCCTAAAATTTCCCAAAATTAAAATAAAATAAAATAAAACCAAGTAGATGAATAGATGACTTTTAAGGAATCAGGCATGTTTAGCAGTAATCCAACAGTAAGTGTTAAAAGAGTAAACACTTTGGCAGTAGTTATCAACAAAATGCAAATGGGTCGACAGTATCCTAGCCAGCTTCTCCTAACAAGAATGAATATCACCAAACTCAAAAAAAATATAGGAGGTTAAGAAGAACCAAAAAAAAACCACAAGCGGTCGGAGATAACTAAAAGTCAATTTAATAACACAGTTATACACATAGCCAGTGATTTATTCCTAACCAATAATAATCTCAAAAGAGCTATATATAAAAAGTGTGTATTGTACTAAACATTAAGGTGGATTATATGACATTAAAGTGAAGTTTAAAGCTTTGTACTAAACATTACCACAAGAAAACAACACTAAAACAATAAGACGAGAATAAGAGACCAACTTTCATATTCTTTCAAAAAGAGTTCAAATGAGAAAAGAGGTAAGAAAGATCATGCTTCAACACTAACAATTTTAATACAGAGAGCTTCTAAACAAAGAAGGTTAAAAAAAAA
This sequence comes from Solanum sitiens, assembly GCA_016801875.1. Lineage (NCBI taxonomy): Eukaryota > Viridiplantae > Streptophyta > Magnoliopsida > Solanales > Solanaceae > Solanum > Solanum sitiens. Next base: position 3,181,822 of record JABWTJ010000049.1, on the reverse strand, counting down.
TAAACCCATACTTAGACTGGATGCGCAAATGAATAAAGCTAAGTCTAGACGAGAGGAGAGATTGACGACCGAGGAGAACAAGACATTACAGTAAGCTTAGCATGATTATCTATATATAAGAATTGAAGAATATTGTCCTAACGCATATAAAATTTTAATAAAACAAGAGAAAATATGCTAATTCACGCAAGTGAATCAACATAGAAGCTTCACGAAGTCTAACTCAAACACACCATCCTAACATAATAAACAGACTTTATATCTACATTGGGTTATAGTAAGCACCAAAGAGCAATCATATTTCCCCAACAATGACTAGTAGGCAGGAACAAAGACTTAAAACATGTTTCTCATAACTATAATGGTTCAACTTTGAAGCTTAACAAGTAACTTACCAAATATTTCAACCACAACTCTCAACAGAAGACTCAGTTAACCAAAAAAAAAACAGAATCAACCATTTTTAAATATGTGAAATATCCCAACAATGATCATCTCAGACGAGATACAACATCAGAAAAACTAATAAAGGACAACCATTCATCATGTTTAGATAATCAAACTCGATAAAAATCGACAATCACAACTAAAGATATCACCTCAAAATAAGCCAAGGTGAGGAAAAACATCAGAAGAAAGAAAAAAGAAGGATGAAGGACGTTACCTTTTCCGGACAGCGAACTAAGGACTGTGACGAGGCAAGCAGATGAACGACAATACTCACCACGCGAGCGACAACATAGGTAGCAAACAGGATGTCCCAAATGGAGTTCAAATCACAGAAAAATATTGAAGGAACTGAAAGTAAAACGAGTCGGAAATGCAATAATCCTACCGAAAGCGAAACTTCTCTGCTAGGAAAAACTTTCCAACCAAAGTTTTCAAAAGTTTCTAACTCCCTGTCCTAAAAATGCCTTCGAATGTGTATGTATTAGCTATAAAAAGTCTCTCTCTCTCTCTGTACACTTTGCTAAACAAAAAAAATTCTGTTTTTGTAAAGCAAATCCTAAACCAAAAATTTTCTTCTCCAAAAAAAATTCCCCCCAAAACGATGAATGAAAGAGAATATATATAGGAGGAAGGTTAGGGTTTTCAATTTCTTGTGAAATCCCCGATCGACCCCCCAATCCACTCAACATTTGAAAATTAAAAAAAAACTATACCAAAATGGAGTCAACAACTTTTCTTCTGAAATTTCAGCTTATTCCCCAAAAGGGAATAACGAAATCAACGTCTAAGAATAACTCACTCGTCCTTGGCAGGCAATGTGGATCAATCCCATAGCCCCAAGGACAATTTGGCGTGCCTTGTGCTGCGGAGATCGTACGATTTGCAGGAGACGTTGGAGGAAACGACAAAGGTAGCCGCGTACGAGTCCTGCGCTTCCTCTCTTCCCACTACGCTATTGCTGTTCACGCGTCTGGAATCATTGTTGCCACGCAAAATGGGTTTTGCATCGCGTGGATAGGGTTGGGTTCGCGTACTGCTTTGGCATTGAGAAGGAGAAACACGCGCATGGGCGCATTTTCTGGGAATTTCGGTCGATGCCTTGTTCTTCTGGGTTGCTTTGCGCAAAGAAAAGAAAGAAAAAGTAGAGGGTCAATTAGGTATTGGATTGGGTCAGAAATGGGGTCGATTTGCTGGCAGGCCTCTTTGGATTTAAATTGGTGGGCCGGGAATTTGGAGTGTACAAGGGCCGACTTTAGGGAAATGTTGGGAGGGGATTTGGATACAATTAGTGTACTGGGGAGGGTTGGGTATCAAGGGAAATGGCTGGGAATGATTTTGGAATTGGGTTGGGCCAAAATTTGGTGAGATAAATGAGTGGATTTTAATTGTGGGTGTAAAATTAGAGTGTTGGGTCAAAATTTATATCAGGAAGTAGCCCAAAATTCTTTCTTTCCAAATGTATCAAAAATATTTGGTAACTAGATAAGATGAATTAATATAAATTAATTAAACAAGCTTCTTAATTTAACGAAATAAAATAATCGACGTAATCAAGGTAAACCATTATATAACTAAACTAATTAGTAAAATAGTTAAACAAAATAAAAATTTTTGAGAAGAATTTCGAATAATCATAAAATATATTGGTTATATACATAATTATATAGGTCCCATGTAATATCTAAAAAAATATAAGAAATGGCAAAACTATTCAAAATAACACAAAATTTATATTTTCTTAAATTTATAAAACTAATTATTTTAAAATGTTTGGGAAATAAGAAGCTCGCTAATTAATTTATGTCGGGGAGGGTCAAAATTAGGTGTCAACAACTGTCCCTCATTTTACTTGGATTGATGCAAGAAATTCGAGGAAAATGAAATTGACAAATCCAATTTTGACCTTTCCCATATTCATCTTTAGGAAAGGGATTTGGTACGGACTTTAGGAATTATGGCCGAACCCCGAAAATGGGTTTCCTACATATCTCAAGCTATATGAGAATTCAGGCCACTTGTAGTTCGATACGCTAGATTTAACTCACGATTTTGAAAGAATTCAAAGTCATCTCGACACAATATTATGAAGATATCGAAATGCTCGAGAATAAGATTCGAGAGCGAAAGTTGGAATACAGCGAGTTTTCAATATTGAGGTCGCCTACATATCCTTAAACCTTAGGAATCAGGCTGCTTGTAGTTCGACTCGATCGATTGAAAAGGAAATCTATTATGCTAGATAACCTTTGGTTCTGGACGAGTGACAAATTAAATCGAGTATGAAAAAGAGGCTTGTAACCTCTTAGCCATGAATGTGGCGCCTTTCACACCCATAGTTAAGAACTTACACGGACATAATTTTCAAAGCTCTTGGTGTATCGTCACTCAGATTTGACACTTGCTTCCGACAGATAACGATTTTCGGATGCGAGACTGAGACTGACAAACCGAAAGAAAAACCCACATGCCTTATGATAGGGGTGTGGTTTGATTGTGGTGGAAGTCGCTCCTCTGCTCGTGTCCTAAGAGTTTGACACTCCTCTTTGGACTATGTCCCAGTTCGCTGCTAAGAAAAAGTTCCACATTGTACTGCATCCTTTTTGATGCCGTCCGCACCTGTGGTAAGTTTTGGAGAATTCATCCTTCCGGATGCTCTCGACAAAGACTGAGACAAAACTCGTCAGCATAAAAATACAATTAATAGGGAGACAGTGTTTTTTACCGTATCGACACTTGATTGTTCTCCTCGACATTTGACGTCAACTCGATCGGTTTGACGTAAAGCAGATAAAGCTTATGTCTTGTGTATGCAATGTAATCTTCAAAGTACTCTTTACTTGATGTCAAAATAAATAAATGCTGATGCAATGTTGATATTTCTTTTGATGTCAATGTAATCTTCATGCTGATGTCAACATAAGTTAAAGATGATGCAGTGCTGATGCTTCTCTTGATGTCGATGTACTTTTCATGTTGTTTACTCTTGTCATGAATACAAGAGTGCAGTTGATGCCAATAAGTGAATATTCTTCTTGAAATGCACGGGTTCTATTCTGGTAGTGCGTGATTACTTGCGGGGTATAAAATCTTCCCGCGATGCGTAAATTTTGCGAGGGATGGAATCTTCTCGCGATGCATAAATTTCGCAAGGTATGAAATCTTCTTGCGATATATAAACTTTGCGAGGGATGAAATCTTCTCGCGATGTATAAATTCAGCAAGGTATGATATCTTCTTGCGATGCATAATTTCTGCGAGGCATGAAACCTTCTCGCGATGCAATAAATTTCGCAAGGCATGGAATCTTCTTGCGAAGTATAAATTTCTGCGAGGGATGAAATCTTCTCGCGATGCAATAAATTCCGCAAGGCATGAAATCTTCTTGCGATGTATAAATCTCTGCGAGGCATGAAATCTTTTTGCGATGCATAAATATTAACTCGCAATGCATGATCTTCTTGCGATGAATAAATTTCTGCGAGGGATAAAATCTTCTCGTGATGCAATAAATTCCGCAAGGCATGGAATCTTCTTGCGAAGTATAAATTTCTGCGAGGCATGAAATCTTCTCACGATGCATAAAATCCGCAAGGTATGAAATCTTTTTGCGATGTATTAAAATTTCTGCGAGGCATGAAATCTTCTCGCAATGCATAAATTCCGCAAGGTATGAAATCTTCTTGCGATGATTGGATATTGACTTGCGATGCATGATCTTCCGCGATGCATGAATATTGACTCGCGATGCATGATCTTTCGCGATGCATGAATATTGACTCGCGATGCATGATTTACCACGATGCATGAATATTGACTCGCGATGCATGATCTTTCGCGATGCATGAATATTGACTCGCGATGCATGATTTACCGCGATGCATGAATATTGACTCGCGATGCATGATTTACCGCGATGCATGAATATTGACTCGCGATGCATGATCTTCCGCAATGCATAAATATTGACTCGTGATGCATGATCTTCCGCGATGCATGAATATTTACTCGCGATACATGAATATTGACTCGCTATGCATGATTTTCTGCGATGCATAAATATTGACTCGCGATGCATGATCTTCCGCGATGCATGAGTTATTGACTCGCGATGCATGGATATTAACTCTTGATGTCATACTTGGTACCAAATGAAGATAATGCTTAAATCAAGCACCATAGCGATCTTCCGGGTGCCTTCTGGATAATCATATCGTCTCAATTGACGATAACGGTATATGACTTCCAGATAGTATATTGTCTTGATTGGCAACAATATAAATGACCCCTACGGGTAATGTATCGTCTTGATCGACGATAAAATAAATAAACCTTCCGGGTAATACATAATATCATATCTGACGTTATGATGCAAATGACATTCTTTACGGAAACCGTAAACTCTTCCTCGCTTGATTCACCTTCGAATCTAGCCGAACGTTCTTTATAGACTTCGTGTTGTTGGAAATTGACCGAAATAAACAAATCATATTCCCAAGTCCCTAGTATAAGCAATAACGTAATTCATGCGTCTAAAGGAACATCGTTAATTTGGGAGAGGTTTCTCCTCCTTCGACTCCTCCACATTCATCGATCAGAGGGATTTGCCGATTTCTGAGCAATATCATAAGCCTGCATCCACAGAAAAATCGTTAGTTTTAAAACGGGCTGATCTGTGTCGATTCTTCAGTTGTCTGCTCCTTGTGAAGCTATCTCCGATTGATCTTCCTGATCTCCCAACTCTTGATAGATAAGACAAATATTTCATGCCAAAACAAATGAAACATAAAAGGAAAAGTTTTAGAAAAATAAATTTTCGAGAAGTAATATTTTGAAAGGGGTCACTGCCAAATGTCATGTCACGTCAGGCTTAGCGAACTTCTTTGAGTTTGGGTGCTTGGAGGTTTACTCGCTGGGGAGTATTCACAATCACTACAGACTGTCGATAAACCTATGTTGAAATTTTGAGGCCGTCCTCAAAATTCTGTCCCAGTTATAAGTTATGGCTTATCTTCAACTGTCGGTAAGTAAATCATGGAATTTTTGAGGTCCTCTCGAAAATTCTGTCCTAGTTGCAATTTGAAGTATTTTCAGTCTTGGATTGTTGAGGAAAAATCTTTTTCTTAAGAATTTTTGAATCCCTCTCAAAAATTCTGTCCCAGTTTCTATTGTAAAGAGGAATAGAAATCTTACGGGAAATATGACCGAACCCTTGTGGCGCCTACGTATCCCGTTGAGACAGGAATCAGGTCAAACGTAGTTCCCTCTCCAAGGCTGACTAAGATAAGAAAATTACAAAGAAAACCGACCGAGGCCGACATAGGCCGCCTACGTATCTCATTCTTGAGAATTCAGGTCGAACGTAGTTCAAATACAAAAAAAATACTTAAAGGGGATAAAGGGGTGACCGAGGCCGACATAGGCCGCCTACGTATCTCATTCTTGAGAATTCAGGTCAGACGTAGTTCATTACAAGAGGGATAAGATTTTGAACAAATCAAATACAAGCAAATAGAACGAGTACAAGAAAATAACAGAAAATACAAACTGAAAAACTTCACGCATAGTATCTCTTGACAGCATCTGAGTTGATCGGTTTCGGCCACACGGTGCCATCCATCTCCGACAGGACCAACACACCTCCAGATAATACTTTGCGAACCATGTAAGGACCTTGCCAATTCGGTGCAAATTGTCCTTTGTACTCATCCTGATGAGGAAAAATGCGCTTAAGGACCAACTGACCAATTTCAAAAATCCTAGCTCTGACTCTCTTGTGAAAAGCACGAATCATTCTCTGTCGGTACAACTGACCATGACAAACGGCAACCATTCTCTTTTCGTCAATCAACTGATCAATTCTCTTGCTAACCCATTCAGCATTACTCAACTCAGCTTCTTGGATAATTCTCAAAGACGGTATTTCAACTTCGGCGGGTATAACTGCTTCTGTTCCGTATACTAACAAATACGGAGTAGCTCCAGTTGACGTTCTGACAGTCGTTCGATAACCCAACAAAGCATATGGCAGCATCTCGTGCCAACCTCGGTGATTATCAATCATTTTCCTCAGAATCTCCTTGATATTCTTATTTGCAGCCTCTACAGCTCCATTCATTTGAGGACGATAAGCGGTCGAGTTTCGATGAGTAATATTAAATTGCTCACATATCTCTCTCATCAAGTGACTGTTGAGATTTGCACCATTATCAGTAATGATGGATTCTGGTACTCCGAATCTGCATATCAAATTGTTGCGAACAAAATCAGCTACAACTTTCTTGGTTACCAACTTGTAAGAAGCTACTTCCACCCACTTGGTGAAATAATCAATGGCAACCAAGATAAATCTGTGTCCATTAGAAGCGGCAGGTTCTATCGGACCGATGACATCCATGCCCCAAGCTACAAATGGCCAAGGTGAACTCATAGCATTAAGTTCGCGAGGCGGTACTCGGATCAAATCACCGTGCACTTGACATTTATGACACTTCTGCACAAACTTGCAACAATCATTCTCCATAGTCATCCAGAAATAACCGGCTCGAAGGATTTTTCGCGCCAAAGTGAGTCCATTCATATGCGTTCCACACACTCCAGCATGTATTTGTTCAATAAGCTTCGCGGCTTCAACAGCATCGACGCATCTTAGAAGACTCAAATCTGGAGTTCTCTTATAAAGGACTTCTCCACTTAGAAAGAAATTGAGAGCCATGCGGCGTATCGACTTCTTTTGGTTGGATGTTGCATCTTCAGGATAAGTTCCAGACTCCAAATACTTCTTTATATCAAAATACCATGGTAAAACGTCTGGTTCCACTTCAACATGTGAACAATGAACTGGATGTTCTCTCAACTCTATATCCAGTGGATCGATATAGTGAGTATCTGGATGTTTAATCATTGACGCGATGGTTGCAAGGGCATCGGCCAACTCATTCTGTACCCTAGGAGTATGTCTGAACTCTATATTACGAAATCTTTTGCATAACTTCTGTACATACTGTACGTAAGGTATGATCTTCGGGGTTTTCACAGCCCATTCTCCTTGAACGTGATGAATCAACAAGTCTGAATCTCCAATGACGAGAAACTCGTAGACATTCATGTCGATGGCCATTTTCAAACCAAGAACACAAGCTTCATATTCAGCCATATTGTTCGTGCAATTAAATCGGAGCTTAGCTGCCATGGGATAGTGTTGACCAAATTCTGACACTAAGACCGCTCCGATGCCTTTCCCTTGATGATTTGCCGCTCCATCAAAAAATAACTTCCAATCGGGATATGCTTCAGAAATATCTTCACCCACAAATGACACTTCTTCATCGTGAAAATAAGTCTTGAGCGGTTCATATTCTTCATCAACGGGGTTTTCTGCGAGATGATCAGCCAAGGCCTGTGCCTTTATCGCCTTTTGGGTCACATACACAATATCAAATTCACTCAACAGCATTTGCCACTTAGCTAACTTTCCTGTTGGCATCGCCTTCTGAAAAATATACTTTAACGGATCCATCCTGGAAATAAGATATGTAGTGTATGAAGACAAGTAGTGTCTCAACTTCTGGGCAAGCCAAGTCAAAGCACAACACGTTCTTTCCAACAAAGTGTATCGAGACTCGTATGGAGTAAACTTCTTGCTTATGTAATAAATAGCTCTTTCTTTCTTCCCTGTCTCGTCGTGTTGACCGAACACGCATCCGAATGCACTATCTGACATTGACAAATATAGAAGCAGAGGACTCCCTTCTCGTGGAGGAACTAATACCGGTGGATTTGACAAATAGTTCTTGATAGCATCAAAAGCAGTCTGACACTCTTCAGTCCACTTTGTCAGAGCGTCTTTCTTCAACAGCTTGAAGATAGGCTCAGACACCACGGTTGATTGAGCTATGAATCGACTGATGTAATTTAACCTTCCTAAGAAACTCATCACCTCTTTTCTCGTCTTCGACGGAGGTAACTCTTGAATTGCTTTAATCTTAGAAGGATCGAGCTCAATACCCCTTCTGCTGACTATGAATCCCAACAACTTGCCGGCTGGAACTCCAAAAGCACATTTGACGGGGTTTAGATTTAAGTTATAACGACGCAGACGATCAAAAAACTTCCTTAGGTGTGTCAAGTGGTCCGAACTCTCGCGGGACTTGATTATGACGTCATCCACATATACCTCAATCTCCTTATGAATCATGTCATGAAATATGGTCGTCATAGCCCTCATATAAGTAGCGCCAGCATTCTTGAGGCCAAACGGCATCACTCTGTAATGATATACACCCCAAGGTATAATAAAAGCTGTCTTTTTTGCATCTTCCTCATCCATCAAAATCTGATGATAACCTGCGTAACAATCCACAAATGACTGCATTTCATGCTTAGCACAATTTATCAATCAAAATATGAATATTTGGCAATGGAAAATTATCCTTCGGGCTGGCTTTATTGAGATCTCTATAGTCGACACAAATTCTGATTTTCCCGTCTTTTCTGGCGACCGGAACAACATTCGCCAACCAAATCGGGTATTGTGTCACCTCCACCAATCGAGACTCGATCTTCTTGGTGATCTCTTCTTTAATCTTTAAACTCAACTCAGGCTTAAACTTCCGAGTTTTTTGCTTCACCGGCTCTAACCCTAGATTAATCGGTAGCTTATGAGATACAACATCGGTACTCAACCCTTGCATATCACCGACTTTCCAAACAAACACATCACTATATTCGGCAAGCAAATGAACCAGGCTCTCCTTCCGAAACTCATTTAGGTGGGTGCTGATCTTAACCTCTTTAACACATTCCGGATCTCCCAAATTCACCGTTTCCGTTTCCTCTAGATTTGGTTTATGCTGATTCTCAAACTGCCGAAATTCCTCGGCTACATAGTCTGGTTCCCCATTTTCTTCTTCATGATCGTCAACCTCGTCGTCACCTGCCTCATTTTGTTCATTTAGCTCGTGACATGACATGACATTTGCAGGTCTGTAACTTATGTTACTGAAATCATAAACAAACAAAATTAGGAAAGTAAGGTATAACAAACGACTAAATAATAAAGTCAAAAACAAAGAGGCTTTCATTTAAAACAATGCAAACTTTGGCCATGGCATGGGCCATGTTGCCTTTTTTGAACATCACAATGAAAATTCAAAAATTTGAACAATTAAGAAAATGCAAAATGGTGGGTCTCGGGCCTCTTCCGGACTACCACCGATTTTAATGTGCATGAAATGACGCCTTTCTACCGAAGAGTTTGGGGTATCAGGATCGGCGTGGAGGTCCAGTTCCGCAGCACCTCCCCTGGTTCAGCATCACGAATACCAGCTAGCTCAACCTCCTCCTCGATAACATCATCGATCTCCTCAAAGAGGTCACATATTCCTTCCCTAAAGTCTTCAGGCTCGGCATACTCTCGGATCGGAAAGCATTGATACAGATGCGGGATCGGCCTATCCAACCCTTGATCCTTTTTCTTCTTCATCTTCATGTCGTCATCTGTGGGGGTGTACCCTAAACCATATCTGGATCCCGTAATCAGGACCGGAATAGGCTCAATAATTCCTTGGTAATCTCTTCCCAATCTGAACCCTGGCTCAAAACCATTCTGCAGCATCACAGTGGCTATCATCTTGTACACGGCAGGCATTGGAGCCTGTGGGGCCAAGTCTTCACCAGTGGCATTCACCAGCTCTCCCGTGTAAAAGTCTGTACCTCGCGGTATCTCCTCAATGATTGGCACCTGTCTTCCAGAATGACTCCCCTCGCCATGGATAACCAACTCTTCATTCTTCCACACGAGCTTCATCATCTGATGGAGAGTAGAGGGGAAGGCTCTAGCCATATGGATGAACGGCCTTCCCAGAAGAAGGTTGTAACTGGTATCTATATCCAATACTTGAAATTGCGCGCTGAACTCTGCGGGGCCCATTTGAATGGTCAAATTCACCGCTCCCAACGTGTCTCTTTGAATCCCATCAAAAGCTCTCACGTTGACTTGGCTTTGCTCCATCTTCGCCAAGTCAAAACGTAACTGCTTCAATGTTGACAATGGACAAATATTTAAGCCGGATCCGTCATCTACCAAGACGCTATTTATGACCTTCTCACGACATATCACAGTGATGTGTAGCGCTTTGTTATGTGACCTCCCTTCAACAGGCAGCTCATCGTCACAAAAGCTGATTCGGTGCCCTCGAATAACCTGATGAATCATGGCAGCCACGTTATCACTACTTGTACCTGAGGGTATGTATGTATCGTTGAGGGCTCTCATTAAGGCCTGCCTATGGGATTGAGAGCTCATCAGTAGGGCCCACACGGAGATCTGAGCCGGAGTCTTCTCTAAATGTTTGACGATGGAATAATCCTTTGGTTGCATCCTTCTCCAGAATTCTTCCGCTTCTCCTTCGCTTATCGGCCTCTTAGCCTGGTCCTTCTTCTGTCCTCCGAGAGCAAGCTCGTCAGGAGTGTAACACCTTCCAGACCTGGTCATGCCTTGAACAGCAGCGGTTTCAATAACAAACTTAGGCTTGACGAGAGTTTCTGACAGCACCAAGGCAACAACCTTTGTAGGTGTCAAAATAACAAACTCTCTTTTTTCTTTAACGCTTAAAGAAGCGACAGCCCTTTCCAAATAATCGTGAACGATGGAAGTAATCATCTTCGTTCCACACCAGTCTTCATCTGTCTCGATCATATTGACATTGCTGCCTCCATGATTCGGCAACGGGTTTGTGTTGACATTTGGTGCCGCCGGTTGGAGAGAAACTACCTCCTGATCGATCAGATCCTGGATTTTGTGCTTAAGGTTGATACAATCTTCCGTGTCATGTCCAACACTGTTGGAATGATAAGCACATCTTTGATCTGGCTTGTAGAACTTTGAATTGACATCCACGGGCTTGGACCCCACAGAATGGATGTATCCAGCCGCGGCTAGTCTCTCAAATAGTTTGGTCTGGCTTTCAGCAAGTGCAGTAAAGTTCCTTGAAGGCTTTTTTTCAAATTTGGGTCGGGAAGGGTCATAACCACTTTGCTGAGGGGGAGGCACCTGCTGATAATTTTGGGTATTCGGACGAGGAACTTGGCTTCTAGGATAAGGGTTTGTTTGATAATTTGGCGATGGAGCTTGGTAATTCGGGAGGGGTTTTTGATATAATGGAGCTTGGACTTGATAAACGAGTGATGGTGCTTGGTAGCTCGACTGTACATTGGCACAGTTGGGAGCAATATTCTGATAAGGGGATGGAATCTGGTAAGGTTGAGGGTAATTTGGGTATATGGGGGAAAGATTTTGGAGATTAAGGGGTGGACTCTGGTACAACAGAACTTGAGCGTTTGGGTAGGTGGGGGTAGTATTATGGTTATTGGGATGATTGGATTGCGGGTAGTAGGCTCGGTGAGACTTTGGGGAAGGCCTGGAACGATCTTGGGAATGTGACGAGTTCCTGGGGGGTTTTCTTCCCCCATACGAGACAGCGGCAACTTCCTCTCTTTTCTTCCTCATCAATCCTGAAGATCCAGGTGACGCGGATACACGGGCTATCTTCCCCGATTTCAAACCGTCTTCGATAGTCTCACCAATTTTGACTATCTCGGCGAATTTAGCTCCGACTAGCAACATGATTCTGTCGTAGTATTCTGGCTCCTGCACCCACACAAACACTTCCACAATCTCTTTCTCTGTCATGGGCGGCCTTACTCTTGCTGCTTCCTTCCTCCATCTATAGGCAAACTCCCTATAGCTTTCAGTTGGTTTCTGCTTCATCTTCTCTAGAGAATACCGATCGGGAACTATCTCAACATTGTATGCAAATCGGTCAATGAAGTCTTTGGCCAGCGCATTCCAACTGGGCCACTGCCTGGTTTCGTGTGATGTAAACCACTCGAGGGCCTCCCCACATAGACTTTGGCTATAAAGCCGCATCAACAAGGCCTCATCCCTGCCAACTCCCACGAGCTGGTCACAATATTCTCTCAGATGAGCCATGGGGTTGCCTACTCCCCCGAAGGTGTCAAACTTCGGAATTTTGAACCGTTCGGGAAGGTTCAAATCTGGGTGGATGCACAACGCTTCATAACTGAGTCCAACGACGTCTGGGATGCATTGTAGCTCTTTCATAGCCCTTTTGATTTCCTCTTTTATATCGATCTTCGCATCTTCCTTTGCCTTCCATTCTCTTTCCTGTTCTTCATAGTGATCCAACTCAGAACCGTGCACCTCGTGCTCGGTAGGAACGGGAACTTGGAAGGTGGCTCTTTTTGGGAGGGGTGGAGCTATAGAGGGACTTGGAACGTTTTGGGCGGTCTGGTAGTTCTGTGGGTAAGCCTGAGGATTGGTGTTCTGATTTAAATGGTGATGAGGTGTTTGGGGATTGAAGGCAGTTTGATTTTGATTTAGGTTTTGATTCTGTGGCGGTGGGGTGGTTTGAGTATTCTGAGGATGGGGTGGCATTTGAGGGTGGTTATTTGGAAGAGGCGATGGAGTTTGGTAAGATACAGAAGCGTATTGGGGGTTTTGGGTTGTTAGATCTATCACAGACGGATTATGCACAGGTGTAGAAGGCTGATTCTGAGTTGGATCCGTATTCGATGAAGGGAAGTAGATCGGAGGTCTTCCATCAGCAATATTAGGACCAAATCCAGGTGGAGGCATATCTTGTCTCCGCTGCATTTCAACTCTTATTTCAGCGACCTATTGCATCAGCTGCATGATCAGTTCGTTCTGTTCCGCTATGGTGGGCTGAGCCACCATAACATCAGTAAGACTTACTTCGTCGTTGTTGTCTCCCATGACTGTCTTTCCTTTGTCTGAATTTTGTCTAGGGAAGGAATCTGTATGACCTTTCGATCTGGTGAAGTAAGGATGATCTGCCAGCTTTGATCGACACAGATCAGTTTAAAGGTACCTGAGAAGCGAAGCAACTCAAAGGCAGATCTGTTAGTGCAGATTCAAAGTACAAAATGCATAATATCACACAGAGAGCAGATAAACACACAAGTTGCTTTGTTTGAGGACATCTTTAACCCACGAGTGAGGACGGGAATACATTTTTTAACAAGCAGGAATTTGCTTGTTTTTTTTTTGTTTTTTTTTTTACTTTTGACGCTGTCTCGGGAAGGCTAAATCACGTTGAGCTACGATCTTCTTGCAGCTACTTTTTGATGTCTGTTGATCTGATCTTCGTATCTTTCGTAACATGAAGGAGAATGAAAATTTTTAAAGATAGGGGCCGGGACGGGAGAGGCTGCCTACGTATCTCACAAGGAGAATTCAGGCCCAACGTAGTTCGAGTTCGGGATAAAATATTTTCGTTCATTGTTTCATTACGGTTACAAGGAAATTGAAAGACAACATTGGAATTCTTAAAAGATAACATGATGATGACACGTTAGTCATTTCTCTTCTTGTTGCAGCGTCACTCTCTTCCTTTCAGACGACCCAGAAATGGAGGCTTGTAGACGATTTCCTCACCGTCGTCCTCCTCAGTCAATTCGGGGTGAGCATTGTCGGGACCACTATTGGCCCCTTGCTCACGGATAGAGTATTTTTCGCGCATTTTCTGAAGTTTGTCTATCATGTCATGGTGGAACGCCTTGTTCTTCTTCCTCAATGCCAACATCCTTTCTTTCATAGCGATGAATTCCGCCATTTCCGCTTTCAGTTCTTCATCTAGTGACACATTTTTGGCCAACAAACTCGCGGTTTCTGAATCTATGTCTGCTTCTCTTGCCTCTCTTTCTTGAATTTGTAATCGAAACATGTCCAATTTTTGGCTTAGATCTTCTTTTTCTTCCTCAATAATTTTCTTCCTCTTTTCTTTTGACATCAATTCTTCGTCCAGTGTCGCAGTCGCAGCTTTGTAGACTGACGTGGCAACTTCGACCCTAAGCCCCTCCTCTCTGACCTCTTGAATCTTTTGTGTGATTTGTTCTATCTTTCTTTGTAACTTTTCTCTAGTGAGCCTCATCTGGATATTCTTACCCTTATCCATAACAGTGATTTGCTTTTCCTGAGACAATAGAGTAATGTTTAAGAATTTGTGGTATGAGAGATATCTTTTGAGTGAGAAACTTAAGACTCGGGAAATTTTGGTCGGACAATTTTTGTAACAGTGACTTGTTTGTATTTTTCGGAAATTTCTGAAAAAGAGTGGGTTTTCGATATCCTCATTCACAGCAACACAACACATAAGCAGTTAAATAGCACATATATCGCGTCCTAATCATGCATGTGACCCTTTTGTGCCAAGGGTAGGCCTAGCGAATCTGAAGGATGTATTGCATCATTTGAAACATATTGTTGCACCCCCAAAATAACTTTAATTAAAATTATAATGCTCGTTACATAACTTCAATCAAAATGGGGTACATTTTTAGGGAGGGGATATAATGCGAATACAGATAGAAAATAATCCCACGCAGGGGAGTTAGAAGGTTGACAGCTCTGCTCCTCTTCTGGCTTTCTTTACTTCTTCGTGGATAATGCACTTGCTTGTGAACACGTACGGCTCAACGAACGCAGCTTTGGAAGATATTGGTACGACTTGTAGAGTGTTCATCTGCTCGTCCAGGATCGTATCCAAATGCATCAGACAAGTCCTTGTATCAATAAATTCTTGTGACGTCCCAGCCAAAACCCTCTGATTTTCTAACTCTCGAAACTGGTATTCTTGCTCCTCTTGCTGAAATTCTTGCTCTCTTTTCTGAAATTCCTGCTCCCTTTTCTGAAATTCCCGCTCCCTTTGCTGAAACTCTTGCTCCCTTCGATCTCATTCTTGCTGAAAATGATATGCATGGATTTGAAGCCTTGTCTGTACATCTTCAATTTCTCGACCTGCGCGTGGTGTTGGGTTCACTACACCACAGAGATCATTCTTCAACCATGTCTTGTATTCATCGACATACCCAGCTTCATATCTGTTTTCAGCCATATCCCATTTCATGTTGACACGTCCAGCCCACTCTTAGAGGATGATCTTGGCGAAAGGTATTTTGCCATTCTCGCTGTAATCGACAATAAAAGAGCTAGCATCCCCTTGGACGGGTAGGATTTGTGTTCTACCAAATTGCCGCATCACACTAGCTGGGTTGTAAGGCCGTAATCCTCTGATGCCTGGAAGAACTAAAAATGGAAGTTTGGCCCCTTGTGCTGCTATCCTCTCGGATTTGAAGTTCGGTAACATCCATTGTATGTCTCCTTCTCTCAAATCATAAAATACCCTTGCCCACGCACCTCTGGTGGTATGAATTGGGAATCTGCGGATGCTTAGGTAGAATTCATAATTATCCAGGGGACTCGTCTGGCTTGGCTTGGCCAATTCTTGTGGTTGAGCACCGTCTTTTTTGCAGAGATGTTCAGTCATCCACCATTGAAGTAGAATGTTGCAACCTTGGAAAAACGGAAATCCGTTCTTACACAAACTCAAAGATCGATAAATGTCGGCCAAAATGACCGGAGCCAAACTGCAGTACTTCTATTTCTTCTTGTTTCTTGCCTATGCCTCTAAAAATGGCGTCCACTATCATCACGACTCGGGTGTCGATATCCTTTCCTTCATCTTTAGGGAACACCATAGTTCCCAAAAGGCATGCGGAGAATGCAATGGCTTGAGTTTGTCTCCAAGTACTGTGATCGTGGAATTCGTTTGGATATTGCTCGAAATAGCTATCGTGCTCCCATCTTTCAAAGAATCTCATTAGTGGTATGCTCTGGGCGTCCAACCAGTTAGCCTTTACCAGTAACAATATGTCTCTCAATTCTCCGGCAGTTGGCCTATCTGGCAGAAGGATATGATGATCGGGACATTTTTCCTCTTACCACATGTCCCAATAGAGTCTATACAGTCTTTAATTTCCTCTAGTGTTGGTGTTATTCGACGTCTCCAAATCGAAATACCATCCTTTTGTCATCCCAAAACCGAGTGATAACCTCGATAAACGTGGGCCAAACTTTGAAGTCCATTATCGAAGGTAAGTGATCCAAGTGAATTGAGATTTCTCTCTTTTGAAAATCTTTGAGGTTGTCCCACCATACACGGAGTATGTCTGGCGTCTTGGTGACCATGTTGAAATGGAGAAACTGACTCGACATCTACAAAAACATACAACCAGTTAATTTCCACCCCCACGATACAACAAACATTTAAACACGCAATACATCCTTCAAAACACACAAATATGATCGTCCTATCGAGCCGTGGCTCTTTGGACTCAAGGTGGTCTTTCTAATGGGCCCAACACTCCTTGGGTGTTGGGTCGTCTTAGGCCAATGCGCTATTTTCGGGATTGGGTTACGCTCTATCTTAGTTTAACTAAGAGTGGGTTATGTTTAGAGTGGAAAAGGTTACCCAAGCGGACTACTTGGGCTGGGATAGTTAACTATCGTCGACTATCAAGTAGCCAACTACACTCGTCAGGGTGACCCGAGAAAATTTTGGTTAACGAACGACTGCGAACCCGCATAATCATCCTTTAGTGGAAATGAAATAATTGTCGTTTGACGGAAAAATGTTATGCCATGAATGCAACAGTTTAATAAAGAGATAAAGTAAACAAATAAACAATTATACACATAACCAAATAAAGTTAGTTTTAAGGTTAGAATCCTCGAAATCCCCAGCGGAGTCGCCATTTCTGTTTTTATCGAAAATATCTTTTTTTATATAATTTTCGACTTTTAAAGTCGCCACTTAAATTTTTAAGAAAAAATAAGAAAAAACTATTGTTTTCAAATAACTTAACAGAGAAAATTACTTGAAAACAAAAATAGGGGTTCGGGGATTCAAATTAATATTTTAGGAAGGTGTTAGGCACCTAAAACATCCGTCTAAAACTGTTTTCCAGCAACTAACATAGTTTGGCTAAAAATTTGTTTTTAACTTGACTTGAAAAAATATTTAGAAGTAGAGAGTTAAAATACTAACTTTTTTTTAGGTCATTTCATTTTTGCAAAATTATTTTAATTTTGAGTCGATAAAACATTTTACGGCATTTGCGGGGATTCGGATTTTATAACTTTAAAACTAACGACAAATAAACAAGGCAAATAATTCAAAGCATGTAAAGAGAGATAGGGAGAGAGATATTGGGTCCAACTCCGGGTTCTGTTCGCCTTGACCGGAAATTTGGACCCGCCTGCTTTTGGGTTTTTGACCCATTTTCTTATTGGGTTTTGACCCATTTTGTACCTGTCCTAAACTAATTACCAAAAAGTAAATACAAAAAAGAAATAGAACAAGGGCTTAGGCCCAAAAATAACAAAATAAAATAAGATATAAGTAAATAAAGTGGGCCTCGTGGCCGGCTTCTTCATCTCTTCTATTTTTGTGTCCTTTGCTTTGGGATATGTACGTCAGTTTCCATGGCTTGCCTCGACAAAAGGAATTGAGAGTCTTTACGACTCTCCCGAAATGCGAGGAGGTGAATATAGTGATCCAAAAGGATCCGGATGAATTTTCACATGCACAAAAGGGTAATAGAGTGAGTACTAAATCGCGATTCAAAGTGAGAAAATATCGAGTAAAGGAAACATATATGTCATCATACTTGAATTATAAACACTATAAGGAGACTGGGAAGTCTTAAGATAATCCAAGAGCAATAGTCAAGACCAAACAAATACAAAACCTCAAAAACAAATGAAATGACACCTCATCCTAAAATTTCCCAAAATTAAAATAAAATAAAATAAAACCAAGTAGATGAATAGATGACTTTTAAGGAATCACGCATGTTTAGCAGTAATCCAACAGTAAGTGTTAAAAGAGTAAACACTTTGGCAGTAGTTATCAACAAAATGCAAATGGGTCGACAGTATCCTAGCCAGCTTCTCCTAACAAGAATGAATATCACCAAACTAAAAAAAAATATAGGAGGTTAAGAAGAACCAAAAAAAACCACAAGCGGTCGGAGATAACTAAAAGTCAATTTAATAACACAGTTATACACATAGCCAGTGATTTATTCCTAACCAATAATAATCTCAAAAGAGCTATATATAAAAAGTGTGTATTGTACTAAACATTAAGGTGGATTATATGACATTAAAGTGAAGTTTAAAGCTTTGTACTAAACATTACCACAAGAAAACAACACTAAAACAATAAGACGAGAATAAGAGACCAACTTTCATATTCTTTCAAAAATAGTTCAAATGAGAAAAGAGGTAAGAAAGATCATGCTTCAACACTAAAAATTTTAATACAAAGAGCTTCTAAACAAAGAAGGTTAAAAAAAAATAAACCCATACTTAGACTAGATGCGCAAATGAATAAAGCTAAGTCTAGACGAGAGGAGAGATTGACGACCGAGGAGAACAAGACATTACAGTAAGCTTAGCATGATTATCTATATATAAGAATTGAAGAATATTGTCCTAACGCATATAAAATTTTAATAAAACAAGAGAAAATATGCTAATTCAGGCAAGTGAATCAACACAGAAGCTTCACGAAGTCTAACTCAAACACACCATCCTAACATAATAAACAGACTTTATATCTACATTGGGTTATAGTAAGCACCAAAGAGCAATCATATTTCCCCAACAATGACTAGTAGGCATGAACAAAGACTTAAAACATGTTTCTCGTAACTATAATGGTTCAACTTTGAAGCTTAACAAGTAACTTACCAAATATTTCAACCACAACTCTCAACAGAAGACTCAGTTAACCAAAAAAAAAACAGAATCAACTTTTTTTAAATATGCGAAATATCCCAACAATGATCATCTCAGACGAGATACAACATCAGAAAAACTAATAAAGGACAACCATTCATCATGTTTAGATAATCAAACTCGATAAAAATCGACAATCACAACTAAAGATATCACCTCAAAATAAGCCAAGGTGAGGAAAAACATCAGAAGAAAGAAAAAAGAAGGATGAAGGAAGTTACCTTTTCCGGACAGCGAACTAAGGACTGTGACGAGGCGAGCAGATGAACGACAATCCTCACCACGCGAGCGTCAACACAGGTAGCAAACAGGATGTCCCAAATGGAGTTCAAATCACAGAAAAAGCTTGAAGGAACTGAAAGCAAAATGAGTCGGAAATGCAATAATCCTACCGAAAGCGAAACTTCTCTGCTAGGAAAAACTTTCCAACCAAAGTTTCCAAAAGTTTCTAACTCCCTGTCCTGAAAATGCCTTTGAATGTGTATGTATTAGCTATAAAAAGTCTCTCTCTCTCTCTGTACGCTTTGCTAAACAAAAAAAAATCTGTTTTTGTAAAGCAAATCCTAAACCAAAAAATTTCTTCTCCAAAAAATAAATCCCCCCAAAACGATGAATGAAAGAGAATATATATAGGAGGAAGGTTAGGGTTTTTAATTTCTTGTGAAATCCCCAATCGACCCCCCAATCCACTCAACATTTGAAAATTAAAAAAAAACTATACCAAAACGAAATCAACAACTTTTCTTCTGAAATTTCAGCTTATTCCCCAAAAGGGAATAACGAAATCAACGTCTAAGAATAACTCACTCGTCCTTGGCAGGCGATGTGGATCAATCCCATAGCCCCAAGGACGATTTGGCGTGCCTTGTGCTGCGGAGATCGTACGAACTGCAGGAGACGTTGGAGGAAACGACAAAGGTAGCCGCGTACGAGTCCTGCGTTGCCTCTCTTCCCACTACGCTATTGCTGTTCACGCGTCTGGAATCATTGTTGCCACGCAAAATGGGTTTTGCATCGCGTGGATGGGGTTGGGTTCGCGTACTGCTTTGGCATTGAGAAGGAGAAACATGCGCATGGGCGCGTTTTCTGGGAATTTCGGTCGATGCCTTGTTCTTCTGGGTTGCTTTGCGTAAAGAAGAGAAAGAAAAAGTAGAGGGTCAATTAGGTATTGGATTGGGTCAGAAATGGGGTCGATTTGCTGGCAGGCCTCTTTGGATTTAAATTGGTGGGCCGAGAATTTGGAGTGTACAAGGGCCGACTTTAGGGAAATGTTGGGAGGGGATTTGGATTCAATTAGTGTACTGGGGAGGGTCGGGTATCAAGGGAAATGGCTGGGAATGATTTTGGAATTGGGTTGGGCCAAAATTTGGTGAGATAAATGAGTGGATTTTAATTGTGGTTGTAAAATTAGAGTGTTGGGTCAAACTTTATATCAGGAAGTAGCCCAAAATTCATTCTTTCCAAATGTATCAAAAATATTTGGTAACTAGATAAGATGAATTAATATAAATTAATTAAACAAGCTTCTTAATTTAACGAAATAAAATAATCGACGTAATCAAGGTAAACCATTATATAACTAAACTAATTAGTAAAATAGTTAAACAAAATAAAATTTTGTGAGACGAATTTCGAATAATCATAAAATATATTGGTTATATACATAATTATATAGGTCCCATGTAATATCTAAAAAATATAAGAAATGGCAAAACTATTCAAAATAACATAAACTTTATATTTTCTTAAATTTATAAAACTAATTGTTTTAAAATGTTTGGGAAATAAGAAGCTCGCTAATTAATTTATGTCGGGGAGGGTCAAAATTAGGTGTCAACAATGGCCATTTTACTCACCTCTGTTTCTGGGAGCGGGTGCACTAGTAGATCATGGTGCATGCCCGTTTTGTTTATGAAATTGTGGTCGACTTGAACCACCCTTCTGTTGACCAGATTCATTCACAGTCTTAGCTTTATTGTTCCTGTACTCCTCTTTGTCCCTCAACTTCTTCTCTTCAACTTGTTGCACATAGACCATTAACCTTGAAATGTCCATGTCCCCAATCAACATTGAACCCTACCTTCTTTGCTTGAAGCACGACCCAAGCTAGTAACAAACAAGCTCATTTTGCTTCCTTCAGTCGGGTGAACTTTAACCCATACTCATGAACACTTAAGGAGTCCTATTTCAAAGTAAGGAAATCCCACACCTTTACTTCCTTCAGTTCTCGGGAAAGCAACACCCCAAGAAGGCTTCTTCATAGCAAGCCCAGCTCAGATGTGGTGCATCCTCATCTCTGCCCTCCTTCCATTGATCGAACCAAGTCTTAGCCACATTCTTTAGTTGATATGCGGGCAGTTAAACTCTCTCAGCATCTACCACATACATCACATCGAAGACCTTCTTCAACTCTTCCACAAAGTTTTCCAGATCCTCAATAGTGCTCGAACCGGTGAAGCAGGGAGGATTCATTCTTAGGAACATACGAATCCTCGAGGTGTCAGCCTCTTCTTGTCGAGCTCTTCTCTGTTGACCAATCTGTTTAGTCACTTCTTGGCTTAGCATCCGTATAGCATCACAGAACTCAGGATTGGTGACCTCTCCTTGAGGTTGCACGTTTTGTGCATTAGGTACCTCTGGTTTCTCAACATTCCTTCTGGCTCGTCGATCTCTGACTACTCTGGTGGAGGCCTGATGATCTGAAACACGTGCAGGCATGAATTAGGAGGGAAATTTTTAGATATAAAACTCTAACGCATGAAATGAGTATGAAAGAAATGAGGAATTCCAAAAAGTTGAAGCCTCATATGAAAGGTATATTACAACTCAACCAACAAGAATTTAACGGTTTTTCATCAAGAACTTCAATGTTCATCATTCAATCTACTCTAATTACACTGCATTACACATATTATTTTGTGGGTGGAAGAACCCATCACAGAAATATCTCACATACCTTAAAGGGATCACCCCCAACGAAGTTCACTCAACGATCTTGGCGAAATCTTGGTCTTTTCTCCTTTCTTCTTCTTCTTTTCTCTTTTTTCCCAAGCCCTAAGTGTATTCAACTTTTATATATCTGAATATAGGTTTAGTTTTACCCCTAATAAACCCTTAAAATAAATTAGGAAATAGTAGGGTGAAAAGACCATTTTACCCTTACAAAAATCCGGATTGGACTTTCCTTAGTCCAACAGCCCAGCTTCTAAAAGCCATACTCCCTCATACGGTATTGAAAATTCTCAAACTCGGCGGAGTTGGAAAGATCTCTTCAAGGGCTTTCCAACCATATAATGAACTGCCCTAACTCATCCTATGTTAGATTTTATGGCTATTTGAAAATGACCAAAAACCTACTTTTACGCCTAGGAAATTTTCCATATATCTCCTATTCTTTCAAAAAAGAACTATTGTTAGTTTCTTTGATTAATCCTAACTTTTTTTGTTTACGATATGTTACATTAGTTTAGTATGAGTGTGTCTCTGAAATTTCAGGCATAAGTTGGGGGGTGCTTATTCATTTTTCCTTCATTAAAGCTTTGTTGTTTATGTTTCTGCAAAGTTATTATTATAAGTATTTGTTAGTATAGATTAAATAACACACGCTAATTGAGCATTCACGCAAGTTTTCTTCACTGAAATTGTTCTTCATCACTATGGTATGTTAATATTTTAAAAAGGGAAAATGTACAAGTACCCCCAGACTATGACTGAAATCAATTGCGTGGAGTCAAAAAGTGTGCCACTTAAGACAAAAGGTGTATAAAATTACAAAAAAACTTAGTTAAGGTGTGCATTTTCCCTTATAGTTTTATGTAATATTTTCTCTTTCAAGTATATATAATAAGTTGAATCACTGTTCCATATGATATATTCTTTCTTTAATTTTTCATTTTAATAACTGCGAATGTTACATTTAAATGGGGACTTTAAAATTATATGTGTAAAGCAAATGAAGGGCTGAACTTTTTGCACAATATAATTAGAATATATGTTCACTTTTTTCAATCTTTTTATTTATCCCTTCACCAAAGATTATTTATTAGAAAATATAATATCTTCATCCTGATGCTCATTTGATTCCCCAAAATATCAAATAGTAACACTTCTTGGAAGCAAAAGGATAAATCATAAAATCAAATTAAAATATGATTGATTGAAGGATAAAGGAAAAATTTACAAGTACCAGACTATGACTGAAATCTCAGAGACACATCTTAATTAAACTAAGGTCCTATTACCCCCTGAACCTATTTTTTTGTAATTTTGTGTACATTTTTGGCTTATGTAGAATTCAAATATCTCACAGACGTATCAATTGTGTGGAGTCATGGAGTGTGCTACGTATGACAAAAGGTGTACAAAATTACCAACAAAAAAGTTCAGGGGGGTAAAAGGACTTTATTTTAGTTAAGCTATGTCTTCTGAATTTCGGTCATTGTCTAGGGGGTATTTGTGCTTTGTCCCAATGATAATTGATAAGATGATATAATTATCATCTTCTTTTACATCATTAATGTTTTTTACTGTCTATTCTTGTATGCAAGATTATATAATATTTTAGTTTTAGTTTTAGTGACTCATGATGTTTTATGTATTATTTTATAAATTTTGCAATATTAAATTTACGCGTGAGGCGCCTGTATTTTACTAGTATATACATAAGAGAACCCTCAACCTGGTGATGTGACGCCACCACAAGCAAGGATTCCCTTTTTATTTATTTATTCCCAAAACTAGAGTCCCCATTGTAACATCTCGGATTGTAGATAAACTAAGGTTAAGCTAAGAAAAAAACAAGAAAGATCAAATTTGGAAATAAGTAAGGAAATCTGGAAAATTCAAGATATCAAAAGTAAGTTTTTGTCATTTTCAAAAGGTTATAACTACCAGCTCAAGAAGAATTTGGGTGAGTTCTTTATATGGATGGAAATCTCATTGGAAGATCTTTCCAATAACGCCAAGTTTACGAATATCTGAGGTGGTATGAGTGAGATATGACCTTCAGAAGATGGATTGTTGAGCAGGGAATGTTCCAAAACCAGATTTAGTATGGGTGTTTTGGTCTTTTCCTTAAGTCAATTAATTATTTCGTTTTGGAGTAATATGTTGGGGTCTAAACTGATCCCTATCAGTTTACGCACTTGGAAAATAGACTAGGATTTTGAAAGCAAGGAGAAAAGAGAGAAGGAAAAAGAAGACACAAGAACACCAACTTTAGCTTCATGGATTTTCATCGGGGGTGATCCCTAACAAGGTATGTGGGCTCTTTTGTGTTGGGTTACTTTACCCACACACGAATTTCATCCAAATCAGTTAAGTTCATGAATTAACTCATATTAGAGGTTGGGATCTTGAAAGAAAGTTTGACGTTCTTATTGATTGGTTTGTTTTTTATCAATGTTAGTGGTAATCCATGTTTTATGACTATTTTTGGGTCTAAATCATCGGGTAATAAGTTAATTAGGTATACTAAGTGTTTGGGGTGGGATCCATGGGATTTTGGAAAGGTTTAGCGATGAAAAACGAAGAAGAAAGTCGGAAAAACCATTGGGGGAATGCTAGGGAGCCGCGCCTCCAAAGTCCCTCAGGACAGAGTCTGTCTGTCAGGCTATGGCGCGCCGCGCATCTCAGAGCACCTGAGGACAGCCACTGTCCGTCAGCCTATAGTGTTTCGAGCCTCTCAGACCGCCAGGACCCCCTGGAAACCTAGTTCTTTCCCTATTATTTCGTACTAGTTCCTAAATGATGTACCCCTCATTCCTAGTTGTTTTCAACACTCTAAGGTACATATAAACATCAAAAATCATCCATAAATACGAGATCATGATCCTTGAATCTATAATTCAATTCAAGGAATGTTAAGATCAAAGTCAATGAAGTTAAGAGCCAAGTCTAGAAGTTAAGAAGCAAGTCAAAGTAAAGTTATAAGTTCTCTAAAGTCTTTCACAAATATTTTCACTTTGTTTTATAGACTTAAAGTTCAAAGTAAAGTAAAGAGTTGAGTTCATATCTCAAAATCTATAAGGGAACTAAGTATTCCCTAAGAGTTAAAGTTTCAAGTTAAGTAAAGAGCAAGAGTTGAGTTCATTTCTCAAAAAGATACAAGGGAACTAAGTATTCCCTAAGAGTTAAAGTTTCAACTTAAGTAAAGATCAAGAGTTGAGTTCATTTTTCAAAAAGATATAAGGGAACTAAGTATTCCCTAGAGTTTTACAAATGTTTCACATTTGAGTAAAGAGGGGAACTAGAAGTTCCAGTATAGTTTTGATAGAAGATAATTGTTAGGGTTAAACAAATATTGAAGGGGAGATATGTGGTTAGTTTGGTTAGATTGAATGAACGGCGGAGATTAAAATGATCTAATGGGTTGGGTTTTGGATTGGCTTGTTGGGCCTCAAACTGGATAAATTCAGGGGTTGAAATTGAGTGTGAATTTGGGCTAAAATTTTTGAGCATTTAGGACGAAATGACAGATATATACCGCTGATAGTTATAATTATCAATAAATAGCTCAACATTAATTAGCATTTAACATACAAATAAAAAATAGCATAACTTACATAAATCTCATAGTATAAAGTGTAAATTACATCATATCCCTACCTTTTTTAATTACAATAATCCTTTAAAATTTGTACCTTTCGTATAATAATTGACCATCTGGATACATTAATTCAGCATCCGGATACATAACCTCTAATACAAGAAAAATCTTTATTTTGCGCTAAAAAGGGGATAAAATCTGAAAATTAATTAAACCCTATAGATTACGCTTATGTTTCTTCTTACTCATAATCATACAGAGGCAAATCCTAATAGAACGAAGAAATTTAAATTTTCAAATTGCTCCCCCATTCAATGAAGAAATGATTTGATTAACAAAACTATGTCGGTTAAAGTTATTTCCCAACAAAAGAATGAATGATCTAAGTCTACTAAAAGAACGTACTTCTTAGGGTAGGTGGTGGTATGGGCCGTTATCTATCCATTGCACTAAGTAGACCTTCCTAAAGCGGAGTCTTGGTGTGTTTTATATGAAGTGTATGAACTAAGTCTCCTAAAAGAACGTACTACTTAGGGTAGATGGTGGTATGAGACGCTATCTATCCATTGCACTAAGTATACCTTCCGAAGGGGAGTTTTGGTGTGTTCTATATGAATTATATGAATGAGTTATCATGTGTTGAAAATGAAGTTAGATGATTTAAGGTCTAATGTTAAAGAAGCAAGTTAAAGTTAAGTTTTATGCAATGAAGCTATGAATGACTAATGTAGAGTGCTTAATCCAAGGGAATCCTCAAGGAGCACTAAGTGGGAGTAGTAGTATGGGATGCTAGTCTCACATTGAACTTAGTGCAACATATAAGTCTTATTGGAGAAGGATACTTACATGAAGTCCTTAATATATGAATGTCCTTAAAATGTCTAGCCAGGAGTGTGGACTTGTTTCCCGAGCGAGGTAAGCCTATGGTTGGTAGTCTTAAGGATCGCTTTGCTGTGTCTTGAAGGAGGTGTATGGGCGGTCCCTTCTTGTCTTACCTTAGGGAGTCTCAGGATAACTTGGTTAGGAAAACCTCAAAGGAAATGAGTTCACTATGCTTAGAATGAAATGCTCACTGTAATGTTTCACTATGTTTCAGTGTTTCACTGTAAAAGGACTTGAGTTACTCTAAAGTTATCTTTTGGTTCTAAAATTATGAGAGTTTTATTTTATATGATAAATGATGATTCTTATATTATTTTAACTCAAAAATCATGAAGGTTTTACTTATTTGGCATGAAAGCTTATTTATACTAAAATGTCCCTTTTTACATATTTTTGCATATGCCATACTTAGTACATTATTTTGTACTAACCACATACATTTCTATACTTAATAAGTATAGATTGGAGGCAAGTTGAAGACTAGAAGGCAAAGCTTGGGAATTGATTCTCTCAAGACTAAGTATGTTCTCATATATTCGAGGACATAGTTCTATTTCCTAGATTCTAGAATTAAGGCTTATTATGTATTTTCATTTAATATAAAGGGCCGTGTCCCTAAGATATTTATGACGTGTCTTTAAGTTGGCTTGTGATGACGAGATCACTCCTTAGATTTTATGAAAGGTGTTTCCTTTTTATTAATTTATTCGTGAAAAGTTTTAATTTCGCACTACTTTTCACGTCTTATGTACTTAATGATAGCTAAGTGTGACGTCCCGCCACAATTCCATCCTGATTTCGCGTCTGGATAGGGGCAGAACGTTCTAGAGTTGTGAGGAGGACTCTAGAACCTTTTGGAAGTCAGAAGAAGGCTAAGGAAGGTCCCAAAGCATTGTAGAATTCTCTAAAAAAGGGACCAAAGTGTAAATATTTTAGGGACTTGTAAAATAAATATTAATTGAACTTTAGTCCCTAGGAAGTAGTATAAATAGAGGTGCCCCTCATTTTGCAAGGCATCACCAAGCAAGTTGTAAATCATTCTCCAAGCATAATATAAAGCCTTCTTCAAAAGCTCTCTTTCGTTCTCTCTAAGTCCTTTTCAAGCATTCTCTTAGCGTTCCAAGTCTTAAAAGCTTGCTTGAGCTTACAAGACCTTGAAAGATTAGTGAGTAAGTTTTCAAGGGCCGCATGGACCTTTAGCAAATACTCTAAGTCCGTGACAACATGGTATCAGAGCCAAGTTTGATACTAAGGGAATGACTATCGAAGGAGACGTAAATGTCGCTAACACCACCAACGTCCATATAGATGGTGGAAAGAAGAATCAAAAGGGGAAGAAACATTAAAAGGGTAATGAGGAGGTGTTGCCCGATCCCACACCTAGCGAGGCGCTAATATCTCATCCACCCTCGACCACCGAAGCAAGTGTCGATGAATTGGGCGAAGACGCCATACACGTCACCGCTGGAGAAGAATGTGTAGCAAGGGTGGAAGTGGAAAGGCAGGCCGTGGAGATATCAGGCCGGCGCATGATGTGGCCGACGGCAAGTTAAGACCCATGAGGACTTCACCCTTGAGGATACCCAGAACATCCGTAAGGAGTTGGAGGGTCGCCAGCGGGCTGAGTTCGAGATAAAGGAGGCCATCACTTCCTTGGAGTGTCGCCTTATAGACGTGCTTAGCACAATCGAGACGCTGAAGGCCGAAGTGAAAACACTCAAGGAAAGCGTGGAGCTTGGAGGATCTACATCACGCGACCTTGATTGGGAGGCCAGGGTCGAGGCTCCCAAGCCACCCATATTCAAGGATATCTGTGACGCTCAAGAGGTGAAAATATTTCTATGGCACTTGGAGAATTACTTCAAGTGTAGTCGGGTGAGAAGCGACGAAAATAAGATCAACATTGTCATGTTGTATCTGTCCGAGATGGCTATGCTATGGTGGAGGCGCAAAGAGGCTTAGATTGGGAAGGGAACGTGCAGCACCAACACGTGGGAGCAATTCCACGAAGAATTCAAGAAATCCTTCTTCCCTAACAACATCGTGTACGAGGTTAAGCGCAAGTTCCGGGAATTGAAGCAAATGGGAAGCATTCAGGCGTATGTGAAAGAGTTCAAAACTCTAACGCTTCAAATTCCCAACCTCACAGACGAGGACATGCTGTTCCACTTCATGGACGGACTGCAGAATTGGGCCAAGACGGAGTTGGAGCGGCGACAGGTCAAGACCATAGACGAAGTCATCACACAAGTCGAGTCCTTGACGGACTTCAAGCATGAACGGCATGACAAGGCGAAGGGCAGGGATGCAAGAAGTAGTCATGCCAAAGTGGGGGAGATCGTGGCCGAGGCAAAGAGCAGCAGGCACACCCCAAGCAGCACGACCCCCATAAGCCGGACAACAAGTGATTTGTCCGCCAGAATTACACAGAGAAGTGGGTGATGTCCAACAAAGGAGATATCTGCTACATATGTGGTGGACCTCATGGCTATTCCAGGTGCCCCGAGATGAAGAACCTTGGTGCCATCCTACGCGAGTGGAAAGAGAAGGACGTACAGGAGCAAGGACAAGACACGGGCACGATGTAAATGGGCATGGTAGGATTATGCGGTGCTATAGCCAAGCAGACAGAGAAATCGAGAGACTTCAGCACGCAGTACGTAGACATCTCTATAAATGGACGACCAGCTCGTTCCATGGTAGACTCCGAGGCTAAAGCAAACATCATGACCAAGACGGCGGCAGAGAGGTTAGGGCTGAACTACATGCCAAGCAACACCAGCCTCAAGATGGTTAATTCCCCACCGACTCCCGTATGTGGGGTCGCCCAAGGAGTGAACATCACGTTGGGAAAGTGGCAAGGTAAGACAAACTTTACCGTCCCTCTTTTAGATATCTTTGATATCATTCTTGGACAGGAGTTCTTCCAGCGATGACATACGATGATCGACCCCTACCTCCAACAACTCATGGTGATATATCGGGAAGGTTCGTGCATGGTACCTCTAGTCAAGGTACCGAAGAAGGAAGGACACACCCACCTGTCGGCCATGCAGATCATGAAGGGCCTGAATAAAGGAGAGTCGACGTTTCTAGCTACCATTGTAAGTTCAGGATAATATAATGGTACTATAGAGTCCTTGCCACGGATCATAGAGAAGGTCCTTGAAGAAAACAAGGACGTGATGTCGGACGAGCTGCCAAAGACTCTACCTTCGAGGCGCGAGGTAGATCACAGGATAGAGTTGGAGGTCGGATCCAAGCCACCCGCACATGCACCTTAACGTATGGCTCCACCCAAGTTATAGGAGATAAGAAAGCACTTGAAGGAGCTCCTCGATGCCGATCACATCCGTCCATCCAAGGCCCCTTATGGCGCACCAGTGTTGTTCCAAAAGAAGAAAGACGGGTCATTGCGCTTATGCATCGACTATCGGGCGCTCAATAAGGTAACAATAAAGAAAATAATATTATATCCCTCTAATTTCGGACTTGTTTGATAGAATTGGGCAGTCCAAATACTTCACCAAGATGGATCTCTGGAAAGTCTACTACCAAGTGTGCATCGCGGAGGGGGACGAGCCGAAGACAGCGTGCATGACCAGATATGGAGCATACAAGTGGTTGGTGATGCCATTTGGTTTAACCAACGCACCCGCCACCTTTTGCACGCTTATGAACAAGATATTTCATCCATGCTTGGACCAGTTCGTGGTTGTGTACTTGGATGACATAGTCATCTATAGCAGCACATTGGAGGAGCACGTGGAGCACTTGAGGAAAGTCTTCCACGTCTTACCGGAGAACCAGCTCTATGTCAAGCGGGAGAAGTGCGAGTTCGCCCAGCACGAGGTTCACTTCTTAGGACATATCATCAGTCAAGGCGAATTACGCATGGACGAGACAAAGATCCAGGTAATCCAGGAGTGGAAGGCACCCACAAAGATGACTGAGCTGAGATCCTTCCTTGGACTTGCCAACTACTATCATAGTTTCATCAGTGGCTACTCCGCTAAAGACGCTCCGCTAACCGAGTTGTTAAAGAAGAATAAACCATGGGTTTGGAGCGAGGAGTGCCAAAGAGCGTTCGAAGGTCTCAAGGCCGCAGTGACGGAAGAGCCGGTCTTGACGCTGCCCGACTTCTCCAAGATCTTGAAAATACATACGGATGCCTCAAATTTTGCCTTTGGGGGAGTTTTAATGCAATATAGACACCCAATAGCATTCGAGAGCCACAAACTAAACGAGGTCGAATGGCGATACACGGTGCAAGAAAAGGAAATGATGGCCATTGTGCATTGCCTACGCACGTGAAGACACTACTTACTAGGATCCAAGTTTGTGGTCAACACCGACAACGTGGCCACTAGATACTTCGAGTCACAAAAGAAGATCACCCCGAATCAAGCTAGATGGGAAGACTTTCTGGCCGAGTTCGACTACGTCTTGGAGTACAAGCCAAGAAGAGGCAACGTCGTGGCCGACGCACTAAATAGAAAGGCCGAGCTTGCTACCATCACTACAGGTCACTGTGACATTCAAGATGCAATCAAGGATGGCATGCAACACGATCCAGAGGCCAAGAAGCTGATGGAATTGGCTGTCCAAGGCAAAACCAGACGCTTTTGGGTAGAAGATGGCCTTTTTCTCACTACCGGTTGAATAGTCTATTGTGCCCAAGTTTGGATCTATCAGGAGGCGCATCACTAAGGAAAGCCACGATACACTGTGGGCTGGGCATCCAGGGCAGCGATGTACGAGGGCGCTGATCGAGGCTATTTACTTCTGGCCATGCATGCGGGACGACATCGAGTGCTATGTGAAGACTTGTCTGGTGTGCCAATAAGACAAGGTGGAACAAAGGCAACCGGGAGGGTTACTAGAGCCACTACCCATAGCAGAACTCCCAAGGGAGAGCATGACTATGGACTTTATCACTTCCTTAGCGAAGTCCGACGGGTTTGGTACGATCATGGCCGTGGTGGACAGGTTTTTAAAGTATGCTACCTTCATGCCCGGCATAGCCGGTTGCACCGTGAAGGAGGCTACTCGATTATTCTTCAAGAACGTGGTGAAATATTGGGGGCTGCCGAGATATGTCATTAGCGACCGAGGCCCTCGCTTTACCGGGAACTTTTAGAGAGAGTTGTTCGAGATACTTGGCATAAAGCTTCACTTCTCCACAAGTTTCCACCCGCAGACCGGCAGCTAGACCGAATGCGTCAACACCCTATTGGAGTGCTATCTAAGGCACTATATTAGTGCGCATCAGAAGGATTGGGACAGACTCCTAGACATGGCGCAGTTTTCCTATAATTTGCAGAGGAGTGAGTCCACCGGGCGCACACCATTTGAA
The DNA here is from genome assembly GCA_016801875.1 of Solanum sitiens. Lineage (NCBI taxonomy): Eukaryota > Viridiplantae > Streptophyta > Magnoliopsida > Solanales > Solanaceae > Solanum > Solanum sitiens. The sequence continues at coordinate 3,149,905 of JABWTJ010000049.1, read as the reverse complement.
TTGGCGACAGGACAACAACCCCAAACTCCGCATTCATTGCCGGTTGCTTTTGAGAGCCTACCATCTTGCCAAGGGATGGGAGGAGCAGCTTGACACTGCCAAGTCCTATTTGGACAAGGCAGCCAAAAGGATGAAGAAGTTCGCCGACCACAAACGTCGTCCCACAGACTATAAAGAAGACGACATGGTCTTGGTGAAATTCAACCCAAGACAATTCAAGGCACTAAGAGGCGTCAATCAAAACATAGTGCGCAAATATGAGGGTTCGTTTAAGATCGTTGCCAAGGTGGGCAAGATCTCGTACAAGTTGGAGTTACCTCCACACTTCAAGATACATCCGGTGTTTCATGTCAGCGTCCTCAAGCTGTACCATGAGGACAAGGAAGATCCTAGCCGAAATCGAGCACAACGAGCACCCATTACTGTCACCGCCTTGCACGACCGGGAGATTGAGGCTATTATAGATTATCAAGCCAAACGGAAGCGAGGTCAACAAGCCAGCACCATGTTCCTGGTGCATTGGAAGGGACAAACTCCAGAGGAGGCCACATGGGAGAAGTATGAAGACTTGTCGTAATTCAAGGATAAAGTCCAGAAGTTTTTGCAGCAATGCGCCACGATCGTCGCATCATCAGGTGGGGCAGCGTGTGACGTCCCACCATAATTTCAGCCTGATTCCGCTGTTCGGATAGGGGCAGAACGTTCTATAGTTATGCGGATGACTCTAGAACCTTTTGGAAGTCACAAGAAGGCTAGGGAAGGTCCCAAAGAATTGTAGAATTCTTTAGAAAAAGGACCAAAGTGTAAATATTTTAGGTACTTATAAAGTAAATATTAATTGCACTTTAGTCCTAGAAAGTAGTATGAATAGAGGTGCCCCTCATTTTGCAAGGCATCACCAAGCAAATTGTAAAGCATTCTCCAAGCATAATACAAAGTCTTCTTCAAAAGGTCTCTTTTGTTCTCTCTAAGTCCTTTTCAAGCATTCTCTTAGCGTTCCAAGTCTTAAAGGCTTCCTTGAGCTTACAAGACCTTGAAAGATTAGTGAGTAAGTTGTCGAGGGCCGCACAGACCTTTAGTAAATACTCTAAGTCTGTGACATAAGGCTTGTACAAGACCTCCGAAAGGTCAAGTACGCAATTGTTCCAACCTATGGGTGCTCCCTTCTTCTAGGGGGTACTTTTGGGTCGTTACACTATGTAATTGATACATTTGGTATAAATTTGAATTTACATATCATATCTAAAAAATTAGTGCATGATATATTACTATTTATGTATCTCGTTTAAATTGATAAGTATTGTATTGTTTGTCTCGAAAGATATGTATAACTTATAGAATATATCATTTTGTAGTTAATAACTATGTATCTGATACAATAAGGTTATGAAAGAAGGATGTCTCCAAGCTGAAATAAAGTGTATTTATAAATGTGTGATGATAAATAAGAATTAATTTACCAATTAGATACATGAACAAACACAATCCATTAAGAAAATCTGATTATGAAAAACACTAGAGAATAGAGGAAAATATTACACTGTATGAAATTTTGGTGAAATTGAAACTAAAATTATTATGAGACGATGGGAAGATTGAATAAGTGAGATAATAAAGGGAATTATGGGGAGAAAAGTGTGTATATAAGTAATTTATCCTAAAAATAAGCACAAAATGGCTCAAATTAATAATTGATGTTCTAATAGTGTTTTTCCTTGTATAACTAATCATCACTAACAACAAAAATAACGGAACCATAAAAAATTATGTATACAATACGTAACTGCTAAAAACGTAAATTATGTACTTTCATATTCAGACAAATTTCTATCATTCAATTTGGACCAAAAATTTTAAAAGTCTTCTTTCTTTCTTAAATCGAGTCAAACTACCTCACATAAAATAGGACGGATGGAGTACTTTTTTGTCATTGGATAAACTACTTAAGCACTAAGGGGGCGTTTGGTAGACCGCATTAGAAGAAATAATTCATGTATTAGATAAGATATTATATAGTACTATGTTTGGTAGGAATTTGGGCATATGTATTAACTAATCCATGAATTAGTTATACTCCTCCTACATGGTATTATAGGATGTATTACTAATACCTTCAATTTGGAGGTATTAGTAATACATATGATCTAATACCATGTGATAAGTCTATTTAAAGACAAAAACATCTCTCAAGCATTTTAATTATTTTGTGTATTTTCTTGATTTTATGATTTATAATTGTATCAGTAAGTTTATTTAAATAAATTAGCTTACAAATTATTTAGAGAGAGTTGTTTTGTTACTGAATAAATCCAATACAAATCAATACAAATTTGAAATGTGAGTATATGATGTTTGTGATCTTAATTAAATGTGTGTGTGTATATATATATATACATACATACATACATACATGTGGTTTTCTAATTATTTGTATTTTAAAAAACTTAAAACATACATACATGTTAAAACTACAACTTGCAAATTTTATGCGTAAATGTAGATCTTTTGTTTTCAATTTTACCATTGTTAACCATCTTTTCGATTTTAAAGTAGATGGTTTATCTTGTATAAATTGAAAAATGACATTTTTTGAGTGATCAATTTATTAAGATGACAATTATTCATCCTCAAATAATTCAAGTGAAAAAATAGCAAACATGATAACAAAATTGTTCTTCTCAAACCTAGTTAGAAGGCCATAAAAAATAATTTTGTTCGGTAATTATCTACCTTGACCCAATCACCTAATAATTCAAGGGTATAATTGGAAAGAAGCTTTTTATAGAGTTTTAATCCAAACACAAGATGAGATGAGAAATAATGAACCAAATACTTGATAAACATAAACTTTGCATTACTAATTTCTCCAAAGAAGCTTTTTGTAGAGTTTTAATCCAAACACAAGATGAGATGGGAAATAATGAACCAAATACTTGATAAAAATAAATCCTACATTATTAATTGGAAAAATTATTTGGATAAGTGTCTTTTAATAGATAATTACTTATTATAGCAATTATTTTTATTACCATCTATAGCAATATTATGTTAAATCTGCAATATGTATTAAAAGTGAATTAAATATGCAATATATATGTATTATAACTGTTTTTAAAAATATCTTATGTTTGTTTGATAAGAAGTTGACACATTGTATTATAAGTGTATTAAAATGTGTGATAATGTTATCATCCATCAATAAAACTTGTTTTATATGTGAATAATAAATTGTTCTTTGTAATATAAATTAAAAGTGTATTATAAATGTATTAAACGTGATCAAGTGAAAAAAATGTTATTGCTATAAATGATAAATATTTTAATTTATAGTATATTTATTTAAGTTTTCCGTATTAATTTTTGTACCAAACGACCGGTGTATCTCATGGTAATGGCTTCAAAATAGGTTATTAATAGAAGCAGGAAAGTATTGTCATGGTCAAAGAGAATTTCAACTATTCATAACGGAAAATGTCATATTTACCGTTGTATTCTCATAAAAAACAATTATATTTGCTATTCGTTATATTTTTTATCATATATTTGCCCCTGTAGTCAAATTTAAGCCACATATTTTCACTTAGAAAGTTAAGTCTCAAATTTCTACTTTTATCATCCCATGTGGTGTCTACTTAACACACCTACAATGTTATAGTATTTATACTACATGTATCCTATTTAAAATTTTCTTCTAATTTAATTATTTATCACATAATAAAATTCAACTCCTAATATTTCGTTACGATTTTCTCACGAGAAAATAACAATTGTCAATGGTGCCCTTCTAAAAGAGGAAAATTTAAATCCTCCATAATGCTGCCAATTCTCCCCTTTGGAGAGTATTCTCTTCCTTAAATTTGTGTTGCTCATCATAAGTTTATTTTAATTCAAAAATGATATAAATCATCTCACAAACTTAATTATGTATTATAGATAGGGATGACCAAAGTGGGCATGTTGCTTAATCCATAATAAAACCCTTGTTTTTTGCTATAAATATCAATCGTTATTTTCTCTTGGGGAAGTGAAAATGAAAGAGTATTAGGAATGGGTTATGGGGTAGATGGATGGGTATAATATCGGGTTAGCTATAATAATTAAATTGAAAGAAAATTTTAAGTGGAGTAAATGTATATATCTATATAGGCGTGCCACGCAAGATTATAAAAGTGGAATGATCCATAAAAATGGAAGCATAAGACTTAACTGTTCAAATATAAAGATGTGCATAAACTTGGATAGCAAATACAAATATGACCAAAACTATGACCATTTTCCATATTTATACAAAGTCAAAAACAACTTCAATTAAATTTATGACCAAACTCAACCTCAATTTTTGAATAGTATTTCTTAAAAAAAAGAATCTACAATGAACCATAAACAAAACACTCATAATTTTGGGTGTATTTGATATGAAGGAAAATGTTTTTTTGAAAAACAAGTGGATTAGAACTTATTTTCTCATATTTGGTTAGTAAATATTTTTTTATAAAATATTTTTTATTTTTGACTTGAGACTAAAAGATACTCTTTAAGAAAAAAATTATGATTCAAAAATCAACCCTAATAATTGATCCACGACCAGACCTTGACACTAAAAGTAGGATAAAAACAATAATTGTTTCAAAATTCAACCCTAAAAATTGACCCACGATCTGACCTAGAAAAAAATAATTTCATAGGATCATGGAGATGGCGTCTTTAGGGGATTGGTTGGGGGGGGGGGTTAGCGTAAAAAATAAAAATATTTAAATTTGAAATATTTTTTAAAATATTTTTTTTTCAAAAAAAAAGACACTGATGGCATGGGCGGGGGTGGAGTGGCATAAATTTCTTTTTTTTTTTAAATAAAGAATTACAGATATCTATTAAATATTTTTTAAAAAATAAAAATAAAATTAACGAGATGGCCTGGTTGGGGTTGGGATCGGGGCGATGGGGTGGATGGCATAAATTTTTTATTATTTTTTTGCTAAAAAATTACAGATATCTAATGTTTTTTTAAAAAATAAAATAAAATTGACGAGATGGCTTTGATGGGGTTGGCATCGGGGCGATAGGTTGGAGTGGCATAATTTTTTTATTTTTTTTTTGATAAAAAGTTACAGATATCTTTTAAATACTTTTTAAAAATAAAAATAAAAATTGACGAGATGGCCTGAGTGGGGTCATCGGGGCGGGGGGGGGGGGGGGGGGAATTTCTCAAATACAATTTAAAAAAAAAAATAAAATTTAAAATATATTTTTCGGGAGTAATTTCTTTTGGTGTGGGATAGGGGTTAGATGAGATAAACATATCTTATGTCATAATTTTTTATTTGAAAGAGAAACCATCTTCATTAAATTTGAAAAATTAAATTATTTGAAAAATATTTTGAAACATTTAGACCAACAAAAGAGACTTTCAAGTCTAATGGATGGTTGGGCAAGAAAAGGAGAAAAGAGTAGTCGTAAAAGAGGGTGGTAGAAGAAAGAAAAGATGCCTGTCTAATTTTGAGTTCAATTTCGTTAGAATGATTTTACATAAAAGTTTATTCAATTCACCCTCAGAAACGCCAAAAAGTGTTGTGATTATATGAATGAATGTAGATCCATATTTTGCTCTTAATTCTCTCATATTCTGACACCCTTTTCTCTCTTGAAAAGATAAGGGGATGATGTCTTCACGTGATGTCCATAACTTGCTGCTAACTTGTTATTCGAGGTATGGCCTCTCTCTTTAATATATCTTGTTAAACGATTGACATCAGAATCCTACTACTACTATTATTATTATTATTATATTTATATTTACACCAACTCAAGAATTATTATATATTATCTCTACTTTCCTGCTCGTGGATTTTTTTTTTTTTTCAAAAATTTAATCTTTTTTTATACAGAGCTGCACGACAAATGAAGATCGAAGGTTATGCTAATTTTGGGATGACACCAAATAACTATGTTTGGAAAAGAAACAAGGAAGCAACTCACTTGTTTCTAGTAAACTCTCTCTCACTCTCTATTTATAGAGATTCGTAAACATACTGTGTCTATGAGCTTTGACTAGTGTGTTTTTAATGGTATCGATAAATCTCTTTAAGAGAAATCCAAGTTGTGGTCCATTCTTTGGGAATTTCAGACCTACCAGTTTATTATTCACTTCAGATTCAGATCAACTATAACAACAATTCACCTGAAACCTACTACTTTGTTATTGTCTCTCAAAGCTTGTCAAAGGTAATTTCTTTCAATGATTACTTTTCTTCTGCAAATTCAACTTTACAGGTTGTTAATCCAGCTAAAACAACTATTAGCTTACTCTGTGCTATGCATATATGTCTGCATCTTCTAGTTTCTTTTGTTATATAGTTAGTTATCTAGGGCTAATTTGTGGATCCGGAATTACCTAACTTACTCAGTTAAACTCTTTTTAGATTTTTTTTAAAACATATCATCCCTCCTGGTGAAGTGGGGTGAGATTGGGAGTGGATGGAAAATGTTAAGCTGCAAATAGTGATTTGATGTTTCATATTGATGAAAGGTAGAGCCTTTACGATAAATCATCCATGTGTTTGTTCTAGTTCTACGATGTTTGTTGATATAAAAAAGTTAAAACTTCTGTTATTATGACTTTGACAGTGCCGGATGTTTACAGTTCCTGTTTCAACTTTGTAGCTTCAATGTATAATGTTAATCATATGTTATTTTGTATGTTCTATTTAGATTTGAGTCGAAATGTCGTCTTCAAGACCTAGCCAATCTTCCACCACTTCATCAAGATCAAAGCACAGTGCTAGGATCGTTGCACAGACCTCTATAGATGCAAAGTTGCATGCAGACTTTGAGGAGTCAGGTGATTCCTTTGACTATTCAAGCTCAGTGAGGGTTACAAGTGTCGCTGGAGATGAGGAAAAACCAAAGTCAGACAAAGTTACCACCGCCTACCTTCATCAGATCCAAAAGGGCAAGTTTATCCAGCCATTTGGTTGTCTGTTAGCCCTGGATGAGAAAACATTAAAGGTCATAGCATTCAGTGAGAATGCCCCTGAAATGCTGACCATGGTTAGCCATGCTGTTCCAAGTGTTGGTGAGCATCCAGTTCTTGGCATCGGGACTGATATCAGAACCATCTTCACTGGTCCTAGTGGCGCAGCATTGCAGAAAGCCTTGGGGTTTGGGGAGGTTTCTCTGTTAAATCCTGTCCTTGTTCACTGCAAAAATTCTGGAAAGCCATTTTATGCAATTGTTCATAGGGTTACAGGTAGCTTAATCCTTGATTTTGAGCCTGTGAAGCCCTATGAAGTACCCATGACTGCTGCAGGGGCCCTGCAGTCATATAAACTAGCAGCCAAAGCCATTACTCGCTTGCAGTCCTTGCCCAGTGGCAGTATGGAAAGACTCTGTGACACAATGGTTCAGGAGGTTTTTGAACTCACAGGTTATGACAGGGTGATGGGATATAAGTTTCACGAGGATGATCATGGAGAGGTGGTGTCTGAGATCACAAAGCCTGGCCTTGAGCCTTACCTTGGTTTACATTATCCTGCTACAGATATTCCACAGGCTGCACGTTTTTTGTTTATGAAGAATAAGGTCCGAATGATTTGTGATTGCCGAGCAAAGCATGTGAAGGTAGTCCAAGATGAGAAGCTTCCATTTGACTTAACATTGTGCGGCTCTACTCTTAGGGCCCCTCACTACTGCCATTTACAGTATATGGAGAACATGAATTCAATTGCATCACTTGTAATGGCAGTTGTGGTCAATGACGGGGATGAAGAAGGAGAAAGCTCAGATTCTTCACAATCTCAAAAAAGAAAAAGGCTATGGGGCCTGGTTGTTTGCCACAACACGACCCCGAGGTTCGTCCCCTTTCCACTGAGGTATGCATGTGAGTTTCTTGCACAAGTCTTTGCCATACACGTTAACAAGGAACTGGAATTGGAAAATCAATTCCTTGAGAAAAATATTCTGCGTACTCAGACTCTCTTGTGTGATATGCTGATGCGAGATGCTCCCCTAGGTATCGTGTCACAGAGCCCCAACATTATGGATCTTGTCAAATGTGATGGTGCGGCTTTGCTCTATAAGAATAAGATACATCGATTAGGAATGAACCCAAGTGACTTTCAGCTGCAGGATATAGTATCATGGCTTTGTGAGTATCATACAGATTCCACAGGCTTGAGTACGGATAGCTTGTATGATGCTGGTTTTCCTGGGGCTCTTGCTCTTGGTGATGCAGTCTGTGGTATGGCGGCTGTGAGAATATCTGATAAGGACTGGCTGTTCTGGTTCAGGTCACACACTGCTGCTGAAGTTAGATGGGGTGGTGCAAAGCATGAACCTGGTGAGAAGGATGATGGCAAGAAAATGCATCCTAGGTCATCATTCAAAGCATTCCTGGAAGTTGTCAAGACAAGGAGTATACCCTGGAAGGATTATGAGATGGATGCAATCCACTCTTTGCAGCTCATACTAAGAAATGCTTTCAAGGATGCTGATGCTGTGAATTCAAATACCAATTCCATCTATAAGAAACTTAATGATCTAAAGATTGATGGAATGCAGGAACTAGAATCAGTGACAGCTGAAATGGTCCGCTTAATTGAAACAGCTTTAGTTCCTATATTAGCAGTTGATGTTGATGGGCAGGTTAATGGATGGAACACAAAAATTGCTGAATTAACTGGTCTTCCTGTTGATGAAGCAATTGGGAAACATCTTCTCACTCTCGTGGAGGATTCATCAGTTGATACCGTGAATAAGATGTTGGAATTAGCATTGCAGGGTACGTATCTTTGTGCACTCCCCCCTCTGTGTTATGTTGATGTTACGACTCTTTTCGTGAAGATTGATTTTCTACACTATTTAATTTTTTTGAATATTATTAATGATCTTTGTCTATCCATTCAGTTAAATGAATTATGTACTAAAAACGATTAATTTTCCACACTAATTAATTATTTTGAATGTTAGTAGTTCACATGATTTTTGTCCATCCATTCAGTTACATGAATTATGTACCAAAGATTTAACTGAATACACCATTCCTTTAACCAGGGAAAGAGGAAAAAAATGTAGAGTTTGAAATAAAAACACATGGGCCGTCGAGGGATTCTAGTCCAATCAGCTTAATCGTGAATGCATGTGCAAGCAAAGATGTTCGGGACAATGTTGTGGGTGTGTGTTTTATGGCTCATGATATAACTGGACAAAAAAGCATCATGGACAAGTTCACCCGAATCGAAGGTGACTATAGAGCGATTATCCAAAATCCTCACCCATTGATCCCACCAATATTTGGCACTGATCAATTTGGCTGGTGTTCTGAGTGGAACACTGCAATGACCAAGTTAACTGGATGGCGGCGTGATGATGTTATGGATAAAATGCTGTTAGGGGAGGTTTTTGGGACACAGGCAGCTTGCTGCCGTCTCAAGAATCAAGAAGCGTTTGTAAATTTCGGAGTTATACTAAACAATGCTATCACTGGTCAAGAATCTGAGAAAATTCCTTTTGGTTTCTTTGCACGTTACGGGAAATATGTGGAGTGCTTACTCTGTGTGAGCAAAAGGTTAGATAAAGAGGGTGCAGTCACGGGACTCTTTTGTTTCCTGCAACTTGCAAGCCATGAGTTGCAACAAGCTCTTCATGTTCAACGATTATCAGAACAAACTGCGTTGAAAAGATTGAAAGTATTAGCTTACATAAGGAGGCAAATTAGGAATCCTCTTTCTGGGATTATATTCTCTCGGAAGATGCTAGAGGGGACTAGCTTGGGCGAAGAGCAGAAAAGTATACTGCATACAAGTGCACAGTGTCAGCATCAGCTCAACAAAATTCTTGATGATACAGATCTTGATAGCATCATAGATGGGTACGCTACTCTCATTTTATCATATCTTATGTGTTTTAGTTTCAATACCCTGAGTTCCTTTGCGTTCATCCTTTTTTAGTTAAAACTTGATCAAGGTATGATGGTTTTGTAGTAACAGGTAAATGCTTGGATTTGATCTATGCAAGAATATTTTTTGCAGTAGAAGTGTTGTTCTTGGAATATAATTTTGTGCATTTGATATGATATTAAGTTTGCTTTGCTGGTTTATGGTTTTCTTGTCCAATATTTATTGTTTTTAGTTTTATGTTTATCACTTTAAATGATTTTCTACACTCTAATATTTTTGCTCTTCCTCGAATCTCTTACCAGTTATTTGGATCTGGAGATGCTCGAGTTTAAGCTGCATGAAGTATTGGTAGCATCTATAAGTCAAATCATGATGAAGAGCAATGGAAAGAATATAATGATCTCGAATGACATGGTTGAAGATCTTCTCAATGAAACTTTATACGGAGATAGTCCAAGGCTTCAACAAGTCCTTGCTAACTTTTTGTTAGTATCTGTGAACGCTACACCAAGTGGCGGCCAGCTTAGTATTTCAGGCAGGCTAACGAAAGATCGCATAGGAGAATCTGTTCAGCTTGCTCTCTTGGAATTCAGGTAAATCCATATGACAGAAAAATCAGAAGTTCTTTTTTTTTTTTTTTTACTTTGACCATATATCTACAGTCCAAGTTAGCATCTCCCGCAAAAACATAAAAGGTTGAGGGATGTCTACACAATCCATTGACATCTAAGCATTTCAAAATCCATCTTTAGGCTTCAAAACTAACCAGTATCTCTCTCAATACCTGTGATTGATATGTTATTTCTGTCAGTAATTTTTGTTTGATAGTGTATCTATTCTCTATCAAATTGGGAACGTAAAAGTTTTTCTTGAACTCAAATGTCTCAATGTGTTTGAAGTCCTTATATTGCCATAGCATTTGATCCTTGACAGTTCAAACTGCTACTTCTTTGTCTTCTCTCCATTTATTTTGTAAACATTGATTGCCAAATTGCTACTTTAATTAGAAAATAAATTCTAATTCTATATTTTTCACAATTTTTGATAAAATTGTTCTGTCGGCCTAAACATCCTTCACTCACTATTTTATCAGAGAGTCGAATATCTGAGTAGGACTTTTCAAATTCAAAGAGAAGTGTAATATGCTCTCCAACTGTTGTAAGCTTATTCCTAATTTATTCTTTGGACAAACGAAAAATCAACCTTCAGCGTTGAGGTGTTAATGTTGAATCTTCCATCTATGAACATAAAATAACCCCAGATAGCAATTAGAGTCTAGAGATTGATGAGACCAGCCTTAAAAACATTATGTAAAATTGAGGAAAACAAATGAAAATCATACTTCTCTCAGAAAGCTTTGAGTTGGCATATGTGGAATGGTCTTGTCCTCTATTTATTCAAGTGTGGTGATTGAGTTTTAAGGCTAAACGGATGAATTTAAATAATGACAAGAATCAGCGCCATATGTTACTTGTACATGGCTGACCAGGAGAACAACACTTACTATTGCAGGATAAGACATACAGGGGGTGGAGTACCAGAAGAATTGCTTAACCAAATGTTTGGTAGTGAAGCCGATGCATCTGAAGAAGGGATCAGCTTACTTGTCAGCAGAAAACTGGTCAAGCTGATGAATGGGGAAGTTCAGTACCTAAGAGAGGCTGGGCAATCAACTTTCATTATATCTGTTGAACTTGCAGTGGCTACCAAGTCGAGCTGATGATTTTCAGAACCCTCTTAAGGTCCTAAACTAATTCTGCAGGTCTGTATAGTGGAAGAGGATTTCAAGTTTAAGATTTCCTCTGTGTTGTGCTCGTTCTTGTCATTTTCCCTCCTCTTTGTTACATTGTTTGCCTTGGGTCACTTGAACAATTGCATCTTCAGCATTTCTGTTTCATTAGAATCCTCATCTCCCATGTCAAAATGCTCAACTTTTTATCACTTTAGTACCAGAATTCAAGATTTGATATTTAGAGATGGCAAATGGGTTGTTTGGGCTGACCTAACATGGGTTGGGTCATAATGGGTTAAACGATGAGTCATAGTAGAACCCGTCCAACTTGATCTAACCTTTGTTCTTTCTCTTTCAAGGGGAGAACTACGTAATTATCCGTTATAATACTACTGTCAAATTATTACCTAAAATATAATAATTTCTGAAACATAGCAATCCCTTGAAATTAAGCTCTAATTTTGGTAAACCTTATCCCTCCCATTATCTACTCTATGCATTTTGAGAGCAAGCTCTCTCCTCTCTTCCAGTTTAGCACTAAATTAGCTAATAACGTCATTCATCAAGGTACTTGAAAAACATACATGGTTTACTAGGTTTTACATGACCTTTGCAAGATGAGCCCAATCCATATTTTTCTATTCCTAAATCTTGTTAGAGATTTTTGGACTTTGTTTCACCCTAAATCTTAGCTCACACAATTAAAAGGTGCATGTATTTCATTGAAGAAACATCTTGAATATTGCTATTTTGCAACAAATTTTAAAGTGACAGAAAATACATTACAATCACAATAAAATAAGAAGAAACATGATTTTATTGATAAATATGTGGGGACAATTTTGTTGATCTTTTGATAGTAATCTCCTTAGATTCGAGGGCCGTTAATGGTGTATTTCTCTAATTAGAATGATTTAGATTTGACCTCTATATAAATATTCCATGACTTTTGTGGAATACTGACTTTTGTGGAATACTTCGGGATCTTGATCTCTTTATGGAATTTTTGAGATGTCTTTTAAGAGAATTTAGTATCCTTTATTTAGACATAATCTAGAGATTTAAGGTTGAGTAGCCTCCAAGAATCCTAATTTGAGTTGAACACAATTTGTAGAGTCCCAACTCGAATTGAACACATCTTATAAAATCCTACAAAATTTCAATGTCTACAAATTCTCCCCGCTTCAAGGCTTGTCGGAGTATAGATTTGATGAATCTCAAATACAAGGCTTGAAGTACTCATTCTTACACCTTTGCAGCTTCAGATTTTCAGATTTGATTTATGAGAGAAGAGATGAAAGGCAGATTTGGTCCGACTGCGCGTGCCAATTTGTAGTGACAAAAAATAAATTGCAATCACAAATAAAATACAAAGAAACATGATTTTATTGATAAATACGTTGGTACAATTCTGTTTCTCCCTTGATTCTCCTTTCATAAAATTTATCCATGTTTCGAGAGTCGTACTTGGTGGCGTATTTGTCGAACTGGGATGATTTAGATTTGACCTCTAAATGAATATTCCATGATTTTTGTGGAATATTCTCTTTATGAAATTTTTGAGATGTCTTTTAAGGGAATTTAGTACCGTTTATATAGGCATGAACTAGGATCTAGGGTTGAGTAGCCTCCAAGAATTCTAATTGAACTGGACACAGTACTTTCTAGAGTCTCAATCCGAATTGAAGACGTATTTCGAGTCCCATAATATTTCAATGTCTACAATTACATGACATTTAGGGTATTCACAAAGAGATGAAGATATCAAATATATTGTCGCTCTCAAAATTGAAGTAATTAAGAGACGGTTTTCCTCAAGATCAACTCGAGATATAGAAGTGTCATTTGACGTTCTTGGGCCTTGGCAATCAAATACAACAAAGGAGATGTATATCATTCTACGTTCAAGAAACGAGAAATACACTATGATCAACTTCTGAATCAGGAAGAAAATTTAGGAGTAAAGAATTAAAGGGAATATATAGAATAGTACTAATAGCCTTAATAAATAAAATCATTTTTTAAAATATATTTTGTGTATTTGAGAAAATCTATTGGAGATAAATTGACATGTCTAGTGAAACCAAATATGTCCATGGTCTCTTTTCTCACATCTTTAAAATCTGAAGTCAATAGTTGTCAAGAAACATCAATGATATTGTATACAAATAAATATTTATGTATACAATAAATATGTCCGACGTTTTGCAGCTTGTGAGATGTCGTTGATATCAAAAGTTTCTTATATAAAAGTTAATGGGTTGCCCAAATATTAAAGAATTTTCCTTAAATCAAATAAGAAAACAACAACATTTTTTTCATTGGATCAACTCAAAATTGCATGTGCTACAAGTCAAAAATATGTAGTTGAGTACAACTTAGTCCCACATGGAAGACCTAATTAATTTACATTTGATGTTATTTATAAACTTATTGCCTTAACTTTCATATTCGAGTAGTTTTAAAGGAAATAAGCATGTTTTACCTTTTCTATGATGCCTAACATCCCACGTTGAGCTTTATGCCTACCCTATTGATTCTTGTGAGTTACTCTTGGCTTTAGTCTAGGCTGAGATTAATGGTGGCAAATAAGCGGGTTGAGTTAAATTTGGGCGGATTAAAAATGGGTCAACATAAAAGGGATAATAATTTAATATGTCCATAGTTGATATGGGTAAAAAGGAATTGGGTAAGAAATGAGTTGGGTAAAATAGTAGTTTACTCATATTGTTACGCCTCGTATTTTTTATACGTAGTGCGCGTCATGAGCTAGTCGACGTAAGTCCGGGGAATGAGATTTTATTTTAAGTTCCAAGTGATTAAAGAAATATTAGGCAAGGATGTTAATTCCAAATGTGATATTAAGTATGATAGTGGCTGATGTAGTGTCATTAGCATTAGTGGAGAATTAATTAGTGGCCTTAGTGGGGAACATTAGTGGGGGAGTAATTAGTGAATGATTAGGATTAAATTAATCAAGTGGACCCCACCACTCAAGGCAAATGCACTCTCGGCCAGCCCATGTTTTAAGCAAAAACAAATTTGCAAACACTTGGTAGATGAAATGCTCTAGGAGTCTAGCAATTCCCTTGTGGTATAGATTAATTGTAGAAGACAACGCAGTCTTGAAACGAGACTTGAAGCTCTCGGCCAGCAACTACAAAAGAATTTGGTTAGTAATCTCTTTGCTTGGTGTGTTAATTTCTTAGAATGCTATTGTTAATTAACCATTAATGTTAAGAAGGGGGCGTGACCAGTAGCTTAGGAAATTTGTTTTAGTTATTAAATGTGCTAAGTATGAACGGAAATCATAATCGGATTATTAGTGGTGTCGTGTTAGGGATTGGGCTGTTTTGATTAAAGCAACATGCGAGAAATTCTGTTTTGACATTATGCATATGTTAATGTGATTATGGGTATATACTCCAAGGGATGAATACGATAAGGTAGATGTGTTGCGAAATTATAAAACGAGTTATCGCTCGGTGTGTCGTTGTTTCGTTATTATGGTTGCCGAGACGGAACTATTTTGGGGAGGGGGCTGTTTAATATGATTCGTTGGATTATATGTGTTATTGGTATTGCTGTGGATAATTTGAGTTGTTGTTGGATTGGGACGAAGTAAGGAAAATAGGGGAAGTGCTGCCGGATTTTCGTTAGATTATTAGCTAGCTTACAATAAGTAGTAAAGCGCGACGTCTATCTAATTGCGGCACGATTGTTGCTTGTTATAGATTAATAGATTGGGCAGTAAATATTGGACGTGCAGCTCGACTATACGGTATGTAACGCTATCCTTTCTTTCTTTGTTTGGCATGACTCTTAAAAATGAGCGAATGACGGACAGGTTTGATACTTACTTCTAGAGCGTCTAGGTGACGTATATTCTTGCTTACACAAACTATTCCTCTATATATCGGCTATGTCTAAGGCTATGGTGATTTCTCATATCTATGGTAGTGCTTGTTAGAGTCATTGAGATTTTACGTTTTCATATCGTGTTAAAGGTTCATAATCTTGATAAAACGTTAATCTTTGGTAATACTCCTTGCTGGTTCACGTTGATTATTCTATTGAGTTATAAGAAATGATTTTAATTGCATATGGTTGCTCATAATATTCTGCTCGTGCATAGAGTCATTTATCATTTCACCGAGTCCCGGGCCGGGTAATGTTCGTGCGGAGTTTCTTGCATATGTCACCGAGTCCCTCACTAGAGGGCCGGGTATGTATATTATATATATGATTGGTGATGAGGATGGTTATAATGATGATGATGACGGAGATGATGTGATGACTATTTCACCGAGTCCCTCACTAGAGGGTCGGGTACGTATGATGTATATATATGATGATTATTTTGCCGAGTCCCTTACTAGGGAAGCTGGGCACCTTATATGTTAAAGATATGTATGATTTTCACTTATAAGGTTCATGTGTAGCGATATCTTGTTTCGACTTATCATGTTGGTATCCTGTCATCTTTACCTTATGCTTTACATACTCAGTACATTGTCCGTACTGACCCTCTTTCCTCGGGGGAGGGGGGGCTGCGTTTCATGCTCGCAGGTGTAGACGTACAGTTCGGTGATCCTCCCGCCTAGGATATCTACTCTGCCGATTGGGGGAGCTCCACTGTTCCGGAGCCCAGTCGTTTTGGTACATAACTTCCTATGTAATCTTTTGCTTATCTATGGGTACGGCAGGGCCCTGTCTCGTCGAGTTTCACTACTATACTCTTAGAGGTCTGCAGACATTATGTGGGTTGTATGTATGTTTTGGATAATGGTCAGGACATGGTTGTTTGTGATGTCCGCGTGTACAGGGGCAGCCTTGTCGGCTTGTGTATGCTATTATGCTTTGGATAGTGCGGCCTTGTCGGCTCGCGTATGTTGTTACGGTTAAATGGTTATGACTCCTTATGAGACAGATCCACTTTATATATATTGGCGTTGGGGTAGGTTTGATTTGATTAAATTCCATATTGTCTTAGTTTCAGTTGGTTATGCTTAGCAGGTTTGTTTATGAGTGTCCAAAACGGGCACTAGTCACGGCCCATCGGGTTGGGTCGTGACAAAAGTGGTATCAGAGCGGTTCTTCCTCGGAAGTGTCTACAGACCGTGTCTAGTAGAGTCTTGTTTATCGGTATGTAGTGCACCACATCTATAAACAGGAAGCTACATGATATTTAGGATGTCATCCTTTCTTCATATTCTAGATCGTGCGATAGAGCTATATTAACAGGATAATCCCTCTCTAACGAATCCCTGTGTTTTCAGCTATGCCTCCAAAGAAAGCGACAGCCGCCCAGAAGGGCAAATCGGTAGAAGAAGGTACTAGTCAGACCCGGAGAGTTACTAGGGCCCGTGCCCAGTCTATGCCTGGTATTGTCCTCCAGTCGGAGAGCTCTGCTACACCGCCACCAGCCCCCGAGGCCCCAGCACCTGAACCTCCAGCTCCTCAGCCAGGGGCGGAGGATAGGGCCATGAGAGATGTGGTTCAGTTGCTAACTAGATTAGTGGCAGGTCAGGCTCGCAGGCATGGACTAGGAGTTGATCATGCGGACAGATCTGATAGCTTAAGGGCTCGTGACTTCTTAAGTTGTAATCCTCCAGAGTTCTTTGGGTCAAGGCCCCAGGATGATCCGCAAGAGTTTATTCGTCAGATGCAGCGTACATTGAGGATAATCAAGGCTTCAGAGACCGAGTCGGTTAAGTTGGCTACGTATCGTTTGCGGGATGTAGCTATTAATTGGTATGAGTCTTGGGAGTTATCTAGGGGTGAGGGTGCTCCTCCAGTGGTATGGGATGAATTTGTGGAGGCTTTCCAGGGCCATTTCCTGCCTCCAGAGATGAAGCGAGCTAGAGTCGATAGATTCTTGCGTTTGAGGCAGAATGGCAGGAGTGTTCGAGAGTATAGCCTCGAGTTTGATTCATTGGCTAGGCATGCGCCTACTATTGTGGCTGATATGGCAGACAGGGTACATCGTTATGTGATGGGATTGGATCGTTATCTGATTGACGGTTATATGGCAGTGACTCTTCAGCCAGGTATGGACATTGCTCGGGTGCAGGCATATGCACAGGGGGTAGAGGATCGGCACCGGGGACGTCAGCCAGATAGAGATTATAATAGAGGCCTGCATAAGAGGGCTAGATCAGCAGGTTATCCTGACGAGTTTCGAGGCGGCCAGTCTCAACAGCATGTTAGATTTTCTTCCCAGCCAGTACAGAGTGCACCCCCACGTTCTATGGGTAGGGGGTTCGATCGTACGGGATATTCGGAAGCTGGTCAGAGCTCTAGGGCGGCAGGTCACAGATGGGCAGGGGTTTGAGCCAGTCGAGGCCACCTTTGCCTCGGTGTTCTCGCTGTGGTAGGTCCCATCCTGGGGAATGTCGTTGGACTAGAGGTGCGTGTTTTTCTTGCGGCCGTCAGGGTCATACTATGAGGGAGTGTCCCTTTAGAGGTAGTGCCGGTGGTATGGCACAGCCTACTGGGTCCATTGCTGGTTCATCTTCTTCTGTGGCTATGCGCCCTACGGGGCAGGGTATTCAGGCGCCAGCAGGCCGTGGTAGAGGTCGTGGTGGAGCTCCCAGTTCTAGCGGTACCTCGAACCGCATATATGCTTTGACTAGTAGGCAGGATCAGGAGGCGTCACCTAATGTGATCACAGGTATATTATCACTATTCTCCCGAAGTGTGTATACATTGATAGACCCAGGTTCCACCTTATCATTTATATTCCCCTTCGTTGCTAGTAGGATCGGAATAGAGTCTGAGTTGATAGAACCATTTGAGATAGCTACACCTGTAGGAGATTCTGTCATAGCTACGCGAGTATATAAGAATTGTTCAGTGGTTATATATAGTCGTCGTACCGTAGCAGATCTAATAGAGTTAAATATGATTGAGTTTGATATTATCATGGGCATGGATTGGTTGGCTGCTTGTTATGCTAATGTTGATTGCAGAGGAAAGATAGTTCGATTTCAATTTCCAGGGGAACCGATTATAGAGTTGAAGGGGAGTACAGTATCGCCGATAGGTAATTTTATTTCATACCTTAAGGCCAGGAAGATGGTTAGAAAAGGCTATATTTATCATCTGGTTCGGGTGCATGACATAAAGGCAGAGGCACCGACTCTTCAATCAGTCCCGGTAGTTAAGGAATTTCCCGATGTATTCCCAAAGGAACTTCCAGGCCTTCCTCCAGAACGAGAGATAGAGTTTACTATAGATGTACTGCCAGATACCCAGCCTATATCTATACTTCCTTATAGAATGGCACCTGCTGAGTTGAAAGAGTTGAAAGAGCAATTGAGAGATTTGCTAAAAAAGGGCTTCATCAGGCCTAGTACGTCACCTTGGGGAGCACCGGTACTATTTATGAGGAAGAAGGATGGGTCGCTGCGGATGTGTATTGATTATAGGCAGCTGAACAAAGTAACCGTAAAGAATAGGTATCCCCTCCCAAGGATTGACGATCTATTTGATAAGTTGCAGGGTGCTAAGTGTTTTTCAAAGATAGACTTGCGGTCAGGTTATCATCAGGTGCGGGTAAGGGAGGCAGATATTCCAAAGACGGCATTCCGGACCCGATACGGGCATTATGAGTTTAGAGTGCTGTCTTTTGGGCTGACTAATGCTCCAGCGGTGTTTATGGATTTAATGAACCGGGTGTTTAAACCATTCCTTGATATGTTTGTTATTGTATTAATAGACGATATTCTGGTCTATTCACGTTCAGAAGAGGAGCATGCAGACCATTTAAGGACGGTACTTAGGGTGCTTCAGCACCAGAAGTTGTATGCTAAGTTCTCCAAGTGCGAGTTCTGGTTGACTTCAGTGGCATTCTTGGGGCATATTATTGGAGCTGATGGTATTCGGGTAGACACGCAGAAGATTGAGGCGGTAAAGACTTGGCCCAGACCTACGACACCTACTGAGGTACGCAGCTTTCTGGGGTTAGCAGGATATTACAGGAGATTTGTAGAAAAGTTTGCCTCAATTTCAGCGCCTTTGACAAGGCTAACTCAAAAGGCAGCCAAGTTCCAGTGGACTGATGCTTGTGAGCGAAGCTTCCAGCTATTGAAAGACAAATTGACTACAGCTCCAGTCCTAACTCTTCCGGAGGGACCAGACGGCTATGTTATTTATTGTGATGCTTCGGGTGTTGGGCTAGGATGTGTATTGATGCAGCATGGCAAAGTTATAGCCTATGCCTCCCGACAGCTTAGGAAGCATGAAAAGAATTATCCTACTCACGATCTGGAGTTAGCAGTCGTGGTTCATGCCTTGAAGATATGGAGGCATTATTTATATGGTGTCCATGTGGACATCTATACAGATCATAAGAGTCTCCAATATATCTTTAAACAGAAGGAGCTGAACTTACGACAGAGACGGTGGTTAGAGTTGCTAAAGGATTATGATGTTGATATTTTATATCATCCAGGGAAAGCAAATGTTGTAGCAGATGCTCTTAGCCGTAAGTCCATGGGTAGCTTGACAGATGTACAACCAGAAAGGAGGGAGATGGTTCGGGAGATTCAGCGGCTATCCAGCCTTGGAGTTCGTCTGGCTAATTCAGAAGATAGTGGAGTTTCTATTCGAGAGGTTGCTGAGTCCTCAATCATAGATGAGGTAAAGAGACACCAGTACGAGGACCCTATTCTGGCACAGTATAGAGATGCAACTCTTCAAAAGAAAAAGACCCCATTTAAGGTTACACCTGACGGAGTGTTACGATATGAAGGCAGATTGTGTGTACCTAATATTGCGGGGCTACGACGGCAGGTTATGGGAGAGGCACACTCTGTCCGTTATTCTATTCACCCAGGGTCAACGAAAATGTATCATGACCTCAGATGCTTATACTGGTGGGATGGCATGAAAAGGGACATAGCGGAATTTGTTGCTCAGTGCCCGAATTGTCAACAAGTCAAGATCGAACATCAAAAGCCTGGTGGATTATTACAGGAGATAGAGATCCCGACTTGCAATTGGGAGATGATTAATATGGACTTAATTATAGGCTTACCTCGCACTCAACGGAAGTATGACTCTATATGGGTTATTGTAGATAGGCTGACGAAATTGGCCCATTTTCTTCCAGTCAGGACTACTTATTCGGCTGAAGATTATGCGAGGTTATATGTCAGGGAGATAGTGAGACTTCATGGGGTTCCCACGTCCATTATATCAGACAGAGGAGCTCAATTTACAGCCAACTTTTGGAGATCATTTCAGAAGGGATTGGGGACACAAGTGAACCTTAGCACAGCATTTCACCCTCAGACTGATGGGCAGGCTGAGCGTACTATTCAGACATTAGAAGATATGTTGCGGGCCTGTATTATTGACTTCAAAGGTAGCTGGGATGACCACTTGCCGCTCATTGAGTTTACCTATAATAATAGCTACCATTCTAGTATCCAGATGGCACCGTACGAGGCCTTATATGGGAGGAAGTGCAGGTCACCTATTGGTTGGTTTGATGTTGGCGAGAATAAGTTAATAGGCCCGGATATGATTCAGCAAGTTGTTGACAAGGTGAAGCTTATTCAGGAAAGATTATTAGCAGCCCAGAGTCGACAGAAGTCATATGCAGATAATCGGCGTCGAGATTTGGAGTTTCAGATTGATGACTGGGTATTCCTGAAGGTATCACCCATGAAGGGTGTGATGAGATTCGGCAGGAAAGGGAAGCTCAGTCCGAGATACATTGGGCCTTATCAGATTGTTCGTAGGATAGGCAAGGTTGCCTATGAGTTGGATCTATCATCTGATTTGGAGGCGGTACATCCAGTCTTTCATGTATCGATGCTACGTAAATGTATTGGTGATCCTTCTAGAGTATGCCCTGTAGATGATGTTCAGGTAACAGAGGAGTTGTCCAACTCGAATTGAACACATCTTATAAAATCCTACAAAATTTCAATGTCTACAAATTCTCCCCGCTTCAAGGCTTGTCGGAGTATAGATTTGATGAATCTCAAATACAAGGCTTGAAGTACTCATTCTTACACCTTTGCAGCTTTAGATTTTCAGATTTGATTTATGAGAGAAGAGATGAAAGGCAGATTTGGTCCGACTGCGCGTGCCAATTTGTAGTGACAAAAAATAAATTGCAATCACAAATAAAATACAAAGAAACATGATTTTATTGATAAATACGCTGGTACAATTCTGTTTCTCCCTTGATTCTCCTTTCATAAAATTTATCCATGTTTCGAGCATGTTTCGAGAGTCGTACTTGGTGGCGTATTTGTCGAACTGGGATGATTTAGATTTGACCTCTAAATGAATATTTCATGACTTTTGTGGAATATTCTCTTTATGAAAATTTTGAGATGTCTTTTAAGGGAATTTAGAACCGTTTATATAGGCATGAACTAGGATCTAGGGTTGAGTAGCCTCCAAGAATTCTAATTGAACTGGACACAGTACTTTCTAGAGTTTCAATCCGAATTGAAGACGTATTTCGAGTCCCATAATATTTCAATGTCTACAATTACATGACATTTAGGGTATTCACAAAGAGATGAAGATATCAAATATATTGTCGCTCTCAAAATTGAAGTAATTAAGAGACGGTTTTCCTCAAGATCAACTCGAGATATAGAAGTGTCATTTGACGTTCTTGGGCCTTGACAATCAAATACAACAAAGGAGATGTATATCATTCTACGTTCAAGAAACGAGAAATACACTATGATCAACTTCTGAATCAGGAAGAAAATTTAGGAGTAAAGAATTAAAGGGAATATATAGAATAGTACTAATAGCCTTAATAAATAAAATCATTTTTTAAAATATATTTTGTGTATTTGAGAAAATCTATTGCAGATAAATTGACATGTCTAGTGAAACCAAATATGTCCATGGTCTCTTTTCTCACATCTTTAAAATCTGAAGTCAATAGTTGTCAAGAAACATCAATGATATTGTATACAAATAAATATTTATGTATACAATAAATATGTCCGACGTTTTGCAGCTTGTGAGATGTCGTTGATATCAAAAGTTTCTTATATAAAAGTTAATGGGTTGCCCAAATATTAAAGAATTTTCCTTAAATCAAATAAGAAAACAACAACATTTTTTTCATTGGATCAACTCAAAATTGCATGTGCTACAAGTCAAAAATATGTAGTTGAGTACAACTTAGTCCCACATGGAAGACCTAATTAATTTACATTTGATGTTATTTATAAACTTATTGCCTTAACTTTCATATTCGAGTAGTTTTAAAGGAAATAAGCATGTTTTACCTTTTCTATGATGCCTAACATCCCACGTTGAGCTTTATGCCTACCCTATTGATTCTTGTGAGTTACTCTTGGCTTTAGTCTAGGCTGAGATTAATGGTGGCAAATAAGCGGGTTGAGTTAAATTTGGGCGGATTAAAAATGGGTCAACATAAAAGGGATAATAATTTAATATGTCCATAGTTGATATGGGTAAAAAGGAATTGGGTAAGAAATGAGTTGGGTAAAATAGTAGTTTACTCATATTGTTACGCCTCGTATTTTTTATACGTAGTGCGCGTCATGAGCTAGTCGATGTAAGTCCGGGGAATGAGATTTTATTTTAAGTTCCAAGTGATTAAAGAAATATTAGGCAAGGATGTTAATTCCAAATGTGATATTAAGTATGATAGTGGCTGATGTAGTGTCATTAGCATTAGTGGAGAATTAATTAGTGGCCTTAGTGGGGAACATTAGTGGGGGAGTAATTAGTGAATGATTAGGATTAAATTAATCAAGTGAACCCCACCACTCAAGGCAAATGCACTCTCGGCCAGCCCATGTTTTAAGCAAAAACAAATTTGCAAACACTTGGTAGATGAAATGCTCTAGGAGTCTAGCAATTCCCTTGTGGTATAGATTAATTGTAGAAGACAATGCAGTCTTGAAACGAGACTTGAAGCTCTCGGCCAGCAACTACAAAAGAATTTGGTTAGTAATCTCTTTGCTTGGTGTGTTAATTTCTTAGAATGCTATTGTTAATTAACCATTAATGTTAAGAAGGGGGCATGACCAGTAGCTTAGGAAATTTGTTTTAGTTATTAAATGTGCTAAGTATGAACGGAAATCATAATCGGATTATTAGTGGTGTCGTGTTAGGGATTGGGCTGTTTTGATTAAAGCAACATGCGAGAAATTCTGTTTTGACATTATGCATATGTTAATGTGATTATGGGTATATACTCCAAGGGATGAATACGATAAGGTAGATGTGTTGCGAAATTATAAAACGAGTTATCGCTCGGTGTGTCGTTGTTTCGTTAATATGGTTGCCGAGACGGAACTATTTTGGGGAGGGGGCTGTTTAATATGATTCGTTGGATTATATGTGTTATTGGTATTGCTGTGGATAATTTGAGTTGTTGTTGGATTGGGACGAAGTAAGGAAAATAGGGGAAGTGCTGCCGGATTTTTGTTAGATTATTAGCTAGCTTACAATAAGTAGTAAAGCGCGACGTCTATCTAATTGCGGCACGATTGTTGCTTGTTATAGATTAATAGATTGGGCAGTAAATATGGGACGTGCAGCTCGACTATACGGTATGTAACGCTATCCTTTCTTTCTTTGTTTGGCATGACTCTTAAAAATGAGCGAATGACGGACAGGTTTGATACTTACTTCTAGAGCGTCTAGGTGACGTATATTCTTGCTTACACAAACTATTCCTCTATATATCGGCTATGTCTAAGGCTATGGTGATTTCTCATATCTATGGTAGTGCTTCTTAGAGTGATTGAGATTTTACGTTTTCATATCGTGTTAAAGGTTCATAATCTTGATAAAACGTTAATCTTTGGTAATACTCCTTGCTGGTTCACGTTGATTGTTCTATTGAGTTATGAGAAATGATTTTAATTGCATATGGTTGCTCATAATGTTCTGCTCGTGCATAGAGTCATTTATCATTTCACCGAGTCCCGGGCCGGGTAATGTTCGTGCGGAGTTTCTTGCATATGTCACCGAGTCCCTCACTAGAGGGCCGGGTATGTATATTATATATATGATTGGTGATGAGGATGGTTATAATGATGATGATGACGGAGATGATGTGATGACTATTTCACCGAGTCCCTCACTAGAGGGCCGGGTACGTATGATGTATATATATGATGATTATTTTGCCGAGTCCCTTACTAGGGAAGCTGGGCACCTTATATGTTAAAGATATGTATGATTTTCACTTATAAGGTTCATGTGTAGCGATATCTTGTTTCGACTTATCATGTTGGTATCCTGTCATCTTTACCTTATGCTTTACATACTCAGTACATTGTCCGTACTGACCCTCTTTCCTCGGGGGGGGGGGGGCTGCGTTTCATGCTCGCAGGTGTAGACGCACAGTTCGGTGATCCTCCCGCCTAGGATATCTACTCTGCCGAATGGGGGAGCTCCACTGTTCCGGAGCCCAGTCGTTTTGGTACATAACTTCCTATGTAATTTTTTGCTTATCTATGGGTACGGCGGGGCCCTGTCCCGTCGAGTTTCACTACTATACTCTTAGAGGTCTGCAGACATTATGTGGGTTGTATGTATGTTTTGGATAATGGTCTGGACATGGTTGTTTGTGATGTCCGCGTGTACAGGGGCAGCCTTGTCGGCTTGTGTATGCTATTATGCTTTGGATAGTGCGGCCTTGTCGGCTCGCGTATGTTGTTACGGTTAAATGGTTATGACTCCTTATGAGACAGATCCACTTTATATATATTGGCGTTGGGGTAGGTTTGATTTGATTAAATTTCATATTGTCTTAGTTTCAGTTGGTTATACTTAGCAGGTTTGTTTATGAGTATCCAAAACGGGCACTGGTCACGGCCCATCGGGTTGGGTCGTGACACATATTTTACCTATATTTTTATGAGTAAATAGTACTCTACTTACGAATTCAACATGGAGAAAATATTTTAGTTTTTCTTAGATGAAATATGTTGAAAATATTTTATTTAGTTTTATTGAATCATAAAAGTAAAAAATAAAAGTCCTATAACTTTTCAATATAAAATAAATTTATGTTTTCCTAGAAAATATTTTCTTGAAAAACAAGTAGATTTTTGACTTGTTTTATCATGTTTGGTTGGTGAGTAAAAATATTTTCCGAAAAAGATTTGTAGTGTTTGGTTTAAGAATGAAAAATATTTTTGAGAAATATCTTTTATTTTTACTAGAGTAGAAAATAATTTTTGAAATTGAAATATCTTTTTTAAAAAAACTTAATTTTTTTCGAGGTTGAGGAGGGGGGCTGGCGAGGATCGAGGGTAGGGGTAAAAAAACTAAAAATTTGAAGTTGAAAATATTTTTTAAAAACAATCATAACTTTATCTTTTTTTTGGGGGGGGGGGGGGGGGGGGGGGGGGGGTGGTGGTAGGGGTGAAAAAAATAAAAATTTGAAGTTGAAAATATTTTTTTTAAAATAAACTTAAAATTATTTTTTTTGCGGCTGGGTGGCTGGGTGGGGGAAGGTCGAGGGTAGGGGGTGAAATAAAAATGAAATTTTGAAGTTCAAAATATTTTTTAAAAATAAACTTAAAATTTTTTTTGGAAGGTGGGGGCTGGTAAGGGGTGGGTGGGTGGTGGTGGTGGTGGGGGTTGTCAAGGGTAGAGGTAAAAAAGTTTTTCTTCATACCAAACACACCCTCAAACATATTTCTTAATGCACTTTAAGCAATGTTAATACTAGTACATGATTTGCTTATTTTACACTATTATTTATTATCCAATATAAAATTTAAAAAATAAAAAATTTAATTATAATTAACAACGAAATGTATATTTAACACATATATTTTTGGAGGGCCAAAGACTTCACATTTTCAATTATAAGAAAAAATAATTAGTTTTATAGAAGAACATAAAAAGGAAGAGAAGTTACAATATATTTGGTAATATCATGAATTTTGAGTGAATAAAAGTTAGAAGCTTAACTCATTTGGCTAATTCATATTTTATCCATATTACCCATATTGTTATGGGTTGAATATGGGTATCAACTCCTATTTTACCCATGTAAAAAGTCACTCACCTAACCCATTAAATATGACGGGTGGGTTATCAAAATATGGACTCTTCGTGCCGATACTAGCGTAGACTAATGTTTTTAATAGAATAACTATTTGGAGTCGTTTGCCTTGGAAAATTTGCTAACATCGATTTGGACGGCTCTAGCTCATTGTAGACCGATATAGTTAATTTGAGTTTGATAGTGTGAAACCTTAACTCGATGACAACTCTCTCCTTATTAAATTTAGAGAAAATTATATAAAATAGCAAACTATTAATTCAAATTAAATGCTATAACCATCGTTTGATTTAATTGTAACCCGTACCAAATTATTGTCATTCACCTCTCTCCCTGATGTTGACACCAAATTTCGGTCTGATAATTTTAAAATTAATACATTTTGAGTATTTTATTTTAAATAATTCAAAATACATGGTTTTGTTATTTTAATAAAATTTGTTGATAATCATCCTTTTTCTCAAAGTATTAGGATTTTTATCGATTGTTATGTTTATATTATTTTGCCACACCCAGACGTTCAAATATTTGTTCATTTCTTATAAAATCATTATTTCTGTTAAATTGTTTTTTTTACATGTAATTGATTACGTTCTTTATATTTTTCATATTTATTTTTTCTCTGTTACATTGTTAATATTCATTTTGATATTCTGCGTTGTCCAAAAAATTCATTCAAATTTGAAGATAATTTACATACACAGATATTTTATCAATCGATATTTTTGGATCACAACCTCAAGCCCATAATTTGGGCCCATTTCATAACAATTCCTATTTAAAGAAAGGTTGATCCATTAGGTTTTGAGGTTGGTGGAAAATTTTTAGAATTTGGGGTGTAATTTTCAGATTTTTTTACTTTGATTTTTCTACATTGTTCATCATCTCCGGCGAACTTTCGCCGGAGCTCCGACCACCCACCACCCAGAAGAATACTCCACTGGTCATATCTCTCCTTTCTTCTCTTCTCACTGACCACCATTCCCTCAACCTCCTTCCTCCGAAAAACCCAGTAGCTCAGTACCTCCGTTCATCACCTATTTCCGGCGAAACGCCACCAGAAAACTACCAACTGTCCATTTCCAGTTTTCTTCTCCTTTCCCTTTCTTCTCCACCAGATATCGATCAAAACCCCATTTCCGTTTTACCTTTTTGCTCGCTGAAACAAGTATCTCCGGCGAGGAGCTTCAAGCTTCGATGAACCGGAGCAAGAATAATCGCCAGCGTTTTCCTTTCCCCTTTCCCCTTTATCGTTTTACTATTTTTTTTCTCTTGCAGGCGCTCCGACAGGCGACCACCAGACCTCTTCCCTCCGCCATTTCCAGTGAAATAGGAACCTCAGACTAGAGAACGAGTTCAAAGCTCCAGCAAACTACGGTGGTTAACAACCAAGCTCCGACGAAAGCAAACCCGAGCTGGACCCAGCATCGGCGGATCTCAAAAACACAACCAACTCTAATCTTCGTTGCCACCAGCTATCTCCTATCACCCTTCTTTCTTCCGTTTTGTGGTAAACCTTCTCTCACCAATGTTGATTTATACTCTGTATTGCTTTGTTTTGGTTCTCGATTCATCAATTTTGGTATTGTTTTGTTGAGTTTTAAATTCCATTAGTCTGATAAGTATTGTTGTTGCTTGGATATTGATTATTTAAAAGTTATCACTGATATTTCATTTTTTGTGTACAAAATTAATTTAGTTTTCTTTTAATGTTGCTATAAGGAATTATGTTAAGAGATAAGATAAAGTTTGATGCCATATTATATATATATATATATATATATATATATATATATATATATTTTTTTTTTCTTTTCCTTGTTACCGTTTTAGATAGTTTTCCAATTAAGTATTATTATTATATAGGTTTGTTCCAATTCTACCATCACTAATTAATGTTTGGTCACTTTTTGCATTTTTTTATATATAGTTTTCTATGAATTTCTAACAGCAACAAATGTTTAACATTCTATTTTATTAATTGCATATATTATGTGCTTAGTTGTTTTAATATTTAGTTAACGGCTTGATATTGGTTGTTTCCCTTGGTGTATTTATGATAGCTATTGTAGTTTATAATAATTTTCGTTTTGGCCCTCATTTAGTTTCGTACAACTCCATCTTTGTATTCATGAATTATTTTACTTTCCATTATTGTTGATGTTAAATTGATTCTTATCATTAGGTCGGCAATTTCTACTTGTTCAAGTTTTAGTTTGCTTATTTTTTTTATATAATTCATCTCCGTTTAATTTTTTATTGTTAGTCCTATAAATTGTTATCATGTTAAAAATGACCAATGAAAAATCTCTCTGTCGGTTTTGGAGGCCTCCCCATTTTAAAAAGACGGAAATTTAATTTAAGTTTATATATTTTATGTGTTGAAATTGGCCGATGAAGAAATTACCGCCGATTTCCAAGGCCTCCAATGTTAATAAGACGGATTTTTATTTTTAAGTTATTATTTCATATATTCAATTTTATTCATATTTATTTATTACTAACACTTTTACTAAGTGTGTTTACAGATACCCAAGACTTGCTTCCTTGAAGCTATTCGAATGTAGTCCGAATTATATTTTTTATATATCGATGTTAGGCAAATCTTAGGTCGATATTATTATTTTATTTTTATTGTGTATATTGCATGTTTATTATATTTGTACATTATTTAATTTTCCTCCTCAATTTGAAAAAATGAACTCAGTCGGGAACCACATTTGTGGATTCCGAAGGATGCCTAATCCCTTCCCTTCGGAATAATTTGAACTCCTTACCTAGAATCAATTTGGTTTCGTAGACTATCTTTTAAATTAATTTATTAATTGGTTTCCTAGTTTTCCTAAAAATTAGGTGGCGACTCCCTTTTCTCTTAACCCCCTTTTACCCGTTTTAATTTTTTTAACTAATTCTTTTTTTAATTGAGTCACCACGACGTTGCTCCCATTCAAAGGATGTCAACAGAATGTCGATCTCCGCTGAGGACATAGAGATTCTAACCATTATGGGTTCATTTTTTCACATTGAGGATACTATTCTTTTATTGTGTTATTAATTATATATTGTATATTTTGTTGATTGTTTGCATATATTACTCAATATTGATTCATTATTTATTGTATATTGTCATGGCACGCACAACATTTATTCCGTCAAACGACATCTAATTTAATTTTTTTACTTAAAGGACGATTATGCGGGTTCGCAATCGTTCGTTAACCAAACTTTTCTCAGGGCACCCTGACGAATGTGGTTGGCTACTGGATAGTCAACGATCGTTAACTGTCTCAACCCAAGTTGTCCGCTTGGGTAACCTATCCACAATAAACAAAGCCCACTCTTAGTCATCTTGTGTAGAGCGAAGCCAAAACCTCATATTAAGCATGACACAAAACTCGAGGCACATTTGTATAAGACATGTATTCATTGTTTGTGTTGTGTGATGTACTTGCTATACGTGAATATGGTGTATGGTAGTTCATTATTCACTCTTGCTAATCTAGTTTTAGAATATTCATAATTCAAGGCTAGTTTTATTTAAGTTACAATTTGTTGGAACTACGTTTGACCTGATTCTTTTTTAATGGGATACGTAGGCGCCATAATGGCTTGATCATGTTTCCCGTAAGCTTTCCAAATTTTAAGAATGGAAATTGGGGAATTTTTTTTGAGGATGTCTCCAAAATTTTTATAAATAAGACAACCTACAAGATTGAATACCGGAGGTTGTTAAAGCTGAAACAGGGGCAAAATTTTTAAAAAGACCCTCAAAAATTTCACCAAGGTTGTACTCAGACTCCAGATTTGGGAGGCATCACTATGAGTTTGTTTGTATCTTTTGTATTAACTTTTGTACATGATGTAATATTCATTCTATATCTTTGATTTTATTTATCTTACATTCCATAAATATTGTTTTAATTTACTTTTTTAGTTGGGTTGTCCGCCCTTTAATGTGACTCATCCATTTTTTACTTTCGTTATTTTTCTTTAATTAATAAAAATTATTTTTTGTTAAGTTTGGGTAGTCCGCCTTTCAATGTGACTCATTAATTTCTTATTTTATTTTTGTTACCTTTTTGTTAAATTTAGGTGGTCCGCCTTCAATGTGACTCATGATTTATTCATCCTTGTAAATTTTTCTTTAAATAGTAAAAAAAATATTTTGTTAAATTTGGGCTGCCCGCCTTTCAATGTGTGGCTCATTGATTTTTATTCTCATTATTTTTCCTTTCAAAAATTCATTTGTTGTTTATATATTTTATGTCATATCTGGAAGAACTACGCAAACCTGATTCTCATAAATGAGATACGTAGGCAGTCCTTATTGGGTTCGGTATTCTTTATTCAAAAGAAATTTTATTTTTTTATTCTTTTAATATTTATATTTTAAAATCATTTTTTGACTTAGTTGGTGCCAACACAGTTTAAGTGTGCATGTGAAAAATAATTGAAAAGATTGACTTCTTGTTAAACCATAGATTCTTTTGGTACCTCTCATTCATACTTTTGTTACACTTGTAAATGTTCTCTTGTATACATTCAAGATTAGAACAAAACCAGATTCATTGTTTCATGTGCATTGTGTGGTGAGTTTTGAATTAAATTCAATTTTTTTGCATTGTTGATCTAGAACTTGGCCTAAATGTTATTGAGACGATTTTTTGAGTAATGTTTGATTTGAAAAAATGATTGTAGGCCTCCTTTGACCCGTTTGAGCCTTTCAAAGCCTACCAAATGACGTCAATCCTTAGTATGTCCCACTTTGAGCCTTAAGCCTTTTCTTTGGACAACCACATTTTAGCCTATATCTTTTTAAGTGCTCATATGCACTAACACTCTTTTGACCAGACTTTCTTGAGCGCACTGAAGACATGCAAGTTACAAAAGAAGATTCAATGTTCAAATTTGTCAAAGACAAAAGTTATCAAAGTCCCTGAAAGTCAAGAAAACAAAAATGACTTCAAAAGAAAGAAAGAAAAAAAAAAGTTCAAAATTCCCCACAAGTTTAAGAAAGCATAATTTCAAGAAAAGAAGAAAAACACTCCAAACAAAAAGGAGAAAATTCAAAAGGGGAAAAACTCAGACAAATAAAGTTTCAAAGATGTCAAAAGTTCAAAAGGAAGGGACAACAAAGAGAATCAAACGCCAAAAGTGTAACAAATGTTGAAAGCATCTATTTAGTGCAATGCTCAAGAATGGAATAAGTTACTTTTATCCCAAATGACTATCCTACCCGTCCCTAAGCCTACATTACAAGCTATTAACAAGCCCTACATGATTTCAATTCAAATGTTCTCACATTAGTGGAGATTTACATGAAGGTCAAGCCTATGGTATCACAATTGCATGCGTTGAACATTTTTCTGAGTGTGAGTGTTTTTTTTCATATGCTCCCAAATCAAAACACTTTAATGTGCGCAAATTGAAAATTTCTTTCTTGTGAGGACACTTGAAACATGATGATAGGTCTAGTTCAAAGACTTTGTCTGAAGCAAGATGAACAAATTTTGTTGTTACTTGAGTACATTTTAGGTACCACTTGTATCCACAGGAATTACCTTGAAGTCAATCTCAGTTGAAAGAGATAGAATTGTGAGAAATTTTTGTACAATACTATTGTTGGGGCTAACCAAGTTAAAATATGTTTCATTGTTCATAAAATAAAATGATTTGAAACTCACTTTTCAATATTTTTGTCTATACCAACTTTGTGGACCGTTTCATTGTTGATATTCGTCCAAATAACTTTGTGGACCATTTCAAAGTTTAAATTGCATTTTTGGATAGTCATACCCTTCAAAATGACATCTTTTTATTTTTCGATAGTCATACCTTTCAAAATGACATCTTTTAAATTTTGGTAGTCATACCCTTCAAAATGACTTCTTTTTATTTTTGGTAGTCATACCCTTCAAAATGACATCTTTTTAAATTTGGGTCGTTATATCCTTCAAAGTGACATCATTTTAAATTTTTTATCATCATATTTGTCCAAATAACTTTGTGGACCGTTTCAAAGTTCAAATTGCATTTTTTGGTAGTCATACACCTCAAAATGATATTTGTTTTATTTTTCGATAGTCATACCTTTTAAAATGACATCTTTTAATTTTATGCCCCATATTTGTCCAAATAACTTTGTAGACCGTTTCAAAGTTTAAATTGCATTTTTGATAGTCATACCCTTCAAAATGACATCTTTTTTTATTTTTGGTAGTCATGCCCTTCAAAATAACATTTTTTTTATTATTTAGGTCATCATACCTTTCAAAATGATATCTTTTAGAAATTAATTTATTATCTCAAATAAACTAATTTTTTTCAAATTGGTTTGTCATGCCGTCCAATATGACACTTTTTATTTTGTTATTCCATTTTAAATTGGCATTTTATTTAATTCAAGATGTTATTAAGTTTGAGTCGTTGCATTGGTTAATACCTTGTTCATATGGTCATGCTTGCATATTTATGTTATATATCCTACTAACATTGATATTGCAGATTTTGTGATATGTCATTCATGTTAAGTTCAAGTTGGGTCGTCCGCCTTTAAAAGAGACACGTTAGGTTGTTATATCCCTTCAAATGACATGTTATGTTCACGTTGGGTTGTCCGCCTTTCAAAGAGACACGTTGGGTTGTCATCTCCCTTCAAGTGACACGTTAAGTTCAAGATTGAGTTGTCATCTCCCTTCAAATGACACGTTAAGTTCAAGTTGGGTCGTCCGCCTTCAAAGAGACGCGTTAGGTTGTCATCTCCCTTCAAATGACACGTTAAGTTCAAGATTGGGTTGTCATCTTCCTTCAAATAACACGTTATGTTCAAGTTGGGTCGTCTGCCTTTCAAAGAGACACGTTGGGTTGTCATGTCCCCTCAAATAACATGTTATGTTCAAGTTGGATCGTCCTCCTTTCAAAGAGACACGTTGGGTTGTCATCTCCCTTCAAATGACACGTTAAGTTCAAGATTGAGTTGTCATCTCCCTTCAAATGACACGTTAAGTTCAAGTTGGGTCGTCCGCCGTTCAAAGAGACACGTTAGGTTGTCACCTCGTTCAAAGTGACATGTTATGATCAAATTGGGTCGTCCACCTTTCGAAGGACACGTTGGGTTGTCACCTCATTCAAAGTGATATGTTATATTCAAGTTGGGTCGTCCGCCTTTCAAAGAGACACGATTGGTTGTCACGTCCATTCAAGTGACATGTTAAGTTCAAGTTGGGTCGTCCGCCTTTCAAAGAGACACGATTGGTTGTCACCTCCATTCAAGTGACATGTTAAGTTCAAGTTCAGTCGTCCTCCTTTCAAAGAGATGCGCTGGGTCGTCACCTCATTCAAAGTGACATGTTATTCACATTATCCTCATTTCAAAAGGTACACCACCTTCATTGTGCAATTCTGCAAGTAATATCAAAGGTATGTGAATTTTCTTAGTTTACAATCAATCTCCGTTTTTTGTTTATTATTTTCAGCCCAGTCGATAGATGTGGAGTCTTGCTCAAAAGCTCTACTAATGTCTCAATTGTTTTGTTCAATGTTTATCAAACCAAATTTGGGTTCGTCAACTTTGTTTGACCAGGATCTCTTTCATCGATCCTAATCAAACAAAGGGGCAAGTTGTTGACACCAAATTTCGGTCTGATAGTTTTAAAATTAATACATTTTGAGTATTTTATTTTAAATAATTCAAAATACATGATTTTGTTATTTTAATAAAATTTGTTGATAATCATCCTTTTTCTCAAAATATTAGGATTTTTATCGATTGTTATGTTTATATTATTTTGCCACACCCAGACATTCAAATATTTGTTCATTTCTTATAAAATCTTTATTTCTGTTAAATTGTTTTTTTTACATGTAATTGATTACGTTCATTACATTTTTCATATTTATTTTTTCTCTGTTACATTGTTAATATTCATTTTGATATTCTGCGCTGTCTAAAAAATTCATTCAAATTTGAAGATAATTTACATACACAGATATTTTATCAATCGATATTTTTGGATCACAACCTTAAGCCCATAATTTGGGCCCATTTCATAACAATTCCTATTTAAAGAAAGGTTGATCCATTAGGTTTTGAGGGTGGTGGAAATTTTTTAGAATTTGGGGTGTAATTTTCAGATTTTTTTACTTTGATTTTTCTACATTGTTCATCATCTCCGGCGAACTTTCGCCGAAGCTCCGACCACCCACCACCTAGAAGAAGTCTCCACTGGTCATATCTCTCCTTTCTTCTCTTCTCACTGACCACCATTCCCTCAACCTCCTTCCTCCGAAAAACCCAGCAGCTCAGTACCTCTGTTCATCACCTATTTCCGGCGAAACGCCACTAGAAAACTACCAACTGTCCATTTCCAGTTTCCTTCTCCTTTCCCTTTCTTCTCCACCAGATATCGATCAAAACCCCATTTCCATTTTACCTTTTTGCTCGCTGAAACAAGTATCTCCGGCGAGGAGCTTCAAGCTTCGATGAACCGGAGCAAGAATAATCGCCAGCGTTTTCCTTTCCCCTTTCCCCTTTATCGTTTTACTATTTTTTTTCTCTTGCAGGCGCTCCGACAGGCGACCACCAGACCTCTTCCCTCCGCCATTTCCAGTGAAATAGGAACCTCAGACTAGAGAACGAGTTCAAAGCTCCAGCAAACTACGGTGGTTAACAACCAAGCTCCGACGAAAGCAAACCCGAGCTAGACCCAGCATCGGCGGATCTCAAAACCACAACCAACTCTAATCTTCGTTGCCACCAGCTATCTCCTATCACCCTTCTTTCTTCCGTTTTGTGGTAAACCTTCTCACACCAATGTTGATTTTTACACTATATTGCTTTGTGCTCCGACGAAAGCAAACCCGAGCTAGACCCAGCATCGGCGGATCTCAAAACCACAACCAACTCTAATCTTCGTTGCCACCAGCTATCTCCTATCACCCTTCTTCCTTCCGTTTTGTGGTAAACCTTCTCACACCAATGTTGATTTTTACACTGTATTGCTTTGTTTTGGTTCTCGATTCATCAATTTTGATATTATTTTGTTGAGTTTTAAATTCCATTAGTCTGATAATTATTGTTGTTGCTTGGATATTGATAATTGAAAAGTTATCACTGATGTTTCATTGTTTTTGTACAAAATTAATTTTGTTTTCTTTTAATGTTGCTATAAGGAATTATTAAGAGATAAGATAAAGTGCCATCACTAATTAATGTTTGGTCACTTTTTGCATTTTTTTATATATAATTTTCTATGAATTTCTAATAGCAACAAATGTTTAACATTCTATTTTATTAATTGCATATATTATGTGCTTAGTTATTTTAATATTTAGTTAACAACTTGATATTGGTTGTTTCCCTTGGTGCATTTATGATAGCTATTGTAGTTTATAATAATTTTCGTTTTGGACCTCATTTAGTTTCGTACAACTCCATCTTTGTATTCATGAATTATTTTACTTTCCATTGTTGTTGATGTTAAATTGATTCTTATCATTAGGTCGGCAATTTCTACTTGTTCAAGTTTTAGTTTGCTTATTTTTTTTATATAATTCATCTCCGTTTAATTTTTTATCGTTAGTCCTATAAATTGTTATCATGTTAAAAATGACCAATGAAAAAACTCCCCGTTGGTTTTGGAGGCTTCTCCATTTTAAAAAGACGGAAATTTAATTTAAGTTTATATTTTATGTGTTGAAATTGGCCGATGAAGAAATTACCGTCGATTTCCAAGGCCTCCAATGTTAATAAGACGGATTTTTAGTTTTAAGTTATTATTTCATATATTCAATTTTATTCATATTTATGTATTACTAAAACTTTTACTAAGTGTGTTTATAGATACCCAAGACTTGCTTCTTTGAAGCTATTCGAATGTAGTCCGAATTATATTTTTTATATATCGATGTTAGGCAAACCTTAGGCCGATATTATTATTTTAGTTTTATTCTGTATATTGCATGTTTATTATGTTTGTATATTATTTTATTTTCCTCCTCAATTTGATAAAATGAACTCAGTCGGGAACCACATTTGTGGATTCCGAAGGATGCCTAATTCCTTCCCTTCGGAATAATTTGAACTGCTTAACTAGAATCAATTTGGTTTCGTAGACTATCTTTTAAATTAATTTATTAATTGGTTTCCTAGTTTTCCTAAAAATTAGGTGGCGACTCCCTTTTCCCTTAACCCCTTTTATCCGTTTTAATTTTTTTTTAACTAATTCTTTTTTTAATTGAGTCACCGCGATGTTGCTCCCATTCAAAGGATGTTAACACCTGAAATTCTAGCTCGTCACCCTCGTTTTCTCGCTAGCGATTTCTCCCTCGTCTCTCTTACTTTTATACAAACACAAATGTGTACAATACATTTGTATTTGTATAAAGTGAGAGAAAACTGTATATATACACATCTTTTAGTTTGCCTCTCTCCCCAGAGAATCTCGCTCGTCAATCTCCCAAATCTCGCTCGTCACTCTCATTTTAAACAAACACAAATGTATAATTTGTGTTTGTGTTTGTGTTTGTACAAAATGAGAGAAAATCGTATATACAAATACATATATTTTCGTCCTATACACTTATAATTTTAGGGAAATGGATCTGAAAAATATTTCAACTTTGACCAAAATTATTGTTACAATACCAAACTTTATAGAGGACCTTTTACCCCTCTACATTATTTAAGAGTGTATTTTAATGGTATATATTTGTCCACGTGGACAGGTTACTTTTTATAATGATGCAATATTTATGATGTCCACGTGGGCACATATATACCTTTAAAATACACTATTTAATCGTGCAAGGGGGTAAAAGGTCTTTTCCAAAGTTCGATATCGTTACAACAATTTCGGTCAAAGTTCGAATATATTTCAGACCTTTTCCCCAATTATACAAATACAGATCTACTTCTGTCCAGTTTTTTTGTCTTTCTCTCTTTCTCGCTTTATACAAACACATATTTTACAATTGATTCTTTGTATATGTATACCGAAACAGGTTATACAACTTATCTTTTATATAAGTATCCCAAATATTCATAATAATCATAACAAACATAAAACTTACTATGGAGCACCATTATACAAACTATAGTTATAACATAGAAATATCTTTTTTATATTTTCTAAACCTAAAATTAACTCTTAAATTTACATCCATAATCTCTTTCATATGGCCCCAGCGTGATTCAGAAGTGACTTTGGCCTTGCTGAATTCTTTTGGGTTTGGACTTGGATTTTGAGTTGGATTAAGCCCTTTTTTATTTTAAGAGTGTGTGTTGATTCACATTATATCCCTTATGATGATGATGATCATTTTGTTATGAGCTTCTTTAGAGAGTACTAGCCACGATTCTAGGTCCGGACGCATTTCTACTAGCCATGGTTTGAGGTCCATGCGCATTCTTCCGAGCCATAATTCAAGGTCCAGATACATTTCTACTAGTCACGGTTCGAGTATGTACCTATTTCTATTAGTCAGTTTTGAGCCCTGACATTGTGGTTCTGTGGGATTCTTTGGGTGCCTTAGCTTTTATTCTACATCTAGGGTCAGTCGTTTCAGTTCTAGAATATATTTAGTCTTAGCTAGAGATATCATATGTGTACTCATCAGGCTTTTGGGGTCTTTGAGTTATTTTTTCCTTTTAATTGCGCATGAGTGTACCTTCTGGCGTTATGAGGGTCTAGTTAGATTATAGTTAGCTATTTTACTTTATCTTTCCTCTCAATGTTAGATTACTAAGGCCCATGGTTTGACTTATCGTTATTGTTCCTTTCTTTAGACTCCTAGCTAGTTACTGTTTTACTTCTCGCTTTACATCATGTTTTTACTTTTCAAGCTCAGTTGACCTATGATGCCTACTGGTACTTGTTGTTTTAGTACTCATACTACACTCTGCATCTGTTTTCTTGATGCAGATTCGAGTGCCAGCCGATAGTGTTGATTTCTGCTTTGCAGCAAGGACATGAGGGAGCTAAGATTGAGGGTAAGCAGACGGCGTCCTAGTTTGACTCATCTCCATTCCATTTGTATACACTTTTGACTAGTTTATTATTCGAGATAAGCATGTACTTGTTTTGGAACTTGTACTCATTTTAGTAGCTTTATACCATAGTCCATCACGTCGTGGAATTGTATCTTGTATTGTTAATTTTATTTATGTCATTTCTTCTCTTCCATTGTTAAATTCCTTGTGTTGATTTTCATTCTATTGAATTTGATTTTCAACCTATTAGGCCCGTTACTTATCATTCCGGACAATAAATTGGCTGATATACCCGTCGGTGTTGGTAGGTTCCATCATAATTCGAGTTTTCAGGTGGCTAGGGAGAAAAATAATCCTATAAAACAATTAAAATAATATCTAAACTAATCATGAAAAAGGAGGCTTCTTTATTTTCTTTATCTTGTTTGATTCTGTCTGTGGAAGGAAGATTATTGATATTGGGAGTTGTTGGGAATATAAATGATTTTCAAGAGCAAATGGAAGATACCCTTCATCTTTCCAAGTAGTTAAAAATTATTTTCTTTCAATAATTATTCGTTAATAACACTATACAAAGTAATTATGATCAGTGATAGAGAAAGTTAATTATTTAAATGCCACCTGGCGAAAAGAATAACTTAATGTTTATGAATGAAGACTACAATTTTTTTTAAATCTTATGTCAAACATGAGAGACATTTAAGGTATGTTAATAATTAGAAATTGTTTATAATTTTATTCATTCAATAGTCCAAGATGAAGCTAATAATCTATATCAAATTTTGGGGTGTATATCACTCATGTTACAAGATAAAAGATGTATTTAAGTTCAGTTAGTAAAGTAAATGATTATTTTTAAGGCTTTCAATAGTCCAAGATGAAATTAACAATCTACATCAAATTTTGGGGTGTATTTCACTAATGTTACAAGATAAAAGATGTATTTAAGTTCAGTTAGTAAAGTAAATGACTATTTTTAAGGCTTTCAATAGTCCAAGATGAAACTAGTAATCTACATCAAATTTTGGGGTGTATTTCACTCATGTTACAAGATAAAGATGTACTTAATTTCAGTTATTAAAGTAAATGACTATTTTTAAGGCTTTCAATAGTCCAATATGAAACTAATAATCTACATCAAATTTTGAGGTATATTTCACTCATGTTACAAGATAAAAGATGAATTTAAGTTCAGTTAGTAAAGTAAATTACTGTTTTTAAGGCTTTCAACAGTCCAAGATGAAACTATAATCTACATCAAATTTGGGGTGTATTTCACTCATGTTACAAAATAAAAGATTTAAGTTCAGTTAGGAAAGTAAATGACTATTTTTAAGGCTTTCAATAGTCCAAGATGAAACTAGTAATCTACATCAAATTTTGGGGTGTATTTCACTCATGTTACAAGATAAAGATGTACTTAATTTCAGTTATTAAAGTAAATGACTATTTTTAAGGCTTTCAATAGTCCAAGATGAAACTAATAAATTTTGAGGTATATTTCACTCATGTTACAAGATAAAAGATGAATTTAAGTTCTGTTAGTAAAGTAAATGACTGTTTTTAAGGCTTTCAACAGTGCAAGATGAAACTGTAATCTACATCAAATTTGGGGTGTATTTCACTCATGTTACAAAATAAAAGATTTAAGTTCAGTTAGTAAAGTAAATGACTATTTTTAAGGCTTTCAATAGTCCAAGATGAAACTAATACTCTACATCAAATTTTGGGGTGTATTTCACTCATGTTACAAGATAAAAGATGTATTTAAGTTCCGTTAGTAAAGTAAATGACTATTTTTAAGGCTTTCAATAGTCCAAGATGAAACTAATACTCTACATCAAATTTTGGTGTGTATTTCACTCATGTTACAAGATAAAAGATGTATTTAAGTTCACTTAGTAAAGTAAAGGACTATTTTTAAGGCTTTCAATAGTCCAAGATGAAACTAATACTTTACATCAAATTTTGGGGTGTATTTCACTCATGTTACAAGATAAACGATGTATTTAAGTTCAGTTAGTAAAGTAAATGACTATTTTAAGGCTTTCAATAGTCCAAGATGAAACTAATAATCTATACCAAATTTTGGGGTGTATTTACTCATGCTACAAGATAAAAGATGTATTTAAGTTTAGTAAAATAAATGACTATTTTTAAGGCTTTCAATAGTCAAAGATGAAACTAATAATCTACATCAAATTTAGGGGTGTTTCAGTACTTATCTATAAAGCTAAAAATCAAATCATGATGTTGTGAAAATGACCTTGAGATTACTACTAGTAGTATTAAGGTTCCTCCCTTCTATTTATTTGATCCCTACTCTAATTATGATGATTAACATCTATCTCCCTCTAATTAATTAAAATCCATTTGCACATTTAGTGAAAAAACTTTGCCTTGTTTTTTGACCCTTTGTTTTGCACATGGGGAGGCCTTGCTGTTACAAACAGAAGCTGAGGAAAGGCCTTTGGTCCCCTGAGGAAGATGAGAAACTTATAAATCATGTAACTAAATATGGTCATGGTTGTTGGAGTTCAGTCCCTAAACTAGCAGGTACACTACTACTTTCTCTGTTTTCATCATTAATGCATCACATACAATAACACTAGTTTTTGTTTTCATTTTCGTTTTCATATACAGCTCTTCAGAGGTGTGGAAAGAGCTGCAGACTTAGGTGGATTAACTACTTGAGACCTGACCTAAAAAGAGGAACATTCTCACAAGAAGAAGAGAATTTGATCATTCAACTTCATTCACTTTTAGGGAACAAGTAAATAAATATTCTTCATTCTTTTACCCTTTTAGACTATTCATGAATGTAACTAGTCTTTTTTTCGCGTTTCTTAGGTGGTCTCAGATTGCTTCTAGATTACCTGGAAGAACCGACAATGAAATCAAGAACTTATGGAACTCTTCTATTAAGAAGAAATCAAGGCAAAAAGGGATTGATCCAAACACTCATAAACTTTTATCTGTAGTTGAGAATGAAGAGAAGGTGTCAGCAATCAGTATGAATATTGAGAAAGCGTGTGAAGGCTCAAGTGAACTGAATTTTATTGAGGATTCCAACTACGGAATTAAATCAAAGTCATCTTTTGTGACAACGACTATGGACCAATATCCTAGTAATACGACTACTTCTGCAGCGCCACTAACACACAAATTCTTTCTTGAAAGGTTTGTTACCACACACGAAACCTCCACCGCTAGCTGCAATAAGCCTCTTGACCAATTGGCAAGTTACCTCTCCTTTCAGCAGTTGAATTATGGCTCAAACATTGGTTTGTCCATGAATTCAAACACCAATAATCTCCTTTTCAACTCCAAGAATTCAGAAATGCTTACTCATAAGTTCAATTCCAGCATCACAAACGATAATGTTCTGACATCTCCAGTAGCAGCAGTAGAAAGTAATGATTCAATGCGCAATGGAAGCAGTACTAGTATTGAATTGCAAAGGAACTCTTCTTTCTTCGATAGCAATGCCTTCTCCTGGGGAACTGCAGATTATGATAAATCAGAAAAAGAAGTCAATATTCATCCCTCCGTACCTGATCCTGAAGACATCAAATGGTCCGAATATCTCCATACACAGCTTTTACCAGGCAATGCAATCACCAATGATCAAATAACTCAAGATTTATACAGTTCAAAATCAAGCATACAATTCACAACACAAGGTTCATTGCTACAGAACCAACAACAACAACCTTCTTTACAAACTGCAAACATATACAATAAGCACTATCAGAGAATTTCAGATTCCTTTGGACAGTTCTCATAGCCTATTTTTGTGTATGCTTTGAATTGAATGGTTAATACATTATTTCCCTTTGTAATTCTGTCGATTAAGTGTTCATTCGAAATGCTTTCCTATTCAACCTTAAAGAATTAGTTGGAAGATTGTGACTATCTGTAAAATAGTCTAAATCCTTTTAAGCTTTCACAAACTCTTTCATTGATTTTAACCTTTGTACAGGGCACATCTCTATCATAACTGGCCTTTTTCCTAATTGTACAATTGATGAAAAGCACATAATTCCTTAAATGGTTGTCTATCCTCGTCTCCTCCTGATGGAGATAGTTTTAACTTTTGACAGTCTTTAAGTCATTTCCACTCCCCATAGGGACTGAACTATATATATGTTATAGCTATTTGTTTTAGACTATGTTATGTACATCTTTCACATACCTCAAGCCGATATTTCAAACTATTTGGCATACCATACTTGTGCGAACCTGTATCTGATGCGTATCCATAACCGTATCCGTTATGACATAAGTTCATAATTAGGTTCATTAACTATAAAGCCAGAAGGGAAATGTTTCCGATGTCCTATAGTTTTCTTGAGGTTCCCTAGTGAATAAAAAAAATTCCAACTCGATCTTGGGGGTTGGAGGATATCCATCTAAGTGCTTAGTGACTGGAAATCAAAGCCACCAAATGATGCAGTCTGTGGACACAAATGCTATATTCTCTATCACAATTAGGCCAAAATCATGTGAAAGCTAGCTATATCAGTCAATCATATTCAAGATCATTATCACTATAAAGGTCCACAACTATGTTTTCTGAGGAGGACTGGCCAGGAACCCCCTAAACGCTTTTACTTTCTTCTTTCAGGTAAAAAATAATTCTACCTTTTGAAATGAAATTTGCGCCTAACTTAACTTTAACAGTTAGCTCATAAGGTGAAAATTGAGACAAGCCTCAGGAGAAAATCACTTTGTGTATGGTGTCTTAGTAGTGATTCTGATACACTGCTCGCCCGCGCTGTTTAATCTACCATCTACTCTTCCGGCTAATAAATCTCTCGCCCCTCGCTGTTTCTCTCTCCAATAAAGTCTATATTGAATGGGTAAAATTTTGTTTCAACAGGTAAAAACATCAGTGTAGTTGGCGCCCCTCTAGGGGAATCAAGCCGGGGGATGGGGTGTAACGACCCAATTTCCGTTGTTAGGGAAAAGCCAATGGAGAAAGAATTGGTGACAGAAAACTTTTTCGTAGTAACTTGAGATTTTCTAGCCTAGTCCAGATTTGGATGAAATCGTAGTCAGTGAGATATTGGGAAATATGGTAACAAATGAGAGAGCTAAGACGTTAAGGAACCAGTATGACTTTATAGAATTGAATTGGGTGAGCAGAACTCCCGAAACGGATCTTGCATGAAAGAATATTTTCTAAATGTCATGGGATGATGGTGTGTTGTGAAATGCGGGTTGGGAATTCTTAAATTTACTTACTGTTTCCGTTCAAGCCGTTGTAGCGGGAATATCTCCTCCAGGGCGAGTTTGCTGTGGCGGGTTGGGGCCGCCATAGAGGGACAGACGCTATTTAAGTCGGTAATAAAACACCCAAAACGTTTTAATTCTGCACTTTTCTACCCAGGTGTGTATTTGACGATTTTCACCATTTTGAGGCTAAAGGTAAGGTTTTTACTCCCTGAATCCGTGCTTCAACTCGTAGAACTTAGTTTCTTGGGTAATTATCGATGGGGAAGGGTTTTGATCTGGGAGTTATAGTGGAAAAAAGCCCTAAGCTGTGGGTTATGGGGATCATGGGTTAGGTCTAGGGTTATTGGGTTTGTTATAATCCGGAAAATTAGATATTTTATTGTTGATCTTTTTGTTATATTGATGTTTTTAGACCACGAACAAAGGGAAAGAATCAGGAAAGGAAAGATTCAAGCTTGGATTGGAGGTAGGTGATGGTTGTGATTCTATGATTGTGTAATGCATGTCTATTGTTGCTTCATGATGATATATGTATGTACGCAAATGTTGCATTATTGATCACACTTGTTGTAAATGAGATATATGAATAACTATATGCCATGAATCACTTCTTGATTGTATGATGTTGAGAATATA
Organism: Solanum sitiens; assembly: GCA_016801875.1. Taxonomy (NCBI): domain Eukaryota; kingdom Viridiplantae; phylum Streptophyta; class Magnoliopsida; order Solanales; family Solanaceae; genus Solanum; species Solanum sitiens. The sequence continues at coordinate 3,105,374 of JABWTJ010000049.1, read as the reverse complement.
CCTGTGATTGTGATTGTGGTGTGTTTAATGGATCGATTGCAACATTTAGACATAACTAATTGGGATCGGTTGCCACATTCCGTCATAACTAATTGGGATTGGTCGCCACGTTCTTGCATGACTAATTGGGATCAGTTTCCATGTTCCGGCATAACTAACTGAGATCACTTGTCACGTTCCGGCATAACTAATTGGGATCGGTTACCACGTTCTGACAGAAACATTTGATCGGGTACCACGTTCCGGTATGCTAACTGTTTGAGTTTGGTTCCATGAGAGAACCAACTACTTGATATTGCTGTGATATTTGAGAATTGTGAAATGCTATGTTGTTCGTAAATAATGATGATATTGTGTATGTTCGGTGTATTCATGCTATTATTATGTTGTGATGACTTATGTATGTTGCACCTAATGAGATAGCCACGTGATCCTACCAATACACTATGATTGTGTACTGATACTGCACTTGCTCTTTCTTTGTTGAGTACATGGCATCTTCATGTGGCTATTGATAGACCTCGGCTAGGTGACTATTGAGCGTGACCGGATTCAAGGGTGAACCGGTTCTTTCAGGCTTCTATAGATCTTTCTTGTTTAAGTTCACTCTTTTCGGACTCAGACTATTTGTTTAAGGTGTTGTTTAGTTTTGGGGTTGTACCCCTTGCTCTTAGACTTGTCGTTAGTAGAGTTTTGGTACAATGACTTTCAGCTTTTAGGAGTTTTTCTTCCGTATTAGTTTTGGTTAAGTTATTTGCTTAAACCTTTGGAGTTTATGGAAACTCCGTATTTTAATTGCAATTTAAACATGTTTTCGTATGTTTAAATGCATATTTTTTTGGTTAAGTTGTCTAGTCTGGGTTGTAGTAATGGTTCTCCCACCGAAAGATTAGTGTGGGTGATAATCACAATGGTCTGGGTCGTGACAAAGTTGGTATCAGAGTCCTAGGTTCATTGATCTCATTGTACCAAAATGAGTCTAGTAGAGTTTTGTTGCTCCCAATTGCACACACAAGTTTACGCGGTTGCTCAGTAATATAGTGGCTCTTAAAAGAACCACATTATCAAACCAAAGGACTTGTCAACTAACTATTTTTACTAAAGTATACTGGTCTAATTATTTATTTAAGAGTTCCAAAAGAAAAGAATGCAAAAACAAAATAATAAAATTACTTACAATAGTTGAAAAAAATCCAAGGCGGCAACATGCAATGAATCTCATGTATCATATTCTTGGCTTAGAACTAATTTTAGTTGTCAAGTTACTGGTTTATAGGGTTAATTGTATGAGTAGGGCTACACACCTCTCGTCTCCTACTCGAATTAGCTATCTTACTACATCATTGAGCGGAGATAAATAGACTAAGTGGTGAACATTTATATTTTATCCTATTTCGTAACCAAGCAAGTTGTTTGTCTGGGCGTCACTCCTGAACACTAATAACCTCAATCAAATGGATCGACCGAGCTCTCTATATTCTCTAGTCTATATAATCCCTCATCTCTCGATTTTAAGATTAGACAATATATTTATCTCTAGATGACAGTCAAGAAATACTAAAACAAGAATATAGAAATAACTTATAGTGACAACCAATAATTAATTCATAAAACCTTTAATAATCAACAACCATTTCGTAGCTACAGTCCCAGAACTAAGGCATTTATCCACTAATCTTTAAGAAAATGTCACAACCCGAGAGCACCCCCTAGTCGTAACCGGCGTATTCGACCTCGAAGAGGTCTTATACAAGCCTCTTAGCATTCATTCATCACATAGGTATGAAAAGTAGTGCAAAATTAAAACTTTCACAATAAAATCAATATGTGGAAACTCTTTTATAAAACGTAAGAAGAACTATGTTTCGTCACAAGTCATCTTAGACACATCTCTTTATCAAAGGGACACGACCCTTACATTGAAAGAAAGATACATGTATTATACAAATGTCTTTAATAAAGGAAAACTAGCAATAAGGAGTCTTGTCCTCAACATACGAGGACATACCCAAATCTTGAGAGAATTTCTACTTCCCAAGCTTCAACTCTAAAGATCACCTTACTTGCCAACACTTGCACTTTGTAGAAAATACAGGAAAATATGGAATTAGTTCAATTAAGCACTAAGTATGACAATCATGCAAAAACATGCTTTAATGAGGACATTATGTTTTTCATGCTATTTTGATAAAGTTTCATGAACCAAGTGTAAAAGACATCATACAAGTCAATCATCAACATATAAGGCAATACTCCCATAATCCACAAGATATAACCATATCCATCAATTAACCCATTTAACCATTTAGACCCTCCATCCAAGGTTATATTAAGACCCACCTAAGTAAGATATGAAGAGACCACCCATACAACCTCTTCAATACACACCTAAGTGTTCCTTAAGACTACCAAAGATAAGGATATTTACTTTCCAACACAACTCAACAAGTGAACATTCATTACTAGAGATACTAAGGAGACATTCAGGCATTTAAGAAATTCACATAAGGACCATCCCCTAAGATAACTCTAAGTTACACTAGTGCAATGTGAAAGTAGCATCCCATACTACTACTTCCACTTAGTCCTTCTTTTTAAACACCCTAGACTAGGCACATCATATTCAACAAGTCATATAATATTCATTAACATTAGACGTGAGACCAAAATGCTTCATTAACATTAGATATACAGTCTACTTACTTCACTATCATCTTCTAGAAACCCATTCATTCATTAACATTATAAGGACACACCAAGACTCCCTTTAAATGCGTACTTGTGCAATGCAAAAGTTGGCGTCCCATTCCACCACCTACCCTAAGTAGTACACCCTTAGGAAGACCTATTTCATTACATTCTTTTGTGGGGGTAAGCTTTAACCGAAATAGACCATGAGAGCTTAACATGGAATTCCGGTATTAACCCCTACCGGATGACGGTTCCCCACTTTCCTAAGGAAGGGTCATTCATTTAGACTTTACGTGGAAAACCACTAGCTAGTCCTATGTGGGCACATAATTAAGGGATAGGGAGATTGCTTCTAGATACTACACCTATACTCACGGAGAGTATCCACCCCATTTTATATCCTGTCGATGCTAAGCATTAATCCCCATGGAGTATTAGACTTTCATTACGTTCATTAACTATAGGTTAAGGGATTACTACTAAGTACTCTACCTCTACCTACGGAAGAATACTCATCCCAACGTATCATTCGTTCATTGGAAAGCTCTTAGGAATGTTGAGATTGCTTCTAGAAACTCCACCTCTACTCACGGAAAAGTGTCCACCCCAACACCCCCATTCATTCATTAGATTTCTATTGAGGAAACCTTTCAATAGACCCATATTCATTACATTTTCATTAGCTTCATTCATTATTTTATGTGTGTGTAAGTGCATATATGAGAACGCCTTTCACATAACCACCATCATTCATGAAATTGTCTTCTAAACATGATCATACTAGATTCATCATAATCCACACATAAACATACTTCACATTCACATTATACTCCGATAGTCATACTATCTTTAAGAATCACATGCATAACTTCATAAGACATCTCTATGCATATGAATCATAACATTACTTTACTTAAAATTCAATGCCTTCAAGTCCATGATCACATTACACATACATATACATATTCAATAGCTAAACACCGCCACCATAAGTGGACTATACCACACAATAGCAATTCAATAAGAACTAGAACAATTTAGGTCAACTTACCCTTCATCCAAGCCATTATCATCCTTTATCAATTATCCAACAATTTATCATAATTAGGCATGGATAGCAATAGATAACAATAGTAACCAACAATACTACTCAATTTAAGTGCAATTCTATCAACATGAAACCATAGTCACAAAACCCACTTCATAAACCAATTTAGGAGATTTGGACAAAACATGGGTTCTTTAAGGAATTCCATTACAAATAATCTTAAAAACCTTTATTCTTGATTCAACATTATTACACTAATATCATGACTTAGAAAACGTTTTAATAATGAACCCATGCATAGAATAGAAATTGGTAAAATTGATCATTGATACACCTTTGAAAACCTTTGAATTGGACTCGTTGAATGAGAGTTTATTCAAGAATGAAGGATCACCATACCTTAGAATTGAGAATCCCACGAAAATTGAAGAAGAAATCACTTATCCTAGCTTGAATTTGACCTACACCTTCAATGGTGTTCTTGAGACAATCTATTTGGGAGGAAAGGGTTTGATTTTGATGTTTGAGTCTAAGTGAGGGTGTAGTTGTTTTAATATACTTGAATTAACCTAAATAACCTAAAATAACCGTCCTCCCATTTATTTACCCAAGGGTGGAATTTACTAAACCACCCTTGGCTTGGCCGAGACTTGGACAGATTGCAGGTGACCATTGATGACCACCATTGATGGTCCGTCAATCAATTGACTGAGAGTGTTAAAATGTATATAAGCTCCAAAATTCCAAGTGTCAACCTACGAAAGCCATTGACGCCCTATCAATGTGCTCGTCAATGGCTGCTATTTTGATAGCTTTTTGGCAAACGTTTGGGTCCTCCTCAAGGAGCTTTAGGGTGGTCCTTGGAGATTCATACTCAGAAGTTTTAACCTTGAACACGAATATCTAGAATCTAGGGTCACCTCTCATCATTTTAGACTCCAAATTACACACCAAAACATGAACAACACACAAGAACACACTAGCACACAAAAGACTAATTTTGAATGTGTTGGTCGTTCCTTGATGTTTGACTTCAAAACCATTCATTCCAGCCCTTGGATACTCTTTCTCGTTACTTTAAAAAGTTATTAACTCGAGAAACTCATGTGAAACTCTAGTTTATCCTAGTTCATTTTGAGGGTCGTTACATAAAAGAAAGAAGAAAAGAACCCTAAAAAGTATTGATAATTTTATACTTTGATGCCCTATGATGATCTCTGATATCTCAACTCTTGATTCATTCCCAATAATTATTTCTATGAATTATTTATAAATGTAAAAAACCTCAAATAAAATAATCGAGTTCAAAATAAATTGAGAAACTAAAACCAAACAGAACTTGACTTCTGCGTGAACAACTCGTCCAACCGCCTCAATTCTTTTGCTGCCTTTAGTATCTGCCACGTGACAGACTTCAATTCCAATTCCACTTTTTAGTTCGACCAACATATATATTATTTTATAAAATTTAATCCATTAAGCTGCCTTCTTGATTTCTTTCTTTAACCTTTCATTTGTAATTCGTCTTAGCTCCAAACTTCTTCAATTTTACACCAATTTAATCCTACAAATAAAATAAACTATTTAGCACAATTCATAAATTTAATGCTAAAAACGACAGATATAAAGAATAAACGGGAGGCAAATAATAATAAGAAAAATATATTTTTGGCCTCACATCAACACCCGACACTTAAACTTTTGCTCGACCTCGAGCAAGCATTAAAGTTCATCTCAAATAAATCATACTAGGTTTGTCATCATATTGGTTAATACAAAGAATTAGGCCATATACCAATTTGAAAATATCAAGTACACTTCTCAATCATTATGCAATACATCTAAATAAACAACAATTCTCTAGTCTCCTAACCTCAAGGAAAGACTTTGAACTCATCAAATTTAAGTTTGCTCACCTACTATCATCAAATAAAGTTAATAAAATCACTTATGAATCATGAAACAAGTCCCATCACAAGAATAAATAGTCCTCACACTCAATTCAAAAGATTGAATATAAATTAAGGGCTTCATATCAAGAACAACTCTCACATTAACAAATAAAATTCACATGTATGCACAAAGAACCATAGGCTTGCCCATTATGTACATCTCCACTAATTAAGCATGCTTGAATAAAATTAATAAGAACTTTAACGGGTTGTAATATAGTCTAGGGGACGGGTAGAAAACTATATAATAGTGACTTACTGTCACATCCGGGAAGTACCCCCTAGACGTAGCTGGCGTCGTCGTCCTCGGAGAGGACTAGGACTAGCCTCTTAGCATTCATCATTGCATTCAAAGGTTAAAAATGTGGAAAATTTAAAACTTTTCATCTACAATACTTCATGAGATTTACTTAGACCTCTCGCTTACACATAATATATTCATATCGAGTATACATACATACATACATGCATACATATATATATATATATATATAGGATACATAACATAGTCTTAAAATGGATGTCTCATATTAAACCATCTAAACAAGAGTATAACCAATTGTGCATAGCCCTTACATCAATACAATAAAAGACACATATAGGCTATACAATCATAGTATTCAAATGAAAGAGAATGAAAACAATGTCTTTAAGACTAATCAACATCCAATGCTAGAAAGTGGTATTGCACTCGAAGTGGTGAGGACCTACCCAACTTGGATAATGAGATTCCAAGACTTCTTCAAATGACCACAATATCCTCAATGGACGGAACCTAAAATGTTTAAGACAAAGGGAGAAAGGGGGTTAGTACATCACTTGTACTAAGTATGGCACATATGCACACACAACATAGAAATCATGCTAAAAGGGGACATTTGATAAAAGCATGCCAATTTACTTTGAAAAGACTTATGCATATTCAAGAATCAACACAAGTCAATAAGCACATATTCCATAAGTCAAGACCACGTGCATCACAAGACCAACAATACCAAGTCTAGTCAAGTCAACATGCATATCCACATTATTGAACACATAATCAAGAAAACTCTATCATCTATTTATAATATCAACAAGCATGCAATAGAGTTCATAACATCAGAACCTAAGCAAGACTATTACTCATAAACTCTCATTAAGTCCACTAGAGCAATTGGCTAGGTAAAGCCCCATAACCTTACTCAACCAAGTAAACTCAACAAGAACTATAAGCAATGGTCAACTTTACATACTATATTATTAAGACATAACATCATCATACTTTAGCAATAGAGACCAACCACATGTTCATATATGAAACCCATATCACATAGTGTCATTAACATGTAAGATCATCATATACATATCATATACAATTATAAGCACATACTCACATAAGAACATCTTTCTAAGACTTCCCTCAAGGATAACTAGTGCAATGTATAGGTAAAGTCCCGTATCCTTACCTAGACTAAGCCAAACCCCTTAGGTCATCCTAGTTAGAGTTCACTTTATTGCTTCATATTACCTTTTGGGAACATCTTGCCTTAACCGACATAGACCACATGAGCTAATGTAGAAGCCGGTGTCATGGAACCTTACACTGAAAGAAGGTGGACTACTTGCGAAGATAGTACCGAAACATGAACATAGCATCTAGGTGGATCCACTAGCTAGTATTTCTATGAGGGCAACATAGTTCAAGAACTAGGAGATGTAGTTGGGACCCTCTTTATGCTACATGTATTATAGTCTCCAATCTCATGAGTACATTAGTTACCTATCTTTCCTATGTGGGAAGGGACACTTCTCACTTCTAGTTCACTCGGTGCTAAGCTAGAGTCTCTTTTTTGAAATGTCTATCATTAATGATCATCACTTAATTTAGGTCATAGGTTCTACCCCTTATATATTCATCATCATAGCTCAATTGGAATTTCATGAATATTATCCTTTCATTACAATTTACATATGTGAGGTTAGCACATTTACATAATGACATTATGACAAAGCACATAGGCAAATTCATCACCACCCTTATGTCATTACATCCTAGCCAACAAATCACAAGTCATAATTCAAGACATTTCAATTGAACATCATACCAACCCTAATCAATCTTATCATAAGGTATACTTCAATATAACTTCATCACTAAACACAAGTAATCAGAATTAAAGTAAGGGATTGAGATCACAAGACATACCCCAATCTCCTTCCCAAGCCATCATTAAGGTTTTACCATCAACCATACAATTCAACTCAATAATGGATTTAATATCATCACACAATAATAATTAACACAATAGGTAGGTCAATTGCATCATCACTATCCCAATTAACTTCAATTCATAACTTAGGGTTAGGGGGAATAAGGTTCATCATGAATTCTTCAAGAAATAGATCCAATCCTAATAATACATTATCCTAGTCACTCCATGAATGAATTACAATAGATAAAACAAGTCTAACAATCAATGCATTCTTCAATTCCCATCAATTCATAAGCAAGATCCAAGGTTTGGGGAATTTGGGGAAGGGGACATGATCCACACATAATTGCCTCAATTATAATAAATTACTCAACAATATACACTTAATTAGTCATGGTTAATCACAATTAGTCATAATCAATCATCAATTTCAAGTTTAGAAGAAAACCTATTAGAAGAGGAAAACCCTTGGAATTGGGTGATTTAGAAATCAAATTTGAAAGGACCTCTTGGGGAAAGGAATCCCAAGAATGAAGAACCCATACCTTAATGAATATTAATCCAGGTGAAATCCTAGAGATATTGGTCTTCTTCTTCCTTCAATGGAGGTTGAATAGAGAGAGAAACTAGAGAGAGGTGAGAGCTTTTGGGTTTTTATTTGGGGATTTGATTTGAGTGAGTAAAATGTGTGGGAAACTGATATAAAATCAATATTTAGACCCCCCATTAAAATACCCAAAAGACCCCTCACTTAAATTGACCCTTTAATGAAGTCAAACTTGAATTTTAAATTTCAGATTTTCATCAGGGAACAAGTTTGCAACGCAGAGCTGTTCCCGCATGATTTTCAAAATTATTTTTCGAGATAGTGGAGTCCGCTACCTTCCCCCGAGGCAGACTTGAATTTTGACCAAAGGACACCCAAGTCCGCTATGCGGAGATGTTTCACCCTTGTGTATTTTGGCTGCTGCTTTGGCAGCTTGCCAAGCCATGTTTGGGGTCCTTTTGTGGACCCCTAAGGCAACCCTTGGGGGGTCGGACCTGAACGTTCTTACCCTATATACATGTTTTTACCTATTTAAAGTCATTTTACAAGTTTTATACGTCATACAACATCTCCAAACCTTCACAAAACCTAAGGACGTTTCACTAGTTAAATTAGACTAGCTTCCAGACGTCTTGGACATTTCTTGACGTCTTGACTCTAAAGACTCCTAAATGGTTTATTAACATTATTTTAGGCCTTATGAAAGTGTTTATAACCTTAGACCAACATGCGAGGCTATGGATTAGGTTTTAGAGTTTCGGAGTACTACATTATCCCCCCTTTAGGAATATTTGTCCCCGAATGACACTAAAATCTTTTGAAGGGAAAGGATAGACTCAATACTAACAGTCCAACCAACAACATTCATATTATAATTATGGGTCACATCCCATAAAAGTACTTCGCAACTCCACTCAACACATAACATAGAATTACACATATCAACTTAAGTCACAACACCTAAGAGCTCAACAATTTCATAACACATTATGAGGAACTATCCTCTCAACATCAACATGAGCTCAAAATGACATTAAAGAGTTACCATGCTATTCTTTCCAAGACAACATCAATAGACCAAAAATCTCAAGAAGACATAACATATATTTCACATAAGTGCAAGTTAATACAAAAAGCCTCTTTTATGATAACTCATTTTGACACAAACTTTACCAAAATATGCACATACTTGAAAATAACCAAACATTCAATTTATTTATTATTTTCATTATTAATAGGAACAAAAAACCTTAATTAGCAAATAGACGAGGATAACGGGACTTCATGTCGGCCTCGACCTCCCATGTTGCTCCCTCAACTAAGTGGTTCCTCCATAGGACTTTTACGGAGGCCACCTCTTTGTTCCTCAACCTCTTCACTTGACGATCAAGGATTTCCACCGGAACCTCTTGATAGGAGAGGTTCTCATCCACACCTATACCCTCAATAGGAAGAATGGATTCGGGATCACCGATACACTTCTTAAACATGGAGACACGGAATACTGGATGAACCAAAGCCAATTCACTAGGTAACTTCAACTCATATGAAACCTTGCCAATCCTTTGCAAAATTTCATAAGGACCTATATAAAGAGGACTCAACTTCCCTTTCTTGCCAAATCTCACCACCCCTTTCATAGGTGAAATTTTTAGATACACCTTATCACCTTCTTCAAATTCTAAGTCCTTTCCCCTATTGTCGGCATAAGACTTTTGCCGGCTATAGGCTGTTTTCAATCGGTTTCTTATCATATGAACTTTTTCCAAAATTTTATAAATCAATTCGGGACCAAATAGTGAAGACTCACCCACGTCAAACCATCCAATCGGAGATCTACATCTTCTACCATACAAGGCCTCAAAAGGAGCCATAGATATAGATGAATGGTAACTATTATTATAAGAGCATTCCACCAAAGGCAAATGTTTATCCCAATTTCCCTTGAAATCAATTATACAAGCTCTAAGCATATCCTCAAGTGTTTGAATTGTACACTCCGCTTGAGCATCCGTTTGAGGATGAAAAATGGTGCTTAGCTTCACCTTGATACCATATCCTTTTTGGAACGACCTCCAAAACCTAGATGTGAATTGTGCACCCCTATCCGATATGATGGATAACGGAATACCATGGCGACATACAATCTCATCAACGAACATCGTTGCATAATGCTCCGCTAAGTATGTGGACTTGACTGTAATAAAATGAGCGGATTTGGTTAACCTATCCACAACCACCCATATGGAGTCATGTTGCTTTTGTGTCCGAGGCAAACCTACCATGAAATCCATTTTAATGTCTTCCCAATTCCAAGTGGGAACTTGGATTTCTTGAAGTAAACCACCCGGCTTTTGGAGTTCAACTTTGACTTGTTGGCAATTTGGACATTTTGCTACAAATTCCTCTATGTCCCCTTTTAAGCCTTCCCACTGAAATACTTCTCTAAGATCATGATACACCTTTGTAGAACCCGGATGGATGGAATAACGGGAACCATGAGCTTCTTCAAGGATCCGGTTTCTCAAATCATGAACATTGGGAACACACAACCTTCATTGGTACCTCAAAACACCATCCCCCTAAGGAGAATGACTTATTTATCTTACCAAGAACCGATTCCTTCAACTCCATCAATGATTGATCAAGGTGTTGTTTAGACTTCACCTCCACCACCAAAGACGATTCGGAGTTATTATGAACCATAAACCACCATTTGGGGAATCTTCCAACCTAACCCCCAATCGAGCCAACCTTTGAACATTCTTCACTAGGTTTTTCTGGGCTCCTTCTACATGAGACATACTACCCATGGTCATACGACTTAGAGCATACGCAACCACATTGGCATTGCCGGGGTGATAGAGGACACTCATGTTGTAATTTTTCAACAATTCCAACCACTTTCTTTGTCGGAGATTTAACTTCTTTTGAGTAAACAAATATTGAAGACTCTTGTGGTCGGTATACAGATCAACATGAACACCATACAAGTAATGTCTCCATATTTTCAAGGTAAATACCATGGCCGCTAACTCAAGATCATGAGTTGGATAATTCTTCTCATGCACCTTAAGTTGTCTAGAGGCATAAACTACTAGTTTCCCATGTTGCATAAGAACACACCCCAAACCCACTTGGGATGCATCACAATATACCACAAAACCCTTAGTATCCTCAAGTACGGTCAATACCGGAGGGGAAGTAAGCCTATTTTTTGAAATTTGGAAGCTTCTTTCATATGCCTCTGACCAATCAAATTTCACACTCTTTTGGGTCAATGTAGTCAAGGGAGAAGCAATGGACGCAAAACCATCCACAAACCTCCTATAAAAGCCCGCTATACCCAAGAAACTCCTAAAGTCGGTTGGAGTTAATGGTCTAGGCTAATTTTTCACCGCCTCAGTTTTCCTTGGATCAACCTCAACTTTCTCACTAGAGATGATATGACCAAGAAACGCCACCGACCTCAACAAAAACTCACATTTTCTATACTTGGCCAATAGTTGGTGTTCCTTAAGCACTTGCAAAACCACTCTCAAATGGTCCATGTGTTTATCCTTACTTTTCGAATATACCAAGATATCGTTAATGAAGACAATGACAAATGAATCTAGGTAACTTTGAAACACCCTATTCATGAGGTCCATTAACGCCGCCGGGACATTTGTGAGACCAAAGAACATTACTAAGAACTCATATTGACCATATCTAGTTTGGATTGCCATTTTTAGTACATCCCCATCTCTCACTCTAAGTTGGTGATCCCCCGATCTCAAGACAATCTTAGAAAAGTAGCTTGACCCTTGGAGTTGATCAAACAATTCATCAATATGAGGGAGAGGATACTTATTCTTAATAATGACTTTATTGAGTTGGCGATAATCAATGCACATCCTAAGGGATCCATCCTTCTTCTTCACTAACAATACTGGTGCAGCCCATGGAGAAATACTAGGTCTAATGAAGCCTTTGTCTAGTAAGTTCTTGAGTTGATAATGAGGAATTGAAATGGGGTTGGTATTCGGTAGCAAGTCGATACCAAAATCAAATTTTTGTTCGGGAGGGATTCTGGGATGATCACTAGGAAAGACCTCCAGAAATTCCCTTACTATGGGGACTAAATCAATGGGAGGATTTTCGGAGTCTAAATCTTTGACTATTACAATATGGTATAAACACCCTTTAGAGATCATTTTACATGCTTTAACACAAGAGATGATACGACCTCTAGGAATAGAATTTCCCCACTTCCACTCTAATACGAGTTTATTTGGAAAATTGAACTTGACAATTCTTGTTCTACAATCAATGGAAGAAAAACAATCATGCAACCAATCCATCCCCAAAATAACATCAAAATCAACCATATCAAGTTCTACTAATTCAACATGAGTAACTCAATTGGGCAATTTTATAGGACAGTTTCTATATACCCTCTTTGCAACTACCGAATCACCCACCGGGGTGGACACCATTAAAGGTTCATTTAGAATATCGGGCAATATATCAAACAACCTAACTATCAAGGGAGTAACAAAAGATAATGTACAACCCAAATCAAGTAAATCATATACATCAATAGAGAAGACTTGTAACATACCGGTCACCACATCGGGAGAATTGTCTTGTTCACCCCTAGAGCGAAGAGCATAGTAGCAATTCTTCTTTGGAGCATCCACATTAGAACCACTAGCTTGAGCTTGCCCGCTACCTATGTCTTGCCCCTTCAAATTAGGACAATCCCTAACCTTGTGGCCACTCTTGCCACACCCAAAGCAATTGTCCGTCCCAACAAGGCAATCACCATAATGCTTCTTGCCACACTTTTCACAAGTTGGCTTCTTGCATGGTGAGTTAGTACCTCTTCCATTTTGAGACTTAGGGTTAGACACCCTATCATCACAAATTTTGGGAAATTTGGAAGGAACTTGATTAGAAAACCTCTTCTTGAACCTAGGCTTGTCTTGAATGTCAAGCCTACCCTTTGAAGAATCTCCTTCATAAGGCTTGGCCCTCTTGGCCTCCCTATTCTTCCTCCTTAGCCTAGTTTCTTCCATTTGTGGAGCATGAACCGTGAGACGAGATATATTCATATTATCATGAAGCATAGCCGAACGACATTCTTCAACCAAGTCGTCGGACACCCCCATAAGAAAATGACTCATTTCATCCCTTGGGTTTGACACCAAGGATGTAACATACTTGGACAATTTAGTAAACTTCAAGGAATAGTCAAGTACACTCATACCTCCTTGACGAAGATTGATGAATTCTTCCACCTTAGCTTCTCTAAACTCTCTAGGAAAGAACCGATCATGAAAAGCCCTCGTGAAGATCTCCCAAGTCACCGAACCACATCTTAGTGCCCTATTATTCCACTATTGCACGTACCAAGTTTGGGCCACATCTTTAGATTGATAGGCCGCTAACTCGGCCTTATAAATTGAGGTTACACCCATAGCATAAAGAATCTTATAGACCTCATCGAGGAAATCTTGAAGGTCTTCATCCGGTTTGTAACCGAAGAACATAGGTGGGTTCATTCTAGTAAAGTATCTTAAGCGAGATGCCATGTTGTTGACATGATGAGGCACTCGGGGTTCAAACTTTCTATTCACTTGAGACGTCATGGCTTGGACTTGAGAAGTGACGACATTGGCTTGAGAGGTCATGGCTTGGGCCAAATTGAGAAAAACCACCCTTATCTCTCCACCGATCATCGGTGGAGGAACAACTGGAACTTGATCACGCAACTTTTTCAAGTGGAGGCACTTGGTTGTCTTGTGGAGGAGCTTGGTTGTCATTAGCTCCCACATTAGCAATGCCTTCTTCGACCCTTGTTGCCGCTGCCCTTCGAGTATTCATACCTATAACCACGATACAAGGTTTAGGTGAAATCACCTAATAAGACTCTAGAGGCACGACATATGATTATAAAAAGATGAGAGTTTCTAAGAATCACATAGTCTCTCATTCATAAGTGTGGTGCGCTTCACAATTATGAATAAGAATCTACATAGACGTGGTTTAATGAGACATCTTTTCTAGGGATATTCAACCTCATGCTCTGATACCAAGTTTGTCACATCAGGAGAAGTACACCTAGACGTAACCGGCGTCGTCGTCCTCGGAGAGGACTAGGACTAGCCTCTTAGCATTCATCATTACATTCATAGGTTAACAATGCGGAAAATTTAAAACAGTTCGTCTACACTACTTCATGAGGTTTACTTAGAACTTTCGCTTACACATAATATATTCATATCGAGTATACATAGACACTTCGTATAAGCAGATTACATAGTCTTTTACTTTTATGGCACACGCACACACACAAACACACACACACACACATATATATATATATATATATATATATATATATATATATATACATATAAGCACATAAGCACATAAGCACATAAGAATATCTTTCTAAGACTTACGTCAAGACTAACTAGTTCAATGTATAGGTAGAGTCCCATGCCCTTACCTTGACTAAGCCAAACCCCTTAGGTCATCCTAGTTAGAGTTCACTTTATTACTTCATTTTACCTTTTGGGAACATCTTGCCTTAACCGACATAGACCACATTAGTTAATATGGAATCCGGTGTCATAGAACCCTACACCGAAAGAAGGTGGACTACTTGCCAAGGTAGTACCAAAACATAAACATAGCATCTAGGTGGATCCACTAGCTAGTATTCTTATGGGGGCAACATAGTTCAAGAACAATGAGATGTAGTTGGGACCCTCTTTATGCTACATGCATTATAGTCTCCAATATCATGAGTACATTAGTGACCTACCTTCTCTATGTAAGAAGGGACACTTCTCACTCTAGTTCACTCGGTGCTAAGCTGGAGTCCCTTTTTGAAATGTCTTTCATTAATGATCATCACTTAGTTTAGGTCATAGGGTCTACCCCTTATATAGTCATCATCATAGCTCAATAGGAATGTTATGAGTATTGTCCTTTCATTACAATTCACACATGTGAGATTAGCATATTTACATAATCACATTATGACAAGGCACACAGGCAAATTCATCACCACCCTTATGTTATTAAATCCTAGACAACAACTCACAAGTCATAATTCAAGACATTTCAATTAAACATCATACCAACACTAATCAATCTTATCATAAGGTATACTTCAATATAGCTTTATCACTAAACACAAGTAATCATAATTAAAGTAAAGGATTGAGATCACAAGACTTACCCAATCTCCTTCACAAGCCATCATCAAGGTTTTACCATCAAACATCCAATATAATGGATGTAATATCATCACACAATAATAATTAGTACGATATCTAGGTCAATTGCATCATCACTATCCCAGTTAACTTCAATTCATTACCTAGGGTTAGGGGGAATAGTGTTCATCTTAATATCTTCATGAAATAGATCCAATCCTAACAATACTTTACCCTAGGTAGTCCATGAATGAATTAATATAGATAAAACAAGTCTAACAATCAATACATTCTTCAATTCCCATCAATTCATAAGCAAGACCAAAGGTTTGGGGAATTTGGTGAAGGGGACATGATCCACACGAAATTCCCTCAATCAGTTACTTAACAATCTACACTTTATTAGGCATGGGTAATCACAATTAGTCATAATCAATCATCAATTTCAAGTTTAGAAGAAAACCCATTAGAAGAGGAAAACCCTTGGAATTGGGTGATTTAGAAATCAACTTTGAAAGGACCTCTTGGGGAAAGGAATCCCAAGAGTGAAGAACCCATACCTTAATGAATATAAATTCACGAAATTCAAGTGAAATCCTAGATAAATTGGTCTTCTTCTTCAAGCTTTCTTTTTCCTTCAATGGAGGTTGAACAGAGAGAGAAACTAGAGAGGTGAGAGCTTTTGAATTTTGATTTGGGGATTTTATTTGAGTGAGTAAATGTGTGGAAAACTGATCTAAAATTAATATATAGATCTCCCATTAAATACCCATATACCCCCTCACTTAAATAGACCCTTTAATGAAGTCAAACTTGAATTTGAAATTTTAGATTTTCGTCAGGGAACAACTGCGCGACGCGGAGCTGCTCCCGCATGATTTTCTAAATTATTTTTTGAGAAAGTGGAGTCCGCGACCTTTTTGCGGTGCATACTTTAATTTTGACCAAAGTCCACCCAAGTCCGCGACGCGGAGACGTTTCACCCATATGTATTTTGGCTGCTGCTTTGGCAGCTAGCCAAGCCAAGTTTGGGGTACTTTCGTGGACCCCTAAGGCGACTCTTGGGGGGTCGGAACTGGACGTTTTTATCCTATATACATGGTTTTACCTATTTAAAGTCATGTTACAAGTTTTAGACCTCATACAACACCTCCGAACCTTGACGAAACCTAAGGACGTTTCACTAGTTAAATTAGACTAAATTCCGGACGTCTTAGACGTTTCTTGACGTCTTGACTCTAAAATCTCCTAAATGGTTTATTAACATTATTTTAGGCCTTATGATAGTGTTTCTAACCTTATAACAACATGTGAGGATCTAGATTAGGCTTTAGACTTTCGGAGTATTACACTTACACTTCCTTAAGCACTTTGCACTTTTAGCTTCATCACTGTAACATCTTGTAAATCGATATAGGTAGGATTAAACAAAGAAACTAAGAATAGTTATTGTTGGAAAGAACAGGAAAAAAATTTGGAAAATTCCTAAGTGTAAAAGTACATTTTTGGTCATTTTCAAATGGTCATAACTTCTACCTCAGGATGAGTTAGAGCCAGTTTTTTATTTGGTTGGAAAGCCCTTGAAGAGATCTTTCCAACGATGCCAAGTTGCATATTTTTATTATCGTATAAGGGAGATATGCCTATCGGAAGTTGAGATGTTCGATTGAGAAAAGTTCTATCCGGATTTTAGTAAGGGCAAAGTAGTCTTTTCGCCCTACTATTTCCTAATTTGTTTTAATGTTTTATTATGGATAAAACTAAGCCTTAAGGTAGTTTTAGAAAATTGAAATACGCTTAGGGCTTGGGAGTTAAGAGAAAAGAAGAAAGAGAAAGGAGAAAAGGCCAATAATTCGTCAAAAACGCCAAGATCTTTGAGTGAGATTCGTCGGGGGTGATCACTATAAGGTATGTGAGATCTTTCTGTGTTGGGATCTTTCACCCACACGCCAACGTGTTTAATTCAGAATATTTATATTAGATTGAATGATGAACATCGAAGTTCTTGATGAACAATTGTTGAATTCTTGTTATTTGAGTTGGAGTATACCTTTAGTTGTTTTGATCGTGTTTCTGGGCTATTTTTCGAGTCCAATCGATTGGGTATTGAGAATATTAGTGATCCTAAGTGTTTTCGGGAAAGATCCATGGGAGTTTAGAAGTTTTAGAGATGAAAATCGGAGAAGAAAAATAAAAAATCCCGTCTGATAAGCCCTGCAGCGCCGCACCAACTAGAGTCCCTCAGGACAGACTTTGTCCGTCAGGCTCTGGCGCGCCGTGCCAGCCAGAGTGCCTGAGGACAGTGTCTGTCCGTCAGTCTCTGGTGCCCCGCGCCTCTCAAAATGCCAAGGTCACCTAGAGACCCATTTCCCCCATCTTTCTGTACTAGTTCCTAAGTGATTTAACTATGCTTTTTAGTTGATTCCAACACTCTAAGGTATATCTAAACATTTTGAAATCATCCATAAACATAATATCATGATCCTTGAATCCATAATCCAATTCAAGGAAAGTTAAGATCAAATTCAAAGAAGTTAAGAGTCAAGTCTAAAAGTTAAGGAGCAAGCCAAAGTAAGTTTTAAAAGTTTTCAAGAGTCTTAAACAAACATTTTAACTTTGTTTTAAGGCTCAACCTACAAGTTGAGCAAAGAGCAATGAGTTGAGTTAAAACTCAAGAGTTATAAGGGAACTAAGTATTCTCTAAGAGTTAAGTTTCAAGTAAAGCAAAGAGTAAATAGTTATTGAGATTCTCAAAAAGCTATAAGGGAACTAAGTAGTTCTAAGAGTCACAAATGTTTTCACATTTTGAGAAGAGAAAAGAAGATAGACTTCCACAGAGCCTTTGGCTAGTTTTAGAAAAAGGGAACTATGATTTCCAAGAGAGATTTTAAAGCTAAGTTTGAGTAATTACCTCAAACCTAAAAAGAAGTTGTTTTAAAAACACATGAGCTAAGTATTTTGGGAGTAGTATTGAGCACCGATATGGGGACGCGAGTTCTTAACAACTCAAGTCTATAAACCATGTAGCCAACATGGACAGAGAAAAGATCATACTTTTTAGATGATTCCTTAGTGCTTTTAGCATATACTAGTGGGTTCACTTAGTAGTTCAAGTTCTATACAAATGACAAGGTATAGAGCGATCCTCTTGCAACGTAAGGTAAGAGGTTGTACCATCGCTTAGGCTCATGGTGCTGGTTGTCGGTTAGAGAATCTCCCACTAAAACTATATTACTTTAATTATAAGTAAAGTTGAGTTTGTTATTGCATTATCTTTAACGAACTAAGTTGTTTACACTATTTTACAATTTTTATTATATATATTGCATGTGTCCTTACTGCTTTATATTGAGTTAGTATTTCATGATTTGAGTAGAGCCAAGGTAAGTTATTCTTAATTCTTTCAAACTTTAAGTTTTTGTTTAGCATTCCAACTCGCATACTCGTACATTCAATGTACTGATTCTAGTTGGCATGCATCATTTTATGATGCATACGTAGGTAACCAGGATCAGCACCCAGCGCCTCGTTGATCCAGTTGAGCATTCGGAGTCATTGGTGAGCTTCTTTGCATTCTGGAGGACAGTTTTATTCGCTTTCTAATATTTCATTTAAGGATGTTGTGGGTTCTGTCCCAGCATCATCTTAGTATTGTAGAGGCTTCGTAGACAGTCAGGTAGTCGGTTTGAGTCTCTTCCTTGAATTGCAGATGTTTTGTTATGAGAATTTGAGTGCCATCTTGGCCAGACTATTATGTTTTAAGTATTTCTTTTAAGAATGTTCTTATTTCATATTTGAGTTAAGTTAAGTCTTCCACTGAGTTAATTAAGCCAGGCCAAGGGTTCGTTCAAAACCAGCAATGGTCATTGGGTGCTGACCACGTCTAGGGTGTAGGCTCGGGGCGTGACGATCACCCATTATTTTCTTCTCTTTTTTTCATCCCTCTCTTCAACAATTATTTCACAAGTAATTCTCATCATCTCAAGAATGTTTCAATCATTTAGTTTTTTTTTTTTTTGAAAAAGTTTTCTTTCATAATAGCCACGCTCAACTTACGTATTTTACATGAGTCAAGGTGCACAATGTCCTTCGAGGGATCAGAGCCATCATCAAGGTAACTTCTTTTGTTCATTTCTTTTCACATCACATTCTTTCAAAGAGGGTTTTTAAGTACTTTGTAGCTATCATTGATTACTTTTTCACTCAACCATCCATATTTCTAAGAATTGATAATTAGAATATGTATGCTATAATGCTTAAGGAAGCAAGGTGCAAAAACTAAGGATTCAACAAAATAGTCAAGGGCTAAATATGGCTACCAACAAAAATCTACAGGCTCAAAAAGGCTAAGTAATGATATAATATATGAAAAGACTAAGATTTACCAGACAAATCGAAGAAAGCCTATTATCATCTCCTAAACACAACAACACTTTTTATTTCTATTCAATAACATGCAGAGCAAGTTCTAGAATAAAATGCAAAATATGGAATAAACAAATTCTCACCACACATGGCACAAGTATCAATCAAGATGGATCAATTCCATTTCTAAGAAAGACATGATCATAACAAACTACGAAATAAAATAAGATATATAAAACCTCAAAACCATAAGCTTAAATGTCAAAGAGTTTGTATTTTTTTTTTATGAAACATTCACAAGAAAGTACTACTCAAAATTTAGGCCTAAATAACAAGTATTAGACCACTTAAAAGATTCTTTTCGTTTCTCTAAAAAAAAACTTATTCCTTGAAAAAATAAAAGACAATCATTTAAAAGGGACTATTCTCAGTAAAAGAACTGAAAACAAAAGACAAGGAACCCATCCTAAAAAAAAATAAAAGACTCATTAAAACTATAAAAACTAGGAATTTATTCCTCCACCCAACACGTAAAAGATGATATGTCCCCAAAGCATCAAATAAAATTCAAAACAAGGGTTAAAAATACTCCCTCAGGCCTTTAGGTCTAGCTTGTAGCATGATTTCTTATTTTTTATCAAGGGTCGTCACTCCTCACTTAATCTCCAATGTGCTCCTTAGCTCCAAATTTCGTATACTTAGATTTCTCCAAAACCTGTAAAAATAACACAAAAAAAGACACTTAAAAAACAAGAAGTTACACTATAAATTGGGGTGCCACCCAATAAGCACCTAATTTAACGTCGTGACACGACACAAGTAAATTCACTACTTTTCTTTCCACTTTGAACTTATGAATTGTACCCTATCTTTACATCTATTTTTCTGCTCCTCTCAACGGTGGTGGTATAAAGATAAAAGAATCAAGTAATATATGTCACAACTTGCACTTGTTGACCCTTAGGTGAGGAATCCATTAGTTTAAATGATCTAGAATAGTGTTTTGCATGAGATTCAAAATGCCTTAACTCCAAAGCAACATTATTTACAACATTCTCACTTTTTTACTCTTTCTCAACATCGATATTACGGAATAAGGTATAGTTGAATGGTTGGCATTCCTCTTTTTGCTCCACTAGTTGGTAATCATCCTAGACAATTGGTAATTGTGCATCAGACAACTTAATCTTTTTGTTCTAGTGAGTCTCCAAGTAATGAATATCTGAGCCAAGTCGATCTATTTCTTGTGTGAGCTCAACTCTTCCTTCAATCAGTTGGGTTGTCATGTATGTCAGACAATCACGAATAGACTCTTCAAGCTTTAGAAGTTGAGTTTTCCTTCTATCCAATATTGACTTATTATCTCTGTTTCTCCGTAACTGTCTCCTTGTTGGACTTTAATCTCTTCTAATTCAGCTTGAACTGTAATTTCTAATTGAATAACATCAAGCTCATATAGTAATTTCATGATTTTGTTTGTGCCCGTCTGTGCATTCAAATATTTGTTCGGTAATTTCTGAATTAACCTTGTCCAACATGTCTGTACATTCCATAAGTGAATTCAAATTGCGCGCCTTTTGTTTTTCCACTTCATCGCTCCTACCAACATCAGAAATAAGAGAAGAATCATAATAGGTATTCGGCGGAAGGAAATAAGATTTAGGGAAACCATTCGAATGAATATATTTACGACCACATATCTGACAAAAAGGACTTTCATCACCCAACCGCGATTTATCCCAATCATTCATATCAATAAGAATACCAATTTATTCAAAGAATGAAAAAATAATATTTTTTTTTAAAAAAAATTGTTTAATAAAACAAAAAAAAATGAAAAAATATAACTTAGAAGAATAATTAATTTCCAAGTCCCCGACAAAAGCGCCAAAAACATGGTGCTCCTAATTGCACACAAAAGTGTATGCTATCCCTCAAGTAATATAGTGACTCTTAAAAGAAATAGATTATCAAACCCAAAGGACTTGTCAATTAACTATTTTTACAAAAGAATACTGGTCTTATTATTTAATTAAGAGTTCCAAAAGAAAAGAATGCAAGAACAAAATAATAAAATTACTTACAATAGTTGAAAGTTCCAGGGTTGCAACATGCAATGAATCTCATGTATCATATTCTTGGCTTAGAACTAATTTTGGCTCTCAATTTACTGGTTTATAGGGTTAATTGTATTAGTCAAGATACATACCTCTCATCGCCTACTCCAATTATTTATCTAACTACATCGTCGAGCGGGGATAAATAGACTAATTAGCGTGCATATATATTTCTTCCTATTTCATAACCAAGCAAGTTATTCGGTTGCGCGTCACTCTTGATTACTAATCACCTCAATCAAATGGGTCGACTGAGCACTGTATATTCTCTGTTCTATCTAATCCCTCCTCTCGATTTTGAGATTGGACAATATATTTATCTCTAGATGGGCCTATCAAGAAATAATAAAACAAGAATATGGAAATAACTCATAATGACAACCAATAATTAATTCATAAAGCCTTCAATAATCAACAATCAATTTGTAGCTACATCCTAAGAACTAGGGTGTTTAACCACTAATCTCTAAGGAAAGAAATAAGAAAAGAACCCTAAAAAATATTGATAATTTTATACTTTGATGCCCTATGATTGATCTCTGATCTCTCAATTCATTCTCAATAATTATTTCTTTGGACTATTTATATATGTAGAAAACCCCAAATAAAATTAATGAGTCCAAAACAAATTGAGAAACAAAAACCAAGCGGAACTTGACTTCCGCGTGAACAGCTTGTCCAACCACCTTAAAACATGCATCCACTGCCTCAGATAGATGACCTTTTTGACCAATTGTAAGGTGCATCACTTTTATCTAAAGATTGATTAAGGTCTGGTTACCATCAGTTAATGATTGAGGTACTTAAGAATTGGATTCGACCAAGTTCTATGATTGAAATTAGCAGTTTTGTGAGGCTCGCTAGCTACTATTATATCTTGTGGTATGAGTTGAGTTCAATTGGTATCTCCCGATTCCAATTGTTATCTCAACAAAATGAACTAGAGGCTGTTTTCCCGGCCGAGGGGACACAAGCAAGTTAATTGGAACTGAGAAAGTTCTAATTGGTATCTAGCCTTAGGAGCCGTATAAGGCATATATGATTAGTAATGGTCGTCTATGGAATAAACTAATTAAGGAATTTGGACTTGTTTCTAAGTTGTAACTTCTTGAGTATCGTGAAACTTATTTTGAAATGAAAAGCATCATGATATTAGGTGAAAGGTTCTAGATAGATTACAATGTGGTTTAAAAGCGAGAAATCTGGACGTGCGTTACGACCAACTTATAACCGTGTGAGTGTATGGTGTATCTTTGAGATGTGTGGGTTATTGTGTTAATTTAATGAGAATGAGTTGGATTTTGAATTGTTAGATTGGCTAGGGGAAGATAATGATTATTCTAGTTCAGAGGATTATCCTAAATTACTCAGTAAAGCTAAAAGTCTTTGGGAGATTTAGAAAAGAGAAAAACCGCAATAAATTTATTGCCGGGTATTGTTTCTGTCAGGGTCGCTGAGGCGGGATTTTCCCTGCCACGACAATACCTCCAGTGCGGGGTTTCCCCTGCCAAAGCGGGACAAGGCGATATAGAACCTCAGCCCTAACTAACCCCCGTGACCTAATTCATGTTCAACAGTCAGATATAAGTTTTAAAGTGTGTTAAAATTGTAGAGAACCTGGTCATATGATGAGGAAATCAGCGAGGCCATTGAGGCTGGGTAAATGGTAATGCATGTAGAGGAGTTGTGCAGTCAGGAAAATAGATTGCCTGTCAAGATGACATGGCTCATTTTTATGTTCTCCCGGGCAAGACCGAGTTTGAAGGTGTGATGCAGTGGTCACAATTGCTACTCTTGTCTGAGCCCAGATGGCTATTGTTTTGTTTGATCCGAGTTCTAATTATTTGTATGTGATAATTCAATTGCCTTGGGATTGGATATGTTTTGTGATATACTTTATGCCCTCATCCATGTTTCGTCCCTGGTTGATGAGTCAGTCATAGGCACCCTTGTATATCATGTTTGTCTTGTTGTGTTTATGGATTTTTAGACTTGGGTTGATTTGGTTATGCTAGATATGAATGACTTGATATAATCTTAGGCATGACTTGGTTATCCCCATATTATATCGAGCTAAATTACGATACTAAGTCGGTAACTCTAAAGATCCCCGATAGGGAAAGATTAGAGTGAGAAAGGGTGTACAAGTCTAAGCTAGCTAATATCATATCCCCCAATTGGGCTATAAAACTGGTAGGGCAGAGTTGTTTGGATTATATGGCTCATGTTTGGGATGTTGAATTGATTCTCCCTTTATTAAGTCTATTTCTGTAGTGTCTGAATTTAGAGGAGTGTTTCCTACTGATTTGTCTTGTATGTCTACGGATAGAGATAAATATTTACATTGATTTGGAAAGTGGCACTCGCTTCATTTCTATTCCTCCTTATCGCATGGCTCTAGCAATATTGAGAGACCTTAAAGCTCAAATACAAGAGATTCTTGATAAAGGTTTTATCGTCCTAGTGTTTCCATGTGAGTTGATCCTGTCTTGTTTGTTAATAAGAATGAGGATAGTATGAGGACCGGTGATTTCATCCTAAGACATAAATGAGTGGATTGATATCGAAATTACAAGCTTATGGATGAATAAAGTTTCATTGAGTATACTTAGGTGAAGACAACTGAATAGTTTAGTAAGTAAAATACATAAAATTGGGTTATCCCTTTCAATTTGATGGGTATACATGAGTTTGAGGGTCGTATTGGTGGAAAAGTTGACTTCAGCGTGATAGTCAAGGGTGACTGAGTGTAATGGCAATAAGAGTTCATGATGGATTATGACAAGACGCAACTATATAATAAAGTTACTGGTTAAACAAATTTTTGTATAGTAATTACGGCTTGTGAGTATCTAAAGTTGTGGTTTTATTAATATTTGGTGACTAACGGGGTTGTATGGAAAGTTTAAAGAGATGGTGGGACATTATCCGAATAAAAACTAAAGAGCTAGAGTCGTATTAAAGAAAAATAGTGGGATGTCGTACAACCTTTAGAGAGAGGTGAGAGCAAGAATATTTTATTTGATTGCTAAGGCTAAAGAGATATCTTCAGAGGGGTAGATAATTGGGTTAAGAGATGCGTGATTTCATTTGTTTGTTGTGTCTATGGTAATAGTGTTACAAGTTCGACAGATTGGTTAAAACTATTGGAAAGGACTTGAAAAGGGAGTGTAAAGACATTACTTGAGTGTAATGATAAGTACTTTGGTTTTGTTTTTGAGTTTAGTTTTGAGTACGATGAAACTTGTAGCGAAGGATATTGTAAGATCGACGGAGATGTGATCAATGTTAAGGAAGGAACCATGAATTCATAAGAATCTTTAAGGTACAAGCTATTGATTGATAAGGAAATTGTGTTATATAATTGAATTTACATTTCAGATTTTTCATTGTAAGTCTACATTCGTGGTAATATATTTTGTCAAGGTATGAATTGGCAAGGTGAGAAATCATCAATTGTATCATGTATTGAACCTTTGAAAGGACTTACACCTGGGTAAAGTCCTAAAGCTTATTATATTGATTGTTAAGTACTTAAGAATGGTTTCTTTTAAAATGTGTTGGTTTGTAATAAAATAAATGGTCGGAGTGCTTATGATGGTTATTAGTATTGTGAATATGATTCACTAGTTGTGCTCTCGTGTGTTTCCACTTTCGTGGGTGGATCCCTAGTGGTGGATCAGGGGTACCAAATCCTGCGATGTTCTCTTTTTTGAGTGGAAATATTGGGAAGATTTTGTTATTTCGAATGACATATTGGCGTTGTCTTGGAGTTGTTAAAGTATTTTAGCGGTTCTACATGTACCACATTGCTTATGAGAACTTATAGAAGAGATACCATGCATATTTATGGTTGTCCAACAATCTAATATTTCATTTTGTCGTTGATGTCATGTATAAATTGTGTGGTTGAATGTGGGAATCATTAGATCCAATTGTACTGTTCTTAAGAGGTAATCTATGATTACTAAATCTAGCATTTCGATAGTGTTGTCAGAGAGTTTGTATGCTTTGACATATCCCTTGATAAGTATCTGATTTCTAAGGACCAAAATTATAGTGAACTCATGGGAAATTGGGTTGTTAAATGGAGATGTTGATAAGAACTATAATTGTTTGGGTAGTATGATTGTGTGGTAGTTAGTTCATGTTCACCTCTGATGTGGCAAGTTTTGATTTAAGATTTTATCATGGTTATAAGAAAGGATTCATCCCGATGTTTGTGTTAAAGTCCTTGCATGTTGCAGACATATGTACGATCTACTTGGTGGTTATTGGAATAACTTTGTGGTTAGCTAAGTGTACATAAAACAATAATTATCACTCTAGTATTTTGATGACTTCATTTAGGCATTGTAGGAGAGGATGTATAGGTATTCAATTGGTAGGGTGGGGACGAGGATTATATCATAAAGTGAGACTTAGTGTTGTTAAACAAGACCTTGTGTATGATGAAGAACCGGTTGAAATTCCTTATCGCGATGTCCATAAGCTAAGGACATGCGAGACAAGTATCCCCAGTTGTTCAACGATAAAGGTACTAATCTACCCTTACTTTAGCCAGTCTTTCCTAGTTGATCACTCGGGGACGAGTGATGGATAAATTGGCATCTATTGTACATGACCTGATTTCCTTCGTTAGGAAAAAGCCAATGGGGAAAGAATTGGCACCAAAAATCTTTGTTATAGTAACTTGAGATTTCCTAGCCTAGTCCACATTTGGATGAAATAAGAGTCAATGAACTATAGGGAAATCTGGTAAGAAATTAGAGATCTATTAATGAATTTGATTACATCGGTGGATACCTAAGACGTTGAGGAATCTGTACGATTTCACGAAATTGAATTCGGGTGAGTAAAACTCTCGAAACGGATCTTAGCATGAACGAGTATTTTCTGAGTATCATGGTGTGTTGTGAAATGTGGGTTTGAAATTCTTAAATTTGCTCACTATTTCCATGCAAGCCTCTATGGTGGGATTATCTCCGTCGGAGCAGGGCCGCTGTGGCGGGTTGGGGCTGCCATAGAGGGATAAACGCGAGTTAAGTTAGAAATAAAAACCCCAAATTTTTGCACTTTTCGACTTTGAGATATAAGAAACGATCCCAAGGTGCTCTTGACAATTTTTCACCATTCTTCATACTAAAGGTAAGGTTTTTACTCCCCAAATCCATGTTACAATCGGTAGAACTTAGTTGTTTGGGGAATTATTGATTGGGGGGGGGGGGTTGATATGGGAATTATGGTGGGAAAATCCCTAACCCGTGGGTTATGGGGATCATGGATTTGGTCTATGGTTATTGGGTTTGTTATAATACGGATAATTAGACCTTTGATTTTTAATCCTTGCGTTATATTGATGTTTTTAAACCACGAACAAGCGGGAAGAATCCACAAAGGGAAGATTCAAGTGTCTTAGGGAATTCAAGCTTGGATTCGAGGTAGGTGGTGGTTGTGATTCTATGATTGTGTGATTTATGTTTGTTCATGCTTCATTATGATACATGTATATATGCGAAATGTTGCATTATTGATCACACTTATTGTAAATGAGATAGATGAATAATTATATGTCATGAATCAGTTCTTGATTGTATGATGTTTAGAATATACTTGTGATTGTGGTGTGCTGAATGGATCAGTTGCGATGTTTCGGCATAACTACTTGGGATCGGTTGTCACGTTCCAACATAACTAATTGGTATCGGTTTCCATGTTTCAGCATAACTAATTGGGATCATTTGCCACATTCCGACATAACTAATTAGGATCGGTTGCCACATTTCGGCATAACTTATCGGGATCAGTTTCCACGTTCCGGCATAAACATTGGATAGGGTACCACATTTCGGTAGGCTAATTGTTTGGGTTTGGGTTCCATGAGAGGAACAACTACTTGATATAGCTCTGATTTTTGAGAATTGTGAAATGCTCTATTGTTCGTAAATAATGATGATATTGTATATTTTTTGGTGTATGCATTCTATTATTATGTTGTGATGGCTTATGTATGTTGCAGCTAATGGGATAGCCGTGTAATCCTACCAGTACAATGTGGTTGTGTACTGATACTACACTTGCTCTTTCTTTGTTAAGT
Source organism: Solanum sitiens (assembly GCA_016801875.1). Taxonomy (NCBI): domain Eukaryota; kingdom Viridiplantae; phylum Streptophyta; class Magnoliopsida; order Solanales; family Solanaceae; genus Solanum; species Solanum sitiens. Next base: position 3,077,151 of record JABWTJ010000049.1, on the reverse strand, counting down.
ACATGACAGGTGGCTATTGATAGACCTCAACAAGGTGACTATTAAGCGTGAACGGATTCAAGGGTGAGTCAGTTCTTATAGGCTGCCATAAATCTTTCTTGTTTAAGTCCAATCTTTTCAGACTCAGACTATTTGTTTAAGGTGTTATTTACTTTCGGGGTTGTACCCTTGCTCTTAGACTTGTCATTAGTAGAGTTTTGGTGCAATAACTTTCAGGTTCTAGGGGTTGTTCTTCTGCATTAGTTTTGGTTAAGTTATTTGTTTAATCATTTGGAGTTTATGGGAACTCCGTATTTTTATTGTAATTTAAAATTGCTTTCGTATCTTTAAATGCATAGTTTTGGTTAAGTTATCTTGTCAGAGTTGTAGTAATGTTTCTTCCACTGGAGGATCAGTGTGGTGACAATCACGACGGTCTTGGTCGTGACAGGGGGCATAACAGCCGAGAAAAGAAAATATTATATAGGATGGTACACTCCCACACACCTAACACTAGCTTTTCTTCTGGGGTAAAGTCCTCCATCACAACAAGGGGTAATTGTAGTGCTCTCCAATATGAGAAACCTTTGCCTCGAGCGTAGAGTCAAATCTCATGCAAGTGACTCCACTCAAATGCGGTTAAAAATAGGTCTTTCTCCAGTATACAGTGGCCTTTTTGTGATAGGAACCATAAGTTTTCACCTATAAATAAACCCTTGCATGAAAGTAGAAGGGGTCTCATTTTTTCACTTGTAATACATTTTCCATGATTAAGTGCCAAAAATTCTCAAATAATACTCTTTTTTCAGTAGTTCTTACATTTTACCAATCAAATTTCTTTATCTTTATTTAGTTTAATATTCAATTCATTTATTTGTGTTTCTTGGTCTTATATGAAAAATGAAAGAGTTTCAATTGAACCTAATCACTTGCCTTTAACCTCTATTACAAAAATATAACTTCATTTGCACTCATGTGTTTTTTTTTCCTGAAATATAGTTTGGAGTCGTGTATGGAAATATACATTGGTGATATTAATTTGATCTATTGCTTCGAATATATACTAGGTCATCAATTTTTGTTGTAGAGAGGTCACCAGTTCTTGTTGTGGAGTGGTTAGTACTCCTTATTCTTTAACCAGATGCCTCGGGTTTGAGCTTCCTTGGGTATGCAATCATTGTTTTGGGAGCATTTTAACCCAATTTGAATTCTCTAGCGTGAATCTGGATTTAATCGGACTACAATGTGGGTACCAAACACTAAGTGGAAAACAAAAAAAAAATTGGCTCTTACCCACTCAGAAAATTTCTATAGCTGGAACTCTGATGATATTTAATCGCAGTAAGCAACTCAATATGTTATTTGTTTTGCAAAACCCTTTAGTTCTGTTAAATGTACAAGATGTAAAATTCTCAAATGAGCGTAAAAAGGAAAAAAAAGAGAAAATCAGTCTCCTTTCCATGATGATGTCGAGGGGGGGCATTAATAACACTCAAATCACTCACAAGAACAATTAAATGAGTAAGTATTCACTAGCATTATCAATACCCAACAAAAGAGTTGAGATTGAATTCCACAAGGAGTGACCTAAACGTAAGAATTGAATAAGAAAATTAAAAGTGCAAACCAATTTACTGTAGCAATTAGGACAAATGGGTGGATGATTCCACAAATTCAATAAAAGGATTTCAGAATCAACATCACAATTCAATTAAAAACAAAGATTTAAATAAGTAAGGGACTATCTAGGGGTGTGAGAGTTGGTATCAACATCAAGCAGGGGTACAAGTGCTTGCTCAATAATTCTAGACTAACATGGATAGGTTGAGTAATCGTCAACGACACAAATATTCTTTCAATATCAATACATCATATCATAGAATCTCCCTTCGGTCTCATCCATGTAAAATACAAATAGACCCATATCCTTACTAAGATCTCTCATTCAAGTAGGTTTTAAAATAATAGTTAAATCACAATTTCTGTTTTGAGCAAAGTAAAACGATCAAACTCAATTTTCAAGTATTAAGATATTTACCCATTTAAATTAATCTTATTCGAGCATCAATTAAAGATCTAAGGTAGGATTAAGTTTACAAACTTAACTCATAAATTAAACCTGTGCTAAATAGCTCAAATGCATGAATAAATAGGAAAAAAAATAGAGCAAAACACTAGACCCACTAAAAGTAGTTAACACCCAACTCCATAATCACACCCTTAGAATTGGAGTTTTAGTCAATCATCATAAAAGGAAAATAAATAATACCCGTGACGTTTTCATCCATTAAAGTGTTGATATATCAATAATCTTCAACATCCACTTTGAATTCAACCCTCAATTGTCAATTAAAAGATTGTTCAAAAACTGCAAAACTATGAGAAAAGTAGAAAAAAAGTCTATTTCTCAATATGAAAAATACAAAATGGATAAAAGATACATTTTCTCTCTCCTTTGGGATATTTATAATTTCTTGAAAAAATAATCTAAAATTTCATGCTCGACTTGATTGATGACATTAGTCAGGCTCGCCTACATGATTCGATGGATCGTCATTTGGTTATTCATCTAGCCCTTTTTGTGCTTTAGGCTTCATGTGTTTGAACCTTAGTGGGTTAACTCGATTGAGTAAGCCTTTCACGTTTGGTGAATTACCAATTACAACATTTGTCGCTCATTCAACCTGTACTTTAACTTAGAAGTCAGTCACCTTTGTTGGAGCTTTTGGCTCCCTCAATTGGTTCGGCAAAGCTTCGTTTACACTTTGATCGCTGACCTTCCTTGAATATTTTAAGAAGTGAACATTTTAAATTTGCATCGTTGTTTACACTTTGCTCTTTTTTATATTTTTGGCCTCTTTTTATGAATTCATCCTTGTTTTTTACCCTTCATAGCAACAAACATTAAAATATCATCAGATAAGGACATAAATAAGCATTGAGGACAGTATTTGTGAACCAAAAAAGACCTCAAATGAGTCAAAATCTTAAAATCATCAACACCCCCAACTTACACTCTTGCTTGCCCTCAAGTAAATCAAGAACATAATCAGTTCAACAAGTGTTGACAATAGTTCTACATATGAGTTAACATGCAAGTGGAACATTACAAGACTACTAACAAGTATATATATGCAATATCTCAATTATACTCAAGAAACTTCAAATGATGACTAGTTAGTATCAATCCAACCTCAAGCTTACTAATGCTCTCTTATAAAGCAAAACAATGCTTCAACAAAAGCAATCAAGTGACCTCACAATAAAAACAATTTCATGCACTCATAAAGCACATCAACAAGAAGTTAGAAATCAATACAACTATCACTCTCCAAAAGAGAAATACATGCAAGCTTTATTCCATAGGTTTTCCTATATTTTCCTATCATCACACAACTCAATTTTAACAAATCTCAAAGGTCTTTCAGGCATGTAATGATGCTGAGGGTAAAGATATGATCAATTTGGCTCAGTGAATTCGCCTTTTCAAAGCATTATTGCACTCATCATTACCATTTTCTCAAGTACTTTTCATGTGGAGACTCAATCATCAACTTGTTTTCATTCAATTTATTTGTTACCCCTTTTATTTCATCAAGATCTCACTTTCATTCCACTTTCATGATTTCTCAAATTTTATAAGAAGGGCTTCCTTCTTTTTGCACTAAACTTCAAGTTTGAGTCTCATTTTCTTCACTTTCACTGGACTTTCTTCCTCCTTCTTTCCACACCCCCAACATAGGTTTCTGGCCAAAGTTGGCTACTCAAACAAACCAATACTTAGAAAATTTATAGGTGAGAAGTTAAGGTCATATTTGGTTTAAGAGATTCCAATGAAGTTGATAACAAACGATATAGGCTCAAATGAGTCCAAGATGCTTGCACACCCTCACAAGGTAGTAACAAAAAGTATGAAGAATTTAATTCTCTCTCAAAATTTGTGCCCAAGATCATGTCTTACATTAACCAAGGCTAATTAATTAGACTAACAATACATATTCTAGCAATCAACAAGCTTGCTTTCAAGTAAGATCTCACCACATATGACACTTCAAACATAATCATTTCACATAGCTCTATAAAATTAAGAAGCCTGCCTGCATGTTCATTGCAAAGTTCACATCGATAGGCAACTAGTCAACACAAAATCTAAGATCATTCAGAAGTAGAGCAACACTGATTTCTTCTGGCAATACAAACACAAACCACATATCTCATCAAGATCACTATCCAAGACACTGATATTGGAAAAAATCTATCCTCGAATATAAAAAATTTAAAATTCAAGCAACATACTACGAAATTTACAGACCAATTGATAGAGAGACCAAAATGAAACCAACAACCAACCAAATATAATAAAACAAAACTACAAAAATATCAAAATACAATTGAAACAAACAAAATACAATTAAAAGGAGAGTATAGGCACATGTGACCTCACCTCACCAATAAGTAACTAGCAGTGTCCTTAATGCTAGAAACAATATCATAGTACTGGAGTGAGATGAGTAAAACGACCTCTAACATGACATACCTGTTAAGAACTTTGATCTCGTGGCTCGGAGGGAGTTGTATCCCCTTGGGCATCAGTTACCAGCACATCATGAGGTTGAATAATGGATTTTGAAGGACATACCTCACTAATGCCAATCGTGGAGGTCCCTAGCATGATTTTTCCAATGTAGCATGCACTATAAACTCCTCAATACTTTACTGCTCTGCTAAGGCCTCCACGCTAAATTTCTCATCATCTCTCTCCAATACAGTCTATATTGTACGGGTAAAACATTGTTTAACACGTAAACACATCAGTTTGGTTGGAGCCCCTCTAGGGGCATCAAGTCGGGGGATGGGGGAATAATATCAAAGAAAAGAATTTTTTTCGTCGGAAGGTACACTCCTACACACCTAAAACTAAACATTCTTCTAGGTTAAAGACATCTGTCACAATAGGGGATACTTGCATTAGTATCCAATATGACCAATGTTTACCTCAAACCTAAAGCAAAATATTAGGCAAGTGGCTCAACTAAAGTACGAATAAAAATAGTTTTTTTCTCTCAGATATATAGTAGCCTTTTTGTGATAGTAACCATAAGTTTTTGACCTATAAATAAACCCTTGCATGAAAGTAGAAGGGATCTTATTTTTTCACTTGTAATACATTCTCCATGATTAAATGCCAAAAATTCTCAAATATCACTCTTTTTTACTTTAGTTCTTATATTTTACCACTCAAATTTCTTTATCTTTATTTACTTTAATAATTAGGTCATTTAATTGTGTTACTTGGTCTTATATGAGAAGTAAAACAGTTTTTATTTAACCTAGTTGACTTGCCTTTGACCCGTATTTCACATATTCATTTCCACGCACATGTTTTTTCTGATAAGTAGCTTGGTGTCGTCTGAGGAAATATGCATTTGTGATATTATTTTGATCTATTGCTTCTAATCTCTAGGTGGTCACCAGTTCTTGTGGTTGAGTGGTTAGTACTCCTTCATCCTTAATCAAATATTTCGGGTTTGAGTCCCCTTGGATATGGAATTATCTTTTTAAGGGAGAGGTTTAACCCTAAATGTTGAATTTTCCAATGCATATCTTAATTTTTTCAGACTCCAATGCGGGTACAAAATATTGAGTAGACGAACAAAAGAAATCAGTTCTTATCCACTTAAAATGATGCCATGGCTAGAACTTCTCGTGATAGTATAACTGTTGTGAGCAACTCAATATGTTTCTCACTACTATTTACCATAACCCTTTACTTATGTTAAATGTGCAAGAAATTTAACCCCTAAGTCTACACCCTAGACGTGGCCAGCACTCGAGGCCCATCCATGGTCCCCAAATAAAACATAGGCTTGGCTAACTACTTAGTGAAAGACTTACTCAAGCAAAATGGAAACTTCAAAGTAATATTTTTACTTTAAAGTCTAAATCAAAACTTTATTCAAGTGGGCATCTGGAAATACTTAAGAATTTACAAGCAATTGTCTCAAGATAACAAAACATCTCAATAAGAAGGGGAAATAATGAGAGACTCCTCAACAACTAGCTATCTATGAAGTCTCTAATACTAAGATAGATGTCAGCACAAAACCCACGACAACTTTAAAAAGTGCGAAATAAGTGAAGCCCTTCGAAAAGCAAGGAGGCTCACCAAAGCTAGATGGAATGAAAGTGGTATCAACTAAACTTCTGTTGATGACCCTTAACACCTATATATGTGTCATAAAAGATATAAATCAAATGACATCGGTACATGGATTCTACGAGTGTACAAGGAGACCTGAAAGCATGGGTAACTGAACATATAGGACTGTAAGAATACTCACCTTAACTCAACTTCAATATAAAAACAACAAGAAGAGATGAAATTTTTAAACATTATAAAACAGAAGATATAAACTCAATGATGTATAAAAATGCAATAAGATACTTTTTAGGCTTATTTGAGAGATTTTCTAACCAACAACCATCACTATAAGCTATATGTTGATACAATGTCTCGCCCACGCTACCAGAAGTGACTTCTACCTTATTAGAGTATTGGACACCTCAACTAAGTGGATCCATTAAGCTATGCTTAAAAACAAGCAGGAGTCGTTTAAGAATTACGATCTTTACCCAAATTGATTACACGGTTTATGAGAATTGTCTATTGTCTGATGAGTCAAGAATTTCGACTCTTTTAGGACTCATTATTCTATGAATTAGTGACCTCAACGCCTACTTTGTGTTCATAACTGATGTTAATGTGTTTATGTGCAGTGTGAAGGCATTAGAACAAGGCAAGGACATTACAATGCAGAGCGAAAAATATGAAAAAGCTGAAGAAAAAAGAAGCTACAGCTTACAAAAGCAACTCGGCGACTCGCCGAGTGAGCCTCCAGCTCCCCAAACATTCCAGCGAAGTAGCCCATTTACTAACCCAACTCCGCGAGAAAAAGAAAAGTTCAGCTATGCGCCGAGTGAAATGGTGATTGCTTCCCATCTCACCAAATCTTTCAGAATAATTGGATACAGGAGTCAAGCTAAAAATCAAGAAGACGTGCATGTCGGTGGATCACCGAGTCGTTCGGTGATCCCAACTAATTTCGCCGACAAGTGTTCATGTTGAGATCTAGAGAAGTTTTTGAAAGTGTATAAATTTACTTTTTGAAAAGAGAAAACAAGTTCACACGGAGTGTATTACCCACTTTTTAGAGCTTTTTACATTTTTCTACATTATGAATACTTTTGGAGAGGATTTGAGCTTGAATATGAGATTTTAGGATTCTAATTTTAATTTTGGCATTGAGCATTACAGATTGTTAACAATTCAGATGCATAATCTTTTTGGTAACGATTTCTTACTTTTTGCTATGTTTGGCTAAAACCACTTCCGTTAGGGGTGTGATTATGTAATCAAATACATAATATTAGCTTATGGGTATTGTTAATTGCTGAATTTAATGTAGTTTGAAATTAGTTCAATTGTTCATTCATGTTTTTATTAATAACTAAAGTTGTAAATTCGGTTCTAGCTTACTCTCTATGATTACTTGAGAAAGATGTTTAAAGTAGAATAAATGATTGATAGTTGTATTAATTTGCGTCTTTACAACCCAGCTTGAGAAAGTGGATTTAATTAAGGAATTGCGTTGCTTTGTATTATTAAGTTTTTCAAGGTTCGAAAGAACTTGCTTGAAATATGATAGTTGATAGATAAATTGCTATCGTAATTACAACCTATCCTACCTATTTAGATTCAACAACTTAAAGAAATTAATAATTACCCATTAAGAAAAATTAGTATTTGATTTCTCACACTCCTAAGGTCCTCCGTCCATTCAAATCTCATGTTAATTGTTTTTGTTAGCAATTGGTTACTAAATCTCCCCTTTTAAAAATATTGATAATCATAAATCTTGATTTATTTTATGTTGTGTAGCCTCTTTCTTGTACAATATATTATAACACTTCTTTACTTCATAATTGAATTATTTACTTTGTCATTCCTTGTGGATCGACTACAACTCACCTTTGGGTTTATACTTATTAGCAATTGCCTACACTTTAAATCAAAAGAAGTGCAGTTGAATGTTATCATTGTCTGAATTCATACCCATATTGGTGCTCAATACTACTCCCAATAAATATATACGCATGCTCAATGTTAAAAAATTTACTTTCTCAATTTGAGATAATTACTCAAAAGATCATCTTTAAAGAGGCAATTCTTTGAAATATCTCTGAACTCATAAACTTATTTTGAAATCAAAGTTTCTGTCTTTTAAATATAAACATATTACTTTTTGGAGTACTTAGTTCCCTTATATCATTTCTCAAACATGAATACGATTCTTCTTATTTCTCATATTTACTTTCTATAAAACTTAGTTCAAGACCATTGTTGATTACAAAAGATTCTCACACTAACTCAAAAAGACATTTTGAACTTTTATTATATTTACTTTCTCAAAACTTAGTTTTAAACCACTGTTTATTACTAAAAATTCTCAAAGTAACTCAAAAATACATTTTTAACTTTCCTCTTAAACTAACTTTAATTTTGAATTTAAATTAAGATATGTGATTTGAATATTATCACGACCCAAGGGTACCGCCTAGACGTAAGAAGGCACATAGCATGACATAAAGTAATAGAAAAATTAGAGTAAAAACACATATAAGTCCGAAAGTCTTTATAAAATGGAAGTGGACGTCTAACTTGTCTCATTTAGCCATCTACTACGAATCATGTGTCAAAATAGGGTCACAACCCCAACAACATAATCTTAAAAGACAAAGTATTAAAAAGAAACTCAAAGTGAAGTGTCTCATCCTAAAATCATGAGGACTCACCATAAGCAAGGAGAATAGTCAATCCAAGCTTGAACCAAAAGTTAATCACCTTAAGAACCAGAAAATACATTTTGGAGAAAATTTAGAAAAATATGAGTTAGTATAAAATTTTCACTAAGTATGATAGTCAAGCACAAAACCATGAAAATATGCTAAAAAGGATATTTTAGTTGAAGAGCATGCACTTTACCAAGTTTGAGAATCATCATGAAAATTAGTGTTAAAGCATAAGTCATGAGTATATTCAATATACAGATCTTCACAACCTAATGGAAACATACTATGAATACCCTCCAAGTCTACTTGTGCCATGCATAAGTAAGAACCCATAATCCTACCCATGCTAAGTAAAGTTTCTTGAGCAATCATAGTTCATAATTTGTCTTCTTGATTACTTTGGGAATAAGCCATAACCTACATAACCCATGTGAGCTTAACATGAAATCTGGTGGCATGCTCCTCACCGAAAATAGGTGTCCTACTTTCCTAAGGTAGAACTAAAATGTATTAGCTTTTAGGTTGATCCATTATCTAAATGACCTATGGGGAACATAATATATTGTTACTAGAAACCCCAACCTTACATGACGGGGAAGCTTCCATCTCATGCAATTACCTTTGGAAACTTGGCCTTACTTAACGGAAGAGCCTTTAGCTCATATTTAATATCCACTCGGTGCTAAGAATTACTCCCCACAATTACATGTTTAGTCTGGAATTGAGTTTACTTGCATGGAAAAGTGTCTTAACTCTCCATCCAAAATAATTCATAAAATAGCTCATAGATTCAATAGGTGAGAATGGACTTTCAACCTTAGAATCATCATATTGTGAGAAGCACTTTCACATCATGTTCATTATGTGTTTATGAGAATGAACTTTCAATCAACACAACTATTAGATTATAATCATGTTCATAAAGCATATAAAATGAGTCTACAATCATGTAAAATTCTCATGTTTACCCTTCTTGTGTCAAGGATCACCTTTCATCCAATACATATAGATTTACAACATTAGATATGGATAATAACATGGTTCAATTAACTAACTTACAATAGGTACAATCTCATAGTATTATTTCTCCATCAAGTCACCCACATCACAAAGGCATTCATTGGGAAATATGGGATTTCATGGATTCTTGGGATATTTCATCATAAAAATCATTATAAAAAAACAACAGTACGATCATAATATAAAGTAATTAAATCAATAGAAATGGTTTTGAAAAGGAATCCATGACAGTAAACCCCTAGCATTTGGGGGATATTACTAGTTTGAAATTGAGTATGGAGGGAATCCGTGTATGAAAAGTGTCCATGGATTAAGGACTACCATAAATTTATGAAGAATACTCGTGAAATTTAGTGGAAAAGGCCTCTACTTCAAACCCTAGCTTGATCTTCTTCTTCTTCGTTGAAGTTCTAGAGAGAAGATTTTGGGGGAAATTGATTTTGATTCGGGAAGTTGGTATTTATGATTTAGATGAATTAGTTTGGGGATTTAAAACACTTATATAGCTTAGTCTAAAATAATACACAATGTCACTTAATAGTTAATTAAAATGGAAAATCCTAAATTACCCCTCAACTAACTCCCAAAAACTACCATCCAGGTATGACCCGCGACCTCCTCACCTACGGACCATGGATGGACCCATGGCCCATGCTGGTGAAGCATGGGTGGGGGTTCTGCAACCTGTTTTGGAGGGCTTGGTCAAAGGATGTCCACACACTGCCTACCCACGGAGTGTGGGTTGACCTACGAGGCCTGGGTGCCCTCTGTGGGTCACTACCTGGCAGCCATTCTAACTCTTTTACTCAAGAACCAAGGTTGGTCCTTGGCGTTTAGGCCTTGATGTTATCACACAAAAATACAAATTTTTAAGGTACGGGAAGGAACATTTAAGGATTTAACCCTAACGTCTACCCCTAGCTAGGTCTATTAGTTATTGGAGTGTTACAATATCTCCCCCCTTGGAAACATTCGTCTTCGAATGATGATCTAGACACCTTATGGAAGTAAGACTCAAGACTAGAAATCCATCATACATGAAACATAAAAATAATGCACAATTCAAAGGAGGAAACATCTATTCCATATTAAAACATAATCAATTCAATTCAAGAAAGTAGGGACTACATCTAACAACCCAATAAGCATGAAACCCAATATTTCTCATATTCATACGAGGAATTACCTTCTCCAATTAAAATAATGCTCAACATAACATTATGGAGCCAATATCCAATCACCCTTGAATATATAATAAAGCATGATCATCAACACATCTCATGAGGTCAAATAGGCATTTAATACTAATATACAACAACATGAGGAACATAAATCATGAAAAATCCATTTTCTCATTAACATGAATTTCACAAGGAACATGCATAACATAGGAAAATCATGAAAAATCTCATATAATAAAAATGACTCCCAAAAACTAAAATGATGTGGCTCTTTTATTCAACTCTAGAATTCATTTTATTATTGGGAAACTAAATCCAAAGTCGCTAGAACCATTTTCTATGGTCCAAGTGTTATGAAATGACACAATTGAGATTGAAATTCATGAAGGTAAATGGTTGAAGGTAAATAGTCAATGGCTGAAAACATACCTACAAATGAGGTAAAAGAGGTAGAAAATTGGGCCCTTGATAATGTTTGAGTAATAAAGGAGCATGTGATGTGCTGCAATGTTAAATCAGGTACTGCGTGGGTGGAAACCCATGACGTACTTCAGTAAAGTGTGACTATCCAATAACATTATATTGTGACGCTACGTTAAATCAGGCGTTGCTTGGGAGGCTACCAATGAGGTACTTTGGTGAAGTCTAAGTAACTAATGAACCTGCATCGTTGTCACGACCAACAAATGGATCCAACGAAATGAAAGAAAAGCGGAAAGATAAAGTAGGAACAAGATAAAAGTGGAACACTTCATTCTATTAACACCCTAAAACCTAATTGTCATGTGTACAAGCCTCTAATACATAAGTGCGAAAATAAAATAATTACACAATATCAAGTCTTTGTTTCTCAGATAGAACAAAACATAGTATAAAACAAAAGAGGACACATTGTCATGACAAGAAGCTACCTCTCAATAGTCTTTTTGACAAGCCTCATATAGTAGGAAAATAACAAACCATCACATAGTACCGAGCTCGGAACCTACACAAGTGTAAAAGCAAGCGGTGAGTACCAATAACACGGTACACAACAAGCAATCTACTAAACAGAGCAACTATATAGAAATTTAATACCTCTTTCATTCCAACCGAACCTCCTCAAACTCAACTTGAACAAAATTCAGCGCTTCGTAAAAGTTCTACAGTGCACAACTGATGAGGCTCAAGTCATAATTCCACGGTCACAATACAATAATCAATACGAATCAAGTAAGTCAAACTCAATGTCAAGTAGATCAATGACAACCAAGAAGTGTTGCATCAATTACAATTGACAAGTAAGTCACACATGAACATCAAAATGCATCAAATCACAATATTCAATCTCTCACCGAAAACATTCACATCGACACAATATCACTCTCAGGAATCGTAACCTATATGCTTTATATTATATCACTAGTTGGAAATACCTTCGCATCATAAACACTTTATAGAAGAGATCTCAACATCATAGAACTTGTCGGCATTGACCTCATCATTATAAACAAATGCAGTAAAACACCTCAACATCAAAACACTTGTTGGAAATGACCTCGACATAATAATCACTTACCTAAGAAGATCTTGGTATCATAAATACTTACCGCCAATGACCTCGACACTATTAATACATGCTAAAAAAGACCTCGACCTCATAAACACTTGTTCAAAATGGCCTCGACATCGTAAATATTTGTCGATAATGACTACGACATCATAACTCTCACATGTATCATCACGGTATTCAATAATCATTGCACACAAACAACATCACACCACATTGAAGATGCAATAATTCATGCATTTCAACTCCACATTCATGCTAATAAGTATTTCATCAATCAATCAACAAGGGTCATAACAAGGAAATTCACATCATCATAATTATCACATATCCTTTTCATTTCAACACTTTTTTTATTCATTAAGATTTATCAAGTGAACAGGTAACCCTTCACCTAATTCACATTATACCCAACAAACAAAAAACAAAGATTATACATGAATTCTACTAGACTACAAGGTTGCAATCCATTAATCAATCCAATATTTTAGTCTTCCCCTTTCAAGCAATGTCAATCACACAATCAATATCAATCAAGTATTCACATTAAGAAATAACAATACCTATATCAATTTTGAAAAATTAATAATTAACTGAAAACCCAATTCAAAATGAGGTTTGAATTTGGAAATCAACCCTTTAAAACAATACTCATGTATTTAGGAACTCACTAGTGAAATCAATTTGTAAAAAGACTCAAAATCAGTTCAAAGTATCAATTTTGTTATGAACTTGATTTCTTGTCGTTTACCAATAAAAATTCCAAATTTTGATGGTAAATCCATAAATAATCAACGAAAAATAAATTTCAAGGATCAGAAAATCTTACCCAAAGATTTAGCACAAGGAATCCTTTAAAAATCTCCTCTAAGGGTTTTTCCAAGCTCAAAAATGAAAATGGTGCTTAAACCTTGAATATTTCAGACCAAAAACCCTCTTTGATGTTGCAAAAGCGACTCTAGGTTCGCAAAAGCAAGTCCTGCATATACTTTTCAGTCGCTTTTGTAAACGAGCCTTCGCTTTTAAAAAAAATTGCTTTCACGAATGAGCTTGCCGTCACGAACAACCCTATGTGACCATGAAGTAGGTCTTGATTATCATTGCTTTTGTTTTCGAGATCAAGGTCTCGTGAAAGTGAAACCTCTATCGCTATCACGAGGGTAAATAGATTAGACCCGAGAAAATCAACCAACTATCAAAACATCTAAAGGACCCTCGAAATCCACTCAGAACCCCTTGCACACAAACTACATATGCAAATCAATCATACTCGATGTTACAGATTCAATGGAGATATCAAAACAGGAATTTGAAGTCTATTTAACCCGACATTCAAGAAAAACATAAAAAAATTAACTCAACACCTAAAAAGGCTAAAATAAGCTCGGGACCTTTCAAAAATCAACCAATACCTCACCTAGGCCCAAATCATCCCCCCGAATCCAACATAACTCTCAAGATTCTGATTTGAGCATCCATTCCCAAAATATTTACCAAAGTCAACTCAAAGGCTCAATTTCTATAATTTCCAAACTTATGACCCTAAATCCTATAATGGAATCCGAATACAAATTTGACAATTCTCACATACCAGATTCTACATTCTGGGATTGATGAAATTCCATTTCGACACTCGAAACTCCAAAAGAGATTGAAAACCTCTGTTTGCAACATTAGATTTCCAAAATCAAAACTTATCAAATTCTCAATTTCAAACTCAAATTTAGAAACAAACTCTTTGAAACTCAATAATAAAGACTGAGGATTAATATTTGGAGGGGCAAAATGGTAAATTTACAAAACTTGAAAAATGACTGATTGGGTCATTAAAATATCCACCACTAAAAATCATGTTCATCCTTGAAAATAAAGAAAAAGGAAGTACCTTAAACCTCGAAAAGTTGAGGATATCTAGAATCATTTTTGTCTATGTCTCACAAGTCGCCTTACCAACCCAACAGTGCTTCCGCTTAACCTTCACTGGAGAAATCTCTTTGTTCCTACACTTTCAGACATGCCTATCCCAAATGGTTACAGGCACCTCCTCAAAAGAAAAGTCTTGAACCAACTCAACTGAATCAAGAGAAAGTACATAGGACTCATTCGACACGTATTTCCAAAGTATGGCGACATAAAGCAGGGGATCCACAGCTGACAAGCTAGGTGGCAAAGACAACTTATAGGCCACATCTCTCCCACAGTACTCAAAATCTCAAAATGTCCAATGAATATAGGGCTAATCTTGTCTTTCATTCCAAACATCATCACACCCTTCATGGGTAATACTCCGATCCAAACATGATCAACCTTCATAAGCACTAGAGCCCTAACTCTCCGATTTTCATTTCTTTTTGTCGACTCTAGGTTGTCAATAGTATACTCTAGATTACACGAACCTACTTTATAACATCTCTAATAAAGTCTGTATCTAATGAGTCCATATCATCTTAATCAAACCATACGATCGTACATATACACTATGACATGCAACACCTGAAATGTGACCATATGGATACTGGAATGATAGTTGTTATTATAGCAAACTATAACAATGCAAATTTTTATCTCATCTAGCACAAATATCGATCACACAAGCTTAGATAATGTCCTCCAACACCTGAATGACCGCTCGTGCTGAGCATCTGTATGAGGATGAAAAGTTGTACTCATATCTAACTGAGTACCAAAGCCATGTTATAATGTCTTCCAAAAATAGAAAGTGGTCAAGGAACCTCAATCTGAGACAATAGAAATCGGGACTCCATATAGTCGCATAATTTGACTCATATGAAGCTAAATTACCTTCTCTACCATATATTTCACCTGGACTAGTATGAAATAGGTTGACTTAGTCATCTGGTCAATGACCACCCAAATAGAATCATAACCACCCACAGCGGTAAGTAGTCCCGTAATGAATTCCATAGTGATTTGTTCCAACTTTAAATTAGGAATAGGCATCCTCTGATATATACCTTTTGGACATCTGGCGATCACATTTGACTTGTTGGCAAGTCAAGAACCTTGAAATAAAATCTGTAATACCCTTTTTAATCTTACATGTCAAGCCCGAAGCCTACACCCTGGACGTGGCCGGCACCCAACGACCATCGTTGGTCTTGAGTGACCCCTTGGCCTGACTTACTTAACTCACATTAAGACTCTACTCATCTCAGATAAAGAATTTAAAAGCATTATTGTCAAATAACTTAATTACTTGTCTTGGCCAAAATGGCACTAAATCTCAACAGTTGACCATATGAAATATAAGATAAAGAGATTCCAAAACTGAACTAGTACATCGTCTATGAAGCCTCTAAGCTGAATGAGATGTATGTTGGAACAGACCCCACAACATCCTAATGAACTAAGTCCTCCGGGATGCAAGGAGGCTCACCAAGTGACTGCTGAATGCTCAACTGGAACAAAGGTGCGATGCATGTTGATCCTGGTTACCTGCGTCTGCATTATGAAATAATGCAGGCCAACTGGCATCACAATAATTAATGTATGAGTATGCGAGTTGGAAACTAAACAACAACTTAAGCTTGAGGGGAATAAGATGAACTTACCTTGGCTCTGCTCAACTCAAGAATATACTTAACTCAAAGTATGTATATGAAGCAATTTAAAACACATGTGATATATATAAAGCTTGTAAAAACAATAAAACAACTTAGTTTGTTAAAGAAATGCAATAACAAACTCAATTTTACTTATATATCAAAGTATTATAACTTCCGTCGGATATTCTCTAACCGACAACCATCACTTGAGCCTAAGTGATGATAAAACATTTTCCCTCAGGCTTCCAAGGATCATCCTATACCTTGCCATCGATATAAGCCCTTACTTAGCTTAGTGGATCCACTAGATTAACTTACGTGATCATCTAAAAAGTATGACCCGTCAATTCCCATGATGGCTTCTTGGTTTACATGGAGACTTGAGTTAATATGAACTCTCATCCCCACATTGGTGCTCAATACTACTCCCAAATCATACTTTAGCTCATACTTTTAATAAACTTTCCTTCATTTGGGTTGAGATAGTTTATTGAACCGTTTAGCTTTAAAAAGCTCCTTTTGGAATCAATGTTCCCCTATTAGTTCAAAACTCTTTTGTAACTCTAAGTTTCCATTTAACTTAAATGTGAAACATTTGTAAACCTTTAGGTAATACTTAGTTCCCTTATAGCTTTTGAGAAATGAACTCAACTCTTTCTCTTTACTTAATTGAAACTTAACTCTTAGGAAATAGTTATTTCCCTTATAGCTTTTGAGAATTGAACTCAACTGTTTACTCTTTGGTCGACTTGTAACTTGAGCCTTAAAATAAAGTTAAAATGATTGTTTAAGACTCTTTCAAAACTTTAAGAACTTACTTCGACTTGTTTCTTAACCTTTAAACTTTACCCCTAACTGCCTTGACTTTGATATTAAATTCCCTTCAATTGAATTATGGATTCAAGGATCATGATCTTATGTTTATGGATGATTTCATGATGTTTAGATGTACCTTAGAGTGTTGAAATCAAATTGGAACGAGAGGTACATCGGTTAGGAACTAGTATGGAAAGATAGGGAGAGAACGGGGTCTCCAGGTGGCCTTGGAAATCTGAGAGGTACGGGGTGCCAGAGACTATACTGAGGGGATCTGGCTGGCACGGCGTGCCAGACCTTGTCAAATAGAGGCTGCCTTGAGGGGATCTGGCAGGCGCGGCGCCCCAGCGCTTGTCAGATGCGATTTCTAACTTTTCTTCTCTGATTTTCAAGTTTAAATCTTCTAAACTCCCATGGATACCACCCCAAACACTTAGGATATCTAAATACTTCATTACCCAATAGCTTAGACCCAAAAACAGTCTAGAAACATAAATCAAATCTACTAGAGATGAACTACAATTCAACCAACAAGAATTTCACAATTTTTTATCAAGAACTTCCATGTTCATCATTCACTAACTCTAACTTGCTGAATTGAAACAAATTGGGTGTGGGTGAAAGGACCCAACACCTAGTGATCTTACGTACCTCGATAGGGATCACACCCGATGAATTCCATGCAACTATCTTGGGGTTTCTTGGATAACTCTTGATCTTCTTCTTCTTTTCTCTTTTTTCCCAAACCCTAAGCGTTCTTAGTTTTTCTAAAACTAATTTGGGACTTGGTTTTACCCCTAATATAACCTTAAAATGAATTAGGAAATACTATGGTGTAAAGACAACTTTACCCTTACTAAAATTTGGATTGGCATTCCTCAGTCTAACAACCTAATTTCCGAAAGACATATCTGCCTCATACGCATCGGATTTTCACAAACTCGGCAGCGTTGGAAATATCTTCCCAAGGGATGTCCAACCAAATAAAGAACTCATCCGAACTCCTAAAAACTCTTCCTGAGCTGGAAGTTAAGGCCGTTTGAAAATGACTAAAACTCACTTTTGAAAGCTAGAAATTTCCAGATTTCCCTACTTCTTCCCAAAATTGATTTTTCTTGGTTTCTTAGCTTATTCTTAGTTAAATCAAATTACAAGATGTTACAATATCTCCCCTTTGGTAACATTCGTCCTCAAATGAGAACTCTTTCACTAAGCTAACGGTAGTAACATCATTTCAGCACTCAATAAACAAAAACAAGTAATGGCATGCTTATACATAAGCTTATAAAGTGCTAAGAAGAGAATTTAGTACCTTGAGCTGCATTCTCTCCAGATTCAAAGAGATGTGGATATCTCTTCTTCGTATCCTCCTTATCTTCCCAAGTTGCTTCTTCAATGAATTGGTTCCTCCAAAGGACCTTGACTGATGCAACTTTCTTTGTACTCAGCTTGCGAACTTGACGATCCAAAATCTGAACCTGAATTTCTTCATAGGACAGGTTATTCTTTATCCCAACATTCTCAGTTGGTACAATCAATGAAGGATCACCCAAGTACTTTTCAACATAGAAGCATACCGGATGAACCGCTGCTACTCTCTGGGTAGCTCTAACTCATAAGCCACATTTCCCACTCTCTTGGAGATTCTATAAGGTCCAATATACCGGCGACTAACCTTTCCCTTCTTACCTAACCTCATAATTACTTTCATAGGTGAAACCTTAAGATAAACCCAATCATCTACCTCGATCTGATGGCGTCCTCCTAACATCTGTGTAGGAATTTTGGCGACTTTGGGTCGTCTTCAATCGTTCTTGAATCACTTTCACCTTCTCCATGGCTTGGTGAACTAAATCTGGTCCTATGAACCCCGCTTCACAAACTTCGAACCACCCAATAGGAGATATGCATCTTCTCCCATAAAGAGCTTCATACAGAGCCATTTGGATGCTCGAATGGTAAATATTATTATAAGCGAACTCAACGAAAGGTATGTGATCATCCCAATTCCTTTTGAAGTCGATCACACAAGCTCTCAACATATCTTCTAATGTCTGGATAGTACGCTCTGTTTGTTCATCTGTCTGAGGATGAAAAGCAGTGATTAAGTTCACCTTTGAACCCAAACCTTTCTAGAAGGATTTCCAGAATTATACAGTAAATTGTGCACCTCTATCTGAAATAATGGAGACTGGAACTCCATGAAGTCTCACCACCTTTTGAAGGTACAACTTAGCATAGTCCTCGGCCGAACAGGTAGTCTTTACCTACAAGAAATGGGCTGACTTGTCATTCTATCAACAATTGTAACAACCTGAAAATGACTATGCTAAGTAATGCTTAAACGTACCTAGAATGCCTAGATTAGACCGGGTTCACACGGCTTATTGCGCGTAGAACCAGACCTCAGAACCTATGCACTAGCCAAGCCAACCAACTTGGTGAGTTAGTTGAGCTAGGCAAGGTGAGAACCAACCATGTAGGGCACCCGAATTGAAAAGATTCACCCGGATGAGTTTTTACCGGACTTAAAAGGGGTAATCTTAGGTTTGGAGGGTCTAGGGGTAAAATGGTATTTTCCAAGCTAGGGGTAGTATTGTAATTACCCTAAGTAATTAATTAATTAATTAATGAATTTAATTAGAGGAACGGTTTGGGTCGGGTCCGGAATGACCCATTTTGCGATGGAGGCTTCACCCGGGTTCGAGCCTTGGTGGAAGCAACATTTAGGTGGATTAAATTGATGATTATTATCTGATTTTGTAGGGGCATGGTGTTCATTTCACTTACCCTTTGAAAAATCAGATTGTTAATAAGTTAAGGAGAAGCCCTAGTTTGACTAAGTCTCCATCAAAATCTCATAATCCTAAGCTACCACTCATTCTCACGTCTCTCTCTACTCCCACCTCACTTGCACGATCATTCTTCAGTATAAGAAAAGAACAGAACAAAAATATATATAAAGTTCATCAAGAACTTGAACGCTAAAACTCAAAAGTAAAGACAATCTGAACACGTAAAGCAAAAAGGGGTTTCTCGACGGAATTGTGCTGAGGTTTCGGTGGTGAGGCTTGGTTTCTTGAGAATTGGCAGCATTGAAACAAGTGTTGAAAGACATTAAGGTATGGGTTTTCTTCCCTCTTGGTCCCTCTCCTAAGAGACCCCTAAGGTTAAGTTTAATCTCAATCGAAAAAAACTAAGGTTGTCCCCGTTGCATGCCCCTATCATTAGATCCTCTAAAAGAATCGATGCATGCGTTGGTATGACTTCTGGTAGATGATTTTAGGACTGATTGTCATTACGTGTTTGTACGTGAGTTCGGAAATTATGTGAGAAATGACAAAGTGTTTCCGAAAATGTGTAATATGTTAACTTGTGGGTGTATGTGTGTGCCGTGACTTTGGTCTCGGTTTGAAACCTGAATTTGACATATTAAATTGTTGTATTTAACGTGTATGAATATGTTAAAACTGTGATGTTCATATGAGTGTAATGTTGCTGAATTGATTGAATAATCTTGATCAAAAGTAACCATGAAAATGCACCTAAAGATGCACTAGATGCTACACAAAAATTGTCCTAAATCTAACGTTTAAAGGTTGAGAAAATGGACTGCAAAAAGGTGATCATATTTCCAGCTTTTGGAAATTTGGTTTCGGCCAGCTTACTGGAAAAAAATTTAGTTTTAATTTTTTTTTAAAAATGCATGAGGTCATTTGGGATTGAATCCAAGACCTCACCATATACAAGTTATAAAAAAAATTAAATAATAAAAGGAAAGAGGTATATGGGATTCGAACCCGTGTGCCTTGGCCGAAAATAAGACATAAATAAAATGAGGCGTGTGGGGTTCTAACCCAACCCCTCTCGGTCAAATAAGAGAATAGGAAGAAATAATTAAAATAAAATAAAATGAGGTATGTGGGGATCGAACCCACAACATCTCGGCCGAATGAGAAAGTAAGGAGAAAATACAAATAAAAAAAAGGTGAGGATGTGGGGAATCGATCCCACATCCCCTCGGTTCAATAGAGAAGAATTAAGGAAAGAAAGAAATTAAATGAAACGTGAGTGTGGGGGTTCGATCTTGGATCCTAAGATTAGACGTTTGAGATTAAGTAAAGAAAAGGAAGAGAAAAAGAAATGTAAGTGTAGGGACTCGAAATCGGGTCCCAAACCAAAATGTTAAATCAAAAATTAAGTGGAAGCTAAGTGTTGTCCAAGGGATTCGAACTCGGGTTCCCTTGCCCAATTCCGTATTGACACATAAGTCTTACGTGATTAAATAATTAATGAATGCTGCCTATGGGAATCAAAATTGAGACCCTGGCATACTTACAAGATGCATAAGTCTTGTACCACATAGTCTTGGGTAAGTATAAGTCACTTAGATGAATTATGAGTGAAGCCTCATGGCTTGTACGTATGGATTCACAAGTTCAGCGTACGTAAGTGAACCTAAGATGTATGTGATGAAATGATGTGACCCCTGGAGGGTTAAGTAAGGGTGTGAAACACACTAAGAGGCCAAGTGCATTGGCATATAATGAAATAATCATTCACGTAAAAAGGGGTGAGTAATTATGATGATCTAATATGCTAAGATTAATGAATGTGGTGACAACATGATAAGGGGCTAATGTGAAAGATGAGATAAATCTCAGATGAGCCTAAGTAAGTGTCACCAATAACGTACTCACCTATGAGACTGTAAAGTTAATGAAGAGACCAGTCTCTAATAGACACTGTAATGAAAATATTGAGATTAATACACACTTAATACTAATGATGAGATGAGAAATCATCTAATGAGCAATAATGGCCTCATGCTAGAAGCCAGCTTCTATGATGTGTGACATGAATGTAATGGAACATTATACGGAGCACCGATAAGCTAGCTATGAGTCGTGATTCCTTCTTTCGGGAAGGCATAGGTTCGTGTAAGTCTCATGAGATGAGACTTTCCATTTAGGCGGGTATGGGTCTCCTTATATCTCCTAGTCTTTGAACCTATGCAGCCAACATAGGGATCTAGCAGGGCTCAATTCCCTATATACGCTAGCATGTTTTGGTTTCACTTTGGCCGGTGATTCCACCTCTTTTAGGTGTGGGGTAGACACAGGATTTCATGGAGCTTACATGATCTATGTCGGTTAAGTTAAAGTTCCCAAAGAAAGAATAAGGCCAGCCTCAGTAATGCACAATATGAAATAAATGATACCCAAGGTGTTTGGTTAGGATAATCAAGAGGTGAACTAGACTCAAGTAATGACACTAGGTCGTTCTTGGTCATTACACAGTGAACCCAATGAGAGTCTTAAACTACATCCTAGGTATAGCTGGTATTGCACCAATCTATGAATGAATGAAACTGAAGTATGCATGAATGAATGAAGCAAACTCTCTGTTTGCTAAAGAAGGCTCCCTAGTTGAGGTCCAATATGTTGAGCCCTCGTTTTGGGAAGTCCTAATGTTAAGTCCATGATTCCAAGGTCTCATGGCATATGAACGAATGATATGTGGCATAGTACGTGCTATATGAAATATGTTATGTGTTGTGTGCAATATGAAAAGAATGATGATGCATGTTACTCTCATAGCATGACTTTCCTAATCCGATTTGGCAAGTCCACTGACTTGACTTTCCATAACTCATGTCATTAGGAGAGAGCTCTTCTTAATCAGGCATGTCCTTGGTGTATGCTTGCATACAGCCATACTTAGTACAAGTGTGTACTAATCCTATACAATACTCTACTTTTAGGTGCAGGTGCAGGTGGACGTTAGAGCTTACGAGACTACGTTGGAGCTATCCGGACGTGGAGCATTTATCCGGACTTGGTAGGCCCTCATGCTTTCGAGGATGCTTATCTTTTATATTCTAGCTTAGACGTAGGCATGAGCTAGTGGAGAGTGTTCTACTAGCGTTTCTTTCTTATTTATTTCAGATGTTGTATTGGTGCCATTTTGGCAACTTTATATTTATGCAGTTATGAGCTATTTCCTTTATTTGTATATCTCATTATTAGATGGTTGTGGTGAACTGATGTAAGGTATTGCAATTCTTACTATGAAGTCTATATATACTTCAAAGCAAACAAAAGTTTTAAATTTTTCGCTAAAATTAACTTATACGATATAATGATGACGTATGTAGGCTTGTCTGCGATCTCTGAGAGGTCAACGACGCAGGTTTCAACTAGGGTCTAGACCCCAGTCGTGACAAACATGGTATCAGAGCATTAGGTTAAATTCCAAGTAATAAGTTCACATTAACCACATCGAGTAGTTTCTAAGTTATGGTAGTGAAGTGCACCACTATCATGAATTGGAGACTGCATGATGCGTAGGAAAATTTCCTTTCTTCCTATCTTATTGTGCTTTCCTTAATGTCTGATTTCTTGGTGTTATGAGCGTATCTAACATCAATTATTATTTTTTTCAGAAAATGAACACAAGGGGGAACGCTGGTCGGGGAAGAGTAGGAGCAGCTGCTGGGGACAACCAAGTTCCACCCTAGGCTGCAGCTGCAGGAGTGGCCATGCTAGTTAACCAGCTGGGTTGACTGATGCTGAGGTGCGGACAACTTTGGCACAGATGGCTCAAGCCATCACTGTGCAGGCTTAGGCTATGACGGCCCAGGCCAACAGACAGGAGGTTCAGCGGGAGAACCCATCAGCCCACAACATGGCGAACAGGTTGCGAGATTTTACGAGGATGAATCCTCCAATCTATATAGGATCTAAGACTGCAGAGGATCCTCAGGAGTTAGTGGAAGAGGTTCAGAAGATTCTGGTGGCGATGGGGGCCACAGAGATTGAAAAAGCTGAGCTGGCCTTATACCAGTTGAATGATGTTGCACAGGCTTGGTGCAAGATGTGAGAGGATAGAAGGGCGTTGGGTGGAGGTCCAATCACATGGGAGCTGTTTAAGACAGCCTTTCTGGAGAGGTTCTTCCCCAGGGAGATGAGAGAGGCTAAGGTTGAGGAGTTCATCAACCTCAAGCAGGGCTCGATGACTGTCAGGGAGTATTCCCTGAAATTCGTTAAATTGTCCAGGTATGCCACTTCTCTTATGTCGAACAGCAGGGATGAGATGAGCAGGTTCCTTACAGGAATTTCAGAGGAATTGGAGGAGGAGTGTAGGCTGCGATGCTCCATGATAGCATGGACTTGTCCAGGATAATGGTACATGTCCAGCAGGTTGAGGACAGCCGGAAGAAGAGGAGAGTCCGTGAGGTCAGGAGGCCTAACCCTTCTGACCAGACAGGTTCCAGTAGAGGTTGTAGGAGGAGCACTTTTGGAGTTCGTGATCAGCCCAGATTTAAGAAGGGGCATCAGAGTTCAGGGAACTCTAACTCTCAGAGTAGTGCAGCACCTAGATGAGGCAGACCCGAGCCCAAAAAAGCAATGGAGGTGATGTGCAGCGTCCCAGAAAGGAATATGGCAAGTGTGGCCATACTCACAGTGGAGAGTGCAGACTAGGAACAAATGCCTGCTTCGGTTGCAAAAAGAGCGGACACATGGTTAGGGACTGCCCACAGAATAGGGGTCAGGCTGGAGGTAATGCTCAGCCTAGGCCTAATCCCCAGAATTCTACTGCAGCCGAGCCTCCTAAGAGGAATAGATTCTACGCCTTGAAGGGCAGGGAGGAGCAGGAGAAGTCTGCTGATGTGGTCACAGGTATGCTGCAAGTTTTCTCAACCTATGTTTATGCTTTACTTGATCCAAGGTCTACGCTTTCTTTTGTGACTTCCTTGCTTGCTCTTACTTTTGAAACACTACCTGATGTTTTTGCATGATCCTATTGTAGTTAGTACTCCCTTAGGAGAAAATGTGAGAGCGGATAGGGTTCATAAAAACTGCCCAATAGTAGTATGTGGTAAGACTATGTGTGCAGACCTTGTTGAGTTACCCATGAATGACTTCTATATTATACTTGGTATGGACTGGATCCATAAATGTTATGCCTTAATGGATTGTCGTAGTAGGGTTGTGAGATTCTGTTTCCCTAATGAAGTGGAGCTGGTCTAGGAGGGGTACAATTCGAGTCATTCAAGTCCCTTGATTTCAAACCTAAAAGTTAATAAAATGATGTCCAAGGGATTGTTATGCCATCTTGTGAGTGTCAATGATCTAGATCATGGCATTCCTTCCATAGACTCTGTGCCTGTAATAATGAGTTCCAAGATGTTTTCCTCGATGATTTGCCTGGAGTCCCTCCCCCTCGAGAGATTGATTTTGGTATCGACCTAGATCCCGATACAAAACCGATCTCAATTCCTCCCTGCAGAATGGCTCCAGCTGAACTCAAAGAGTTGAAGCTGCGTTAAAAGATCTCACTGATAAGGGCTTCATCTAGCCAAGCATATCCCCTTGGGGCGCTCCAGTGCTGTTTGTGAAAAAAGAAGGATGGAACCCTTAGGATGTGTATCGATCATCAGCATCTCAACAAAGTCACTATAAAGAACAGGTATCCACTTCCCAGAATAGATGACTTATTCGATCAGCTCCAAGGGTCTAGTTTCTTCTCGATGATTGATCTTCGTTCCAGGTATCATCAGCTTAGGGCTAGGGATGAAGATATCCCAAAGACAGCCTTTCGTACCCATTATGGTCATTATGAGTTCTTAGTCATATCATTTGGTCTCACTAATGCACCAAATGCATTTATGGACCTCATGAATCGAGTCTTCCGTGAATACCTTAATTCTTTTTTCATAGAATTCATCGATGATATCCTCATCTACTCTAAGACCAAGGAAGAGCATTAACAACATTTGAGACTAATCTTGCAGGTACTTAGACAACATCAGTTGTATGCCAAATTCAGCAAGTGTGAATTTTGGCTTAGATCAGTGACCTTCCTGGGTCATGTTGTGTCCGATCATGGTGTGGAGGTGGACCCCAGGAAGACTGAGGTTGTTAAGAACTGGCCAATACCTCTTACTCCCACCGATATCCGTAGCTTTTTGGGATTGGCTGGTTACTACCACAGGTTCGTAGAGGGTTTTTCTTCCATTGCTGTCCCACTGACAGCTTTGACTAAGAAGAAAGCCAAGTTCGAATGGGCGATGACTTGTGAGCAGAGTTTCCAGGAGCTCAAGGATAGACTCACTTTAGCCCCAGTGCTTATGTTACCTAAATATGGTGAGAATTACACTATTTATTGTGACACATCTAGGGTTTGTTTGGAATGTGTTCTTATGCAGGGTGGTAAGGTGATAGCCTATGCGTCCAGACAGCTCAAGGTTCATGAGAAGAATTATCCCACTCATGACCTAGAGTTGGCAGCTGTGGTGTTTGCATTGAATCTGTGGAGGCATTAATTGTACAGAGTGCATGTGGATGTGTTCACAGACCACAAAAGTCTCCAGTACGTGTTCACACAGAGGGAGTTGAATCTACGTCAGCGGATATGGTTAGAGCTGTTGAAGGACTATGATATGAGTGTCCACTACCATCCAGGGAAAGCAAATGTTGTAGCTGATGCTTTGAGCAGGTTGAGCATGAGGAGTATAGCCCACGTTGATGATGGGAAGAAGGAGTTAGTAAAAGATGTACACAGACTGGCCAGACTGGGTGTGCGGTTGATGGCTTCTACTAGTGGGGGTGTTTCAGTTCATCCTAGTTCTGAATCATCCTTGGTAGTTGAAGTCAAGAAGGGTCAGCATCTTGATCATGTTTTGATTGAGTTGAAGGACTCAGTGTTGATAAAGATGAATGAGTCTTTTGCTTTGGGAGGTGACGGCATACTTAGGTACCAGGACAGGTTGTGTGTACCAGACGTGGATCATTTGTGGACGAAGATTATTGCAGAGGCCCACGGTTCTAGGTATTCGATACATCCCGGTTCCACCAAGATGTATCATGACCTCAAGCAGATCTATTGGTGGGATGGCATGAAGAAGGACATTGCTTAGTATGTGGCCAAGTGTCCTAATTTTCAGCAGTTTAAGGCGGAGCACCTTAAGCCTGGTGGTCTCACTCAGATGATTGAGGTTCTGACTTGGAAGTGGGAGGCCATTAACATAGACTTCGTGGTTGGTCTTCCAAGGAACAGAAGACAGCATGACTCCATATGGGTTATTGTGGACAGGATGACTAAGTCTGCCCACTTTATCCCTGTGAAGTCTACTTATAGGGCCGAGGATTATGCGAGACTCTACATTGATGAGTTTTTGAGGTGGCATGGGATTACTTTGTCTATCATTTTAGATAGAGGAGCTCAGTTCACTTCGCATTTCTGAGATCCTTCCAGAAGAGCTTAGGCACGCACGTAAAGCTCAATACTGCCTTCCATCCTCAGACAGATGGGCAGGCAGAGCGCACCATTCAGACATTGGACGACATGTTGAGGGCGTGTGTGATCGACTTCAGAGGTAGTTGGGACGACCATCTGCCATTGATAGAGTTCTCATATAATAACAGCTATCACTCGAGTATTGGAATGGCACTGTTTGAGGCACTATGGTAGGAGGTGTAGGTCTCCAGTTGGGTGGTTCGATGTTGGAGAGTCATCCATTTTGGGTACAGAGATCATTCATGAGGCCTTATAGAAGGTCAGGGTGATTAGGGACAGGTTGGCTACTGCTTACAGTCGGCAGAAGTCTTATGCAGATAACAGAAAGCGACCCTTAGAGTTTGATGTTGGTGACCAAGTATAATTGAAGATATCACCCATTAAAGGGGTGATGAGGTTTGGTAGGAAGGGGAAGTTGAGTCCGAGGTACGTCGGGCCATACGAGATTTTACAGCTTGTGGGTGAGGTGGCCTATGAGTTGGCATTGCCTGCGGAGCTAGCTTCTGTTCATCCAGTCTTTCATGTCTCTATGTTAAACAAGTGCCTTGGTGATCTAGCATCGATTCTGCCTGTTCAAGGTTTGGGGTTGATAAAGACTTGTCCTATGAGGACGTTCCTGTTGAGATTTTAGACCAGCAGGTAAAGCGGCTGAGAAACAAGGAGGTTGCCACAGTGAAGGTATTGTGGAGGAACCATCTTATTGAGGGTGCTACGTGGGAGGCCGAGGCCGATATGAGATCCCGCTATCCTCATCTTTTTAGCTCTTGAGGTTAGACTCCTTACTCTTAAGTCTAAGTTTCCTTGTCTCCTCTGTTCTTTGTTGATATTGCTTGACTGTGTAAAGTACTTATGTTATGATATGACTGGCATTGTACGAGATAATTAGAAGTGTCATTCGGGGACAAATGTTTCTAAGGAGGGATAATGTAACAACCAGAAAATAACTATGCTAAGTAATGCTTAAACGTACCTACAATGCCTGGATTATACCGGGTTCACACGGCTTGTTGCGCGTAGAACCAGACCTCAGAACCTATGCACTATCCAAGCCAACCAACTTGGTGAGTTAGTTGAGCTAGTCAACGTGATAACAACCATGTAGGGCACCCGAATTGAAGAGATTCACCCGGATAAGCTTTTACCGGACTTAAAAGGGGTAATCTTAGGTTTGGAGGGTCTAGGGGTAAAATGGTATTTTCCAATCTAGGGGTAGTATTGTAATTACCCTAATTAATTAATTAATTAATTAATTTAATTAGAGGAATGGTTTGGGTCGGGTACGGAATGACCCATTTCGCGATGGAGGTTTCACCCGGGTTCGAGCCTTGGTGGAAGCAACATTTAGGTGGATTAAATTGATGATTATTATCTGATTTTGTAGGGACATGGTGTTCATTTCACTTACCCTTTGAAAAATCAGATTGTTAATAAGTTAAGGAGAAGTTCTAGTTTGACTAAGTCTCCATCTAAATCTCCTAATCCTAAGCTACCACTCATTCTCACGTCTCTCTCTACTCCCACCTCACTTGCACGATCATTCTTCAGTATAAGAAAAGAACAGAACAAAAATATATATAAATTTCATCAAAAACTTGAACGCTAAAACTCAAAAGTAAAGACAATCTGAACACGTAAAGCAAAAAGGGGTTTCTCGATGGAATTGTGCTGAGGTTTCGGTGGTGAGGCTTGGTTTCGTGAGAATTGGCAGCATTGAAACAAGTGTTGAAAGACATTAAGGTATGGGTTTTCTTCCCTCTTGGTCCCTCTCCCAAGAGACCCCTAAGGTTCAGTTTAATCTCAATCGAAAAAACTAAGGTTGTCCCCGTTGCATGCCCCTATCATTAGATCCTCTGAAAGAATCGATGCATGCGTTGGTATGACTTCTGGTAGATGATTTTAGGGCTGATTGTCATTACGTGTTTGTACGTGTGTTCGGAAATTATGTGAGAAATGACAAAGTGCTTCCGAAAATGTGTAATATGTTAACTTGTGGGTGTATGTGTGTGCCGTGACTTTGGTCTCCGTTTGAAACCTGATTTTGACATGTTAAATTTTTGTATTTAACGTGTATGAATATGTTAAAACCGTGATGTTCATATGAGTGTAATGTTGCTGAATTGAGTGAATAATCTTGATCAAAAGTAACCATGAAAACGCACCTAAAGATGCACTAGATGCTACACGAAAATTGTCCTAAATCTAACGTTTAAAGGTTGAGAAAATGGACTGCAAAAAGGTGATCAAATTTCTAGCTTTTGGAAATTTGGTTTCGGCCAGCTTACTGGAAAAAAAATTGTTTTAAAAAAATAATTAAAATGCATTAGGTCATTGGGGATTGAACCTAAGACCTCACTATATACAAGTTATAAAAAAATTAAATAATAAAAGGAATGAGGTATACGTGATTCGAACCCGTGTGCCTTGGCCAAAAATAAGACATAAATAAAATGAGGCGAGTGGGGTTTGAACCCACAACCTCTCGGTCAAATAAGAGAATAGGAAGAAACAATTAAAAGAAAATAAAATGAGGTATGTAGGGATCGAACCCACAACCTCTCGGCCGAATGAGAAAGTAAGGAGAAAATACAAATAAAAAAAAGGTGAGATTGTGGGGAATCGATCCCACATCCACTCAGATCAACGGAGAAGAATTAAGGAAAGAAAGAAATTAAATGAAACGTGAGTGTGGGGGTTCGATCTTGGATCCTAAGCTTAGACATTTGAGATTAAGTAAAGAAAAAGAAGAGAAAATGAAATGTAAGTGTAGGGACTCGAAATCGGGTCCCAAGCCAAAATGTTAAATCAAATATTAAATGGAAGCTAAGTGTTGTCCAAGGGATTCGAACTCGGGTTCCCTTACCCAATTCCGTATTGACACATAAGTCTTACGTGATTAAATAATTAATGAATGCTGCCTATGGGAATCAAAATTGAGACCCTGGCATACTTACAAGATGCATAAGTCTTGTACCACATAGTCTTGGGTAAGTATAAGTCACTTAGATGAATTATAAAGTGAAGCCTCATGCCTTGTACGTATGGATTCATAAGTCCAGCGTACGTTAAAAGTAAGTGAACCTAGGATGTATGTGATGGAATGATGTGACCCCAGGAGGGTTAAGTAAGGGTGTGAAACACAATAAGAGGCCGAGTGCATTGGCATATAATGAAATGAACATTCACGTAAAAAGGGGTGAGTAATTATTATGATCTAATATGCTAAGATTGATGAATGTGGTGACAACATGATAAGGGGCTAATGTGAAAGATGAGATAAATCTCAGATGAGCCTAAGTAAGTGTCACCAATAACGTACTCACCTATGAGAGTGTAAAGTTAATGAAGAGACCAGTCTCTAAGAAACACTCTAATGAAAGTATTGAGATTAATACACCCTTAATACTAATGATGAGATGACAAATCATCTAATGAGCAATGATTCCCTCATGCTAGAAGCTAGCTTCTATGATGTGTGAGACGAATGTAATGGAACTTTATACGGAGCACCGATAGGCTAGCTATGAGTCGTGATTCCTTCTTTCGGGAAGGCAGAGGTTCGTGTAAGTCTCATGAGATGAGACTGTCCATTTAGGCGGGTATGGGTCTCATTATATCTCCTAGTCTTTGAACCTATGTGATACGCTCAAACTTACTTCTCAAATTAGAAGTAAAGCGGTCGTATCAAGTAAAGAACCCAACTAATGAGGTTGAGATCGATCCCACAAGGAAAATAGTTCAGACTTAACTTTATTCTATTATTACTACTATTTAGCCAACTATTTTCCGAGAACACAAAGAGATAAAAAGGGGGATTTTATTTCTAAATTAATGAAAATGATTAACTAAATAAAAATGGACAACTAACAGATTCAGCTTTCGAAGTTTAATCAAATTATAAAAGTAACTAGGGCTTTAGTGTTCCCCACAGGTTCCTAGCTTGGTAAATCTAACTTTAACAGTTCTATCCTGATATCTTGCATGTAAAGTGATAAGTTATGTATCTCTAAATCCTTGGTCCGGCATCTAGAGAATTTCACTCCGCACCTTGGTCCGGCTACGTGTGTTGCTATACTAACCCTTATCTTTACCTCATATTAAAAATCGTACTCGGTATTTGACTAAGCTATTAACTCGTACCAACCAATACTAGCCTATTAGATAGTATACACTAAATCTACGTTGATAATTCTTTTCCTATTATCTACCTCCTTGGTCCGGCAAGTAGCATTAAGGCGAGTTCTAATGTTGGCCACCGTTAAAAAGACTTCTAAACGAAAGAATTATCAATACATGCAAGACACCACTCTCAAATTGTTATTTAAGTTAGATTATTACCTTGTTATTCATCCATGGTTCCCACAACCCTAGCTATGAGGTTTAGTTACCCATGTTCGTCAGTACACAATTCATATTGTTAATGGAAGAATTCATGCACTTACTTTTATGAAAACGAATAATTCCCCAGAATTTAACTTGATTAATCAACGAAATCACCAACAATCAATTCCTGAAAAATATCTTAATTCCCAAAATCGAGTATTCAATACTATAATAGAAGAACTATAAACTAAAAATTATCCAGAAAGTCTAACCTCAAAAATGAGGTTTTTCCAACTATTTATAATAAAAAACGAAACCTAATCAAATAAGAATTCTATTTACTAAAAATCTGTCCAAACGCGTCTGGGTCGACGGACCGTCATGGACACGACGGACCGTCATAGACTCCATCGTCCCATACTTCACCATTCTTCTGTTGCTTTCTTCATTCCCCTCGACGGACAGGTATGATGGACCGTTTCAAGCACGACAGTCCGTCGAGGGTCTTCGTTCCAAAATACTTCAATTCTTGGAATTTCGGTACTGGGACTACTCTCTGATCATTACGACGAACCAGCAGGATGGACCGTCGTAGCTGTGACGGTCCATAATGGACTTCCGTAATCCCACACTTGGTCAGACTTCCCCAAATTTCCTTCAGCAACTTATCCCTTCACTACGATGCCACCTACGGACCGTCACAGCCGCGACAGACCGTCATAGGTTCCGTAGGTGGTCTCTTCTGCAATTCTTTCTCAAAAACTACCGCGTTCATCCTTGGACAGATATTCTGCAAACAAAGAGAAACTTATATCAAAATCAACACAAAAAGGCTCTCGACACACACTAAACTTAAGGAAAAAGCATTAGAAAATACCGTGAAACCACGGTACATCAACACCCTCAACTTAAATTCGTTGTTTGTCCTCAAGCGACGCACTATGACTCACTACAAAATCTTTGTACAAAAGTATCCATATTTTAACTTCCGCAATCATTTGGCTATCAATCCCAATTATTCTCATTATGTTCATGGATGGTCTCACTATTAGGCATTGACTTGTGTAGAATCAAACCATAACCCAGATTTACTACGCAATGATGCCTATCCTCTTCAATTTCTCACCGAGATGCTAATATTTCTGGTATTACAACTCCTGTCCTCACTTCAAATAACATCCTCATTTTCACACAAATGATTTTAGTTTGAGTATAAGGATCACGTTTCGACACTCACTCTCAGAACAAATTCACCACTCATTTACACATATTGCCATAGGCTTGCCCTTATTTTCACTACTTCAAGTTCATCATACGCACTTAGGATCACAATAGGACTTTTTTAGCTTGTAACATAGGCTCAGGGTTAGGTAGGGTGTATTTAGGTATACTTTAGTGACTTGTTGCCCTCCTTGACATATCGGCTAAGCGAACCACCTTTTTATCATCTTATTTCGCCCTATTACTCAATTTTCTTTTCACTTGCTGTTTTCCCTTTCTTATCCTTATGTGTAAGTGACTTTTCTCTTTTCTTTTGTTTATTTTGCTTTTTTATTCATATTATTTTATTTTTTTTAATCACTTCTGTTTTATTCTTTCTTTCTCTTCATTCTTTCAACCCACTTTCCGGGGTTTTCCTTATAGCAGCCACCCTCAACTCATGATTTTGCCATGAGTCAAGGTTCACAATACCCATGGTTGGGTCAGGGCCAAAACAAGGTTGCTTTCTGCATTAGCCACCCTCAACTTATGCTTTTGGCATAAACTGAGGTGCACATGTCCAAGGAGGGACCAGGGCCAACACATTGTTCCCAGAGAAGATCATTTGGGGTGAAACAGAAAGATCTATTTTAAGCTCAATTCATTTGGATCAAAAAGGGATTAACTTCATTTGGTTTTATGTTATTTTTAGGCTCACGATTGACTATTTCGAACAAGGGCCTATGATCCTTTCTTAAGTGATTGTTTTGACTCATTTCTAGCAGGACTAACCAGGCAAGTTCTAGCTGAGTATTAATGGTGGACATTCGATTTCACCTCACACTCTCTTGACATTCCTTGCATTCCCAGATTATTCGACACCTAGTTTAAATCTTAGATTCAGGATCATGCAGTAGTTTATCTTTATTTCATTTTTCAAACCACACAATTTTCACTTACTATGCCTAGTCATGCATCATTTTGATTATCGAGATATCATATTTACTTTAGCCATCATGCTTCAGATTTATGCTATGTACATAAGATATGACATGCCGGTTCAACAATAAAAGTAATCAGTCTTTTGGGGAAAAAGAACACAGGCAAGAAAACCCCCAAAAAGAGGATCGTGAATTTGGGCTACTCAGAATTCACCCAAGTATTCACTTTCCATTTATCCCACCCCCAACAAAAGATATGCAATTGTCCCCAATGCGTAGAAAAGTTAAACTACGTAAAAGGGTGAGTGAAGCAAACCTGAGGCGCTAAGCGCCGGTGATCAGCAAGATGGTGGGTCCGGTTCACCGGAACCCACTCCCTGCGTAGTCTGGACATCCTCAGTAATGTCCTCAGCATCCACAGCACCATCAGTAGTGCCTCCCACAGAATCTACAATTTTGGAGCTAGACGCCCCGGCAGCTACTTCTACAGCCCTCAACTTTCGGGCCTCCTCATCAGCAATCGAGGCTCTTCTCGCAGCCTCCATCTCACGGCGCTCCTTCTTCCTCGCCCTAGCCTCATCCTCCTCTCGACCCCTGCGTCTCTTGACATGTTCTCGTGGGGGAGGTGGTGGAACATCAGTAGTGGTAAAAAGAGCATCCATCACGGTGTCATCAGCAGGCTCTGCAGAAGGGGCCTCAGACTCAGGCACCCTCGCCTCTAAAATCATATCAAGATCAGCTCGCAGACTCTCAACCGCATCCTGAAGGGTCGACATGTCCACCGGAGGGGCTGGTCGGGCTAGCACTCGCTATTCAAACACGTCTAAGCGCTGATATACCTCTGCGATCTTCCTCTCCGTGTGCTGTACCATCTTGCTCTTCATGCGCTCCTCTGCCTCAGCAATAGTCTTCTGCATCCAAGGCTGGATGTGATGCAGAAGTGTAGCCATCTGTGCCTCAAGTTTCTGGACCCGAGCAAGTGGGACCAGAGTGGCAGAAGGAGCCGAATGAGAGGAGCTCGGGGCAGTGCTACTACCCGGGATAGACTCAACCGGAGTAGTGTCAGTGTGTGCAGCAGCAGTCTGGGAAGCAGCGTGGGCATGCTCGATGGTTTCGGCCAGGTTCTCACCAAGTGGGACCACCTCAGGGTGGGGCCCTCTGCGTTGGGCCAACTCATTGGCCTCATCCCTGATGAGGCCGATGTCAACATTTCCTTGCGGGGTCCGGAGCTGGTCAATGTGTCAAATGGTCACACCTGCTGATGTGCACAAAGAAAAAATCATGCAAGGAAAAGGGTAAGTCGTGGTGACCTTGAAAGCCCTCTCGTGCATGACCGCTTGGAGAAGCCAAGCGAAATCAACCTCGAACCCTGCCATCATTGCGGCCATCAGCACCGCACGATCCCAGGTGACTATATTATCAGCAGCAGTGGGGGAGAGACAATGGCGGACTATCAACCAAAGAAACTTGGCCGTAAAGGTCAAGTTGGCCTTCCTGATGGCTCCCTTAGGTTCCATCACCCAATCCGCAGCCTCTCCATCAACATACAGGTGATGGGCCATCCACCTCTTGGTGGTCTCTCTCAGTGAAGGCTCGCGGAAGAAACTACCCTCTTTAACAATTTGCCACCGGTAATCAAACTCGGCGGTGAGAGGTGTGCTGGTGGAGTCAAAATCCGTGCCGTACAGATATCGGCGGATGGCTGGTAGTGAGATGTCGACCTGGATGCCGCGTACTCAGACATGCTCAAGTGGGGCCTATTTGGCGGGGGCAGACCGCCTATCGATCTGTGAGCGAAGAGTGGCCACATAAGAGGCATAGAACTCGCGAACTAACTCCTCACTATATCAGCCCAAAGAACGAGCCGTCCACTCCAGCCGGTGTCTGGTGAAAAGGGTGTGAATGTCTGGCATGGTGGGGGAGACTTCCCGTGAGGACCCGCCTCTCCAGTGTGAGGGTCCGTGTCATGACGCCTTTGTCATTGAGCACTTTGGCGTCTAAGTATACTTTGTATTGCCCGTCGACACACCACCGGTTGGGCTGATCGGCAACCTGGGCAGGGACTCCAGTTGGTGAGCCAGGGGTGGAGTCAGTGCTGTCAGCCTCATCATCCGAGGCAGACTGCGTAGCTGTGGCGGGGGCAGAGGCTTCTGTGGACCCAGAGGCTTCCTCTGACCACGAAACTCCTAAGGAGCCAGATGCTCCTTCGTCTTGGGTAGCTGACCCAGAAGGTGTGCCGGTCAGTGTGTGCTCCTCATCAGACTGGGAGGCAGTGACTACGCCGGGCGCCACCTTCTTGGGCGTGACTCTCGATACACGTGGAGCTCGTGCTGTAGTAGTAGTGCCTGGGGGCACGTACTCTGGATCATGCTCATCATCAGAGCCTATCACCAATCGGGCAGACGGGGCGACAGATTTAGAACGCCCACGTGCATAAACGCGATCTTGTTTAGGTGCCATGAGAGCTAGTACCTGTAACGAATCATCATTAGTACTTGAAAGATAAAACATGACAAAAGAAAAAATGAGACAATAATACACAGAACTCAAACCAGTGATAACAGTTCTGAAGTAGCAGTAAGGCACAACGGACCTGATGATGGCCCGTCGTGCTTATGACGAACCGTCATGAGGTCCGTCATGTAATACTTAGCAACAAAGAGTATCAGAAGGAAGGTCTCAGACGGATCTGGCGGTTATGCAGGACGGACCGTCGTGGGTATGACGGTCCGTCACATGTGTTCGTCAGTGGACACTTGGTAAAAGTGTGGAGACTCTTAGGACAGGGGTCTCTGACCGATACGACGGTTCAGCAGGACGGACCGTCGTGGGTACGACGATCCGTCATATGTGTCCGTCAGTGGACACTTAGAAATAGTGACGAGACCCTTAGGACAGGGGTCTCTGACCGTCACGACGGTTGTGCAGGACATATCGTCGTGGGTATGACGGTCCGTCACGTGTGTCCGTCAATGGACACTTGGGAAAAGAGATAAGACCCTTGGGACAAGGGTCTCTGACCGTCACGACGGTTGTGCAGGACGGACCGTCGTGGGAATGACGGTCCGTCACATGTGTCCGTCAGTGGACACTTGGGAAAAAAGATGAGACCCTTGGGACAGGGGTCTATGACCGTCACGACGGTTGTGCAGGACGGACCGTCCTGGGTATGACGGTCCGTCACATGTGTCCGTCAGTGGACACTTAGAAATAGTGATGAGACCCTTAGGACAGGGGTCTCTGACCGTCACGACGGTTGTGCAGGATGGACCATCATGGGTACGACGGTCCGTCATCGGGTTGTCGTGCTGTCAAGCAGAGACAGAACTGGGGGGTGCCACATTCACCCATGTGAGTCAAAACAAAGAACCAACAATTTTCTTATACAGTTTAGAGCCCTAATGGACAAGTTTAAAGCCCTATCAAATTGGCAAGTTTAAAGCCCTAATTTCTCTAGTGTTATCCAGTCATCTTGTGGAATTAAAGACCTAAGTTAGACAATATCTAAAAAACAAAAACCCATATGCAAATAATAAGGAAAAATAGCAAAACAAACAAAAAGAGTAAATGGGTAGAGTTGCAGGAACACATACCTTGGAAGAAGAGACAACAATGCAAAAGTGATGGCATTCAAGTGAGAAGACTGAGACTCACAGCAGCAGACTCCGACCAAGAGGGAAGATTTGGGATGAAAAAATGGGAGAATATGGGGAATTTGGGAAGAGAAAGAAGTTGGAAGGGGAGAAAATGGAGGGAAGAGGGAAAGAAACTGTTAATGAAGGGGTGGGGGGGTGTAAAACGTTTTAAACTTTTGAAATTCTTTAGCTGGGTCGGGTCGGGTAGCCGAGTAATGGCGTGACGAAACCCCGATGACGGTCCATCTCGGTTGTGACGGTCCGTCATACGGTCCGTCGCATGTGCCCTAATTCTTCAAAAATACAAGAGCGTACCTGGTATGACGGAGTAATGCTACAGTCCGTCCTGCGCGTGACGGTCCGTCGATGTATCCATCAGTGACTGATGCAGAGTAACTTTTCTGCAGAACTTCCTGTAGATGTGCTACCTGAAATTTACAACCCATTAATAGAAAAATGCTACTGTTACTAGAAAGAAAAACTAGAAAGGTGGTTAGATGATAAATATTGGGTTGCCTCCCAACCAGCGCCTGATTTAACGTCGCGGCACGACTGAGGACACTCGATTACTCTAACTTCATCAAGATGATATGCCTCAATCACCTCATTCGCCGATTCCGCATGACCTATACAGATTTTGAGACGTTGTCCGTTCACCTTAAACCGCACACCTTCCTTGTTTTCCAACTCAACCGCTCCATGAGGGAATAATTGGGTGATCAAGTAAGGTCCAGTCCATTTAGACTTGAGCTTGCCTGGAAATAAGCGCAATCTAGAGTTGAATAAAAGCACCGAATCCCCAATCATAAACTCTCGTTTCTCGATTTTTAGGTCATGGTATTTCTTCATATTTTCCTTGTAGAGGGCTGAGCTTTCATAAGCCTTTAGGCGAAATTCATCGAGTTCATTTAACCCATTTAATCGTTGTTCTGCAGCTTCGTTCCAGTCCATTTTTAGCTTCTTCATAGCCCACATGGCTTTATGCTCTAATTCAACCGGAAGATGACATGCTTTCCCATATACTAGTTGGTATGGTGACATACCTATGGGAGTCTTATATGCTGTCCGGTAAGCCCAAAGCGCATCATCAAGCCTCCTTGACCAATCTGTTCTACTAGCATTCACTGTTTTTGACAAAATCTGTTTGATTTCCCTATTTGATACTTCAACTTGCCCACTAGTTTGAGGATGGTAAGAGAGTGGCCACATTATGGCGAACCCCATATTTCTCCAATAATCCTTTGAACAATTTGTTGCAAAAGTGGGATCCCCCATCACTAATAATCGCCCGTGGAGTACCAAATCGAGAGAATACATTCTTCTTCAAGAATGCAGTGACACTCTTCCCCTCATTATTCGTGAGGGCGATGGCTTCCACCCACTTGGATACATAATCAACTGCTACTAAAATATACTTCATTCCATAAGAACTCACAAACGGACCCATAAAGTCAATACCCCAAACATCAAATAACTCAATTACAAGAATGGGGTTTAAAGGGAGCTCTTGCTTTCTTAAAATGCCGTCATCTCTTTGGCATCTATTACATGCTTTGGCGAACTCATGAGCATCTTGATGAATAGTTGGCCAATAGTAACCACTTTGTAAGATCTTATGAGCAGTTCGGACACCACTATGATGTCCACCAAAGGGTGAGGAATGGCATGCCTCTAAAATACTCAACATCTCAACTTCCGGCACACAACGCCGAATAAGCCCATCAGCACAGCTCCTGTATAAGTATGGTTCATCCCAAAAGAACTTCTTCACATCGTACATGAACTTTTTCCTTTGATGAAAAGACAGGTCCGATGGAACAATATCACTAGCTAAGTAGTTCGCAAAATCTGCGAACCACGGAATCAGGTCTTGTGAGGCAGCCAATACATGCTCATCAGGGAACGTGTCATCAATATCAGTCTTATCCCCCAACTCTCGCATAGCTTCATCTTCTAAACAGGACAAGTGATCAGCAACTTGATTTTCGGTCCCTTTTCTATCCCTTACCTCAAAGTCAAATTCTTGCAGTAGTAATACCCAACGAATTAACCTTGGTTTCGCATCCTTCTTCGCCATCAAATATCTCAGGGCTGAATGGTCAGTATGCACTATAACTCTAGTACCTAGCAAATAGGATCGAAATTTTTCAAAAGCAAATACTACGGCAAGGAGCTATTGTTCAGTGACTGTATAGTTCTTCTGAGCTTCATTGAGGGCTTTACTAGCATAGTAAATGGGATGAAAGATTTTGTCCCTTCTTTGTCCCAATACTACACCAAGGGCAACCCCACTCGCATCACACATTACCTCAAATGGACTGCTCCAATCCGGAGAAATAATGATAGGTGCAGATACCAGTTTTTCTTTGAGATCGCCGAATGCTTTAAGACATGATTCATCAAAAGAAAATTTACAATCTTTCTCTAACAGTTTGCACAATGGATATGCAATTTTTGAGAAATCTTTGATGAATCTCCTGTAAAAACCTGCATGCCCAAGAAAGCTTCTCACACATTTTACAGAGATAGGTGGAGGAAGTCTCTCTATCACCTCGACTTTGGCTCGATCAACTTCTATGCCCTTTTCTGAAATACGATGGCCCAAAACAATACCTTCTTTGACCATGAAGTGGCATTTTTCCCAATTTAGAACTAAATTGCAGTCTTCACATCTCTTAAGAACCTCAGATAAATGGCTCAAACATTGCTCGAATGATTCACCAACCACAGAAAAATCATTCATAAAGACCTCAATAGTATCTTCCACCATGTCGGAGAATATTGACATCATACATCTCTGAAATGTGGCGGGTGCATTGCACAACCCAAACGGCATTCTCTTGAACGCAAAGGTCCCATATGGACAAGTAAAAGTGGTCTTCTCTTGATCTTCTGGTGCAATAGAGATCTGATTATACCCTGAATAACCATCAAGAAAATAGTACCACCCTTTTCCGGCGAGTCTATCCAACATCTGATCCATGAAGGGCATGGGAAAATGGTCCTTTTCGGTCCATGCATTTAATTTCCGGTAATCCATACACACCCTCCATCCAGTCACCGGCCTCATTGGAACAAGTTCATTTTTTTAATTGGGGACCACAGTCATTCCCCCTTTCTTAGGTACACACTGAACAGGGCATACCCAACTACTATCGGCGATCGGATAAATTACTCCAGCATCCAACCATTTTATGATTTCCTTCTTCACGACCTCTTGCATAGGTGGATTTAAGCATCTCTGGTGATCAATACTTGGCTTATGATCGGGCATGAGTTGGATTTTATGAGAACAAATACCAGGAGGGATCACAATAATGTCCGCAATGGTCCACCCAATAGCTCTTTTGAACCTTTTTAGCACTTTGACCAAACTCTCAACTTGTTGTTTATTCAGATCTGATGCAATGATTACTGGCAATGTATCACCCTTTCCTAAGAATTCATACCTGAGATGCGGTGGGAGAGCTTTTAGCTCTAGCTTTGGAGCCTCCTCTATGGATGGTTTAGCGGGTGGAGACTCGCGATTCTTCATATCTAGCTCATATTTCTTCGGTTTAAACCAAACATTACCACGATCGAGAGCAACGATTAATGACCCAAATTCTTCAATGCATTCATTATCAAAATTCATTATCACTGATGCCAGTGCTTCTATACCTAGACGTTCTTCTATTTGTGTCTTGGGTGATTCACCAACTTTGTAGGATATGGCAGATACCGATTGGAGCTCACCACTCTGCCACATGGACCTACAAATGTTGAAAGTCACTTCTTCATTGTTCAATCGAAATTTCATCTGCCCCTTTTCCATATCAACTAAGGCTCTACCCGTAGCAAGGAATGGCCTCCCAAGAATAATAGGCACGTCAAAATCGACTTCACAATCAAGAATAACAAAATCTGCAGAAAATATGAACGACTCCACTTTTACTAGCACATCAT
Source organism: Solanum sitiens (assembly GCA_016801875.1). Taxonomy (NCBI): domain Eukaryota; kingdom Viridiplantae; phylum Streptophyta; class Magnoliopsida; order Solanales; family Solanaceae; genus Solanum; species Solanum sitiens. The sequence continues at coordinate 3,035,847 of JABWTJ010000049.1, read as the reverse complement.
GGAGTATCCCTATAGGCCTTTTTACTGTTCAATCGGCCATCAGTAGCTGCATCGCAGTGGGCTTTGGGTCACCCAAACCCAACTTCTTGTAAATCGAGAGGGGCATGAGATTTATGCTTGCCCCCAGATCACATAATGCTTTCGCAAAATGTAATAACCCGATTGTACAAGGAATAGTAAATACACCCGGATCTTCTTTCTTTTGCACCAAAGACCTTGTAGCAATAGCACTACAATGCTGCATTTTGTCATCATCCTCAAAAGTGACCGATCTTTTCTTTGTAACCAAATCTTTCATAAACTTGGCATAACCGGGCATTTGTTTAAGAGCTTCTACCAAAGGGACATTGATAGAAAGTTGCTTCAACATTGTTATAAAACGCCGATATTTGCCATCCTCGGTCTTTTTTACTAATCTTTGAGGAAAGGGGGGTGGAGGTCTGCGCATGGGAGTTACCTTTTTAGGTACTTCAGCATCTTTTTTAGTGTTATCTTCTACTTCATCACTAACCTCTACCACTTTATTATTATCTTTCATCACCTTTTCCACAATAGACGGTATAGGTGGGTCAATAGTTTGTTTACCACCACGAGTAGTAATTGCCATACAGTGTCCATTATTTTTTGGATTTTGGACAGTGTTGCTAGGAAGAGTGCCCGGTTGCCGTGTGTTCACAGTTGCAGATAATTGAGCCATTTGCAATTCAAGCTGCTTAATTGATATGGCATGTGTATCAACTTTCTGTCCAATACCTGCTACATCACTCCTTAACTCTTTGGTGTGCTCATCACTAGCATCGAACCTCCTCATCATCTTGTGCAACATATCCTCAACTCGCGCCATACTCCCTCCACCATCCCTAGGAGCAACTTCACGATTTTGAGGAGGAACATAGGGCCCACTCCTCTCATTTCTGTTACCATAGTTACCCCTGTTGAAGTTGTTGTCGCGGTTGTAATTTCCATCACGAACATAATTACCCTCACGGTTGTAGTTACCATAATTCTGACCTTGATTTCCTTGACCTTGGCGCCAATTCTCCTGATTGGTGCCTTGGGCATTCGGTCGGAAACCCCCCGTCTGATCATTTACTGCATAAGAATCTTCCTCATAATAATATTCATCTGTTGGTGGTGGTGGTTTAGACAAGTAATTTACTGCGTTTATCTTCTCTGCACCCCCAGTGACATGTTTTAACACCAACCCAATCTCAGTTCTCATCTGTGCCATCTCTTCACGAATCTCATCTGTGGCTGGGTTGTGTGTGGATTGTACTGCAAAAGTATTTCTCCCAGTATCTGTCTTCCTAGTACTCCATGCTTTATTATTCCGGGAGATTTTCTCTAATTTTTTGGCAATTTCAGCATAAGGACACTCCCCATAAGAACCACCTGCTATAGTATCCAATGACGCTTTATTATTATCATCCTGTTCCCGGTAGAAGTATTCTTTCAGTGACTCATCATCTATACGGTGATTGGGGACACTTCTCAAAAACGAAGTGAACCTATCCCAAGAACTACTAACTGACTCTCCTGGTAGTGCCACAAAGTTGTTCACTCTGTCTTTGTGATTTAGTTTCTTGGAGACCGGGTAGTAACGTGCTAAGAAAATGTCCCTCAGTTGGTTCCAAGTGAAAATTGAGTTATAAGGGAGCTCAGTGAACCAAATGGCAGCCTCTCCCATCAGTGAGAGAGGAAATACTCTTAGCCCTATTACATCCAAATTCAAATCAGGCCTCCCTACACAGCTTTTACACACTGCCCTCACCTTAGCTATATGGGCATGTGGGTCCTCAAACGGTAGTCCTGAAAACAAACCTCTAGCCGTGAGCATTTGCATTAGACTACTAGTGACTACAAAGGTGTGACCTTCTGGTAGAGGGGGCAAGACAAGTGGTCCATCAGAATCTGCGATATTGTCATAACCTCTGTAGTATTCTTGAGGACGTGGAGCGGGATTATGTCCCCTTTGTGCACCTTGATCAAGATTATCAGGTAATAATCGACCATGAGCATCAACCGGAGCTGGGATGTTCAGGTTTGGATCATCATCATTTATACCCAAGTTTCGATTCATTTTGCGTAGTGTACGCTCTAACTCGTGATCGTAGGGAAACAAGGGTTCTCTTCCTCTCCATGTATTTGGCATACAAGGACGTCAAACCTGGCAAAATCAAAAACAACATAAAAAGTAAAATCAGGAAAATATTGACTAAATTTTAGTAATAAATTTAAGTTAATCTAAAAGCTACATAGGGATCTAGAAGGGATCAATTACCTATATACGCTAGCATGTTTTGGTTTCACTATGGCCGGTGATTCCACCTCTTTTCGGTGTGGGGTAGACACAGGATTTCATAGAGCTCACATGATCTATGTCGGTTAAAGTTAAAGTTCCCAAAGAAAGAATGAGGCCAGCCTCAGTAATGCACAATATGAAATAAATGATACCCAAGGTGTTTGGTTAGGATAATCAAGAGGTTAACTAGACTCAAGTAATGACACTAGGTCATTCTTGGTCATTGCACAGTGAACCCGATGAGAGTTTTAAACTACATCCTAGGTATAGCTGGTATTGCACCAGTCTATGAATGAATTAAATGAATGAAAATGAAATATGCATCAATGAATGAAGCAGACTCTGTGTTTGCTAAAGAAGGCTCCCTAGTTGAGGTCCCATATGTTAAGCCCTCATTTTGGGAAGTCCTAATGTTAAGTCCATGATTTCAAGGTCTCATGGCATATAAACGAATGATATGTGGCATATGTACGTGCTATATGAAATATGTTATGTGTTGTGTGCAATATGAAAATAATGATGATGCATGTTACTCTCATAGCATGACTTTCCTAATCCGATTTGGCAAGTCCACTTACTTGACTTTCCATAACTCATGTCGTTAGGAGAGAGCTCTTCTTAATCAGGCATGTCCTTGGTGTGTGCTTGCATACACCCATACTTAGTACAAGTGTGTGCTAATCCCATACAATACTCTACTTTTAGGTGCAGGTGCAGGTGGACGCTAGAGCTTATGAGACTACGTTGGAGCTATCCGGACATGGAGCATTCATCCGGACTTGGTAGGCCCTCATGCTTTCGGGGATGCTTATCTTTTATATTATAGCTTAGACGTAGGCATGAGATAGTGGAGAGTGTTCTACTAGCGTTTCTTTCTTATTTATTTCAGACGTTGTATTGGTGCCATTTTTGCTACTTTACATTTATGCAGTTATGAGCTATTTTCTTCATTTGAATATCTCATTATTAGATGGTTGTGGTGAACTGATGTAAGGTATTGCAATTCTTACTATGAAGTCTATGTATACTTCAAAGGAAACAAAAGTTTTAAATTTTCCGCTAAAATTAACTTATACGATGTAATGATGACGTATGTAAGCTTGTCTGCGACCTCTGAGAGGTCAACGACGCTAGTTTCGACTAGGGTCTAGACCCCAGTCATGCCAACAATCACCCAAATAGAATCATGCTGCCTTAGATATCTTGGCAAGCCCGTGATAAAGTCCATATTAATCGTCTCCTACTTCCATTTCGGAAGTTCTATATTTTGAGTCAAACCTCCAGGCCTTAAGTGTTCCACTTTCACTTGCTGACAATTTGAGCATTTGGCTACAAAATCAGCAATATATTTCTTCATGCCTTCCAACCAATAAACCTCTCTCAAGTTGCGGTACATTTTGGTGGAACCCGGATGAATGGAATATCTAGAGCTATGAGCCTCCTCCAAGATCCTTTCTTGGAGTCCATCCACCTTAGGTACACATAATCTGCCTTGGTACTTCAGCACACCATCTCCCCCTTGTTAAAAAGCCAATACCCTCTGCTTATGGACACTTGCCTTCAAATCAAGCAAAATAGGGTCTTGGTCATGCTTCTCTTTAACCTCTGACACTAAGGACGACTCATACCTATTGGTCACCACTATGCCTCCTTCTGTGGAATCCATAACTCTAACTCCCAAACGTACAAGTCTGTGCACATCTTTATCTAACTCTCTTTTCCCTTCTTCGACATGGGAAGTACTTCTAATGGACACCCTGCTTAAGGCATCAACAACCATACTACCCTTACCTGGGTGGTAAAGAATACTCATGTCATAATCCTTTAGTAATTCCAACCACCTTCTCTATATGAGGTTGAGCTCTTTCTGAGTAAACACATATTGTAGGCTCTTGTGATCAATGAATATATCAACATGAACACCATACAAGTAGTGGTGCCATATCTTTAAAGCAAACACTACTGCAGCCAATTCTAAGTCATGAGTTAGATAATTCTTCTCATGAACCTTCAACTGCCTAGAGGCATAAGTTATAACCTTGTCATTCTGCATTAACACATAGCCCAAGCCAACTCTTGATGCATCACAATACACCACAAAATCTTGAGTACCCTCTGGTAAGGTCAAAACCGGAGCGGTAGTCAGTCTCTTTTTCAACTCCTGAAAGCTTTTCTCACAAGCTTCAGACCATTGAAACTTGACTGTCTTCTGAGTAAACTTAGTCAAAAGAGAAGAGATAGATGACAATCCTTCAATAAATCTCCTATAATGCAAGTCAAGCCCAAGAAACTCCTTATATCTGTTGGAGATGTGGGTCTAGGCCAATTCTAAACTGCTTCGATCTTCTGAGTGTCAACTCTAATCCCTTCACCAGAAACAAAACAATGTGGCATAAGAATGCCACAGACTTAAGCCAAAACTCATACTTGGAGAACTTGGCATATAGGTCCTTATTTGAATGTCTGTAGAACAATCCTGAGGTGACTAGCATGATCTTTTTCATTCCTTGAATATACTAGTATGTCATCAATGAAGACGATGACAAACAGATCTAAATAAGGTTAGAAAATTCTGTTCATAAGACACATGAATATTGCAGGCGCATTTGTCAAGCCAAAGGACATAACCAAAAATTCATAATGCCCATACCATGTTCCAAAAGTTGTCTTGGGAATATCACATTCCCTTACTTTCAAGTGATGATAGGCTGATCTAAGGTCTCTTGGAAAAACAAGAAGCACCCTAAAGTTGATCAAAAAGATCATCTATCCTTGGGAGAGGATATTTATTCTTGATGTTCACCTTATTCAATTTGTGGTAGTCTATACACATCCTAAGGAAACCATCTTTCTTCCTCACAAATAAGACCAGAGCGCCCCAAGGTGAGACATTTGGTCGAATGAAGCCTTTATCTAACAAATCTTTCAATTGTTCGGTTATATATTGTAACTCTGGTGGTGCCATTCTGTATGGAGGAATAGAGATAGGACGAGTATCTGGGATGATGTCTATCTCGAAGTCTATCTATCTTCGGGAGGGACTCCTGGTACATCATTAAGAAAGACTTATAGAAACTCACTAACTATAGGAACTGACTGAAGGGAAGGTACCTCAACACTTGTGTCATTAAATCAGACTAAGTGATAGATACAACCCTTTGAAACTAACTTTCTCGCCTTAAGGTACGAAAAGAAACGACCCTTAGGCACTACTCAACTACTAGCCCACTCTATGACTGGCTCATTTGGAATTTGAAATTTGACAACTCAAGTTCTGCAATCTATTGATGCATAACAGGCATGGAGCCAGTCCATACCTTGAACGACATCAAAATCTACCATGTCCAATTCTACTAGATCAGCCATGGTGTTCTTTTGATTGATGAAAACAAGACAATCACGATAGACTCTTTCCACTAGAATAGACTCACCAACAGGTGTAGAAACACAAAAGGGTTCACAAAGCTTTTCAGGAAGAATCTCAAACTGGTTTGCAACATAAGGGGTTACAAAAGATAAACTTTCTCCTGGGTCTAACAAAGCATAAACATCGAAAGTGAAGACTTTGATCATACCCGTAACAACATCTGGAGAATTCTCTTACTCTTGGATTATAGTGATTGTATAGAGACGGTAGTGCAACCCTGTCTGGTGGAGAAACTGATGAAGATTGAGCTCTATTGTCCGGATTTACACCACCCTGCTTATTCTTAGGGCACTCTCTCATGAAGTGAACCTCTTGACCACACTTGAAACAAACGGTCTGGCCATCACGACATCTACCAGGGTGGGTTCTACCACATTTACCACATGCAGAAATCCCACTACCTCCTTGTGACACACTACCTTGGGATTGGGATGGTCTAGCCTTGAAGTTCTGTGAATTCTGGCCATTATGCTCACCTATGTTTCTGGGCGCAGGTGCACTAACAGATGATAATGCATGCGCCTTTGATTTCTGAAAATGTGGTCGATTTGAACCACCTTTCTGCTGCCCGGACTCATTCCCAATCTTCGCTTTCTTTTTTATGTATTCCACTCGGTCCCTAAGCTTCTCCTCTTCAACTTGTTGGACATAAACCATAAGCCTGGATATGTCCATGTCACATATCAACATGGCTACCTTACCTTCTTTACTTGAAGCACGACCCTAACCGGCAGCAAACAAGCTCATTCTTCTCCTCATGTCCTTCACCATCTCCGAAACATAGCAAGACAGTTGGGTGAAATTCAACTCATACTCATGAACACTCATGGATTCCTGTTTCAAGGTGAGGAACTCTCGTACCTTTGCTTCCTTCAGTTCTCGGGGAAAGAACCTTCCCAAGAAGGCTTCTCCAAAGCAATCCCAACTTGAAGGTGGAGCATCATCAACTATGCCCTCCTTCCATTGGTCAAACCAAGTTCTAGCCACACTCTTCAGTTGGTATGTAGCTAATTCAACCCTCTCAGCATCGACCACATGCATTACCTTAAACACCTTTTTAAACTCTTCCACAAAGTTCTTCGTATCCTCAGTAGTGCTTGATCCGGTGAAGGTGGGAGGACTCATTCTCAGCAACTCACGAACCCTCGAGGTGTTAGCCCTTCTTGTCAAGCTTCTCTCTGTTGCCAGACTTGGTTGGTTACTACTTGACTTAACATCCAAATAGCATCTCGAAATTCGGCATTGGGAACTTCTCCTTGGGGTTGCACATTCGGTGCATTAGGGACCTTAATGCACCTCTTGTTCCTCAACATTTCTTCTGGATGGTCGACCTCTAACATCTCTTCTTAGAGGCATGATAAATTTGAAAATACGCATAAGCAGGAATTAGAGAGAGACTTTTAGAGATAAACTCTAATGCACGAAAAGGAATATGAAAGGAGTAAAATATTCATAAATATTGTAAAATCCTAATCATAAATATGGCGGGCTTCACACCGATGACTAAGAATCTACATATACGACTTTATAGAATCCCTAGGACTCTTGAACTCTGTGCTCTGATACCAAGTATGTCACGCCCAAAGCCTACACCCTGGACGTGGTCAGCACCCAACGACCATCGCTCGCCTTGAGCGAACCCTTGTTCTGGCTTACTTAACTCATTGGAAGACTCTACTCATCTAAGATAAAGAATTTAAAAGCATTCTCATCAAATAACTTAATTACTTATCTTGGACAAAATGGAACTAAGTCTCAACACTTGAACATATGAATATAAGATAAAGGAGACTCCAAAATTGAACTACTACATTGTCTATAAAGACTCTAAACTAACTAAGATGGATGTTGGGACACACCCGAGAACATCCTAATGAACTAGCTAGCAAAGCAAATAAAGGGGTGTCCTCCGGGATGCTACAGGCTCACCAAGTGACTGCGGAATGATCAACTAGATCAATGGTGCGCTTTGTGCTGATCCTGGTTACCTGCATCTTCATCATGAAATGATGTAGGCCAACTGGCATCAGTACATTGAATGTATGAGTACGCGAGTTGAAAACTAAACAACAACTTAAGCCTGAGGGGAATAAGATGAACTTAACTTAGCTCTACTAAACTCAAAAATATACTTACTCAAAGTATGTATATAAAGCAATTTAAAACACATGTGATATATATAAATCTTGTAAAAATAATAAAACAACTTAGTTCGTTAAAGAAATGCAATAACAACCATCACTTGAGCCTAAGTGATGATACAACGTTTTACCTCACGCTGCCGAGGACCATCCTATACCTTGCCATCGGTATAAGACCCTACTTAGCTTAGTGGATCCAATAGATTAACTTACGTGATCATCTAAAAGGTATGACCCGTCAATTCCTATGATGTCTTCATGGTTTACATGGAGACTTGAGTTAATATGAACTCACATCCTCACATTGGTGCTCAATACTACTCCCAAAACATACTTTAACTCATATTTTAAATAAAATATCCTTCCTTTGGGTTGAGTTAATTTACAAAAACCTTTAGCTTTAAAAATCTCCTTTTGGAAACAATGTTCCCTTTTAGTTCAAAACTCTTTTGGAACTCTTAGTTTCCTTTTAACTTAAATGTGAAACATTTGTAAACCTTTAGGGAATACTCAGTTCCCTTATAGCTTTTGTTAAATGAACTCAACTCTTGCTCTTTACTTAACTTGAACTTAATTCTTAGGGAATACTTAGTTCCCTTATAGTTTTTGATAATTTAACTCAACTCTTTACTCTTTGCTCAACTTGTGAATTGAGCCTTAAAACAAAGTTAAAATGATTGTTTAAGACTCTTTGAAAACTTTAAGAACTAACTTTGACTTGCCTCTTAACCTTTAAACTTGACCCCTAACTTCCTTGACTTTGATCTTAACTTTCCTTTAATTGAATTATGGATTCAATGATCATGATCTCATGTTTATGGATGATTTCATGATGTTTATATGTACCTTAAAGTGTTGAAATCAACTTGGAATGAGAGGTACATCGCTTAAGAACTAGTACGAAAAGATAGGGAGCAAACGTGGTCTCCAGGGGGACTTGGTGCTCTGAGAGGTGCTGGGCGCCAGAGACTGTCCTGAGGGGCTCTGGCTGGCGCGTCGTGCCAGGCCTTGTCAGATAGAGGCTACCTTGAGGGGATCTGGCAGGCGCGGGGCCCCATGGCTTGTCAGATGCGATTTCTGACTTTTCTTCTCTGATTTTCAAGTTTAAATCTTCTAAACTTCCATGGATCCCACCCCAAACACTTAGGATATCTAAATACTTCATTACCCAATAGATTAGACCTGAAAAAAGTCTGGAAACATGAATCAAATCTACTAGAGATGAACTATAATTCAACCGACAAGAATTTCACAATTTTTCATCAAGAACTTCCATGTTCATCATTCACTAACTCTAACTTGGTGAATTGAAAAACATTGGGTGTGGGTGAAAGGACCCAACACCGAATGATCTCACGTACCTCGATAGAGATCACCTCCGACGAAATCCACGCAACAATCTTGGCATTTCAAGGACAATTCTTGATCTTCTTATTTTTCTCTTTTCTCCTAAGCCCTAAATGTTCTTAATTTTTCTAAAATTGGTCTGGGACTTGGTTTTACCTCTAATATAACCTTAAAATGAATTAGGAAATACTAGGGTGAAAAGACAACTTTACCCTTACTAAAATCCGGATTGCACTTTCCTCAGTCCAATCGCCCAACTTGCGAAAGACATATCTCCCTCATACAACATCGGATTTTCGCAAACTTGGCGGCGTTGGAAAGATCTTCTCAAAGGTTTTCCAACCAGATAAATAACTTATCCAAACTCTTCCTAATCTGGATGTTATGGCCATTTGAAATGACCAAAACTCACTTTTGAAAGCTAAAATTTTCTAGATTTCCCTACTTATTCCAAAAAAATGATTTTTCTTGGTTTCTTAGCTTATTCTTAGTTACGAGATGTTACATTACACCACCAATAGTGATGGCTCGGATCGTGATACATATTCACCACCCCCATATTGATCGAATATCCGGAAGAATGTGCCTTCTAAAGAATCATACAAATTAAATCACCCACCTTGGGCACACATATCCTTCCTCAATCCTCAAGACACCCTAAAAAATCAAGGAAATCATCCTTGGCTTCCCCTTTCATGACTTTGTATCGAATAAGTCATAGCTTCTCGTCATAAAACAAATGCTCATGAATCTGCTCAACTAAAGACGAGTGATCCTTAATAAAAGCAAGCAAACCACTATCTTCTCAAAAATCAGTAATTGGATGAGACTGTTATCTAACCTCTTAATGTCCCTAGTCAATGGTATCTCCTTCACAATAATAGCGTCAAGACTTTCCATGCTATAACTCTTCCTACTCAAAGCATCGACCACCACATTGAACTTCTTTGGATGATACAAGATGGTGATATCGTATTCCTTGAATAGCTCAATCCATCTATGTTTCCTCAAGTTCAAATCCCTCTAGCTGAAGATGTAATGAAGACTTAGATGATCTGTGAAGAACTCACAATAAACCTCATACATATAATGTCTCTGTAACATAAGTGTAAACACTACGATTTCAAACTCTAAATTATGGGTATGATAGTTTCTCTCGTTGGTCTTCAACTCTCTTGAGGCAAAATATATTACCTTACCCTTATGCATCTAAACACCACCTGTTACGACCCGCAAGTACACCCTAGAAGAAAGGAGTACTCTTGAGTCGGAACAAGGCGTGCTCGACCTTTCAAAGGTCTTGCACAAGTCTTTTAGCTATCATTCATTACATAAGACATGAAAAGTAGTGCGGAAATTTAAAACTTTTCATGATACATAATAATAATGAAACTTCTTTTATAAATACTAATGATAGTCTCATCGTCACAAGCCAACTTATAGACACGACATAAATATCTTAGTGACACGGCTCTTTACATTGAATGAAATACTTAATAAGTCTTTACAAATCTTAAAGAAAGAAACATAGACTATGCCCTCGAATATATGAGGACATACTTAGTCTTGAGAGAGTCGATTCCCAAGCTTGCTTTCCAAAACTTCCACACGCTTCCAACCTATACTTATAGAGTATAGAAAAGTATGGGGTTAGTACAAACATTGTACTAAGTATGGCATTATGCAAAACCATGCAAAAAGGGAAAATTTAGAGGAAACATACAAGTCATGCTATTTTGATAAAATCCTTTATGAATTAAGTTAGAAGACATCATATGATCATCATTTAACAAATAAGGTGAAACTTCTGTTTTTCTTAACATAAGAACACACTTACAGTGAACCCAAAATATCACATGAACTATTCCTATCCTAAGTTGTCCTAAGGTGACCTTAGGTAAGGAGATTCCCCATACAACCTACCCAATACTTACCAAATAGATCCTTAAGACTACTTAAGGACAAGCATACTTCATTACATTTAACAAATCAACACTCCATACTAAAGACACTAGAGAAACATACTTGCATTTAACAACTTCACATAAGTACTCATCTCAAGTGGACTTACAAGTCACACAAAGTGCAATGTGAGAGTAGCATCTCATACTACTTACCCTACTATGTGCTCCTTGAGGATTCCATGAGATCAGATACACTACATTCATCATTCATAAGTTTCATCATACAAGACATAACTTTAACATGCTTTTTTAACATTAGACATAAAGTCTTATTACTTTCTTTTACATCATATCATGACCCATTCATACATTTCATATAAGGACACACCAAGACTCCATCCAAATGTCTACCTGTGCAATGGATAAGTAGCGTCCCATTCCACCACCTACCCTAAATAGTACACCCTTAAGAAGACTTAGTCCTTTACATTCTTTTGTGGGGGATAGCTTTAACCGACATAGAACATGAGAGCTTGACATGGAATCCTGGTACTACCCTTATCGGATGAGGGATCCCTACTTACCTAAGGTAGGGTCATATTATTTAGCCTTTACATGGGTTCTCCAATAGATACACCTACATGGACGCATAGTTAAGGGATAAGGAGATTGCTACTAAGTAACTCACTCTCTACTAACGAGGAGGACCTATCTCAAGGAGTACATTGGATACAACATCTCTACTCATGAAGTGTACCCACCCCTTCTTCAAATCCTCTCGGTGCTAAGCATAAATCCCCCTTGGAGTCTTAAACAATCATTGACTATAGGTTAGTAGATAACTACTGAACACCCCATCTCAACTCACGAACGGTATCCACCTCCAACTTATCTTGGAAAGCTCATTGGGAATAGTGAGGTTGCTAGTAAACACTTCATCTCTACTCACGAAGAGTGCTCACCCCAAAATCCCCCTTTTTCATACTTAGGAATAGTAGAGATGGTCTAGACACTTCATCTCCACTCACGAAGAGTGTCCACCCTACAATCCCTCATTTTCATTCATTGACTTCATTCATGCATTCAAGTGTGTGTGTGAGCACACCTTTCACATAATGACCAATATTCATAATATTGACTTCTAGACATGCTCAACTCATATTTATCACAATTCACACATTATCATACTTCACATATCAAATGCATACTTCATTTAGACATAAACCCTTCAAGATACTTATATAAACATTCCATCACATACCATACATATACATATCAAAATTATCACTTCACTTCACATATCATGACTTCAAGACCATTCTCACAACACACATATAACTTCATATAATTCAAGTAAACACCGCCACCAAAGGTGGACCATACCACTCAAGAGTTACTTTAACATAACTTAGCCAATATAGAATAACTTACCCTTCATCCAAGCTTTTACCACCTATTCACAATTCATACAATAATCCATAATAAAATATCCCTTAGGGAAGTAGCTAAAACTCAATAAAACCACCAAGAAACAATAACTTTAACATTATCTAGTCATGCTCATAGAACCCATTTCATAAGCCAAAAGTTGATAAAAAGAATAGACATGATTCCATTGGGGTTTTGACATTAAAATCATCATTTAAAGCTAAGAACAACTCATTTTAATTAATAAAACATTTTCATGCAAAGACCAATACTTAGAGTCAAGGAATAAAGAAGTTTGAGGTTTGAAATCCTTTTTGAAATTTCTTTGAAAGGGCTCCTTGAATGAAAGAAGGTTCAAGGATGACTACCATACCTTAATATGAAGAAACCCATGACAATTTGGTGAAGAAAACGTGAAGAACTTGGTCCTCTTCCTTGGAGCTTGAAGCTTCTTCGATGGAGGTTTTTGGAGAGAAGGTTTTTTGGAGAAATTTAATTTGATCTTTATGGTTGGAAATGATGTATGAAATGCGGTTTAAAATAACCTAAATTAGTCCACAAATGATCCCCAAAGTTCCCAAAAGACCCCCACACCATTTGGACCCTTTTCCAACTTGAAATTTGACTTAAAAACGTCGCGGTCAAATCTGGAACTTGGTTGCGCATCGTGAGGCAAGCTCCAGATTTATGCCTCTCAAAATTTTTGAGGAAGTGGACCTCGTTTCCCTGGCGCTTTGCGAGGTGGACTTCAGATGCTGCCCCTACACGCTGCCTTGGGCACTTTCTTGTCCAATGTTTGGGTCCTCCTCGGGGACCCTTAGAGTGGTCCCCGGGGCATCATTTTTGGACGTTTCGACCCTTTAAATGTCAATCTATGCATAGGAACCATTGACACTCAATTTCACTCTCAAACCATCCCCCAAAACTTCACTACAAAACACTACGACACACTAGTTCAACTTCGACTAATTTTCCGACGTCTTGGGCGTTTGACTTCCAAACGCTCCCAAACATTACGAACTAACTTCTAATGATAAAATATACTATGTTAATAATTATTAACTTAAGAAACACATGTGAACTCTAGTTTGACCTATTCCATTTTTAGGGCGTAACACCACCTAACCCGACTCAAGAAGCATCATAATAAAGAGTGAAGTCAACACCTTACAAACAAAGTCAAAACATGAAACAAAGACCACTGGAAGATCACACTCTATGAAGTCAATTTGGTCGAAGAAGATGTTATAGTGGAGAAGATCTGAACAAATCATCGGTAATAGCCTACATGTAATATTTTGAAATATCGAGGTCATGTGATAATACTTAAATGAACTCCTTAGGATCTAAACCAGTGTTCCTAGCCAATTAGGCATATTTAGAGTCTTTGAAGTGGTGTTGGAACTGAAACTCTTAAACGTCCGGCAAATTGGATCATAAGAGGGCTACAATGTCCTTTTGATTTAACCTAGTTAAAGAGTCGGAATTTGGTAAACGGTTGTAACTATAGGTGTAAAATATTGTGTGGGATGGTATCATGTTGGAAAAGTCGGGGGACGACTCCCCAAGGACCAAACAAGGACCCTCGAGGAGGACACTTGAAGCAGCAGGGCATGACGGACCCCATGACGGGGCATCACAGGCGCGACGGGGTGTCGAGGCCTCCTTAGCGCTTGGACTTTTCCTCCGCCTGCACAAGTTTCTGACCAGCGTGATGGATGTGCAGGACGGAGGGAAGCCAGTCCGTCACGGCCACGACGGTCCGTCGTCGTGGAAACCGTCGTGCGCTTGGGGAGAAAGCCTCCGCCTGCACAAGTCTCTGACCAACGTGACGGATGTGAAGGACGGAGGGATGTCAGTCCGTCACGCCCACGACGGACCGTCGTCGGGGATCCGTCGTGGAAGGTCTGTGGCTGTTTCAGAAAAGTTAGTTTTAGTTAGTTAATTAATTAAGTGACTTATGGGTAATTAGGGGTTTAAGAGAGACTAATTAAGTGACTTAAGACCCTACTATAAATACCCCAACCCTCATTAGCCTAATCATTCTCTCAAAAACAAAACTCTCTTCCTTCTCTCTACTTTCTCTCTCTATTGGAAGACTCCATTGGAGATCAACTTGGGGAGATCATTGGGGGCTGGATTAGCACGAAATTCACCATCAAAACGTCATCAAACCTTAAGGTATGGGATCTAATTCACCTTTGAGATTCTTTCCTCAAAGGGTTTCTTCAAAGCTTTTTCCAAAAAGTTGAGTTTCTTATGGGTTTCATCCAAATCCGAATTTGATCATGTGAATTGAGTTAATTATGTATTCTTTGGGTTAGAATAAATAGATTATCATGAATTGTAACTTGACTATGGAGAATTGATGTAGTTTGATCTAGATTGTGGGTGATGACCCTTAACCCTTAACCCTAAATGTAGAATTGATATGGATTAGGTTGCGTTTGATAGAATTGACCTCCTAATTAGTTAAATGATCTTTAATGATTGTCATTGCATTGATTATGGGTCTATTATGATGAATTGAAGTTCTTCACACCTATGTTCTTGAATATTGAGTCTAAGTTAAGAAGATACACTTGAGATCATGTTACTAAGCTTTGATGTAGTATTGCTTCATAGTATAGTGCTTCTCCTTGATTAGTTCTTGTGATTTATTATTGAATTACATCGATGTGATGATCTAAGATTGGTTGATCTATGGGTTGATGGTAAGGCCCTTTATTGATGGACTAGGGAGGAATATGGGTAAGTCTTGATGATCCTAGCCTTTACTTCAAATTATGGTTAATTGTCATCAAGTGATAATGTTATGTTGAAGTATGCTTTGATTGATGTGATAAGTTGATATGATACATGAACTTATATGCTTAGGTTGGTTGTGAGGTTGCTAAGTGTAATGTAATATAGGGAAGTTGTTCGATGTGCCCTATTATGATGAGATGTACGAGGGTTGACTTCACCTATTTGAATTGTTAATGAAAGGACTAATTCTCATACAATTCATATTGAGCTATAATGATGATATACAAGGGATTGACCCTTCTATCTAATTAAATTGAGAAGATTAATAAAGATTAAAGGCTTCTCTACAAATGGGGACTTAGCTTAGCACCGAGCGAACTTGACATTGAGAGGTGTTGACTTCCCTTAGAGGAATATTCACCATTTGTTCTTTATAGAGTGTTGACTTCCCTTAGAGGAATACTCACCTATGGATCTACGTGAAGTGTTGACTTTCCTTGAGAAATATTCACTCATGAATTCTCATGAGATGAGGCCCCATTACCGAATGGTATATAGAGGGAATACCTATCTCTTAGTTCTTGAACTATGTTGCCACCATAGGATACTAGCTAGTGGATCCACCTAGATAGCTATGTTTACGTTAGGTTCTACTTTGGACGGTAGACCACCTTCCATCGGTGTAAGGTTTCATAACACCGGATTCCACATTTGATTATGTGGTCTATGTCGGTTAAGGCAAATGTTCCCTAAACTAAAATGAATGAATAAGGTATAGGCTAATCAAAGTAACTTGAGAGGTTGGCTATAGTTTAGGTAGGGGTATGGGACTCTACCTACGCCTTGCACTAGTTTTCCTTGATAGGAACTTTGAGAGGTCAATATTATGCATGTAAAGCGATGGTATGATGTAAATGGTTTGTATGTGAGCAACATGCTTATGAATATAATGTTGTTGTCTTTGATCAAAGAAGGATGTATCATGACATGAAGAGTATGTTGGTAAGTAAATTGCTAATTGTAGTCTTGGTAGGTTACTTGATTGAGTAGGAGACATGGTAATTTTACTTGATCATTGCACTTGTGACTTATTGAAGGTTATCATTAGTATGCTTTGCTTTGCTATGGTTTAATTACATATGTAGTCTATTATGTTTTCATAAATGTCCCTTTCTAAATATATTTGATTGGTAATTGTATATGAGATTCCATACTTAGTACATGTGGAGTACTAATCCCTTTTCTTTCCCTTTTCCCAAACATTTTAGGTTCGGGTCGTTGAGCTTGATCCAAATTGCTAGGAAGGAAGACTTGGGTATTTTGCCATCCAAGTGGTAGGTCCTCACTCTCTCGAGGACGTGGCCGATATCTCTCTTTATGATGTGTAGTTACTATGATTCTATGTTGACTCTGTTATTCTCTTGAGACGATGTAGTAAACAACCTATATGCGGCTTCTTTCATTTGATGTAGGGCTATGCCCAAGACTTATTGTAATCGATAGATGGTTTATGAGATGAGACGGTTTTATGACTATTATTTTCTAAATATATAAGTGTATGAAATAAAAGTAGAAGACTAAGTAATCTTCGTATATGAACAAGTCTATGTATACTTGATATATGTAATGATGTGTATGTAGAGGTCTATGTAAACCTCCGAGTAGTTTTAGATAAAAAGTTTTTAATTCTTACTGATTTTTGGTCGATGAATGCTATGACGAAGCTAAGAGGCTTGTCTTAGTCCTCCGAGAGGACGACGACGCCGATTACGTCTAGGGGGTAAACCCCGATGTGACAAACTTGGTATCAGAGCATGAGGTTGAATATCCTTGATGTTAACGTCTCTCTCTCTCAACCACGTTATTTAAGTTTGTATTCATAATTGTGAAGCGCGCCACACTTATGAATAGGAACTTATTTGGTGATTAGGAATCATTCTCATTGTTGGAAATCCATATCGTGCCCCTAGAATGTACATCGGATATGCTTTCGCCTGAACCTTGTGTTTTGGTTATAGGAGATGAATACTAGGAGAAACGCGGCTCGAAGACTTGAGGAAGAGATGGCTGCTGCAGGAATTCCTCGCGATGAACCTGCCCCTCCTCTTGAAGAGGTTGCTATTGATGACCAGGTTCCTGCAGATCCTCCACCGATGACAGAAGCTCAGATGAGAGCTATTATTGCTCAAATGGCTCAAGCCATGACTACTCAAGCTCAAGCCGCAACAGTGCAAGCCCAAGCCATGACTGCTCAAGCCAATAGGGATTTGGCACCTAGAGTCCATGAACAGACTATGGCCTCCAGACTTAGGGATTTCACACGAATGAATCCTCCTGTCTTTTATGGGTCGAAGGATGATGAAGACCCTCAGGAATTTATTGATGAGGTTCACAAGGTTTTGTGTGCTATGGGGCTGTCATCTAGCGAGAATGCCGAGTTGGCCTCATACCAACACAAGGATGTCGCTCAAATATGGTATGCGCAATGGAAGGACAACAGGCCACTTGGAAGTGGGTTAGTGACGTGGGAGTTATTCAAAGGAGCCTTCATTGATCGGTTCTTCCCTAGAGAGATGAGGGAAACGAATGTGGTGGAATTCATCAATCTCCGCCAAGGAACGATGAGTGTTCATGAGTATTCTCTGAAATTTACTCAATTGGCCAAATATGCTCCGTCTTTGGTCTCCGATCCTAGAGACGAAATGAGTCGATATGTGACAGGTATATCGGACGATTTACAAGAGGAGTGTCAATCGGCTATGCTACATGATAACATGAACATTGGTCGTCTCATGGTGCATGCAAGAAGGGTTGAGGAGGCTAGAACAAAAAGGAAGGATAAGGATAAGGACTCAAGAAGGACAAGGTCTTCTGAGAGTGAAACTGCTAAAGATAGGTTGGGAATTCAAGACAGGCCAAGATTCAAGAAGAGGTTCTCAAACCACGTTCCATCCAAATTTCCCAAGACTAGGGATCCTAAAGCCCCTAGACCAAAAGTTACAAAGGGAAAGGGTGGAAGCTCATCTAATGAGAAGCCTACATGTTCTAAGTGTGGGAAGGGTCACTATAGAGAATGTTTGATAGGAATGGGGATTTGTTTTGGTTGCGGGAAGAGTGGTCATCGAGTTCGAGATTGTCCTAATGCTAAGGGACAAGAAAAAGGTGGTCAGCCAAGTGGTTCTAATAGTGCTCCCAAAAAGAACCGTTTTTATGCTCTTCGTTCGAGAGATGACCAAGAGGCCTCTCCTGATGTGATGACTGGTATGTTACAAATCTTTGCCATTGATATGTATGCATTACTTGATCCGGGTGCTACTTTGTCTTTCGTTACTCCATTGGTAGCTAAGAAGTTTAGCACATTACCCGATGTTTTGCATGAACCTATTTTGGTGTCTACTCCGGTTGGTGAATCAGTGGTAGCAAAAAGAGTCTATCGAAATTGTCCTCTTTCAATACCTCATAGAGTTTCTCATATTGATCTAGTTGAGCTAGACATGTTTGATTTTGATGTCATATTAGGTATGGACTGGTTGCATGCTAGTTTCGCTTCCATCGATTGTAGGACCAAAATTGTGGTTTTGTTTCCCAAATGAACCCGTTATAGAGTGAAGGGTGGAAATTCTCTTCCTAGAGGTCGTTTCATAACATGCCTAAAGGCGTGTAAAATGATCTCGAAGGGGTGTCTCTACCATATTGTGAGAGTCCAAGCAGTGGATTCCGAAGTTCCTCCTATAGAGTCAGTCCCCGTGGTGAGTGAATTTACGGAGGTCTTTCCTGATGACCTTCCTGGCATTCCTCCCGAACGGGAAATCGATTTTGGTATCGATTTGCTACCGGAAACAAATCCTATCTCTATTCCTCCTTATAGAATGGCTCCGGCCGAGTTAAAGGAATTGAAGGCACAACTTAAAGATTTGCTAGACAAGGGCTTTATAAGGCCTAGCATTTCTCCATGGGGTGCTCCAGTCTTGTTTGTGAAAAAGAAAGATGGGTCCTTGAGGATGTGTATTGATTACCGACAACTCAACAAGGTTACCATCAAGAACAAGTATCCTCTTCCTCGTATTGATGATTTATTTGATCAACTTCAAGGAGCGAGTTACTTCTCAAAGATTGATTTGAGGTCCGGATACCACCAGCTTAGAGTGAGAAATGAAGATATTCCAAAGACAGCTTTTCGGACTCGATATGGACATTATGAGTTCGTGGTTATGTCCTTTGGTCTCACAAATGCTCCGGCGGCGTTTATGGATCTGATGAACAGGGTGTTTCAAAATTACCTTGATTCATTTGTTATTGTATTTATCGATGATATCTTGGTGTATTCGAAAAATGAGGTTGACCACATGGATCATCTAAGAGTAGTATTGCAAACCCTTAAGGAACATAAATTGTTCGCCAAGTATAGCAAGTGCGAGTTTTGGCTGAGGTCGGTGGCATTTCTTGGGCACATCATCTCTAGTGAGGGAGTTGAGGTAGACCCAAGGAAGACAGATGCGGTAAGAAACTGGCCTAGACCCTTGACCCCAACTGACATTAGGAGTTTCTTGGGTCTAGCGGGTTATTATCGAAGGTTCGTAGAAGGCTTTTCATCCATTGCATCTCCTTTGACTTCATTGACTCAAAAAGGTAAAAAGTTTGAATGGTCAGAGGCATGCGAGGAGAGTTTTCAATTATTGAAGGATAGGCTTACTTCCGCTCCGGTGTTAACTTTACTGGAAGGATCTAAAGGGTTCATTGTGTATTGTGATGCATCCCGCGTAGGTTTGGGGTGTGTGCTTATGCAAAATGGGAAGGTGATTGCCTATGCTTCGCGCTAACTTAAGGTGCATGAGAGAAATTATCCGACTCATGACCTTGAGTTAGCGGCTGTGGTGTTTGCTTTAAAAATATGGAGACACTACTTGTATGGTGTTCATGTAGATGTTTTCACTGATCATAAGAGCCTTCAATATGTGTTTACCCAAAAAGATTTGAATCTTCGACAAAGAATGTGGTTAGAGTTGTTGAAAGATTATGATATGAGTGTCCTATATCATCCCGGCAAGGCAAATGTGGTGGCGGATGCTTTAAGTCGTATGACTATGGGCAGTGTGTCTAGTATCGAAGAAGACAAGAAAGATCTAGTAAAAGATGTTCATCGTTTGACTAGATTGGGAGTGCGATTGGTGAGTTCGCTAAATGGAGGTGCCACGGTTCATCATAGCTCCGAGTCATCATTGGTGGTTGAGGTGAAGTCCAAACAACACCTTGATCAACTATTGATGGAGTTAAAGGAATCGGTTCTTGGCAAGACGAACGAGTCATTCTCCTTAGGAGAAGACAGTGTATTGAGGTATCAAGGGAGGTTGTGTGTTCCTAATGTGGATGGATTAAGGGATCGGATCCTTGATGAAGCCCATGGATCCCACTATTCCATCCATCCCGGATTTACAAAGATGTATCATGACCTTCGAGAAATATATTGGTGGGAAGGTTTGAAGAAGGATATAGCGGAATTTGTTGCTAAATGTCCGAATTGTCAACAAGTGAAGGCGGAACATCAAAAGCCGGGTGGCTTACTACAGGAGATCCAAATTCCTACTTGGAAGTGGGAAGACATTAATATGGATTTCGTAGTAGGGTTGCCTCGGACTCAAAAGTCATTTGATTCTATATGGGTGATTGTTGATAGATTGACTAAGTCCGCTCACTTTATCCCTGTCAAATCTACGTATTCGGCGGAAGATTATGCGAAGATTTTCATAGATGAGGTTGTGTGTCGTCATGGTATTCAGTTATCCATCATTTCGGATAGAGGTGCACAATTCACATCTAGATTTTGGAAGTCGTTTCAAAAAGGTTTGGGTACTAAAGTGAAATTAAGTACCGCCTTCCATCCTCAAACGGATGGTCAAGCGGAACGCACGATTCAGACTCTTGAGGATATGCTTAGAGCTTGCATCATTGATTTTAAAGGGAGTTGGGATAAGCATTTGCCGTTGGTGCAGTTTGCATATAATAATAGTTTTCATTCGTCCATCTCCATGGCTCCCTATGAAGCCTTGTATGGAAGGAGGTGTAGGTCTCCTATAGGATGGTTTGAAGTAGGTGAGTCATCGATATTCGGTCCCGACTTGATTTACAAGACATTGGAGAATGTACATATCATAAGAAATAGGTTGCAAACAGCCTATAGTCGACAAAAGTCCTATGCCAATAATAGAAGAATGGACTTGGAGTTTGAAGAGTGTGATAAGGTGTATTTAAAGATTTCACATATGAAGGGAGTGGTAAGATTTGGCAAGAAAGGGAAGTTGAGCCCTCGATATGTAGGCCCTTATGAGATTTTGGAAAGGGTTGGTAAAGTTGCCTATCGTTTAAGATTACCCAATGAGCTATTTTTGGTTCATCCGGTTTTTCATGTCTCCATGTTGAAGAAGTGTGTTGGGAATCCCGAGTCAATTCTTCCTCTTGAAGGCCTCGGAGTCAAGGATAACCTCTCTTATGAGGAGGTTCCGGTACAAATCCTTGATAGGCAAGTGAAAAGGTTGAGGAACAAAGAGGTGGTTTCCGTAAAGGTGCTATGGAGGAACCACCTAGTTGAGGGTGCAACATGGGAGGCGGAAGCCGACATGAAAACCTGTTATCCTCATCTTTTTGATGTTTAAGGTTAGTATCTCTCTCTAATGATATAAATACGTTAGATATTGTGAATCTCTGTTGTTTTTGTGAAACTTTGCAAAACTCCTAGTTTTGGAGACTTCTAAAATGGAGTCACTTTAAGGTGACCTTAGATAAAATTGGAAGTTATCTTGCTTCTTGCATAATTGAGTCAAGTTTTGTGATTTAGGTATGGTTAATCCTTGTTGATATTGTATTGAGCATATTGATAAAATGAACTTTGTACTATTTGAATTGAGTGATAAATGATTGAGCTCATGCCTATATGAAAAGGAGAAAAACCTCATGAGGAAATGTTGAGATCATGTATGGTAAATTGATGTTTTGTAGTATTTTTATGAAATAATATAGTTCATGCTAACTAAATATTGTGAATTGGTTGAGCTGCTAGTCTTGAGTCTACTCCCACATTTTAAGAATGTTCGGTGTCATTCGGGGACGAAAGTTCCTAAGGGGGGGATAATGTAACATTTTGAAATATCGAGGTCATGTGATAAGACTTAAATAAACTCCTTAGGATCTAAACCAGTGTTCCTAGCCAATTAGGCATATTTAGAGTCTTTGAAGTGGTGTTGGAACTGAAACTCTTAAAC
Organism: Solanum sitiens; assembly: GCA_016801875.1. NCBI lineage: Eukaryota > Viridiplantae > Streptophyta > Magnoliopsida > Solanales > Solanaceae > Solanum > Solanum sitiens. The sequence continues at coordinate 3,013,294 of JABWTJ010000049.1, read as the reverse complement.
GTCCGGCAAATTGGCTCATAAGAGGGCTACAGTGTCCTTTTAATTTAACCTAGTTAAAGAGTCGGAATTTGGTAAACGGTTGTAACTATAGGTGTAAAATATTGTGTGGGATGGTATCATGTTGGAAAAGTCGGGGGACGACTCCCCAAGGACCAAACAAGGACCCTCGAGGAGGACCCTTGAAGCAGTAGGGCATGACGGACCCCATGACGGGGCGTCACAGGCGCGACGGGGCATCGAGGCCTCCGTCGTGCCAGCCTTAGCTCTTGGACTTTTCCTCCGCCTGCACAAGTCTCTGACCAGCGTGACGGATGTGCAGGACGGAGGGAAGCCAGTCTGTCACGGCCACGACGGTCCGTCGTCGTGGAACCGTCGTGCGCTTGGGGAGAAAGACTCTGCCTGCACAAGTCTCTGACCAACGTGATGGATGTGCAGGACGGAGGGATGTCAGTCCGTCACACCCACGACGGACCATCGTCGGGAATCCGTCGTAGAAGGTCTGTGGCAGTTTCGGAAAAGTTAGTTTTAGTTAGTTAATTAATTAAGTGACTTAGGGGTAATTAGGGGTTTAAGAGAGACTAATTAAGTGACTTAAGACCCTACTATAAATACCCCAACCCTCATTAGCCTAATCATTCTCTCAAAAACAAAACTCTCTTCCTTCTCTCTACTTTCTCTCTCTATTGGAAGACTCCATTGGAGATCAACTTGGGGAGATCATTGGGGGCTGGATTAGCACGAAATTCACCATCAAAACGTCATCAAACCTTAAGGTATGGGATCTAATTCACCTTTGAGATTCTTTCCTCAAAGGGTTCCTTCAAAGCTTTTTCCAAAAAGTTGAGTTTCTTATGGGTTTCATCCAAATCCGAATTTGATCATGTGAATTGAGTTAATTATGTATTCTTTGGGTTAGAATGAATAGATTATCATGAATTGTAACTTGACTATGGAGAATTGATGTAGTTTGATCTAGATTGTGGGTGATGACCCTTAACCCTTAACCCTTAACCCAAAATGTAGAATTGATATGGATTAGGTTGAGTTTGATAGAATTGACCTCCTAATTAGTTAAATGATCTTTAATGATTGTCATTGCATTGATTATGGGTCTATTATGATGAATTGAAGTTCTTCACACCTATGTTCTTGAATATTGAGTCTAAGTTAAGAAGATACACTTGAGATCATGTTACTAAGCTTTGATGTAGTATTGCTTCATAGTATAGTGCTTCTCCTTGATTAGTTATTGTGATTTATTATTGAATTACATCGATGTGATGATCTAAGATTGGTTGATCTATGGCTTGATGGTAAGGCCCTTTATTGATGGACTAGGGAGGAATATGGGTAAGTCTTGATGATCCTAGCCTTTACTTCAAATTATGGTTAATTGTCATCAAGTGATAATGTTATGTTGAAGTATGCTTTGATTGATGTGATAAGTTGATATGATACATGAACTTATATGCTTAGGTTGGTTGTGAGGTTGCTAAGTGTAATGTAATATAGGGAAGTTGTTCGATGTGCCCTATTATGATGAGATGTACGAGGGTTGACTTCACCTATTTGAATTGTTAATGAAAGGACTAATTCTCATACAATTCATATTGAGCTATAATGATGATATACAAGGGATTGACCCTTCTATCTAATTAAATTGAGAAGATTAATAAAGATTAAAGGCTTCTCTACAAATAGGGACTTAGCTTAGCACCGAGCGAACTTGACATTGAGAGGTGTTGACTTCCCTTAGAGGAATATTCACCATTTATTCTTTATAGAGTGTTGACTTCCCTTAGAGGAATACTCACCTATGGATCTACGTGAAGTGTTGACTTTCCTTGAGAAATATTCACTCATGAATTCTCATGAGATGAGGCCCCATTACCGAATGGTATATAGAGGGAATACCTATCTCTTAGTTCTTGAACTATGTTGCCACCATAGGATACTAGCTAGTGGATCCACCTAGATAGCTATGTTTACGTTAGGTTCTACTTTGGACGGTAGACCACCTTCCATCGGTGTAAGGTTTCATAACACCGGATTCCACATTCGATTATGTGGTCTATGTCGATTAAGGCAAATGTTCCCTAAACTAAAATGAATGAATAAGGTATAGGCTAATCAAAGTAACTTGAGAGGTTGGCTATAGTTTAGGTAGGGGTATGGGACTCTACCTACGCCTTGCACTAGTTTTCCTTGATAGGAACTTTGAGAGGTCAATATTATGCATGTAAAGCGATGGTATGATGTAAATGGTTTGTATGTGAGCAACATGCTTATGAATATAATGTTGTTGTCTTTGCTCAAAGAAGGATGTATCATGACATGAAGAGTATGTTGGTAAGTAAATTGCTAATTGTAGTCTTGGTAGGTTACTTGATTGAGTAGGAGATATGGTAATTTTACTTGATCATTGCACTTGTGACTTATTGAAGGTTATCATTAGTATGCTTTGCTTTGCTATGGTTTAATTGCATATGTAGTCTATTATGTTTTCATAAATGTCCCTTTCTAAATATATTTGATTGGTAATTGTATATGAGATTCCATACTTAGTACATGTGGAGTACTAATCCCTTTTCTTTCCCTTTTCCCAAACATTTTAGGTTCGGGTCGTTGAGCTTGATCCAAATTGCTAGGAAGGAAGACTTGGGTATTTTGCCATCCAAGTGGTAGGTCCTCACTCTCTCGAGGACGTGGCCGATATCTCTCTTTATGATGTGTAGTTACTATGATTCTATGTTGACTCTGTTATTCTCTTGAGACGATGTAGTAAACAGCCTATATGCGGCTTCTTTCATTTGATGTAGGGCTATGCCCAAGACTTATTGTAATCGATAGATGGTTTATGAGATGAGACGGTTTTATGACTATTATTTTCTAAATATATAAGTGTATGAAATAAAAGTAGAAGACTAAGTAATCTTCGTATATGAACAAGTCTATGTATACTTGATATATTTAATGATGTGTATGTAGAGGTCTATGTAAACCTCCGAGTAGTTTTAGATAAAAAGTTTTTAATTCTTACTGATTTTTAGTCGATGAATGCTATGACGAAGCTAAGAGGCTTGTCTTAGTCCTCCGAGAGGACGACGACGCCGGTTACATCTAGGGGGTAAACCCGGATGTGACACTACAAGTCTCACAATACTCGTGATCTTGAGTAACTAACATAGGTCTAGTCTGACCATTCACTTCTTTATCTTCAGTTGGTGGTGCCTGACCTCCAATCAATTTTACAAAATAAAGATGCACTCTGTAGATGATAAATAAATCATCAATAAGAGAAAGAGGATACTTGTTCTTTATGATCACTTTGTTCAACTATAAATAATCATTACACATCCTCATGGATCTATCATTCTTCATTACTAGCAACACATGAGCACCTCATGGAGAAACACTAGGGAACATGAACCAATTATTCAACAAATCTTGTAACTAGTCCTTCAATTCCTTCAACTCACCTGGAGCCATACAATAAGGAGGAATATAAATAGGCTTGGTGCTCATCTCTAAGTCAAAAGAAAAATCAGTATCCCTATCCGCAAGAAGGTCGGGAAGGTTAGTAGGTGTAATATCTCACAATTTGAAATAGCTAAGAACAAGCTAAAAAACTAAAGATATTCATTTTTCGAAAGAAAAGGAAAAATATCTGGAAAATTGCCTAAGTTGAGAAAGTGAGTTATTGGTCATTTTCAAACGGTCATAACTTCTAGCTCACAATGAGTTAGAGGTAGTTCTTGATATGGTTGCAAATCCCTTGGAGATATCTTTCCAACGTCGTCAGGTTTGCACATTTTTTATATCGTATGAGGGATATATGTATGCCTATCAGAAGTTGGATTGTTGAAGTAAGGAAAGTCTCAATCCAGATTTAAGGAAGGGCAAACTAGTCTTTTCACCAATTAATATCCTATTTCATTTTAGGGCTTTATTGGGGTAAAAACTAACTTTACTTCAGTTTAAGAAAATCAAAATCACACTTAGGATTGGATAAGAGAGTAAAGAAGAATGAAAGGGAGAAAGGTCAAGAGTTCGCCAAGAACGACAATGTTTGCAATAGGATTTCGTCGGGGGTGATCCATATCAAGGTATGTGAGATCTTTTCGTGTTAACATAGTTAACCCACTGAAATGATTGTTCAAATTCAGTGATTTTGAGTTGGTTGAATGATAGAAAGTGAAAGAACACTGTTGAATTCTTGTTACATAAGTTGTTGCATGCCTAGTGTTGATTTTATTCGTGTTTTTGGGTTGTTTTTCGAGTCAAATATATTGGGTATTGAGGGTACTAATGATCCTCAATGTTTGGTGAAATAACCATAGAAGTTTAGAGGATTTAGAGATGAAAAACGAAGGAGAAATGTTGGAAGTTTTCTAGGTGAGGCTTGGGGTGTCGCGTCTGCCATAGCACCACAAAAGTTCTTCTTAACTTTGGCCTGTGGCTCGTCGCGCCAGCCAGTACGCCACCAAAACTTCTCTGAAGTTTGAGGGTTGGCGCTCCCCGCCTCTCAGAGTGCCAGGTACGCTAGTTCTCCCCATTCTTCCCCCACCTTTTCGTACTAGTTCCTAAGTCATGTACCCATGTTTCTTAGTTATTTCCAACACTCTAAGGTTCATCTGAACATCATAAAATAATCCATAAACATGAGATCATGAACCTTGAATCCATAGTCCAATTCAAGAAAAGTGAAGATCACAGTCAAATAAGTTAGGAGTCAAGTTTACAAGTTAAGAAGCAAGTCAAACAAAGTTCTTAAGAGTTCTCAAGGGTCTTTACAATGTTTTAACTTTGTTTTAAGACTCAAGTTTCAAGCTTAGTAAAGAGTAAAGAGTAAAGTTGAAGTTCATTTCATCAAAATTATATGGGGACTAAGTATTCCCAAAGAGACTTAAAATATTATCATATTTAAATAAGAACGGAAACTGAAATTTTCAAAGAGCCTTCGGGCTAGTTTTTAGAAAAGAGTAATAGCTTTATAAAATGAAGGAAGCAGGGAAACTGAGATTTCCAAGATAGCCTTTGATCTAAGTTTTGAGCACTAATCTCAAATCACAGAAGAAGTAAAGAGCCGGTATGTTTTGGGAGTAGTATTGAGCATCGAATTGGGGACGGGCGTGAGTTCAGATAACTCACATCTTCATAAAATCATGTAGCCACCATGGGTATAAAAGGTCATACTATTTAGATGAACCTTTTCACAGTAGAGTAGTGGATCCATTAGGCAATTCAGGTCTTATATCTTTGGTCGGGTATAGGATGCCCTGGTAGCATGAGGTAGATCGTTGTATCATCACTATAGCTCTTAAGTGATGATTGTCGATTAGAGAAACTCCCACATAATTAGTTTATTTGTATTTTTACATACATCTCAAAGTTAATTGTACCCTTGTTTACATTCAAAATTTACAACATGTTTTCAACCATTTTTTCTTTATATTGCACTTGATTTTAAATTGCTTCATATTGAAATGAGTTAGTTATATTGAATTATGTTATTCGTGAGTTGAGTAGATCCAAAGTAAGTATTCATTCTTACTGTCTTCAAGATTAAGTTGTTTTAGCATTCGAAATCGCAGACTCATACATTCAATGTACTGATTCGAGTTGGCCTGCATCATATCGTACTTTTGATCCAGTGAGTAGCTCAGAGTAAGTTGGTGAGCCTCGCTTTATCCCGGAGGACATCTTTTATCATTGTTTTGCTTAGATTTAAGTTGTTAGGATGACCGGGGGTCCTTTCCTAACATCCATCTTTATTTTAAGAGGCTATAGAGATAGAGATATATAGTATTAGTTCTTTTGTCTTCATTTCAGTTGTATGTGTTTAAGAATTAAGTTGCCATTTTGGCTAAGTTAATACTTTAAAGTTATTTTCCTTGATTTATTTCTCTTGTGTTTGAGTCTTCCACTTAGTTAAGAAAGTCAGGCCAAGGGTTCACTTGGGGCTAGCAATGGTCTTCGAGTGCCAGTCCCGCCCAGGGTGTAGGCTCGGGGCGTGACAAACTTTGTATTAGAGCCTAGAGTTTAAGAGTCCTAAGGAGTGTATGAAGTCGTGTATGTAGAGTCCTAGTTATCGATGTGAAGCGTGCCACGTCTATAATTAGGTGGCTGCAACATGTAGGAATTCCTCACTTCTTTCATATTCCTTTCGTGCGTTACAGTTTATCTCTAAAAGGTTCCCTCTAATTCGTGTTTGCGTGTGTTTTTAGATTATCATGCCTCCACAAAGAGTAGTGAGGGATCGTCCAGCTAGGAGAAATGTCGAGGATCTAGAGGTACCTAATGCTCCAAACGTTCAACCTCAAGGAGAAGTCACAAATGCTAAATTCATTGAGGCTAAACGGATGTTTAGTCAAGTTACGACTAATCAGGTTGGACAAAAGAGAGTAGCTCGACAAAAAAAGGCTGACACCTCGAGGATTCGTGAATTCTTGAGAATGAATCCTCCTAGTTTCACGGGCACAATCACTACGGAGGATCTAGAGAATTTTGTGGAAGATTTGAAGAAGGTTTTTGATGTGATACATGTTGCTGATGCTGAAAGGGTTGAGCTAGGTGCATATCAACTGAAGAATGTGGCTAGGACTTGGTTCGATCAGTGGAAGGAGGGCGGAGATGAAGATGCGCAACATCCGAGTTGGGCCTGTTTTGAAAAGGCTTTCCTAGGGCATTTTTTTCCTCAGGAATTGAAAAAGGCTAAGGTACGAGAGTTTCTTAAGATAAAAAAGTATTCCCTTAGTGTGCATGAGTATGGGTTGAAATTCACCAAACTTGTAACAACCCTAAAAATGACTATGCTAAGTAATGCTTAATGTGTCTAGAATGCCTATGATTAGACCGGGTTCACACGGATTCATGCGCGTAGAACCAGACCTCTGAACCCTTGCAACAGCCAATCCAACCAACTTGGTGAGTTAGTTGAGCTAGGAAAGGTTGGGTCCAGCCATGTAGGGCACCCGAATATGAAGATTTACCCGGATGAGTCTTAACCGGACTTAAAAAGGGGTAATCTTAAGTTTGGAGGGTCTAGGGGTAAAATGGTCTTTTCCAGGCTAAGTGTAGTATTGTAATTACCCTAAATAATTAATTAATTAATTAATTAATATGGTTAAGGGGCAATTTGGGTAGAGGTGGCTGAAATTGACCATTTAAGCAAAATCTAGCTCCACCCGGGTTCGAGCCTTGGTGGAAGCAAGGACTAAATTGATTTAAGTAAGGGATAAATCAGATTTTTAACAAAAAATAATAATAATAAAATTAATAAATAATGAGGAGTCCTAGTTTGACTTAGTCTCCACCTAACTCTCCTAATCCTAATCATAATCCTAATCCTCTCATTCTCACATCTCTCACTCTCATTCTCACGTTTTTTATCATTAAAATAACTGAAAATAATAGTTCTTCACTCTTGAAGAACTTAAACAAAAAAACTCAAACGAAAAACTAAGCTAAAAACGAAAATAAACAACAAGTTCTTGACGGGATTGTGCTTGAAGTTTCGTGGTGAGGCTTGATTTCATGGTAAATTGGCAGCATTTAAACAAGTTTTGAATGACATTAAGGTATGAGTTTTCTTCTCTCTTGGTCCCTTTCCCAAGAGACCCTTAAGGTTCAATTTAAATCGCAATTGAAAGACTAAGGTTGTCCCCGTTGCATGCGCCTGTCATTAGCTCCTTTGAACGATTCAAAGCATGCGTTGGTATGTCTTCTGGTAGATAATGTTAGGTCTGGTTGTGATTATGTGTTGAATGTGTGGTAAGAAATCATGTAAAGAATGAAAAATATATTCCGAAAAAGTGCATTAAGTGGACTGTTTTGAGCATGTGTGTGCTGAACATTTGACTATGTTTGCTGCCTGAAATTTGTAAGTTAAATGTTGTGTTTTGTGTGTGTAAAAATGCTAAAAACGTGATGTTCATAAAAGGTTAAGGTGGCTGACCGAATGTCACTCAAAATGCTGTAAAAAAAATCAACAAAAGAATGAGAGAAAAAAATGGATTGGAAGAGACCAAATTTCCAGCTTGCCGGAAATTTGTAGTCTCGGCCAAAATGACTAATTTAAAAAAAAAAAAAAAAATTGTGAGTTCACTGGGAATTGAACCCAAGACCTCACCAAATGTAAATTTCATAAAAATTTCATGAAAAAATGAAAGGAAAAATAAATGTGGAGAGTGGGGATTGAACTCCCAACCTCTTGAATGGATGAGAGAGTTAGGAGAAAAATAAAGGAGAAAAATAAATATGGAGAGTGGGGATTGAACCCCCAACCTCTTGAATGGATGAGAGAGTTAGGAGAAAAATAAAGGAGAAAAAATAAATGTGGAGAGTGGGGATTGAACCCCCAACCTCTTGAATGGATGAGAGAGTTAGGAGAAAAATAAAGGAGAAAAATAAATGTGGAGAGTGGGGATTGAACCCCCAACCTATTGAATGGATGAGAGAGTTAGGAGAAAAATAAAGGAGAAAAATAAATGTGGAGAGTGGGGATTGAACCCACAACCTGTTGAATAGATGAGAGAGTTAGGAGGAAAATAAAGAAGAAATATAAAATGAGGTGAATGGGGATTGAACCCACAACCTCTTGGATAGGTGAGAAAGTTAAAAGATAAATTAAGAGAAAAAGAATGAGCTTGTGGGGGATTGATCCCACAATCTCCATGCCTTGGACGAAAAATAGAGGAGAAAATGAAAGGAAATATTATGGGGCTGATGGGGATCGAACTAGGGTCCCTCAAATCTGAAAAATGCAATCACCAAGTTTAAAGTAAGATTAAGTGTTTCCCAAGGGTGTCGAAATCGGGTCCCCTTGCCCAATTCTGTATTGATACATAAGTCATAGGTAAACAATTATTTACTGAATGCTGCCTCTAAAGATCAAAATCAATATCTTGGCATACCTACAAGATGCATAAGTCTTGTACCACAAAATCTTGGGTAAATATGAATCACTTAGATACACTATGAATGAAGCCTCATGGCTTGTATGTGTGGACTCATAAGTCTAGCATACATTTAAAAAGTAAGTGAACCTAAGATATTATGTGATGAGATAATAAAACCCCAGAGGGGTCAAGTAAGAGTGTGACACACACTAAATGGCTAAGTGCATTGGCATATGATGAAATGAACATTCACATAAAAAGGGATTAGTAATTATGAAGAGAAATTGTGCTAATGTTAATGAATGTGGTGACAACATGAGAAGAGGCTAATGTGAAATATGAGAGCAATCTCAAATGAGCCTAAGTAAATGTTACCAAAACATACTCACTTATGAGAGTGTAAATTTAATGAAGAGACCAGTCTTTATGAACACTCTAATGAAAGTATTGAGAATAATGTATACTTAATACTAATGATGAGATAAGAAATCATCTAATGAGATATGATGTCCTCATACTAGAAGCCAGCTTCCATGACGTATGAGTTGAATGAAATGGAACTTTATACTGAGCACCGATAGACTAGCTATGAGCGGTGATGCCTTCTTTCGGGAAGGGCGGAGGTTCACGTAACTCTCATGAGATGAGACTGTCCGGCATGCCGGGTATGGGTCTCCTTACATCTCCTAATGTTCGAACCTATATTGCCAATATAGAGATCTGGCGGGGTTCAATTCCCATGTACGCTATCATGTTTTGGGTCACTTTGGCCGCCACCTCTTTTCGGTGTGGGGGAGACACTTGATTTCATGATGCTCACATGATCTATATCGGTTAAAGTTAAAGTTCCCAATGAATGAATGAGGCCAGCCTCAAATGATACACATAATGAAATAAACGATACCAAAGGTGTTAGGATAGGATAATCAAGAGGTGAGCTAGACTCAAGTAATAAAACTAGGTTATTCTTGATCATTGCACAGCAAACCCGATGAGAGTCTTAAACTACATCCTAGGTATAGCTGGTGTTTACACTAGCTTATGAACGAATGAAATGAAATACGTATAAATGAATGAAGCAGACTCTGTGTTTGCTAAAGAAGGCTCCCTAGTTGAGGTCCCATATGTTGAGCCCTCATTTTGGGAAGTCTTGATGTTAAGTCCATGATTCCAAGGTCTCATGGCATATGAATGAATGATATGAAAGATGTTATGTGCTATATGCAATATGATATGTGCTATGTGTAAGATGTTATGTGATGTATGCAATATGATAAGTATGATGATGCATGTTACTCTCATGGCATGACTTTTCTAATCCAAATTTGGAAAGCTCACTAACTATCCTAATCCAAATTTGGAAGGCTCACTAACTTTCCTTATCCAAATTTGGAAAGCTCACTAACTTTCCTAATCTAAATTTGGTAAGTCTACTGACTTGACTTTCCATAATCATGTTGTTAGGAAAGAGCTATTCTTACTCATGCATGTCCTTGGTGTGTGCTTGCATATAACCATACTTAGTACAAGTGTGTACTAATCCCATACAACTCTATATTTTTAGGTGCAGGCACTGGTGGACTCTAGAGCTTACAGGTTGACGTTGCAGCTATCCGGACGTGGAGCTTTCATCTAGACTTGGTAGGCCCTCATGCTTTTGGGGATGTCTACCGTTACTATCTAGCTTAGATGCAGGCTTTAGCTAGTGGAGTATGTTCCACTAATGTTTCTTTCCGTTTTTATTTCAGACATTGTATTGGTGCCATTTTGGCAATTATACACTTAATGCAGTATTGAACTATTTCTTTCAGTTGATAATCTTAATGTTAGATGGTTGATTGTGAACATTATGAATGTAAGTAGAATGACCTTTATGCATGATACGAAATAAAAAGTTGAAAATATTCCGCTAAAATTAACCTAGATGAAGTAAGAATGACGTAAGTAGGCTTGTCTGCGACCTCTGAGAGGTCAATGACGCCGGTCTCGTTTGGGATCTACACTCCGGTCGTGACAAAGTTGGTATCAGAGCGTTAGGTTAAATTCCGAGGATAATAAGTTCACATCAACCACATCGAGTAGTTTCTAAGTCATGAAAGTGAAGTGCACCACTATCCTGAATTAGAGACTGCATGATGCATAGAAAAATTTCCCTTCTTCTACTCTTTATCGTGCTATCTAGAGCTTTGACATTTTGTGTCATTCTAAGTATCTAACTTCCTTCTTGTGTGCGCGTGTAGAAGAATACACACAAGAATTAGGATGGCCAAGTGGTCTAAGGCTCCAGACTCAAGATCTGGCATTCCCAAGAAGGGGCAGTGTTAGAAATGCCCAGCGTGAACGAAAGACGTTTGATAAGAGTGGTTGTTCACATGGAGGTGAGTGCATGGTAGGTTCTAAAGCCTGCTATGAGTATTGATGAAGAGGAGAAGGCTAAGTTGGCTGCTTACTAGCTCAAGGAGATGGCTTAGGTATGGATTACTTCATAAATGCTAGACTACTATAGACTATCGAAACAGGGTAGTAAGGTTAAGTTTCCGAATAAGTTAGAGTTAAAATGAATTCATGTTTGCATGTCATGTTGCTGTTTTTGTATAGCGTGGACATGATTTTTGTGTTGCATGATTTGTGAGGTGCATCAAGTTAAGTGCGATTGAGAAGGAAGTTCCTCAATCTCAAATATGAAGCTTCAGATAAGCTTGAGTAATATGCATTATCCAAAGAAAGTGTGAAACAGAAATTCACAAGGAGTAAAGTCTCAAGAATGTTAAGATATCTTTGAAAATCACCCTATTTATTTTAAAATGATGTGTAGTGTCATTCGGGGACGAATGTTCCTAAGGGGGGGATAATTTAACAACCCTAAAAATGACTATGCTAAGTAATGCTTAATGTGTCTAGAATGCCTACGATTAGACCGGGTTCACACAGATTGATGCGCGTAGAACCAGACCTCTGAACCCTTGCAACAGCCAAGCCAACCAACTTGGTGAGTTAGTTGAGCTAGAAAAGGTTGGGTCCAGCCATGTAGGGCACCCGAATATGAAGATTTACCCGGATGAGTCTTAACCGGACTTAAAAAGGGGTAATCTTAAGTTTGGAGGGTCTAGGGGCAAAATGGTCTATTCCAGGCTAAGGGTAGTACTGTAATTATCCTGAATAATTAATTAATTAATTAATTAATATCGTCAAGGGGCAATTTGGGTAGAGGTGGCCGAAATTGACCCTTTAAGCAAAATCTAGCTCCACCCGGGTTCGAGCCTTGGTGGAAGCAAGGATTAAATTAATTTAATTTTATTAACGGAATTAGTTGAATTAATTAATATTTAAAAAGCTGATTTAAGTAAGGGAAAAATCAGATTTTTAATTAAAAATATAAAAATAAAATTAATAAATAATGAGGAGTCCTAGTTTGACTTAGTCTCCACCTAACTCTCCTAATCCTAATCATAATCCTAATCCTCTCATTCTCACGTCTCTCACTCTCATTCTCACATTTTTTATCATTAAAATAACTGAAAATAATAGTTCTTCACTCTTGAAGAACTTACACACAAAAACTCAAACGAAAAACTAAGCTAAAAACAAAAATCAACAACAAGTTCTTGACGGGATTGTGCTTGAAGTTTCGGTGGTGAGGCTTGGTTTCATGGAAAATTGGAAGCATTTAAACAAGTTTTGAATGACATGAAGTATGGTTTTCTTCTCTCTTGATCCCTTTCCCAAGAGACCCTTAAGGTTCAGTTTAAATCGCAATTGAAAAACTAAGGTTGTCCCCGTTGCATGCCCCTGTCATTAGCTCCTTTGAACGATTCAAAGCATGTGTTGGTATGTCTTCTGGTAGATAATGTTAGGTCTGGTTGTGATTATGTGTTAAATGTGTGGTAAGAAATCATGTAAAGGATGAAAAATATATTCCGGAAAAGTGCATTAAGTGGACTGTTTTGAGCATGTGTGTGCTGAAAATTTGACTATGTTTGCTGCCTGAAATTTGTATGTTAAATGTTGTGTTTTGTGTGTGTAAAAATGCTAAAAATGTGATGTTCATAAAAGGTTAAGGTGGATGACTGAATGTCACTCAAAATGCTGCAAAAAAAATCAACAAAAGAATGAGAGAAAAAAATGGATTGGAAGAGACAATTTGTAGTCTCGGCCAAAATGACTAATTTTAAAAGAAAATTAAATAAATTGTAAGGTCACTGGGAATTGAACACAAGACCTCACCAAATGTAAATTCCATAAAAATTTCATTAAAAAAATGAAAGGAAAAATAAATGTGGAGAGTGGGGATTGAACTCCCAACCTCTTGAATGGATGAGAGAGTTAGGAGAAAAATAAAGGAGAAAATAAATGTGGAGAGTGGGGATTGAACCCCCAACCTCTTGAATGGATGAGAGAGTTAGGAGAAAAATAAAGGAGAAAAATAAATGTGGAGAGTGGGGATTGAACTCCAACCTCTTGAATGGATGAGAGAGTTAGGAGAAAAATAAAGGAGAAAAATAAATGTGGAGAGTGGGGATTGAACCCCCAACCTCTTGAATGGATGAGAGAGTTAGGAGAAAAATAAAGGAGAAAAATAAACGTGGAGAGTGGGGATTGAACCCCCAACCTCTTGAATGGATGAGAGAGTTAGGAGAAAAATTAAGGAGAAAAATAAACGTGGAGAGTGGGGATTGAACCCCCAACCTCTTGAATGGATGAGAGAGTTAGCAGAAAAATAAAGGAGAAAAATAAATGTGGAGAGTGGGGATTGAACCCACAACTTGTTGAATAGATGAGAGAGTTAGGAGGAAAATAAAGGAGAAATATAAAATGAGGTGAATGGGGATTGAACCCACAAGCTCTTGGATAGGTGAGAAAGTTAAAAGATAAATTAAGAGAAAAAGAATGAGCTTGTGGGGGATTGATCCCACAATCTCCATGCCTTGGACGAAAAATAGAGGAGAAAATGAAAGGAAATATTATGGGGCTGATGGGGATCGAACTAGGGCCCCTCAAATCTGAAAAATGTAATCACCAAGTTTAAAGTAAGATTAAGTGTTGCCCAAGGGTTTCGAATTCGGGTCTCCTTGCCCAATTCCGTATTGATACATAAGTCATACATAAACAATTATTTACTGAATGCTGCCTCTAAAGATCGAAATCAATATCTTGGCATACCTATAAGATGCATAAGTCTTGTACCACATAATCTTGGGTAAATATGAATCACTTAGATACACTATGAATGAAGCCTCATGGCTTGTATGTGTGGACTCATAAGTCTAGCATACATTTAAAAAGTAAGTGAACCTAAGATATTATGTGATGAGATAATGAAACCCCATAGGGGTCAAGTAAGATTGTGACACACACTAAATGGCCAAGTGCATTGGCATATGATGAAATGAACATTCACGTAAAAAGGGGTGAGTAATTATGAAGAGCAATTGTGCTAATGTTAATGAATGTGGTGACAACATGATAAGAGGCTAATGTGAAAGATGAGAGCAATCTCAAATGAGCCTAAGTAAATGCCACCAAAACGTACTCACTTATGAGAGTGTAAAGTTAATGAAGAGACCAGTCTCTATGAACACTCTAATGAAAGTATTGAGAATAATGTACACTTAATACTAATGATGAGATGAGAAATCATCTAATGAGCTATGATGTCCTCATACTAGAAACCAGCTTCCATGATGTATGAGTTGAATGAAATGGAACTTTATACTGACCACCGATAGACTAGCTATGTGCGGTGATGCCTTCTTTCGGGAAGGGCGGAGGTTCATGTAACTCTCATGAGATGAGACTGTGCAGCATTCCGGGTATGGGTCTCCTTACATCTCCTAGTCTTCGAACCTATACTGCCAATATAGGGATCTGGCGGGGTTCAATTCCCATGTACGCTAGCATGTTTTGGGTAACTTTGGCCGGTGATTCCACCTCTTTTCAGTGTGGGGGAGACACTGGATTTCATGATGCTCACATGATCAATGTCGGTTAAAGTTGAAGTTCCCAATGAATGAATGAGGCCAGCCTCAAATAATACACATAATAAAATGAACGATACCAAAGGTGTTAGGATAGGATAATCAAGAGGTGAGCTAGACTCAAGTAATAACACTAGGTTATTCTTGATCATTGCACAGCAAACCCGATGAGAGTCTTAAACTACATCCTAGGTATAGCTGGTGTTTACACTAGCTTATGAACGAATGAAATGAAGTACGTATAAATGAATGAAGCAAACTCTGTGTTTGCTAAAGAAGGCTCCCTAGTTGAGGTCCCATATGTTGAGCCCTCATTTTGGGAAGTCTTGATGTGAAGTCCATGATTCCAAGGTCTCATGGCGTATGAATGAATGATATGAAAGATGTTATGTGCTATATGCAATATGATATGTGCTATGTGTAAGATGTTATGTGTTGTACGCAATATGATAAGTATGGTGATACATGTTACTCTCATGGCATAACTTTCCTAATCCAAATTTGGAAAGCTCACTAACTTTCCTAATCCAAATTTGGAAGGCTCACTAACTTTCCTAATCCAAATTTGGAAAGCTCACTAACTTTCCTAATCTCAATTTGGTAAGTCTACTGACTTGACTTTCCATAATCATGTTGTTAGGAAAGAGCTATTCTTACTCATGCATGTCCTTGGTGTGTGCTTGCATATACCCATACTTAGTACAAATGTGTACTAATCCCATACAACTCTATATTTTTAGGTGCAGGCACAGGTGGACGCTAGAGCTTACAGGTTGACATTGCAGCTATCTGGACGTGGAGCTTTCATCCGGACTTGGTAGGCGCTCATGCTTTGGGGATGTATACCGTTACTATCTAGCTTAGATGCAGGCTTTAGCTAGTGTAGTATGTTCCACTAGTGTTTCTTTCCGTTTTTATTTCAGACATTGTATTGGTGCCATTTGGCAATTATACAGTTAATGCAGTATTGAACTATTTCTTTCAGTTGATAATCTTAATGTTAGATGGTTGATTGTGAACATTATGAATGTAAGTTGAATGACCTCTATTCATGATAAGAAACAAAAAGTTTCAAATTTTCCACTAAAATTAACCTAGATGAAGTAAGAATGATGTACGTAGGCTTGTCTGCGACCTCTGAGAGGTCAACGATGCCGGTCTCGTCTCATGACAAAGTTGGTATCAGACTGTTAGGTTAAATTCCGAGGATAATAAGTTCACATCAACCACATCGAGTAATTTCTAAGTCATGGTAGTGAAGTGCACCACTATCCTAAATTAGAGATTGCATGATCCGAAGGAAAATTTCCCTTATTCTACTCTTTATCGTGCTATCTAGAGCTTTGACACTTTGTGTCATTCTAAGTATCTAACTTCCTTCTTGTGTGCGCGCGTAGAAGATACACACAAGAATTAGGATGGCCAAGTGGTCTAAGGCGCCTGACTCAAGATCTGGCATTCCCAAGATGGGGCAGTGATAGATATGCCCAGCGTGAACGAAAGACGTTTGATAAGAGTGGTTGTTCGCATGGTAGGTTCTAAAGCCTGCTATGAGTATTGATGAAGTGGAGAAGGCTATGTTGGCTGCTTACTAGCTCACGGAGATGGCTTAGGTATGGATTACTTCATAAATGCTAGACTACCATAGACTATCGAAATAGGGTAGTAAGGTTAAGTTTCCGAATAAGTCAGAGTTAAAATGAATTCATGTTTGCATGTCATGTTGTTATTTTTGTATAGCGTGGACATGATTTTTATGATGCATGAGTTGTGAGGTGCATCAAGTTAAGTGCGATTGAGAAGGAAGTTCCTCAATCTCAAATATGAAGCTTCAGATAAGCTTTAGTAATATGCATTATCCAGAGTAAGTGTGAAACAAAAATTCACAAGGAGTAAAGTCTCAAGAATGTTAAGATATCTTCGAAAATCACCCTCTTAATTTTAAAATGATGTGTAGTGTCATTCGGAGATGAATGTTCCTAAGGAGGGGATAATGTAACAACCCTAAAAATGACTATGCTAAGTAATGTTTAATGTGTCTAGAATGCCTACGATTAGACCGGGTTCACACGGATTGATGCGCGTAGAACCAGACCTCTGAACCATTGCAACATCCAAGCCAACCAACTTTGTGAGTTAGTTGAGCTAGGAAAGGTTGGGTCTAGCCATGTAGGGCACCCGAAAATGAAGATTTACCCGGATGAGTCTTAACCGGACTTAAAAAGGGGTAATCTTAAGTTTGGAGGGTCTAGGGGTAAAATGGTCCTTTCTAGGCTAAGGGTAGTATTGTAATTACCCTAAATAATTAATTAATTAATTAATATGGTTAAGGGGCAATTTGGGTAGAGGTGGCCGAAATTGACCCTTTAAGCAAAATCTAGCTCCACCCGGGTTCGAGCCTTGGTGGAAGCAAGGATTAAATTAATTTAATTTTATTAACTGAATTAGTTGAATTAATTAATATTTAAAAAGCTGATTTAAGTAAGGGAAAAATTAGATTTTCAATAAAAAAATAATAGTAATAAAATTAATAAATAATGATGAGTCCTAGTTTGACTTAGTCTCCACCTAACTCTCCTAATCCTAATCATAATCCTAATCCTCTCATTCTCACGTCTCTCACTCTCATTCTCACGTTTTTTATCATTAAAATAACTGAAAATAATAGTTCTTCACTCTTGAAGAACTTACAAACAAAAACTCAAACGAAAAACTAAGCTAAAAACAAAAATCAACAACAAGTTCTTGACGGCATTGTGCTTGAAGTTTCGGTGGTGAGGCTTGGTTTCATGGTAAATTGGCAGCATTTAAACAAGTTTTGAATGACATTAAGGTATGGTTTTCTTCTCTCTTGGTCCCTTTCCCAAGAGACCCTTAAGGTTCAGTTTAAATCGCAATTGAAGGACTAAGGTTGTCCCCGTTGCATGCCCCTGTCATTAGCTCCTTTGAACGATTCAAAGCATGCGTTGGTATGTCTTCTGGTAGATAATGTTAGGTCTGTTTGTGATTATGTGTTGAATGTGTGGCAAGAAATCATGTAAAGGATGAAAATATATTTCGGAAAAGTGCATTAAGTGGACTGTTTTGAGAATGTGTGTGCTGAAAATTTGACTATGTTTGCTGCCTGAAATTTGTAAGTTAAATGTTGTGTTTTGCGTGTGTAAAAATGCTAAAAACGTGATGTTCATAAAAGGTTAAGGTGGCTGACCGAATGTAACTCAAAATGCTGCAAAAAAAATCAACAATAGAATGAGAGGAAAAAATGGATTGGAAGAGACCAAATTTCCAGCTTGCTGGAAATTTGTAGTCTCGGCCAAAATGACTAGTTTTAAAAAAAATTAAAAAAATTGTGAGTTCACTGGAAATTGAACCCAAGACCTCACCAAATGTAAATTTCATAAAAATTTCAAGAAAAAATGAAAGGAAAAATAAATGTGGAGAGTGGGGATTGAACTCCCAACCTCTTGAATTGATGAGAGAGTTAGGAGAAAAATAAAGTAGAAAAATAAATGTGGAGAGTGGGGATTGAACCCCCAACCTCTTGAATGGATGAGAGAGTTAGGAGAAAAATAAAGGAGAAAAATAAATGTGGAGAGTGGGGATTGAACCCCCAACCTCTTGAATGGATGAGAGAGTTAGGAGAAAAATAAATGTGGAGAGTGGGGATTGAACCCCCAACCTCTTGAATGGATGAGAGAGTTAGAAGAAAAATAAAGGAGAAAAATAAATGGGAAGAGTGGGGATTGAACCCACAACCTGTTGAATAGATGAGAGAGTTAGGAGGAAACTATAGAAGAAATATAAAATGAGGTGAATGGGGATTGAAACCACAACCTCTTGGATAGGTGAGAAAGTTAAAAGATAAATTAAGAGAAAAGAAATGAGCTTGTGGGGGATTGATCCCACAATCTCCATGCCTTGGACGAAAAATAGAGGAGAAAATGAAAGGAAATATTATGGGGCTGATGGGGATCGAACTAGGGTCCTCAAATCTGAAAAATGCAATCACCAAGTTTAAAGTAAGATTAAGTGTTTCCCAAGGGTTTCAAAATCGGGTCCCCTTGCCCAATACCGTATTGATACATAAGTCATACGCAAACAATTATTTACTGAATGCTGCCTCTAAAGATCGAAATCAATATCTTGGCATACCTACAAGATGCATAAGTCTTGTACCACATAATCTTGGGTAAATATGAATCACTTAGATACACTATGAATGAAGCCTCATGGCTTGTATGTGTGGACTCATAAGTCTAGCATACATTTAAAAAGTAAGTGAACCTAAGATATTATGTGATGAGATAATGAAACCCCATAGGGGTCAAGTAAGATTGTGACACACACTAAATGGCCAAGGGCATTGGCATATGATGAAATGAACATTCACGTAAAAAGGGGTGAGTAATTATGAAGAGCAATTGTGCTAATGTTAATGAATGTGGTGACAACATGATAAGAGGCTAATGTGAAAGATGAGAGCAATCTCAAATGAGCCTAAGTAAATGCCACCAAAACGTACTCACTTATGAGAGTGTAAAGTTAATGAAGAGACAAGTCTCTATGAACACTCTAATGAAAGTATTGAGAATAATGTACACTTAATACTAATGATGAGATGAGAAATCATCTAATGAGCTATGATGTCCTCATACTAGAAGCCAGCTTCCATGATGTATGAGTTGAATGAAATGGAACTTTATACTGAGCACCGATAGACTAGCTATGAGCGGTGATGCCTTCTTTCGGGAAGGGCGGAGGTTCATGTAACTCTCATGAGATGAGACTGTCCAGCATTTCGGGTATGGGTCTCCTTACATCTCCTAGTCTTCGAACCTATACTGTCAATATAGGGATCTGGCGGGGTTCAATTCCCATGTACGCTAGCATGTTTTGGGTAACTTTGGCCGGTGATTCCACCTCTTTTCAGTGTGGGGGAGACACTGGATTTCATGATGCTCACATGATCAATGTCGGTTAAAGTTAAAGTTTCCAATGAATGAATGAGGCCAGCCTCAAATGATACACATAATGAAATGAACGATACCAAAGGTGTTAGGATAGGATAATCAAGAGGTGAGCTAGACTCAAGTAATAACACTAGGTTATTCTTGATCATTGCACAGCAAACACGATGAGATTCTTAAACTACATCCTAGGTATAGCTGGTGTTTACACTAGCTTATGAACGAATGAAATGAAATACGTATAAATGAATGAAGTAGACTCTGTGTTTGCTAAAGAAGGCTCCCTAGTTGAGGTCTCATATATTGAGCCCTCATTTTGGGAAGTCTTGATGTTAAGTCCACGATTCCAAAGTCTCATGGCATATGAATGAATGATATGAAAGATGTTATGTGCTATATGCAAGATGATATGTGCTATGTGTAAGATGTTATGTGTTGTATGCAATATGATAAGTATGATGATGCATGTTACTCTCATAGCATGACTTTCCTAATCCAAATTTGGAAAGCTCACTAACTTTCCTAATCCAAATTTGGAAGGCTCACTAACTTTCCTAATCCAAATTCGGAAAGCTCACTAACTTTTGTAATCCCAATTTGGTAAGTCTACTGACTTGGCTTTTCATAATCATGTTGTTAGGAAAGAGCTATTCTTACTCAAGCATGTCCTTGGTGTGTGCTTGCATATACCCATACTTAGTACAAGTGTGTACTAATCTCATACAACTCTATATTTTTAGGTGCAGGCACAGGTGGACGCTAGAGCTTACAGGTTGACGTTGCAGCTATCCGGACGTAGAGCTTTCATCCGGACTTGGTAGACCCTCATGCTTTTGGGGATGTCTACCGTTACTATCTAGCTTAGATGCAGGCTTTAGCTAGTGGAGTATGTTCCACTAGTGTTTCTTTCCATTTTTATTTCAGACATTGTACTGGTTCTATTTTGGCAATTATACACTTAATGCAGTATTGAACTATTTCTTTCAGTTGATAATATTAAGGTTAGATGGTTGATTGTGAACATTATGAATGTAAGTAGAATGACCTTTATGCATGATAAGAAACAAAAAAGTTTCAAATTTTCCGCTAAAATTAAACTAGATGAAGTAAGAATGACGTAAGTAGGCTTGTCTGCGACCTCTGAGAGGTCAACGACGCTGGTCTCGTCTGGGGTCTACACTCCGGTCGTGACAACTATCTAGTTATGCTCCTGAAATGGTTAATGACATGAGGTGTAGGATGAGTCTGTTGCTGGATTGGGTCGTTCTTCAAGAAAAGAGGGTCGGGCAGCAATGCTTATTGGGGACATGGACATTTCGAGGTTGATGATCTATGTGCAGCAGGTAGAGGAGGAAAAGCTAAGAGACAGAGAGGAGTTCAGGAACAAGAAAGCTAAGACAGGGAATGAGTCCGGGCAGTAGACGAGCAATGCCAACCGGTCATCCTTCCAACAGAAACAGAAAGGTCTTGCCCCATCATCTGCTAGTGCACCTGCTCCTAAGAACAAAGGTGAATACTATGGTGAGAATTCCATAGCTAAAATTGCATATTCACGGGGTAGTGTGGTGCAAGGGGGGGCGGTAGTAAGTCTCCTACCTGTGCCAAGTGTGGTAGAAACCACTCTAGTGTTTGTTATGAGGGCTCCACTAGTTGTTTCAAGTGCGGTCAGACCGGGTATTTTATTGAGAGAGTGTCCAAAGAACAAGCCAAGAAGTGGTAATGGGGGCAACAGAGCCCAGTCTTCATCAGTTGCTCTACTAGACAAGCATGTACCTAGGGGAGTTACTTCCGGTACTGGCGGGGGAACAAACCGCTTGTAAGCTCTCAACAATCGCCAAGAGCATGATAATTTGCCATATATTGTCACTAGTATGATTCAAGTCTTTGACCTTACTGTTTATGCATTGCTAGACCCAGGAGCGAGTTTATCTTTTGTAACTCCATATGTTACCATGAACTTTGATATTATTCCTAAGAAACTTATTGAACCATTTAGTGTTTCTACACCTGTTGGATTCTAGTAGAAAGAGTCTATCGTGATAGTATCGTTTTCATCAATCACAAGAGTACCATGGTCCATTTAGTTGAGTTAGACTTGGTAGACTTTATGTCATTCTTGGTATGGACTGGCTTCATGCCTGCTATGCCTCAGTTGATTGTAGAACTCGAGTAGTCAAGTTTCAGTTTCCAAATGAGCTAGTCTTAAAATGGAAAAGAAGTTCAGCAGTGCCTAAGGGTCGCTTCATTTCGTACTATAAGGCAAGGAAGTTAGTTTCTAAGGGGTGTGTCAATCACTTAGTCCGAGTTAATGACTCTATTATAGAGATGCCTGCTATTAAGTCAGTTCCAGTAGAAAGAGAGTTTCCAAAAGTCTTTCCTGATGATCTACCCGGAGTCCCTCTTTAGAGAAAAATAGACTTCGGCATAGACATTATTCCAGATACTCGTCTTATCTCTATTCCGACATATAGAATGGCACCGGAAGAATTGAAAGAGTTGAAAGAACAGTTGAAAGATCTGTTAGATAAGGGTTTCATTTGACCAAGAGTATCACCTTGGGGCGCTCCGATCTTGTTTGTGAGAAAGAAGGATGGTTACCTTAGGATGTGTATAGATTATCGTCAATTGAATAAGGTTACCATCAAGAATAAGTATCATCTTCCAATGATAGATAATCTTTTCGCTCAGCTTCAAGGTGCTTCTTCTTTTTTCAAGATTGACCTCCGATCAGGCTACCACCAGTTGAAAATTAGAGAATGTGACATTCCAATGAAAACTTTTAAAAATAGATATGGGCATTATGATTTTTGGTCATGTCGTTTGGGTTGACCAACGCGCCTGAAGCATTCATAGATCTTATGAATAGATTCTTCAAACCTTATTTAGATATGTTTGTTATCGTCTTCATTGACAATATACTAATCTATTCAAGAAATGAAGAAGATCATGTAGTCACCTCAGAATAGTCCTTCAAAATTTGAAATATAAGGAGTTATATGCTAAGTTCTCAAATGTGAATTTCGGCTTAAGTTTGGCATTCTTGGGCCACATAGTTTCTGGTGATAGGATTAGAGTTGATACCCAAAAGATAGAAGCAGTTCAGAGGTGGCCTAGACCCACGTCTCCAACTGATATTAGAAGTTTCTTAGGTTTGGATGGATACTATAGAAGGTTTGTTGAGGGGTTTTCATCTATCTCATTCCTTTGAAAAAGTTGACTCAGAAAACAGTTAAATTTCAATGGGCTGAAGCTTGTAAGAAAAGATTTCAGGAGTTGAAGAAGAGGTTGACTACTGCCTCAGTCTTGACCTTACCGGAAGGTACTCAGGGTTTTGTGGTGTATTGTGATGCATCTAGAGTAGGTTTGGGTTGTGTGTTAATGCAAAATGGCAAAGTTATAGCTTATGCCTCTAGACAGTTGAAAGTGCATGAGAAGAATTACCCAACCCATGACTTAAAATTGGTTGTTGTAGTATTCTCCTTGAAGTTATATGGTGTTCATGTGGATGTCTTTACTGATGACAAGAGACTACAATATGTGTTCACTGAGAGAGAGCTTAATCTCAAAGAAAGGAGGTGGTTACAATTTCTCAAAGATTATGATATGAGCATTCTTTACCACCCAGGTAAGGCTAATGTTGTTGTTGATGCCTTCAGCGGGTTGTCTATGGGTAGTACCACCCATCTGGAGGAAGAGAAGAAGGAACTAGCAAAAGAAGTACATAGACTTGCACTCTTAAGAGTTCAACTCATGGAATCTACAGAAGGATAAATAGTGGGGACAAATGGGGCTGAGTCATCGTTAGTGTCAAAAGTGAAAGAGAACCAAGACCAAGATCTCATTTTGATTGAATTGAAGGCAAATGTTCATAAGCAAAGAGTATTAGCTATTGAACAAGGGGGAGATACTGTGTACTTATGGTGGATGGCCTTCAAGAGAGGATCATGGAGGAAGCTCATAACTCTATATATTCCATTCATCTGGGTGCCACAAAGATGTACTGTGATTTGAGAGAAATATACTGGTGGAATGGTATGAAGAAGAGCATTGCCGAATTTGTTTCCAAGTGCCCGAATTGCCAACAAATTAAAGTAGAGCACCCTGAGGTTTGGCTCAAAATATCTAGAACTTCCGTAATGGAAATAGGAGATGATTAATATGGACTTCATCACAGGATTTCCAAGGTCTCGCAGGCAGCATGATACAATTTGGGTGATAGTCGATAGAATGACAAAATCAGCCCACTTTTGCTTGTAAAGAACACTCATCCGGTAGATGATTATGCAAAGTTATACATTCAGGAGGTGGTGAGACTTCATAGAGTCCCAGTTTCAATCATTTCAAATAGAGGTTCACAATTTAGTGCACAGTTCTGGAAATCTTTCCAGAAAGGATTGGGTTCAAAGGTGAACTTAAGCACTGCTTTTCATCCTCAGACGGATGGTCAAGCAGAGCGTACTATCCAGACCTTACAAGATATTTTGAGGGATTGTGTGATTGATTTCAAGGGGAATTGGAATGATCAGCTACCTCTAATTGATTTCGCTTACAACAACAGTTATCATTCAAGCATCCAAATGGCTCCATATGAAACTCTTTATGGGAGAAGATGCAGATATCCTATTGGGTGGTTCGAAGTTGGTGAAGTAGGGTTAATAGGACCATATCGAGTTCACCAAGTCATGGAGAAGGTGAAGGTGATTCAAGAGAGATTGAAAATGGCACAGAGTCATCAAAAATCATGTAGAGATATTAGGAGAAGGTTGTTGGAGTTCGAAGTGGATGATTGGGTATACTTGAAAGTTTCACTCATGAAGGGTTTTAAGAGATTTGGTAAGAAGGGGAAACTTAGTCCCCGGTATATTGAACCTTATCGCATAGCCAAAAGGATTGGCACCGTAGCTTATGAGTAAGAGCTACCACAAGAGTTGGTGGCAGTTCATCCAGTGTTTCACATCTCTATGTAGAAAAAGCGCATGGGCGATCCTTCATTGATTGTACCAACTGAAAATGTTGGGATTAAGGATAGCTTATCATATGAAAAGATTCCACTTTAGATTTTGGATCGCCAAGTTCGCAAGTTGAGAACAAATGAGGTTGCATCAGTCAAGGTCCTTGGAGGAACCAATTTGTTGAATAGGCTACTTGGGAAGCTGAACAGGATATGAAAAAGAGATATTCACATCTCTTTGAATCTGGAGAGAATGCAGATCAAGGTACTAATTCTTTTCTTGTGGTTACTTCTTGTTGTTTGTTGAGTGTTGAACTTGTTGTTACTATCCTAACTTAGTGAAAGAAATGTCATTCAAGGACGAATGTTCCCAAGGGGTAGATTTTTTAACATCTCAAAATTTGAAATATCTAAGAATAAGCTAATAAACTAATAATATTCATTTTTGGAAAGTAAAGGGAAAAATCTAGAAAATTGCCTAAGTTAAGAAAGTGAGTTTTGGTCATTTTCAAATGGTCATACCTTATCAGAACGATTTAGAGGCAGTTCTTGATATGCTTGGAAATCCCTTGGAGAGATATTTCCAACGCCACTGAGTTTGCATATTTTCGATATCATATGAGGGATATATGCCTATCGGAAGTTGTATTGTTGAAGTAAGGAAATCCCAATCCAGATTTAAGGAAGAGCAAACTAGTATTTTCACCAATTAATTTCCTATTTCGTTTTAGGAGTTTATTGGGGTATAAACTAGCTTCAGTTCAATTTTAGAAAAATCAAAATCATGCTTAGGGCTTGGAGAAGAGAGAAACGAAGAAGGAAAGGGAGAAAGGTCAAGAATTTGCCAAGAACGACAAGGTTTGCGAGTGGATTTTGTCGGGGGTGATCCCTATCAAGGTATGTGAGATCTTTTCGTTTGGGTTAGTTCACCCACACACCAACTTTTTTAAGAAAGTGAAGTTCTTGAAGAACATTGTTGGATTCCTGTTGGTTGAGTTGTTGCATGCCTAGTGTTGATTTGATTCGTGTTTATGGGGTTTTTTTCAAGTAAAATCTATTGGGTATTGAGGGTAATAATGATCCTAAGTGTTTGGAGAAAGAACCATGAAGTTTATAAGGATTAGAGATGAAAGACGAAGGAGAATATTCAGAAGTTTTTTGGGCGAGGCTTGGGGCGTCGCGCCTGCCAGAGCGCCAGAAAAGTTCTTCTGAACTTTGGCCTCTGGCATGTCACGCCAGCCAGTACACCACCAAAAAATCTCTGATGTTTGAGGGATGCGCCCAGCCCCGCGCCTCTCAGAGCGCCAGTTACGCCAGTTTTCCCCATTCTTCCCCCACCTTTTCCTACTAGTTCCTATGTCATCATCTATTAACATGAGATCATGAACCTTGAAGGAAAGTTACAATCAAAGTCAATGAAGTTAGGAGTCAAAGTTAAGAAGCAAGTCAAGCAAAGTTCTTCAGAGTTCTCAAGGATCTTTAACAACATTTTAACTTTATTTTAAGACTCAAGTTTCAAGCTAAGTAAAGAGTAAAGAGTAAAGTTGAAGTTCATTTCTTCAAAAGTATGCGGGGACTAAGTATTCCCAAAGAGACATAAATGTTTTCATATTTAAATAAGAACTGAAACTGAGATTTCCAAAAAGCCTTCGGGCTAGTTTTCATAAAAGAGTAATAGCTTTATAAAATGAAGCAAGCAAGGAAACTGAGATTTCCAAGATAGCCTTTGAGCTAAGTTTCGACCACTAATCTCAAATCACAGAAGAAGTATGTTTTAAAAACATAAGAGCCAGTATATTTTTGGATTATTATTGAGCACCGAATTGGGGACGAGCATGAGGTCAGATAGCTCACATCTCCATAAACCATGTAACCAACATGAGTAGAAAAGGGTCATACTTTTTAGATGAACCCTTTTCACAATACACTAGTGGATCTATTAGGCATTTCAGGTCTTATACCTTTGGTCGGGTATAGGATGTGTTGGAAGCGTGAGGTAGATCGGTGTATCATCATTATAGATCTTAAGTGATGGTTGTCGGTTAGTGAAACTCCCACTAAATTTAAAATGTATTTATATATATACATCAGTTTATTTGTATTTTTACATACATCTCAGAGTTAATTGTATCTTTGTATATATTTTGAGTTTACGACATGTTAAAGTTAAAATGTATTTATATATATACATCAGTTTATTTGTATTTTTACATACATCTCAGAGTTAATTGTATCTTTGTATACATTTAGGGTTTACCAGTTTTTCTTTATATTGCACTTTCTTTTAAATTGCTTCATATTAAAATGAGTTAGTTATACTGAGTTATGTTATTCATGAGTTGAGCAGATTCAAGGTAAGTGTTCCTTCTTACTCTATTCAAGCCTTAAGTTGTTTTAGCATTCCAACTCGAATACTCGTACATTCAATGTACTGATGCCAGTTGGACAACATCGTATCAAGATGCAGACGCAAGTAACTAAGATCAGCATACGGCGTATCATTGAACCAGTGAGCAGCTCAGAGTCAGTTGGTGAGCCTCATTTCATTCCGGAGGACATCTTTTATCATTGTTTTGCTTATATTTAATTTGTTAGGATGATTGGGGGTCCTGTCCCAACATCTATCTTTATTTTAGAGGCTTCACAGATAGATAGTATTAGTTCTTTTTGTCTTATTCAATTAAGTTGTATACGTTTAAGACTTAAGTTGTTGTTTTGGCTAAGTTAATATTTTAAAGTTATTTCTCTTGTGTTTAAGTCTTCCGCTGAGTTAAGAAAGTCAGGCCAATGGTCTTCGAGTGCCAGTCCTACTCAGGGTGTAGGCTAAGGACATGACAGTAGGAAACACATCTTAAAACTCTTGAACCACAGGCACAAAATCTATAGGAGATGTCTCAACACTAGTATCCCGAATAAAAGTCAAATAGGAATAACAACCTCTATCAACCAATATATGAGGTTGAATGAATGAGATAATTTTGCTTGGGTAGGAACCACTAGCACCTGTCTACTCATCTCTCAGGATACCATACATAGCTAGGGTCACAGTTTTAGCATAAGAAATAAGAATAGCATGATTTCGGGAGAGCCAATACATACCCAAAATAATATGAAAGTCTATCGGGAGTGTATCGAGTCCGAAGAGGATCTAAAGTAGGCACCAAGACACTATGAATCAACATCCACTCCCAAGGGTATCACAAAAGGCTCCAAACGAAAATCACTCAAATCCCAAGAAAGCATATAATCTCTAACAACGCATCAAAGTCATAGAAATATGGAGAGGAAACAGAAAGGGTTGATTCACATCAACGAGGATCTCTAGTAAGCTCTGAGCCACTGTGGATTGACGTCCACTCCAAAAGGTATCACAAAAGGCTTCAAGGAAAAATCACTCAAGTCCCAAGAAAGCATACAATCTCCAACAACGCATTGAAACCATAGAAATACGGAGAGGAAATAGAAAGGGCTAATTCACAATAACTATCATGAGTTCATATATTCATGCTCAATCTAATTAGAAAGGAAGTTGTAGTCTACCCGTAGGCTGACCGCAAACGCTCTAAATCACAAGCCCAAAGCTTTTTACTTCGAAATGGCCTCTGAACACTGCGACTCTATCAGAAATAGAATCATAATGTCAATATGATCGTTTAGACACTAAAATCACCTAAAACTGACATAAAATTTTTAGAGTCAAACAAGAATTGTGGAAACCACACCAAAAGTTTTGGAATTGACTCCATCAAGAGGTATTAATCTACGTCTCAAATTGATGTTCCAAAAATGAGCAAAATCTGACGCCTAAAGTATCCCACAACAACACATGCAAATAATCTACAAGTGAAGCAACAAAGAGAGGTGGGGCATTAGCTCAATCACGAATATCACCTGAAACGGAGGTCCTTCAATATCTCCCAATCACTTCACCAAGTATCCATACTCTAAAGATCAGCCAGCACTTTGAATCACTTAAATCAGGGCTTGAATGAGGGAGAAATCGATATAAATGAGGTTGTAAAATCTCCATATAAATAGTCCAGATATGGTCGCTAAAGTCTAAGACCCTGTTTGGATTGGCTTAAAAAAAACTTTTAAATCAAAAATAAAAAGTCAAACTGAAATGACTTTTAAGTCAAAATATAAAAAGTAATAGGAGACATTCTTTAGGTTTTTGACTTATTTTAAGTCATTATTGACTTTACCAAACACCTTCTAACTCATTTTAAGTTATTTTTTATATTTGCCAAACAATTTCAGAAGTCAAAAACTGACTTAAAAGTAGGTTTGACTAACTTTTAAATCAATCCAAACACCCTCTAATTATGGTCTCTAAAAGTCTAATTTCTGGTCGCTTAAAAGCCTGCAAAAGATATCGGCACTTTAGCTGGTTTTCTTAAACTTTGAATTTCTGATGGGGTGCTTGGGATTCATTCAAAACCTCATGAATTCATAAGAGATATGCAATCTTACAAACTTTGATATTTCGGATTCAATGGAGCAGTATAAATTCTCATACGATATCATCTTAGAAAAAGTAGGTCCGCACCCTAACTTCAATTTAAGCCAAAATCCACAACGGGGATCAGAATTAACATACAAGCTTCAGAATACAAATGAAGAGTTGTTCTTGACCAAATTAAACATTCCAGAGATAATCCGCTGACGGAATTCTCATCAGCACTAGTATATTAAGAATGTAGACTAAAGTCAAACTTACTATAACACCCCGTATCAAAAACAGACCAAAAATTAGCTTTTCAAAAATCTGCATGTGCAATCAACGATCACTATCCATAGACCGTAGTCTGATCTACGGCCCATACTATGCATCCATCGTTTGTCACTGAAACTCTCCCAAAACTCAGCCTAGAAAAATCGACTAAGTGACGATCCACGAACAGACCTACAGTCCGTATGTTAGAGTACGGTCTGTGGTCTGTGTTCGTGGATTGAGACTCAAGTGGTTGGGTAAACTTCAAATGGTCATAACTCTTAGCACAAAATGAATTAGGTATCCCATGACCTATGAAATGATATATATAATTTAATAATCATTTCATAGTCACCAAGTTTGCTAAAATCCAACATCCAAGTAAAACGTTATGCCCATTTTAGTAAAGGTCTGTCGAGCAGAACCAAACGACAGACCATAGATTGAATGACGGCTCGTCAGTCCAGGTAGTCGTTTGGTGTTACAGAAAAATTTCCAGGGGTCTTTTGGTCTTTTTCTAGTTCCCCTAAGATATGTCATTTAAGCCTTAAATCATCAGATTTTAGTCAGTTTAAGCCTAGAATCATAACAAGAACTTACCTAAGTCAAAATCATAAATCAAAACTTAGAAAATAAAAAAGTTTAAGAACCCTAGTTCAAGAACGCATCAAGGTTCTAGCAGTTCCAGCCCCAAAATCTAAATATTTCTCCGTGGATTTCATCACCAGGTATGTGGGATTTCACTAGTGGGTTCCTTTCACCCACTAGGTCCCTAGTTTTCAGTCAGTTCTTGATTCTCTTATCATAATAGACCTAGGGCTTCTAGAATTACAACAGATCATCACGAATTAGTTAGATATATGTTCCAAATCAGATTGTAA
Organism: Solanum sitiens; assembly: GCA_016801875.1. Lineage (NCBI taxonomy): Eukaryota > Viridiplantae > Streptophyta > Magnoliopsida > Solanales > Solanaceae > Solanum > Solanum sitiens. The sequence goes on along the minus strand of JABWTJ010000049.1, from coordinate 2,982,906 downwards.
GTTATTACTCAGATTATCACATGAATTTCATAACCCTGGCTATGTATTTCTTTAGTTCTTGAATTACACAGGCTAGGTCAGATATTTCAGTTACTTCAGATATACATGCCTCAGTTATTAATGCATAATTATCAGATTAACTGTTGCATTCTCTGTTTGCATGTTTAGTTTTGAGTTATCTAATATTTACAGAAATACAGTCATAATGTCTTAATCACTTAATTAATTGAGAGTAGCTTAATACTGAGTTGGAATAGGGTTCAGCGTACTCAAATAGTCCCATAACTACTAGCCAAGTAGGATGTAAGTCCCCTCTGTGGGCATCAGTTTAGTGATCACACCACTATGCATTTAGACCTCTGGCAGAGTATATTGGGTCCTCTCAATGGGGCGTATACATCGAATTCCACATTTATATCATGTGGTTTTATTATCGATTATTAGTAGCCCACAGTTCAGTCAGACTATTGCATTGACCATATTTACAGTTCAGTTAGTATTCATTCTAAGTATGTTATAAATTTGGTCATTGCATCTAGTTAGCTCAGAATTCAGTATATCATATTCAGAATATTATACTTGCTTTTGTGTTTGTTCAGTTATGTATTATTTCAACTTTACTCTATCCTACATGCTCAGTACCTTTCAAGTACTGACGCATACGTGCGCTACATCTTCTCGTGATGTAGGTTCAAGTTCTCAGCATCCAGATCATGCTTAGGTCGATTTACGATCTTCAGTTCAGAATCAGTGGTGAGTCCTCATTCTCTGAGGGCAATATTCATGAGTTATTTCTAGTATTTTAATCCTTTAGTTTCAGTTTTTGCTAGACTTAGCTGGGGCATGTCCCAGCATTTCTAGTCAGTTAGAGGCTATTTTCAGACATAGTTGCTTCAGCTTAGTATTGAGTTAATATTTTTTTTGTATTAAACTCAGTTTTCAAATATCTCAGTTATAGTATATGGGTATTTCCCCATCTTTTCAGTCTTTATTATGATTTAGCTTCCGCATCAGTTTATTATCTTTAGTATTCTCATGATTATGCCAGAAGGGTTATCTTGGGATCACTTGTGGTCCTAGGTCCCGTGTCCGCGTCTCGGGGGTAGCTCGGGGCGTGACAAACTTGGTATCAGAGCACTAGGTTTAAGGCCTCATTTGTTTCCATTAAGATTAAGAGGTCTGAATCTGAATACACATTTGAATATTAAGATTTGCATTATGATTGAGGTATTTTTGTTTGAATAGACATCTGAATATAGAGATGTGGTCTCTAAATCTAAATACTAGATAATTAATGTTGTTTGTTTTAAATATCTGAATATACATGTGAAATTAACATTAAATTAATAAAATATCATAAAAATTTATTTCAACAAAATATATCACATTTGATTAAAAAGGTTTTAAAAGTTTTAATAATCATGATTTGGAGTACTTTTTTTTCATCCAAAAACCTTGATAAACACCAATACAAGAAAATTATTAATATAAAAAAATACTTGAAAGAATTTATTAGAACTTACCAGTTCAAGAGGGGGAAAATGGTGTTTGATTGAGAAAAAGAGAGAAACAAAGTTTTTAGTTATGAGATAAAAAGGCACGCTTAAAGCAGAGAAGCGATGATTTATTATTTGATAACTTATTAAATGAGTCTGAATGTTGTTAAGAGTCTCCTACAGATCTGATTCATTCACACCTCTTCAGAACCATTAAGAGGTTTTTTAAAAAATAAAACAAATGAACTTAATGAGCAGAATCTGAATCATTCAGATTCGACCTAAAAATCAAACGTACTTAATAGGCTAAATCTAAATGATTAAGATTCATACCTCCATTAATTGCAAACAAATGAGGAATAAGTGTCCTAGGATGTCTTAAAAGCCGCACTAAGTAGAGTCTTTTTTATGGGTGTGAAGTGCACCACATCTAATGAGAGGGAGGCGACGAAGTGTTTTAGGAAAACTTCACTTTATTGTTACTCTTATCGTGTGTAAGGTATGATCTAATTCCATTCTAACTTGACGTTCTACGTTTCATATCATGCCTCCTCGTAGAGCTAACGCTAGGAATGCGAATGCCAGAAATGCAAATGCAGTTCCTCCAATCGCAGATCAGGAAGTCTCCAATGCTAAATTCAGGAACGCCATTCAGATGTTGGCTCAGAGTGTGGCCAACCAGAATAATCAGCGGGTTCAAGCTCAAGTGAATACAAATGGTGGATCAATAGCAGCTAGGGTTCGTGAATTTTTTAGGATGAATCCACATGAGTTCTTAGGATCGCAGACTAGTGAGGATCCCCAAAATTTCTGGGATGAGATCAAGAAGATCTTTGAGGTGATGCAGGTCACTGGAAATGATCGGATTGAGTTGGCATCATACCAGTTGAAAGATGTTGCTCATATCTGGTACACTCATTGTAAGGAAAATAGGGGTACATATGCAGCTCCTATAACTTGGGATTGCTTTAGTGAGACCTTTCTAGACTGGTTTTTCCCTATAGAGTTGAAAGAAGCAAAGGCTCAGGAATTCATGAACTTAAGGCAGGGAAACATGACGGTCCAAGAGTATGGGCTCAAGTTTGTCCAACTCTCCAAGTATGCTCCTCACATGGTTGCTGACTCTAGGGCTTAGATAAATAATTTCTTGTATAGAGTTTCATATTTGGTGAAAATTGAGTGCAAAAATGCTATGTTACTGGAGATATGAACATCTCTAGGCTGATGACTCATGCTCAGCAAGTTGAGGGTGATAAACTTAGGGAACAGGCAAAGGAGAATAATAAGGCTAGGACTGGGAACTATGACTACTCTCAACAGAAATTCGGTGGTGGAAATCCCTCACAGAGTCAGCAGAAATTTTCAACCCCAATTCATTTATCAGCTAGTGTTCCATCCTCCAAGAACAAGTATGATCACAAGTTAGGGTACCAGGCTCTAAGCCTCAGGGAAGTGTTTCAGGCACCAAGACTTACTCCACTTGCCCTAAGTTTTGTAAGAACCATCCAGGCGAGTGCCTCGCAGTAAAGGAAGGATGATTTGGGTGCGGTCAGTCTGGTCACATGTTGAAGGATTTTCCTTCTAGACAAGTTCAAGGAGGTATTAATGGTAGAGCTCAGTCTACAACTTCAGCAGCACCAGTAAGTCGCCTGACTTAGCAAGATAACTCATCTGGTACAGGTGGCAGTCAGCGCAGAACAGGTTGTATGCTCGTCAGGCTTGCCAGGATTAGGAAGGTTCTCTTGATGTAGTCATTGGTACGTTACGAGTCTTTGAACTTGATATTTATGAATTGTTAGATCTAGGGGCTACTCTTTCTTTTATAACTCCTTACTTAGCATTCCGATTCAGTGTCAGTCCAGAAACTCTCTCAGAACCTTTCTCAGTCTCTACTCCAATCGGTGACCCAGTTATAACTAGACAGGTATACAGAAATTGCCATGTCACAATATCTCAGAAAGTCACCTCAGCAGATCTTGTAGAGTTAGAAATGGTAGAATTCGATGTCATTCTAGGCATGGATTGGTTACATTTCTGTTATCCCTCAGTCAATTGTAGAACTAGGATTATTCGTTTTCAGTTTCCAAACGAACCAATCATAGAATGGAAGGGTAATAGCTTAGCGCCTAAGGGACGATTCATTTGTTACCTTAAGTCCAGAAAGATGATCTCTAAAGGTTATCTCTATCATTTAGTTCGGGTTAGAGATTCTAGCTTTGAAACCCCAACTCTTGAGTCAGTTCCAGTAGTCAGTGAGTTTCCAAAAGTGCTTCCAAAAGAACTTCTTGGAGTCTCTCCCGAAAGGTAAATCAATTTTGGAATTGATCTCCTTCCAGATACTCAGCCTATTTCTATTCCTCCTTAGAGAATGGCTCGAGCTGATCTTAAGGAATTGAAAGAGCAGTTGAAAGACCTTCAAGATAAGGGCTTCATCAGACCTAGTATTTTGCCATGGGGTGCACCAGTGTTGTTCGTAAAGAAGGAAGATGGTTCTCTCAGAATTGCATTGACTATAGACAGTTGAACAAGGTCACAATCAAGAATAAGTATCCCATCCCCAAGATTGATGACTTGTTTGACCAACTTTAGGGTGCTTGACATTTCTCGAAGATAGACCAGAGATCAGGTTATAATCAGCTTAGAGTCAGAGATAGAGACATTCTGAAAAACATCCTTCAGGACTTGGTATAGTCATTATGAATTTGTATTTATGTCATTTGGACTAACGAATTCTCCTGCATCTTTCATGGATTTGATGAACAGAGTGTTCAAACAGTACTTGGACCTGTTCATTATCGTCTTTTTTGATGATATCCTCATTTACTCTAGGAATGAGGAAGAACATGCGAGTCATTTGAGAGTTGTTCTGCAGACTCTCAAGTATCGCCAGTTATTCACTAAGTTTAGCAAATGTGAGTTCTGGTTGCAATTTGTTGCTTTCCTTGGTCACATTGTATCTAGCGAGGGGATCCAAGTGGATTCACAGAAGATAGAATCAGTGAAACAATGGCCCAGACCTACCTCTGCTTCAGATATCAGAAGTTTTTTAGGTCTAGCGGGTTATTATAGAAGGTTCGTGGAAGGATTTTCATCCATAGCCTCACCATTGACTAGGTTGACTCAGAAGATTGTCAAGTTTCAATGGTTAGATGATTGTTATAAAAGATTTGCAGAATTTAAAACTAGATTGATTACAGCTCCTGTATTGACTCTACTAGAGGGTTCAGATGGTTATGTGATCTATTGCGATGCATCCAGAGTTGGCCTTGGTTGTGTGTTAATGCAGCAGATAAGGTTATAACTTATGCTTCTAGACAACTTAAAGTGCATGAGAAGAACTATCCAGCTCATGACCTCGATCTTGCAGCAGTGGTGTTTGCACTCAAAATATGGAGACACTACTTGTATGGTGTTCATGTAGATGTGTTCACTGACCATAAGAGCCTTCAGTATGTGTTCACCCAGAAAGAGTTGAATCTTCTCCAGAGGAGATGGCTTGAGTTCCTTAAGGATTATATATGAGTGTGCATTACCATCCTGGTAAGGCGAATGTAGTAGCATATGCTCTTAGCAGATTATTTATAGGTAGTGTAGCCCATGTTGAGGAAGAAAAGAAGGAGCTAGTGAAAGATGTTCACAGGATTGCTCGCTTGGGAGTTCGCCTTATGACCATATCATACAGTGGTGTAACAGTTCAGAATGGGGAAGAATCTTCTTTGGTACTGGAGGTTAAGTAAAAGCAAGACAGTGATCCAATCTTGCTTGAACTTAAGGGTGCAGTCTACAATCAGAGAGTGGAGGTTTTCTCCCAAAGGGGAGATGGTGTACTTCGCTACCAAGGTAGATTGTGTGTTCTTGATGTGGGTGAGTTGAGATAGCATATTCTTGCAGAAGCCCATAACTCCAGATATTCTATTCACCCAGGTGCCACTAAGATGTAGCGCGATCTGTGGGAAGTTTATTGGTGGAATGGCATGAAGAGGGATATAGCAGATTTTGTGAGTAAGTGTCCCAATTGCCAGCAAATCAAGGTTAAACATCATAAACCAGGGGGGTATGACTCAAGAGATCGACAATCCTACTTGGAAGTGGGAAGTGATCAATATGGATTTTATCACAGGGTTACCTCGAACTCGCAGACAGGGTAATAGTTGACATGATGACTAAGTCTTCTCGCTTTTTGGCGGTTAAGACTGCAGATTCGGCAGAGGACTATGCCAAGATTTACATTAATGAAATTCTGAGGCTGCATAGGTTTCCTTTGTTTATCATCTCAGATAGAGGTTCTTGTTGACACCCAATTTTGGCCTAACATTTAAAAAATTCATAATTTTGAAGTTTTATTTATTTAATAGCTTAGAATAATTTTTTTATATAGTTTTAAATAAGTTTATCGATACCTATCTTTATATATCAAAATTTAGGATTTTTTGTTAGTTAATTTTAAAATTGCATCTTTATAAGTCATTAGTTACGTTCATTATATTATTTTTAAAATTCATTTTATTTGTTACATTTGTTAATATTTATGTTGAATTTAGCACAATCTAAAATTTAGCCAAATACGAAAAAAAATATAAATTAAAATTTAGGAATTCTATTAATAATTTTGGGCCTACAATTTCAAGCCCACACATTTGGGTCCGTTGCATTTTATTTGTTTAGGTTAAAATTGGTGGTAGATAAAAAAAAATGGGGGGAATTAATTTTAGAAAAGGGGGAAATTAATTTGAGAAGAGGGGGAAAAAAAAAACCTAATCTCTTCCTCCTTCCCTCTCCCTTTTTCCATCTCTCCGCCTCCCTCTTCTCTTCCCCTCTCCTCTCCCATCGCCTCTTCTCCTCTCTCCTCTTCTCCTTCTTCTTTTTCTTCTCTTTGCAGGCAGCAGCAGCCGCCGGAAACACCTGCAACAGCAGCTCCGACCAGCAGCACAGGCAGCAACTTCAATCGGCAGTAGCAGCGAAGACCACCAGCAGCTCTAAACCAGTGACAAGGCGAGCTTCGATGGAGTTTTTGATAGCTTCAAGTTGTTCAAAGACGGATCTTTAACAGATCCGTCCAGGTTCATTCCCCTAATTCGGTTATATGTTTCTCAACTTGATTATAAACTATATGATTTTGTGTTTGTGTGAAATGTGTACTTGCTGTAAACTTCCGTTTCAAGCATGAAAGCTTTTTTTTTTTTTTCATTATGTTTGTCCTTTTTAAAGTGTGTGAATATTCAACCATCTATTGATAGTGTGTTTTAATTGGGCTGTTATTCTTCATCCTCAATTGATATTTAATTCTTACCCTTGTGCTTGACAGTTTTTCTTGGAATCTGCTTGAATTTTTTTTTCTCATACATTTTTAGTAAAGGATCTTGTATGTTATTAATCAGTAGTGGTTGTAAATTCATCCCTCCTCTCTTCCTCACTGTTCCGGCAAAGGATACCGCCTGAAAACAGCTGCAAGCCGCCAGAGAAAGCCACTTGCTCCTCCATTTCTCCAACCAACAACAATCATCGAACCAAACCCACCAAGATAGCAATCAAACGACCCCCATTTCCTTCTCTTACCAACCAGGTCACCACCAGATCTCAGCCCTCACCTTCTCCAACCACAAACCAAAATCACAACCATACTCACCTCTCTTTCTTCCTCAAACAACCAAACTCCGGCGAGACCCCGATTCTGAGCTCCTTTTCCCCTCTCTTGTCGTTGTCTTCTCCGTTCAAAACCACTAAACAACAGCCAACAATCAACGTTGAGATCCGCCAATAGCTCACCCATACACATCAATGAACCAGGTCCTCTGTTCCTTTCTCTCCGTTGAAATAGACTTCATTTTTTGACCCTTTGCTCTGTTTACTGACATTGTCATTTATTAAGTCTTTTTATTATTACTAGTTTATTTTATTTATTATAAAATAGCATAAAATTTTGTGTGTTTAGATGTCTTCTCTGTTTATGGATTTTTATTCTTCTCGTTAGCCATGTTAGATTTATTATTGTTTAACTTTGTTCGGTTCACTGTTAGTTTGCTATGCTATTATTTCTTTTGTCATCAAATATGTATTTGCCTTAATTTTATATTATTATTATTTTTGTTGCTATTTTATTGTTATCATTGGTTACTGTTGCTATCTTATTTTATTATCTTTTGGAGGTAGTATGTTGCTTTGCAACTTGTTTTGTTACTTTGATAGGATTATGTTAAAATATTTTATTGTTAAAAAGGGCCAATGAAAAAAATCTCTCCGTCGGTTTTGGAGGCCTTCCCATTTTAAAAGACGGAAATTTAGTTAACTTTATATTATTTTATTGTTAAAAATGGCCAATGACAAAACTCTCCGTCGGTTTTGGAGGCCTACCCAATATTAAAAGACGGAAATTATTAGTTTAAGTTCATATAACTTGTTTGTTAAAATTGTTAAAATGGCCAATGACAAAATTCTCCGTCGGTTTTGGAGGCCTACCCAATATTAAAAGACGGAAATTTTTAGTCTAAGTTCATATAACTTGTTTGTTAAAATTGTTAAAATGGTCAATGAAAAATCTATCCGTCGGGTTTAGAGGTCTTTCCATTTAAAAGACGGAAATCTAATGTAAGTTCATATATGTTTATTTGTTAAATTGGCCGATGAAGAAATTATCGTGGATTTCCAAGGCCTTCCATGTTAATAAGACGGATTTTTATTTTTAAGTTATTATTTGAGTTATTCATTTTTATTTGTATTTATTTGGTATTAACTCTTTTACTGAGTGTCTTTACAGGTACCCGGAGGTGCTTCTCCTTGAAATTATTCGAATGTAGTTCGAATCATACTTTTTATTTATTATTTTGTATATATTGACGTTAGGCAAACTTTAGGCCGTTTCTTATATTTATTATTTTATTATTTGTACATATTGAATGTTTATTATACTTGTACATTATTTTATTTTCCTCCTCAATTTGGAAAAAATGAATTCAGTCGGGATCCACATTTGTGAATTTCGGAGGGTGCTTAACCCCTTCCCTTCGGAATAATTTGAACCCCTTACCTAGAATCAAATTGGTTTCGTAGATCATTTAATGGTTTCCTAGTTTTTTCCAAAAATTAGGTAGCGACTCTTTTTTAAAAACTCGTTTATTCTTAAATTCATTAAAATTAAATCAATTAATAATTTTTCGAGTTGCCGCGATGTTTTGCCCTATTTGAACAGAGTGGGGATGTAAACAGAATGGCGACTCCGCTGGGGATATATAGAGGTTCTAACCATTATGTGTTTATTTTTTTTTTAAATTGAGGATATTATTCTTTTGTTGTGTCATTTATTATATCTTATATATTTTGTTGATTATTTTCATATTGTATTCAGTATTCTTTCATTAGTTATTGTATATTTTTATTGCATTTATGACATTTTTCAACATGTATGTATAGTATATTAAAGGACGGTTTGCGGAACCGCAGCCAGACTTTTTTATACTCACCCTTTTTTGGAATAATCGGCAATTTATTGGTTCGTCATGCGTCCAATGATTGTCGTGAGTTCCAGCCTAAGTTGTCCGCTTGGGTTCCCAGTCATTGAAAGCCCACTCTTAGTCATCTAGTGTAGAGCGAAGCCAAAATCTTATATTAATCATCACACAAGACTCGATTCACATTTGTATAAGACTTGTATTCATTATTTGTATGCTATGTGATATATTTCAGTTTGTCTTTAATTAAAATAGTATTTACGTATTTAATTCATTATTTGTGATATTTTGCATTATCCATTATGAACAAGAACTAACACTCTTACCTTTTGAGTTATTCTTCTTCAGAGCGAAATGTTGATTTATGTCCGAATTCAGAAATCATTATTTGTTCGAAGTTGCAAGAGACAAGAGGATTAGCGAAATTAAAGTCCTTGCATTTCTCAATTATATCAAGTCAAAACGATAAATTAGGGGAGTATTTGACTATGAGGTGGCACCCGCTCATTTTTATTATTATTTTGCATGATGGTCCTGCTCTCACATATCTCTCATATTTTTGTAGGAATACCGTCCCCGACATCAGTCGGGGACGGTCATATCAAAGTTTGGATCTCGTGAAAATTGGGAGGAGACAGTTCCGAGAAAACATCCAAAAAGAGTATACGTAGAAATTACTGTGAAAATTTGCAGGTTACATTCAAAAGACAGTATAAAGATTGACGATTAAAAGACTATAAAACATATTGGTGCGGAAAAAATGGGGGTAAAAAACACTTCATGACTACAAATTTTAGTGGCGCTAGACCTAGAAATTTCTTTGAGTTGTCTAAATCTTTAAATTATTATATGCCTTATCTACACGAACTACGCGTACCTGATTCTTATTTTAATGAGATACGTAGGCAACCCTTCTTGGGTTCGGTATTATTTTTTCAAAAAAAAAAAAGGTAAAAATAAAAATAAAAAAAAAAACAAAAAAATAAAGTTTGTGCATATTTTCCAAGTTATATCTGCACGAACTACGCGTACCTGATTCTCATTTTAATGAGATACGTAGGCAACCCTTCTTGGGTTCGGTATTATCTTCTCCAAAAGTAAAAAAAAAAAAAAATAGTTTGTGCATATTTTCCAAGTCATATCTGCACGAACTACGCGTACCTGATTCTCATTTTAATGAGATACGTAGGCAACCCTTCTTGGGTTCGGTATTATCTTCTCCAAAAGTAAAAAATAAAATAAAATAAATAAAATAGTTTGTGCATATTTTCCAAGTCATATCTGACGAACTACGCGTACCTGATTCTCATTTTAATGAGATACGTAGGCAACCCTTCTTGGGTTCGGTATTATCTTCTTCAAAAAAGATAAAAAAAAAAAATAAAAAAATAGTTTGTGCATATTTTCCAAGTCATATTTGCATGAACTACGCACACCTGATTCTCATCTTAATGAGATACGTAGGCAGCCCTTCTCGGGTTCGGTAATCATTCTTTCAAAAAAAAAATTACTTGTACATACTGTAAGAGTCATGTCTTCAGCTCGGTCGGGACCTATGTAGTTAAGAGCATGTAAATATATTCGATATGATGGAAAAGACTGACTTTGCGGTAAACTATAGATTCTCGTGGTACCTCTTATCTGTACTTTTGTGATGCTTGAAAATTCTTTTGCATGCAATCAAGATAAGAATAAAACTAACCTTATGTTTCATGTGCATTGTGTGGTGAGCTTTTGATCAAAGTTCAATTGTGTTACACTGTTGATCTAGAACTTGACCTGAATGTTTTTCGAGGCGAAATCCTGAGTAATGTTTGGTTTGAGAAAGGATTGTAGGCCTTTTTTGACCCGATTGTGCCTTTCAAAGCCTACCAAATTACATTAATCCCTAGTTTTCCCACTTTGAGCCTGAAACCTTTCTTTGGACAACCACATCTTAACCACTACCCTTTTAAGTGCTTAAAAGCACTATCCTCTCTTGGCCCAACCTTCTTGAGTGCACCAAGAATATGCAAATTATAAGAGAAGATCCATGTTTGAAATTTCCGAAAGCAAAGATATCGAATCTTCCAAAGTCAAGAAAATAAAAGACTTCTAGAGAAAAAAGAAAGAAAGAAAGAAAGAAAAGGGGAAAGAAATAAAGAAAGGCAAAAATACCCTTTACAAAGTCAATGAAAGGTGGGAAGGAAAATACTCCAATAAAAAGGAGAAAAATTTATAAGAAAGGAGTGAAATAAAAGAAAAGCTCCGAGAAATAAGGATTCAAAAGAAGTCAAAAACAAAGGGAAAAAAAAAGAAGAGAAGAATGGAAAAGCTCCAAAAAATGAGAACTCAAAAGAAGTCGAAACAAAGGAAGAAAAAAAAAAAGAAGAAAGGAAAAGAGTCAAAAATGAGAATTCTAAAGAAGTTGAAAGGGGGGAGAACAATGAAGAGGATCTAACGCAAAGGCGTACCAATCATTAAGAGCACAAATTTTGGGTGACGCTCAAGGAGGAATTCAGTCACTTTTATTCCAAATAAATATCCTACCCATCCCTAAGCCTACGTTACAAGCCAATGACAAGCCCTACATGATCTCATTCCAAATGTTCTCACATTAGTGGAGATTTACATAAGGGTCAAGCATATGGTATCACAGTTGTATGCATTGAACATTCTTGTGAGTGTGAGTGCACTTTGGAAAATGTCCTAAAATTAAATATTTCAAATACGTGTGAAATAGGACAAGTTTTTTTTTCGTGAGGGCACTTGAAACATGAGGATTGATACAATTCAAAACCTTTGTTTGAAGCAAGATGAACAGATCATGTTGATCCTTAAGTATATCGGAGGTACCACTTGAAGCTGTAGGAATTACCTTAAATTCAATTTATTTATTTTTTAAAAAAAATAAAAATAAATTAAAGGAACGAGAGATTTACCTGCAATCTTAACTGTTGGTACCAATTGTAGTGAAGGTTTGACTATCTCATCATATTTTTATTTTTTCAAAAAGAAAAGAAAAAGTGAGCAAACACTCATTCTTTAATATTTTAAAACCTTTTTAAGAGTCTTTCAATTTTATAAAAAAAAAAAAAATTTGTCTTTTGAGTTGTTCATTGTAAAAAGTGTCATCGGGTTAATCTCGTATGTGTGAGAGTCCTATTTTACTTTATGGATTGTCCGTCCCAAAATATGACATATTTTTTTTATATATCTCTAGGCTTTGAATATCACATAGAATATTATTTTCTTATTTCATCATGATTTTCTTTCAGATTCTTTGCAGTATTCATCATCTACAAGTTTGGAACTACATTTGACCTGATTCCTGGATCAGCAGGATATGTAGGCGCCACGACGGCTCGTTCATATACTCAGTGTGATTATTATTTCTCCTTACAACAAAAACTAGGACAGAATTTTTGAAAATATCTCAAAAATTCTCAATAGAGGTGTTATCGCCAACAAGTCAAGATTGGAGATCATTTTGAGATTTGCCAAAATTCTAACTGGGATAGAATTTTTGAGGAAGACCTCAAAATTCTGATAAGTACTGCGAGAAGCTTGATAGCAACTACAAAGATCATGCATTGAGAGTTAATATTCATGCAATGCAAAGATCATCATTGAGAGTTAATATTCATGCATTGCAAAAGATCATGCATCGCGAGTCAATATTCATGCATTGCAAAAAATCATGCATCGCAAGTTAATATTCATGCATCGCGAGTTGTTATTCACACATCGCGAGAAGATTTCATTCCTCGCAAAAGTTTACATATCGCAAGTTAATATTCATGCATTGCAAAAGATCATGCATCGCGAGTCAATATTCATGCATTGCAAAATTCATGCATCGCGAGTTATTATGCACGCATCACGAGAAGATTTCATACCTCGCAGAAATTTATGCATCGCAAGAAGATTTCATACCTTGCGGAATTCATGCATCGCGAGAAGATTTCATTCCTCGCAAAAATTTATGCATCGCGAGAAGATTCCATCCCTCGCAAAATTTATGCATTGCGGTTAAATATTCATGCCCCGCAGAAGATCATGCATTGAGAGTCAATATTCATGCATTGAAAAAATCATGCATCGCGAGTCAATATTCATGCATTGCAAAAATCATGCATTGAGAGTCAATATTCATGCATTGCAAAAAATCATGCATCGCGAGTTAAGTCATGCATCGAGAGTTAATAATCATACATCGAGAGTTATTATGCACGCATCGCGAGAAGATTTCATACCTCGCAGAAATTTATGCATCGCAAGAAGATTTCATACCTTGCGGAATTCATGCATCGCGAGAAGATTTCATTCCTCGCAAAAATTTATGCATCGCGAGAAGATTTCATCCTTCGCAAAATTTATGCATTGCGGGAAAATATTCATGCCCCGCAGAAGATCATGCATTGAGAGTCAATATTCATGCATTGAAAAAATCATGCATCGCGAGTCAATATTCATGCACTGCGAAAGATCATGCATCGCAAATTAATATTCATGCATCGCGAGTTAATTCATGCATCGAGAGTTATTATTCATGCATTGCGAGAAGATTTCATTCCTCGCAGAAATTCATGCATAGCGAGAAGATTTCATACCTCGCAGAAATTCATGCATCGCGAGTTAATTCATGCATCGAGAGTTAATATTCATACATCAAGAGTTATTATTCACGCATCGCGAGAAGATTTCATTCCTCGCAAAAATTTATGCATCGCGAGAAGATTCCATCCCTCGCAAAGTTTATGCATTGCGGGAAGATATTCATGCCCCGTAGAAGATCATGTATCGCGAGTTAATATTCATGCATCGCGAGAAGATTTCATACCTCGCAGAAATTCATGCATAGCGAGAAGATTTCATACCTCGCAGAAATTCATGCACCGCAAGAAGATTTCATACCTTGCAGAATTTATGCATTGCGGGAAGATATTCATGCCCCGTAGGAAATTCATGCATCGAGAGTCGATATTCATGCATCGAGAGTTAATATTCATGCATCGCAAGAAGACATTTGCATCTGCATTTAAGACGCATCTATTCGGAGGTGAAGGATGTGCATCATATCTTTTCAACGTTCAAGTCGGTGGAAATTTGCGTTGAAAGATATTTGCATTTAAGACGCATCTATTCGGAGGTGAAGGATGTGCACCATATCTTTTCAACGTTCAAGTCGGTGAAAACTTGCATTGAATGATATTTTCATTTAAGACGCATCTATTCGGAGGTGAAAGATGTGCACCATATCTTTTCAACGTTCAAGTCGGTGGAAACTTGCGTTGAAAGATACTTACATTTTGTCCTACTGATGGACATACATTCAAAATCCTATCGATGGATAATCATTTTTCATTCGTCCTACCGATGGACATACACTCCAAATCCTACAGATTGATCATCATCTTCATTCGTCCTACCAAGGGACCTGTATTTATCTCCATTTATCGTATCATAAGAGATGCTACCCGTTTTCTTTTAGTTTTGCCTATAATAATGAGTTTTATCTTCTTTTTTTTTTAACATTCTAGAGGATGTACTCTCAGAGGAGCCACATGTGTGAATTACTTCAACAAAGACGTAACAAAGCGTGGAACCTTTTAGATGCGAGTTCGAGATTGACTTCCACTATATTTCCACCGCACTTCTCTACAAAGGTCATGTGTTCGGTCAAAATTGAGTTTGTCAATTTTCGTTGTCCACGATTTCTTTCATCAATCATACACAACGAAAGGGACAGCTGTTGACACCCAATTTTGGCCTAACATTTAAAAAATTCATAATTTTGAAGTTTTATTTATTTAATAGCTTAGAATAATTTTTTTTATATAGTTTTAAATAAGTTTATCGATACCTATCTTTATATATCAAAATTTAGGATTTTTTGTTAGTTAATTTTAAAATTGCATCTTTACAAGTCATTAGTTACGTTCATTATATTATTTTTAAAATTCATTTTATTTGTTACATTTGTTAATATTTATGTTGAATTTAGCACAATCTAAAATTTAGCCAAATACGAAAAAAAAATATAAATTAAAATTTAGGAATTCTATTAATAATTTTGGGCCTACAATTTCAAGCCCACACATTTGGGTCCGTTGCATTTTATTTGTTTAGGTTAAAATTGGTGGTAGATAAAAAAAAAATGGGGGGAATTAATTTTAGAAAAGGGGGAAATTAATTTGAGAAGAGGGGAAAAAAAAAAACTAATCTCTTCCTCCTTCCCTCTCCCTTTTTCCATCTCTCCGCCTCCCTCTTCTCTTCCCCTCTCCTCTCCCATCGCCTCTTCTCCTCTCTCCTCTTCTCCTTCTTCTTTTTCTTCTCTTTGCAGGCAGCAGCAGCCGCCGGAAACACCTGCAACAGCAGCTCCGACCAGCAGCACAGGCAGCAACTTCAATCGGCAGTAGCAGCGAAGACCACCAGCAGCTCTGAACCAGTGACAAGGCGAGCTTCGATGGAGTTTTTGATAGCTTCAAGTTGTTCAAAGATGGATCTTTAACAGATCCGTCCAGGTTCATTCCCCTAATTCGGTTATATGTTTCTCAACTTGATTATAAACTATATGATTTTGTGTTTGTGTGAAATGTGTACTTGCTGTAAACTTCCGTTTCAAGCATGAAAGCTTTTTTTTTTTTTTCATTATGTTTGTCCTTTTTAAAGTGTGTGAATATTCAACCATCTATTGATAGTGTGTTTTAATTGGGCTGTTATTCTTCATCCTCAATTGATATTTAATTCTTACCCTTGTGCTTGACAGTTTTTCTTGGAATCTGCTTGAATTTTTTTTTCTCATACATTTTTAGTAAAGGATCTTGTATGTTATTAATCAGTAGTGGTTGTAAATTCATCCCTCCTCTCTTCCTCACTGTTCCGGCAAAGGATACCGCCTGAAAACAGCTGCAAGCCGCCAGAGAAAGCCACTTGCTCCTCCATTTCTCCAACCAACAACAATCATCGAACCAAACCCACCAAGATAGCAATCAAACGACCCCCATTTCCTTCTCTTACCAACCAGGTCACCACCAGATCTCAGCCCTCACCTTCTCCAACCACAAACCAAAATCACAACCATACTCACCTCTCTTTCTTCCTCAAACAACCAAACTCCGGCGAGACCCCAATTCTGAGCTCCTTTTCCCCTCTCTTGTCGTTGTCTTCTCCGTTCAAAACCACTAAACAACAGCCAACAATCAACGTTGAGATCCGCCAATAGCTCACCCATACACATCAACGAACCAGGTCCTCTGTTCCTTTCTCTCCGTTGAAATAGACTTCATTTTTTGACCCTTTGCTCTGTTTACTGACATTGTCATTTATTAAGTCTTTTTATTATTACTAGTTTATTTTATTTATTATAAAATAGCATAAAATTTTGTGTGTTTAGATGTCTTTTCTGTTTATGGATTTTTATTCTTCTCGTTAGCCATGTTAGATTTATTATTGTTTAACTTTGTTCGGTTCACTGTTAGTTTGCTATGCTATTATTTCTTTTGTCATCAAATATGTATTTGCCTTAATTTTATATTATTATTATTTTTGTTGCTATTTTATTGTTATCATTGGTTACTGTTGCTATCTTATTTTATTATCTTTTGGAGGTAGTATGTTGCTTTGCAACTTGTTTTGTTACTTTGATAGGATTATGTTAAAATATTTTATTGTTAAAAAGGGCCAATGAAAAAAATCTCTCCGTCGGTTTTGGAGGCCTCCCCATTTTAAAAGACGGAAATTTAGTTAACTTTATATTATTTTATTGTTAAAAATGGCCAATGACAAAACTCTCCGTCGGTTTTGGAGGCCTACCCAATATTAAAAGACGGAAATTATTAGTTTAAGTTCATATAACTTGTTTGTTAAAATTGTTAAAATGGCCAATGACAAAATTCTCCGTCGGTTTTGGAGGCCTACCCAATATTAAAAGACGGAAATTTTTAGTCTAAGTTCATATAACTTGTTTGTTAAAATTGTTAAAATGGTCAATGAAAAATCTATCCGTCGGGTTTAGAGGCCTTTCCATTTAAAAGACGGAAATCTAATGTAAGTTCATATATGTTTATTTGTTAAATTGGCCGATAAAGAAATTATCGTCGATTTCCAAGGCCTTCCATGTTAATAAGACGAATTTTTATTTTTAAGTTATTATTTGAGTTATTCATTTTTATTTATATTTATTTGGTACTAACTCTTTTACTGAGTGTCTTTACAGGTACCCGGAGGTGCTTCTCCTTGAAATTATTCGAATGTAGTTCGAATCATACTTTTTATTCATTATTTTGTATATATTGACGTTAGGCAAACTTTAGGCCGTTTCTTATATTTATTATTTTATTATTTGTACATATTGAATGTTTATTATACTTGTACATTATTTTATTTTCCTCCTCAATTTGGAAAAAATGAATTCAGTCGGGATCCACATTTGTGAATTTCGGAGGGTGCTTAACCCCTTCCCTTCGGAATAATTTGAACCCCTTACCTAGAATCAAATTGGTTTCATAGATCATTTAATGGTTTCCCAGTTTTTTCCTAAAATTAGGTGGCGACTCTTTTTTAAAAACTCGTTTATTCTTAAATTCATTAAAATTAAATCAATTAATAATTTTTCGAGTTGCCGCGATGTTTTGCCCTATTTGAACAGAGTGGGTATGTAAACAGTTCTTATTTTACCTCTAATTTTTGGAAGTCATTTCAGAAGGGTCTTGTTACTCAGGTTAACCTTAGCACAGTATTTCATCCGCAGACGGATGGACAGGCAGAGCGTACCATTCAGACCGTAGAGGATATGTTAAGATCTTGTGTGATCAATTTCAAGGGTAGTTAGGATGATCACCTTCCTCTTATTGAGTTCGCCTACAATAATATCTACCATTAAAGCATTTAGATGGCCCCTTATGAGGCATAGTATGGGCGTAGATGTAGATCTCATGTTGGTTGGTTTGAAGTAGGTGAAGCAGCTTTGATAGGGACAGATTCAGTCATTTATGTTATGGAGAAAGTGCAACTCATTAGAGATAGACTCAAGACAGCCCAGATTCGTTAGATAGCTTATGCAGATGTAAGGAGAAGGGAAATAGTTCCAAGTTGATGATTGGGTTTTCCTGAAAGTGTCACCTATGAAAGGGGTAATGAGATTTGGCAAGACAGGGAAGCTCAGTCCTAGATAGTTAGGCCCTTACTAGATCTTGAAAAGGGTTGGCAAGGTGGCATATGAGTTAGAGTTACCAGCAGAACTAGCAGCAGTGCATCCAATCTTCCACATCTCGCTCTTGAAGAAGTGTGTGGGTGACCCAGCCTCTGTAGTGCCATTAGAGAGTGTGGCAGTGAAGGATAGTCTTTCTTATGAGAATGTACCAATTGAGATTCTTGACCGTCAGGTTAGAAGGTTGAGAAACAAAAAATTCGCTTCATTCAAGGTTATGTGGAGGAGTCAGTCCGTAGAGGGAGCTACTTGGGAAGCAAAAGCAGCCATGAAAACCAAGTATCCTCACCTCTTTCTTTACGATTACACTCCATCTTGAGGTATTATATTAGTTCCTCTTCAGTTTTTCAGTCATTCATGCTTGAATTTAGCCTTAGAATCATGTTCCCTCAGTTTGTGCTTGCATTTTTAGCGTATTTGCATGTTTTTGGAAATTAATCCAGTCAAAAACTCAGTCCTGGTGTTTAGTAGTAGGGATTGCAACTCTCTCCCTCTATTTTAGCTATTTTAGTCTTCATTCAAGGATGAATGCTCTCAAGGGGGAGATAATGTAACACCCCGTATCAAAAACATACCAAAAATCAGCTTTTCAAAAATCTGCAGGAACAATCGACTGTCACAATCCACAAACCATAGTCGGATCTACGGCCCGTACTACGCATCCGTCATTTGTCACTGAAACTCTCCCAAAACTCAGCCCAGAAAAATTGACTAAGTGTCAATCCACGGACAGACCTACGGTCCGTGGTCTGTGTCCGTGGATTGAGACTCAAGTTACCCAGCCTTTTACATGAACTATGGATGACCAGCACCAACCGTCGTTCGATCTACGATTCGTAGGTCAGACCGTAGGTGAAAGTTAGAAGTCAGTTAGGGAAAAATGTTGTTGGGTAAACTTCAAATGGTCATAACTCTTAGCACAAAATGAATTAGGTAACCCATGACCTATGAAATGATATACAATTGAATAATCTTTTCATAGCCACAGAGTTTGCTAAAATTCAACCTCCGAGTAAAAAGTTATGCTCGTTTTAGTAAAGGTCTGTCAAGCAGACCCAAACGACGGACCGTCGATTGAACGACGTCTCGTCAGTCCAGGTCATCGTTTGGTCCTGCAAAATTTTCAGTGGTCTTTTGTCTTTTCCTAGTTCGTTTAACCCCTAAGATATGTCGTTTAAGCCCTAAATCATCAAGTTTTAGTCAGTTTAAGCCTAGAAACATATCAAGAACTTATCTAAGTCAAAATCATAAATCAAAACTTAGAAAATTAGAAGCAAGAAAGGATAAAAAGGTTAAGAACTCTAGTTCAAGAACGCAACAAGGTTCCAGCAGTTCCAGCCCCAAAATCTAAATATTTCTCCGTGGATTTCATCACCAAGCATGTGGGATTTCACTAGTGGGTTCCTTTCACCCATTAGGTCCCTAGTTTTCAGTCAGTTCTTGATTCTCTTATCATGAATAGACCTAGGGCTTCTAGAATTACAACAGATCATCACGAATTAGTTAGATATATGTTCCAAATCAGATTGTAAGTTATTACTCAGATTATCGCATGAATTCCATAACCTAGCTATGTATTTCTTTAGTTCTTGAATTACACACGCTAGGTCAGGTATTTCAGTTACTTCAGATATATATGCCTCAGTTATTAATGCATAATTATCAGATTAATTGTTGCATTCTCTGTTTGCATGTTCAGTTTTGAGTTATTCAGTATTTACAGAAATTCAGTCATAATGTCTTAATCACTTAATTAATTGGGAGTAGCTTAATACCAAGTTGGACTAGGGTTCAGCGTACTCAAATAGTCAACTACTAGCCAAGTAGGTTGTAAGTCCTCTTTATGGGCATCAGTTAAGTGATAATGCCAGCATGCATTTATACCTATGGCAGGGTATATTGGGTCCTCTCGATGGGGAGTATACATCGGACTCCACATTTATCTCATGTGATTTTATTATCGGTTATTAGTAGCTCCCACAGTTCAGTCAGACTCTATTGCATTGACAATATTTACAGTTCAGTTTGTATTCAGTCTCAGCATGTTATAAATTTGGTCATTGCATCTAGTTAGCTCAGAATTCATTATATCATGTTCAGAATATTATACTTGATTTTGTGCTTGTTCAGTTATGTATTATTTCAGCTTTACTCTATCCTACATGTGCAGTACCTTTCAAGTACTGACACATACGTGCGCTACATTTTCTCGTGATGTAGGTTCAGGTTCTCAGCATCCAAATCATGCTTAGGTCAATTTCCGGTCTCCTGTTCAGCAGAATCAGTGGTTAGTCCTCATTGTCTGAGGACAATATTCATGAGTTATTTCTAGTATTTTAGTCCTTTAGTTTCAGTTTTTGCTAGACTTAGCTGGGGCATGTCCCAGCATTTCTAGTCAGTTACAGGCTATTTTTAGACATAGTTAGCTTCACCTTAGTATTGAGTTAATATTATTTTTTTTGTATTAAACTCACAGTTTTCAAATATCTCAGTTATAGTATATGGGTATTTCCTCATCTTTTCAGTCTTTATTATGATTTAGCTTCTGCATCAATTTATTATCTTTAGTATGCTCATGATCATGCCAGCAGGGTTAGCTTGGGATCACTTGTGGTCCTAGGTCCCATGTTCGCGTCTCGGGGGTAGCTCGGGGCATAACACTTACGGCTTAACTTGAAAGTTAAAATGTCAAATTGCACAAACTTGCACTGATAGCCTCGTCGTGTTGACCCTGATGCTAGCGTAAAATGACCCTTTTAGAGCTAATGGAATCCTCAAAATTGAATTCTAAGGTCATCTTCCTCAACTTTTGATCAAAACTGACAGTTCAAGATTCAAAAGCTCCAAAATACTAAAATTCGCATAAAAACTAAACGAATGACCAGGTGACTGAACAGATAGTCTAAGCAAGTCATAAATGATTTGTCGTCGCTACAAAAAGATATAAATTATGAACATGAGGCATAAACACAAAAAAGACCTAGAGCTAATTACATGTTTCTAGACACTCTGTCTCCATCACTAATTATAAGGTATCAGAGTATAACTTATATAGACCGAAATAAATTGTGTGTAAATTTCTATAAAAATAATATAATTTATATAGGTTATCACAAATTAATTATAATTTTTTTAGGTCACTGATGACTCATGACATTGTATAAGTGTGTCAAATTCTAAATTTAAAGGATATATATATTTAAAGTTGCACACTCTTGACAAAAGTTATGTCTTGGCGCATAGATAATGGGTGTCCATTTGAATGAATGAGTTCTAGGTGCAAACCCCAAATAACACAATTTTATTTTTTATTTTGACATACAAACCACTATTGTTGGACACCTCTTAGTAAGATTTCTGTCTCCGCCACTGCTCATGACTAAGACCATCTCCAACCCACCTCTATTTTACTCTCCGTTCTCTATATTTGGAGAGTAAAATAGATAATGGTCTCTCCAATCCCTCTCCATATTACTCTCTATACTCCATTTATAGAGAGTTGAATAGTAATTCTCCAATTTAAACACTTTTTTGAAACTTTTAAAATTGTAAGCATGATTGATAGATTATCAACATGATTATAGTAAATCATGATTGTAGGGATCCATAATAAGAGAATATCTATTTTACCTTGAATATATATTTTTTCCAAAAATAGTTAGAAGTCTTAGTAAGCACTTACTTTTTTTTTGTATATATATATATATATATATATATATATATATATGTGTGTGTGTGTGTGAAAGTTGTAAATCGTGAAGGAGTATATACAGAAGAATTCAGTTAGCAATATTATTCATATTGATCTTCATGCATATCAGAGCAGGCAGAGGTTCGGAGATCGAATCTCACCGCCACCCAAATCAAAAAGAATTTTTATATGCTTGACCATGGAAAAAAATAAGGTCAGCACGTGAGGAGGCGTGTTGAGAATATAATTAAATAATAAAATGTGCTTTCTCTAACAGATTAAGCTTTTGGATGAGATGTCACACACTTCAATAAATATTTGGCCTAACCCATCGGTGGCCCCTTAAACTTGGCACGAACTTTCACTTGGGCACTTTAAGTGAGTGATGTTCATTTTAGACACCTCATGTGAGGTCTCGCTGTGTCATTTTGACACTTTTTTGCCAATAAACAAAAATATATTAGGTGTGTGTGTTACACTCGCGAATGACGTGTAAAGTGGCGAACTAAATGGCGACATTTGTCAAAAATAATTTGTAGATAATGAATTTTGAGTATAAATATAAATCAACGAATGATTCAATGACACGTGGATTTTGCCCAAATAATTTTCTTAAACAAATTAAATCAATAAAATTTCACATGCCCCCCCCCCTTTCCCACCCACCCACCCATTGTCTTCTCCAAAAATCCTACCCATTTGCAGAACACCTCCCTCCACCCCCAATTGTCTTCTCCAAAAACCCATACCCATTTGCAAAAAAAAAAAAAACTGCCCCCTTCCCCCACCTCCTCTCCAAATACCCCTACCCATTTGAAGAAAATCTGAACATACCCGTTTCTCCACTCCATTGTCTTCTCCAAATACCTCCATCTCTTTTTGGTTAAAACATTTGGGTGAAGTTACATACTCTTCTTTTTTTATTAGCGTCTTCTTCAAAAAAAAAAAATATTTTCTATTCTAATTAGCAAATTTATAATTCACCAAAAACTAAACTTACTCCTCTTTAAATCTTAAATTCTTTCAAGAAAGAATCTCATGAATAATTTAATATTTAATTTTGAAATGGGTCTATTCTTAAATTTCTAATAATTTTCATCATTTTTCATCATTTTATTGTGTCTATTTTTATTCACCATATTGGATATTTAAGTTTGCAAAAATGGTGGCTGAAATTGGAAAAGAAGAAGAAAAAAATAATTAAAAATTCGACTAAACAAGTTTTTCACGCGCGCAGAGTAAGTGTATTACACTCACTAAGCCATGTAAGCAAAAAGTGTCAAAATGACACAGCAAAACCTCACATGAGGTGTCTAAAATGAATATCGCTCACTTAAAGTGCCCAAGTGAAAGTTCGTGCCAAGTTTAAGGGGTCACCGATGGGTTAGGCTTAAATATTTTCACATTTGTTATACTGAAATGCAAGTAAAAATTATTTTCTCAAAAGCATTTGTATATAACTTACCCAAAACAAAAGAAAATGTAAATTTCTTTTAGGGAATGGGATAGAATTAATTTTTCTTTTTTTTAGAAGGGGATGGTGATACTTTAATCATGGTTAAACTCAATGAAAAAAACATGGCACGTTAATCTTGGGGAACATATAAATGGGAGGAATTTAAGTTGGGGGTCCATTAATTGGAGATGTGATAACCTTAATGGTGCTTATTAATAATGAGAACACTTAAGATAGTTAGGAAACATAATCACATGGATATCTTAATCATATTAGTTAAATCACAACAACAAAAAAATTGAATTATCTTATGTCATTTCATTTTCTGGGTCATCCAGTGACTATGACAAGAATATAAGCTCTGCTTACGGTATCGTTAACAATGATTAGTGGTTAAACTATATCATTCTTGCCTCTTAATCCCTCGGTTAGTTATTTTTTAATAGCCTTAATGACTCATTGAAAATGGATAAATAATGGGCTTTTTAAACATGTACCTTTTTGTCATTAGTTGATTATTATTAATGTCGATATAATGATGTGTTTCTCCTTTAACTGACTTCCAATAGATGAATTATAAGAGGCTCTAAATGCTTAGAAAAGTGTCAATTTCTCCATGGGAAACCCTACCAATTTTCCTTAAAGTTGTCATGATAAACTCCTATTAGAAAATGTAAAAATGATTTCTACTAGTAGAGGCAGAGTTAGGTGGAGTTTGTGAGTTCGGACGAATCCATTAATTTTTTTTATAGACTTTGTATTTGTATTAGAAAAATAAAAAAAATAATATATATATGAACCTCCTAACAAAATTGATCGACAGCTCAGTTGTAAGGAAGGGGCGGTGGAAATGTCTTTCACACTAGCGTTGTGGGTTAAAACTCTACCTAAAACTTATAAACTTCAAAGTCCTAATTCTAACTCCGCCTCTATTTACGAGTATTAGACACATCTTCTTCAACATCTAATCCATCTCTTATCAAGTTCAATTCAATTACAAGGGTACCTTCCATAATTTTTCAGTTATGTCCCAACCACCCATATATTCATGTTTGTTTGTCTTCTACTTTTCTTTTAGGCTCCCTCAATGACACCTCAATGACATTTGATGTCATCAGAAAAATGTTAGAATCATACTATTAGTTAAGATAATGGATAGTTCTTCCCATAACTATAGTTCATGGCTAATTTTTACATTATATATGAACTACTTTTTTAATTCAAGTTAGGTTCAATATTTTTTAACATGACATTGAGCTAGGTTAATTCATTTACATAATAGTGTAGAATCATGTTATATATATCCCTAGGCGTGCCTTGGAGGGATTAGGGAGAGGGTGTAACGATCCATTTAGTCCTTTTAAGAATATGTGTTCGATCTTTTGTCGTCGATTTCAAAAGATCTGTTATATTATCATGGGAAGTGATAAATGGCCATCCATCTCAAAATTTTCTGGCCAAAATTTTTCATATTTTCATTTATTTGCCTGAAATTCTCAAGGTCAATAAGACATTGTTCAGTTCATTTTTGGTACATAATTCATTTTTAAAATCTCGATATTTGTATTATTAAAGGTTTTAAAGTTGTATCAGATTACGTGCTCCAGTTGATAATTTAAAAGTTCGATAAGATTCGATCCACGAAAAAAATTATGATGATTGAGGGATAAGTATGAGGTGGCACACAAAAGTTGTGTGAAGTTCTTTTTATAATTTGATGAGTGAATTATCGCATTTTCGGAAAAATAAGCAGAAATTTCTTCTCTCTTACTTTTTAACTTTTTCCTATTACTTTAACTTTTCAACTTTGTTTTTTTACCATTATTTCAGAGTTTGCTATTTTCCAATATCCTTAAATAAATTTAAAGGTATGAAATTTAACCTAATTCCACGTACTCCTAACATTTGGTAGTGCTTTTCTATCATATATTAATCATGTAAATTACTAAAAATAATTATTACTCACTCAGTCCCATTCTGTGTGCCCCTTCTCGAATTTTAAGATTCAAATAAATTTATTTTTAATCGTAATTTTTCATAGATCCTTTTAATATTTTGAATTATTAATTATTGTGAGTTATAATATTTTTACGTAATTTACATATATATAAATTTCATTTCAAAATATTTGAAGATTCCATACGCAAATTTTTAATCAAAATTAAGTTGATTGACTCTTGAAAAAAAAAGCGACACGTAAATTAAGACAAAAGGAGTAAAATTATATATCAATTAACAAAATTAAACTATAATTTTTTTTATTTTCATTACCCTAGCAGTTAATATTTTTTTTTTAATGTATAATAAAATTTGTTGTATTGCAAAAAAAATATATAATCTTTAAGAGTAAATTAGTAAGGAAAATTATTATGGCTAGAAAATATGGCCAGAATTTGGCCGAAATGATAAAATAATAAATTTCTTATTTTACCTTTTAAAATATTTTTACCATTTTTAACTTTAATACCTTTTTATTAAAAAAATGAAAAGAAAAGGATAAGTTTATTTTAAAATAAAAAGGATATTATAGACTTTTTAAATTTCTGGCCAAATTTTCTGGTCATTTAGCATTACCTAATTATAGGGGTGTCAAAAATGAACTCAAACATAGGTAACCGTCCAGAATTTTTAAGGGTTGGACTCAAGATAATTTGAATTCTAACCCATTTTAAGAGAATCCTTAATTGAACTCAATTCAATCTTCAATTTCGACATGTTTTAAAACTCTTTACTAAAATATGTTTCTATATTAAAGGTATGAATTATTATTTATTGAACATCTTTTAGGATTTATCTATCCGTTTGTTATTTTTAAAAAAATATATTGTGTTGAGATTCGCATTGTGATTATAAAAGCTAAATATCACTATCTTATAATTATTGAGATTAATTAGGTCAAATTGGGCGGGTCAAGACTCAATCCGTTTTTAATCTATTTGAATCCAACCAATTTGAGCACAAACTAAACTTGGGCGGGTCAAGACCCAATCCGATTTCTATTTCAACCCATTTTAATTTCTCCAATTTCAATCCAACCCGCCCATTTGACACCCCTAATCCAATTAGTAAATTGTCAATTTTATTAATTTCTTAAAGAACGTGTAAAAAAGTAAAATAACTAATCCGAAAAATGAAAGGAGTATAAAATTAAACTTTTTCTCTTCTCAATAATTTCATAATTTTCTAATTTCCTAAACACTTAAACCTATCAAATATTCTCCAACGGGAAAATATAATAGAAAGACCATCCGTAATCTTGACAAATAAATGCATAAGTTTTGTTTATATTTTCATATAACTCAAAATAGAAAATCATCTATAAACTCCTACATTCATACATACACATTCAATTTATATGATGTATTTTATCCTTGAAATTTAATTAATATTTTAAAACTTTTTATTATTATAAATATGATAAGAATTGTAACAAATTATAGTGTTTGTTCAAAATATAACCTTCTCACTAAGTTGTGATTCAACAAAAAATATCATTAGTTACAATTCTTATCATATTAATATAATAATAAAATATAGATAGCTTGAAATTTCGATAACAAGAAAATAATAAATTAATAGAAAGAGTAAAATAAAAAAATATATATTTTGATTTTGTTGATTTACAAGTAATTTTAAATAACTATTACTTTTTACCTAAAAATAATATAGTAGGTTAAGAGCACAAATCTTGATTCAACTTCTTTCAAATACATAATTTTTTACTTTAAATATAAACTAGTGTTAATATTTTATCTTTATTTATTTTTAACAACTGAACATTATGAATTATCAAAACAATAAAGAAAATAAATTACTAATTTTAAGACATTACTATTGTTTACTGAAGAATTGAAGAAATAATGCACAAAAAGATGATAAAATACTAATTTTAGGATAGTACTATTTTTATCATGTAATGAAATATATTAAAATTTTAAAAAATATACGAAGTAATCTACATAGAGGGGTGGGGGTGGACGGGGTGGGAGGCAAATAGAAGGTGGTGTGGAGTAGGCGCGGACCTACAATGGATCAAATAAGTTTATATGAATCTACGTCATTGAAAAATAACACAGTATATATATTTGTAATTAATCAATTTTAAATACTTCATATGTATATATTAACTTTTGACTCACTAACACAAGTGTGACCCTTGGTTGACTGATGAAGAGGATTCAATTTTCCTAGACAACCTGAGTTCAAATTGTTATTGCCACATTTTAGTTTTATTTTTTATATCTTGAACCGACTTCGTAAAAATTCTAATCTTTAATGTGTAGTGTGGAGGAGTGAGAAGAAATGAAAACATTATCAAGATATGAGATCCACAAAATAATTTTTTATGTATTAAAATAATTCTTCGCACAACTATGATATAGCATGCCTCAACCATCATAATTGTTTTCGTAAAAATTGTATAATCATTTGTCACCCTTGTAAACTTGGGGAATTGATATCTATAATTCAAATGGTACATTGAACTGACTAATGTTTCAAATGAGCGCACACGATAACTAACTTCAAATAGGAATGATGATCAATATTAGATGTGGTTGCCCGTGCGCGCACGGCCCTATGTGTATTAGGTAATAACTATCACAAATATTGATAATGATGACAATTGGGGAAAAAGTTGGTAATATTTTCACACATTGTTTACCCATTGCACTGCTATTCTGTTTACATATTTATACAAAAATATAGCAGAATAGACGATGATGGTTGTCATCTTGATGTAACATTGTAGTTGATAAAATACCTGCAGCTAGAAGAAGTGGTGTTTCAGTTGGGATGTGCATCGTGATAAGAAAAGAGTATAGTTAATTGTGAAATACCTTGTTAGTTGATGAATCTTCTGTCAACATTATTCCAGTTTTTCATAAAAGCCAGTGCATGTGCAATAACGTAGAACGCTGAAGTTTAAGTTGCTGCAGAAACTCTGGAAAATCAAATGTCAGAATAGGAATGAAAGATATTATTCTAGCAATGTAGCAGTATAATTAAGTGAAGTGGCACCGTACATATGAAGCATATAAAGCATTTGTGGTTGCCCATTTTTTCCCGAAGGTGTAGCTTCGATTGTGCATTTTTTTTCAAAGCATTTGACGCAATGCCATGAAGTTTCCGGGAATGTTTGTATCTTATTTGAATAGCCTAATGTATGAATGATATCATCTAGCAAGCGATAGAGATTTCTTTTTCCCCAGACTGAAGACTGTTAGGTTGTGGAGCCTGATTAATATTTGATGTACTGTCATATATTTTAGGCTGTACTATTTATTCTCCATTTATTCTCTGTAACAAAAATACGCTGATTTATATATATATATCGCACCGCCGTGGAAGTTTACTTACGGGGTTTTACCACGACACGAAATTCTCTCTCTATTTTCTCTCTAGATCTCTAATCTTCTTCATCGGAAAAGTTCTTGTGTTGAGATCTAGATCCTAACAACTGGTATCAGAGCAAGGTTGATTCAACACGATCACTGAAGATGGATAGTTCGAAGCTTGGAATCGAGAAGTTTGATGGATCCGATTTCATTTTCTGGAAGATGCAGATCGAAGATTATCTGTACCAGAAAGGTCTTCACGAACCGCTGACCGGGGTGATGCCGGAATCCATGACGGAGGAGAAGTGGAAGCTCAAGGATCGCCAAGCTCTTGGGTTGATCCGGTTGACTTTGTCGAGAAACGTGGCGTTCAACATCGTGAAGGAGAAAACCACGTCCGGTCTGTTGAAGGCACTGTCAAACATGTATGAAAAACCATCGGCGATGAACAAGGTATATTTGATGCGTAGATTGTTCAATTTACAGATGTCTGAGAATGGATCTGTTTCTGATCATATAAATGAGTTTAATATGATTGTGAGTCAACTCAATTCTGTGGATATTAATTTCGAAGATGAAATTAAGGCGTTGATTTTGATGTCATCTCTGCCCGAGTCTTGGGATACTGTTGTTGCTGCGATTAGCAGTTCCCGTGGATCTGAGAAACTGAAGTTTGATGAAATCCGTGATGTTGTTCTTAGCGAAAGTATTCGCAAACGAGAAGTGGGAGATTCATCCGGCAGTGCTCTCAGCGTTGACCGAAGGGGGAGAAGTAAGACAAAAGGCCAAAATCAACATGGTCGATCAAAATCAAAGAATTGAGGAAAATCCTCGAACAGATCAAACGTGACTTGTTGAAACTGTGGAGAAAAAGGGCACTTTCGGATGAGCTGTACACAGCCAAAGAAGAAACAGAATCAGAAATTTGGAGATGACAATGATTCTGTGAATTCAGCAGAGGACATTGGGGATGCTCTAATCCTTAGTGTGAACAGCCCGGTTGAATCTTGGATTTTGGATTCTGGTGCATCTTTCCATTCGTCTCCAAGCAAGGAGTTGTTCCAAAATTTCAAATCTGGAAATTTTGGAAAGGTATATCTTGCTGACAATAAAGCCTTAGAGATTGAAGGAAAGGGGAATGTTTGCATAAAGACCACCTCGGGAAACCAGTGGACATTGGAGGATGTCAGATATATTCCTGGCCTCAAGAAAAATCTGATCTCTGTTGGTCAGTTGGATAGCACGGGATATGCAGCAGAGTTTGGGAAAGGTTCGTGGAAGATTGTGAAAGGTGCTATGGTAGTAGCTCGTGGCACCAAATCTGGAACCTTGTACACCATTGATGGGTGTATTAACATGGCCGCTGTTACTGAAGGTGCTTCCGGTTCATGTCTGTGGCACAACAGACTTGGACACATGAGTGCTAAAGGAATGAAGATGCTGGTTGCAAAAGGAGAATTAGAGGGTCTGAAGTCTGTTGATATGGATCTTTGCGAGAGCTGTGTTATGGGCAAACAGAAAAGAGTAAGCTTCACAAAGACTCCTAGAGAGCCAAAGAAAGTGCGGTTGGAAATGGTCCATACAGATGTTTGGGGACCATCTCCAGTATCATCACTTGGAGGATCCAGATTCTATGTTACCTTCATTGATGACTACAGCAGGAAGGTATGGTTTTACTTTTTGAAGCATAAGTCAGATGTGTTTGCAACCTTCAAGAAGTGGAAAGCTGAAGTTGAGAATCAGACCGGTTTGAAAGTCAAATGCCTAAGGTCTGATAATGGAGGAGAGTATGACAAATCAGAGTTCAAGGCATTCTGTGCAGTTGAGGGAATCAGATTGATGAGAACAGTTCCTGGTAAGGCAAGGCAGAATGGAATTGCTGAGAGGATGAACAGAACATTGAATGAGCGTGCGAGGAGTATGAGGATACACTGTGGGCTGCCCAAAACATTTTGGGCGGATGCTGTGAGCACAGCTGCATACTTGATCAACAGGGGACCATCAGTTCCTTTAGGGTTCAAGATTCCAGAGGAGGTGTGGACAGGAAAAGAACTCAAGTACTCACACTTGAGGACTTTTGGTTGCACTGCTTATGTTCATGTTGATCCAGAAAAGAGAGACAAGCTTGATGCCAAGGCTGTGAAGTGTTACTTCATAGGCTATGGTTCTGATTTGTTTGGTTACAGGTTTTGGGATGACAAGAACAGAAAGATCCTGAGACATTGTGACGTGACGTTTGATGAGTCTGACCTGTACAAGGACAGAGAGCAGAAGGTTCTTGAGATTACAAAGCAAGTGGGAGTTGAGGTTGAGTTGGAGAAGAGTAACCCCAAAGATGTCGAAGTAGATACTCAACCAACTCTTACTGAAGAATCTGAAGTGGAGCATGCTACACCTGAGCAGGTGTTAAGGAGATCATCCAGAACCATCAGGGCACCAGATAGGTATTCACCTTCATTACACTATCTATTGCTGACTGATGAGGGGCAACCAGAGTCTTTTGATGAGGCCCTACAGGTGGAGGATTCGATCAAGTGGGATCAAGCCATGGATGATGAGATGAGGTCACTTGAGGAGAACGACACATGGGCATTGACTGAGTTACCTGCAGGGAAGAGAGCTTTGCTGAACAAGTGGGTGTTCAGAATCAAGACTGAACCAGATGGCAAAAGAAGGTTCAAGGCTCGTCTAGTGGTTAAAGGATATTCACAAAGGAAAGGTATTGATTATGCTGAAATATTCTCTCATGTTGTGAAGTTAACCTCTATTCGAATTCTGTTGAGTATTGTTGCATCAGAGAATTTGCATCTAGAGCAAATGGATGTAAAAACAGTATTTTTACATGGAGATTTTGACAAAGAGATGTATATGCAGCAACCGGAAGGATTTGTGGTTCCAGGCAAGGAACACATGGTGTGCAAGCTCACCAGGAGCTTGTATGGACTAAAGCAAGCACCAAGGCAGTGGTACAAGAAGTTTGACTCCTTCATGACCAAGAGTGGATTCTGCAAAGCTGAAAAGAATCCGTGTTGTTACTTCAAGAAATACACTGATTCATATGTCTTTCTACTCTTGTATGTGGATGATATGTTGATTGCAGGATCTAGTATGATGGAGATTAACAATCTGAAGACAAGGTTGTCTGCAGCGTTTGAGATGAAAGATTTGGGTCCAGCGAAGCAGATTCTGGGGATGAGGATTTCTCGGGATAGATCTGCTTGCACTTTAAATCTATCTCAGGAGTTGTACATTGAGAAGGTGTTGAGCAGATTCAGGGTTAATGATGCTAAACCCAGGACTACTCCATTGGCAAATCACTCTAAATTATCAAAGGAGCAGTCACCCAAGACAGCCGAGGAGCGTGAGCATATGGCACTTGTTCCATATGCTTCAGCAGTTGGGAGTTTGATGTATGCTATGGTCTGCACAAGACCTGACATAGCACATGCAGTGGGAGTTGTTAGCAGGTACATGGCAAACCCGGGGAAAGAGCATTGGGAAGCCGTGAAGTGGCTTCTGAGATATATGAGAGGTACATCCAGTACTTCACTCTGTTTTGGCAAAGGCAAGGTGAATCTACAGGGTTTTGTGGATGCTGATCTTGGCGGAGATGTTGACTCGATCAAGAGTACATCCGGGTACATTTACACCATAGGTGGAACAGCAGTGAGCTGGATGTCCAGACTTCAAAAGTGTGTTTCTCTTTCATCTACTGAAGCTGAGTATGTGGCAATAGCTGAAGCTGGGAAAGAGATGATATGGCTGGTAGATTATCTGGACGAATTGGGCAAGAAGCAAAGCGAGAAGATTCTTTACTCAGATAGCAAGAGTGCCATACAGTTGGTGAAAAATCCAGTCTATCATTCGAAGACAAAGCACATCAGAAGGCGGTACCATTTCACTCGCAGAGCAGTAGAGGATGGTGATATGTGTTTGGAGAAGATAGAGGGTGCAAAGAACCCGGCAGACATGTTGACAAAATGTGTTGATGTTGGGAAACTGGGGTTATGCAAAACCTCGGTTGGTCTTCTGTAGTTGTTGCTACAGATGTTGCGGTGCGGTAAAGATGTTGATGATAGAGATTTTTTTTTGAGAATGTAATTTTTTTTTTGGATGACTGCATCAGTCTCCAAGTGGGAGAATTGTTAGGTTGTGGAGCCTGATTAATATTTGATGTACTGTCATATATATTAATGTTTAGGCTATACTATTTATTCTCCATTTATTCTCTGTAACAAAAATACGCTGATTTATATATATATATCGCACCGCCGTGGAAGTTTACTTACGGGGTTTTACCACGACACGAAATTCTCTCTCTATTTTCTCTCTAGATCTCTAATCTTCTTCATCGAAAAAGTTCTTGTGTTGAGATCTAGATCATAACAACGACAACTTTTTAAGAATCTCATTATTAAAGGAAAAAATTGTTAGCCTTTCTCCTAGAAGTGAGCAACACATATAAGAAAATAAGAGTGAAAAGAAGAAAAGATAGAGAAGATATACCTTTTAGGCCCTTTTAATAGGTGATTTGATGGATGATTGTTTTGAGTTTATTGCTGCTGGAAGGCTCGAGTTTTATTCACTGACACTTACAAAAGTGAAGAAAGTTGAACAAATCTTAGAACAATATCACAATGACACAAAAGGAAACCTGAAAGAGAATAATCAGAAATAGCAGATTAGTTTAGATAATTAAAGGAAAGCTTAAAAATAAAAACTGAACAATGTTTAGCGTCGTTTCAGTCACAGTTGGTTGATTCCATACAAATTTTTTATCAAGAACAAATCTAGTAGTTTTGCTGCGCAAAGTTATTCAACCAACTCTAAGAACTAAAAGCTCTGTTGTGTACTTGTGTTATAATGCAAGTTGATAGATCCTTCAATCATCGAGCACACTATTCACTTCCAAGGCTAATAACGATTAGTACAACATAGAGATTGATGCTATGAATGAACCTTTTTCATCCAATTTCTTCAGGGGCAATATCTAAAAGAGAGGTATAGCTTGTTTAAGATTGTCTACACATATGTATGAAAAGTGAAAACTAATTTAGAAATTTTATATGTTCGTATAGAAACATAGTTGATATCAGGTCATTACTCAAATATAAGTGCTAGTTTTCTAAGTTCTTGGTTAGCTGGTATTTAGATGTATTGGTATGATCTAAAATGTGCTAATTCATTATTGTAATAGGCAGGGCACGATTTTCACATTGTACCTTGCACTTGGTGTATCTTTGTTCACCTACATTTTCGTAGCTCAACCGTTAAAGATAATATCGCTATCTTTCACAATCTTGTGAATAAATATTTTTTGGTATATTATCAAAATGTGAACAGCTTCGATATAAAAATTATGAAAAGGTTGAAAGAGTGAATGTTTTGGGTATATCAAATACCAAATGAATTTTCCTAATTCAGTAACTAAGTAAATTGTGGGCGAGACACAGTAGCAAGAGCTGCAATAGCGACAAACGCAAAGAGAAGGCAATTTGTAGTCTATGATGTTGCACTCTTCAAAAGTTTGAATAGCATCCTAGAAGCTTAGCAATACAGGGTCAATGAAATAAAAATGTAAGTTATTCACTGTTCAACATAGAGATGTGTATAGTTGGGGTATGAGATTTGTGCGGAAGAATGGTAACAAACAAAAATACTCCCTCCGTTTCAAAAAGATTAGCCTAGTTTGACTTGAAACGAAATTTAAGAAAAGAAAGAAAGAGTTTTTAATATTGTGGTTCTAATTTAAAATTATGTCAAATGTATCAAAATACCCTTTAATCTTGTGGTCTTAAACATGTCACGTGAAAAGTTAAAGTGTTGCTAAAAAAAAAAAAAGTCATTCTTTTTTGGTGAAACGACATTTTTAGTCCCTATGTTAAGGCTAATTTCTTATTTTAGTCCTTGTGTTATTTAACTTAGCATTATTAACCTTTAATTATATCAAGTGAGCGATTTTAATCCTTCAACTAACAGACCCAAAAAAATTAACGGACAGTTCACTGCTAAAAGGGGTAATTCGGATATTTTAAAGTAATTGTTGAAAAAACAGAAAATTTTTAAAAAAAAATCATTCGTTGAATAATTTATCGTTCGTCGGTGTGAGAGGGAGGGTTAATGCCTATCAAGTTGGTTTTTGAAATTGTAGCTCAAATCGACGGGCTTGTTCTTCTAGATAGAGAAAGGGAAGCCTTAGCTTGTTTTTCAAATAGAGAGAATTAAAAAGGAAATACCGAACTACCCCTTTTAGCACTGAACTCTTTGTTAATTTTTTTTGAATCTGTAAGTTGAACGACTAAAATCACTTACTTGATATAATTGAAGGTTAATAATGCTTAGTTAGATAACACGAGGACTAAAATAAGAATATAATCTTAATACAGAGACTAAAAATATCGTTTTCCCTTCTTTTTTAAACAGTCTAAAAAAAAATAGAGTCATTCTTTTTTAAACGGAGGGAGTAATAAAGCATGATAAAAAATAGATTGTAATTACCTGATTTTTGTTATATCTTGTTGCAATAGTATGAACTTTGGGCAACTCAGTCTTTTAAATAGAATTCATTTTTTTTTTTTTTGCTTTTTATGCTTTTATATGACATATCAAGGTTCTTGGAAGGATTATAAGACCTATGTTGTTCCTACTAGTACTAGATTTGCTCCAAGTATTAGTGCAGAGACTAAGTTTTAGATCTCTATGATTCTGCATAATTACAACAATTAGAATTTCATATCTTATAAGTATATTCAAAACATATGAAGATCAAAAATTAAAGAGGAAGATGGAAGGCCAAAGGTTTGGGAGGCAAATGCTTTTATCTGCCTCTTCATCTTCAATGGAGGAGAACAATTTGATAAAACCGAGGAGAACACGCATGGATGCCACGTATGACAAAGCTGACAACACAACCACGTGGAATGAGATGAAGATAGGACAACAAATGGAGATGACGAAAATACCCTCAATTAATAAAAAGAAAATTACCATTAACAGACAGGTTGATACCTTCCCACTGATATTCTAATACAGTAGAATAACAAATCGGGATAAGAACAACAGTTGAAAGTAATTAACCTTTTAGTGTAATTTCCAAAACATTAAACCATTTAAGCAAAGTTATGTACAAAAGTTAAAAATATGGATTGTACCATTAATCTTATCTAATTTTTTTCTATCAATTTAATAATTTGGATAAATCAAAAATGAAAAAAGGTCTAAAATATCTAGATTATTGAAAATAGTACAAAATTACCATCTATTCATGTATTGGCTCTCAAATATTTATGTCTATCCACTTTTGAATTTAATATTGACCACTTTGAAGGAAAATATTTTATTTATAAACTCAAAGGTTCTTAAATCTTAATTCAAGTTCTATATGTATTTCTGTATATTGAAAAATAACAGTAACATCTCTATTTGTAAAAGCAAAAAATCAAATTAAATTAGAATTAGAAACCACTCTACCTAACAAAATCGAATTAAACATAAATAAGTAAATATCATAAATAACAAATTATAATCAACTTTTTCCTAGTCGAATTTTTAATTATTATTTCTAACACACTTTTTTAATGGACAATCATTTATAAATATTTTAATTAGACTTTTAAATATGTGACAATATCTATTTATTAAATTTTAAGTTACTTAAATTAATCAACAAACCTCCCATTCTTAATTATGTCCAACCCAAATCATATACACCCACCAAAAAAATAACTTAACCTGAAACTTCACCATCATCATGGTAAACCTTCTAATCATTATCTACCATTCGATTGGAAGATGACTTGAATTGTTGGGAAGACTTACTTCACTTTTTCTTTTTTAGTGTATTTGGTTTAATCGGTTGAGTTCAGTTAATTTAAGTCAAGTATAATTATGTATGGATGGGTGTGCTAATTAATTTAAGTAAATTAAAATGTAGCAATAGATGGTTGCCACGTATTTAAAAAAATTAATAAAAATTATCTATAATAAAAGTGGTTATTATTAAACCCAAATATGAATGGAAATTGGGTTATGAAGGTTGATTAGGGCGTCATGAAGGCTGATTAGGGCGTTATGCGGAAGTTTACAGTTGCAAATCATAAGACAATAAATTAGACGACACATAAAACTATACTAAAAGACATAATATTATGACCAATTGATCTGCATAATTAAAAGCTAATAAAAAGACATTAAAATCGTAGAGAGTAAAATCTCCCCATAAACAAAAGTCTCTAAACGACTACATTATGGATTCTATTGTTATGTTGTGTTAGAAGAAACAAGTCTATACTTATAGAGTCCTAAAACCTTTTCTTACTAGAAAAGGATTAGAAAAGGACTAGCTGATTCAAAATATTTTCCTTAAAGGAAAGAATAAATCAAATATGAAAAAATATTATATTTTCCTTTCAAGAAAAGTAAAAATATTTATGGTAATGTTTTGTCTTTTTTTAAGGAAAAATAAATCTTAAATTATGGTAAGAAAATCAAAGGAAAACCCTAACAAATCTCCCCTTTTGGATGGATTTTCTTGACAAAGCTTGATCTGTCTTAATTGCATGATAATCTTATTTTTCACAAAATCTTCATTAGTGTTGCTTGTCATGATTAACAATAAGACGTTGTTCAATTTATTGTTGGTACATAATTCATTTTTAAAATCTCGACATTTCTATTATTAGAGATCTATCCATTCAATAATTTGAAAAGTTCCGTAAGAGTTGGAAGAATTTTATGGTGATTCTCGAATAAGTATAAGATGGCATACAAAAATTATGTGAGGTTCCTTCTATAATTTGACAATTGGATTATTGAGTTGCTTCTTAAGAAAATTGGGTCAAAGTTTCTTC
The DNA here is from genome assembly GCA_016801875.1 of Solanum sitiens. NCBI lineage: Eukaryota > Viridiplantae > Streptophyta > Magnoliopsida > Solanales > Solanaceae > Solanum > Solanum sitiens. The sequence goes on along the minus strand of JABWTJ010000049.1, from coordinate 2,945,440 downwards.
TTTTTTAGTTTCTCCGTTTCATTTATATATGTCATTCTTTTTAATAAATAGTTGAACTATAATACTTGTTATTTTATAAAATGTATGCATAAATTATCATATTTTATCTATTATATGATAGAATAATTAATTAATCTTGAAAATGTATTCATCATTTATTAAAAAATTGACTTAAGAAAATACTAAATAAGGGTAGATGGATAAAATTACATTCTTTCTTAACGCAAGTGTAAAGTAAAAAAATGACATTGAAAAATGGAATAGAGGGAGTACTTCAGAGTACTTCTTAACTTTTTTACATTACTTTAACATTATAATTTAACAAGTGGATCTATTTTATGTGACACTTTTCAGATTTTGAGATTCAAACAAGTTTATTTTGATCATAATTTTTTTATAAATCATTTTAACATATTGAATTATAATTATTGTGACTTATAATACTTTTTACGTAGTTTATAAGTATATCACTTCAAAAAAAAATCAAAGATTTCATACAAATTTCTGATCAAACTTAAATTGTTTGACTCTCGAAAAATAAAAAATAATACTTAAATTAGGACAGATGGAGTAAAATTATTTATTAATTAACAAACTTAAACTATCATTTTATTTATTTTTTCATTACCCTTTCATTTTTTCTATGGTTTTAAAAAAAATTGAAAGTATAAACAAAATTTGTAATATTACAAATAAATAAATAAATATATATTTTAAAGAGTAAATTACCAAATTATCATTTTTATTAATAATTTCTTAAAGAATGTGAAAAAAAGTAAAATAACTAATACGAAAAATGAAAGGAGTATAAATTTTTTTTCTCTTTTCAATAATTTCATAATTTTCTAATTTCGTAACACACTTAAATGTATCAAATATTCTCTAACCAGAAAATATACTAGAAAGATCATTTGTAATCTTGGCAAATAATTATATAAGTTTTGTTTTTATTTTCATATAACTCAAAATCGAAAATCATCCATAAACCCTACATACATACACTCTCTCGATTTATATGATATATTTTTGTTCTTGAACTTCAAGTTATGAGAAATTTAATTAATATTTTTTATTATTATTATATTAACATGATAAGAATTGCAACTTATAGGGTCTGTTCAAAATATAAACTTCTCACTAAGTTGTAATTCAACCCAAAATATTATTAATTTCATTGTTATCATGTTAATATAATAAAAAAAAATTTATTGCTTGAATTTTGAGAGCAAAAAATAATAAATTAATAGAGACAGTACAATGAAAAATAATAGTTATATTTTGATTTTGTTGATCTGCAAGTAATTTTAAATAATTATTTATTTATGACATAAAAATAATATAATCGATTTTCTATGCGGTTAAGAGCACAAATCTTAATTTAACTTTTTTAATACATAATTATTTGACTTTAAATATAAACTAATGCTAATATATATATATATATATATATATATATATATATATATATATATATATATTTTATTTTTATTTTTAATTTTTAACTAATGAATAGTATGAATTATCCAAACAATAAATTTTTTTTTATTAATTTTAGGACATTACAATTATTTATGGAAAAACTTCATAATATGTCAAACATCCATATATATTCAAGAAAAATAATATATATATATATATATATATATATATATATATATATATATATATATATATATATATATATATATATAGATATATAGATATATATATTTAATACAATAAGTAAATATTAAATAGAAAAATAATTATAATTGAATGCCTAATTATTTATGGCAGGTACATTTGTGATCTTTTTCCATGTTTACCATAATCAAATTTTTATCTTTCATCAATATTTATACATCACATATTTTCTGTTTCCCCAGGAGCGATTTTTGTGATTTTGTATCCATCATGTACTTTTTAATTACATATTTATCTCGTACTTATACAGTTTGATACCCACAAATTGTATCTTTTTTGCTCGTTTGTCTAATGTATCCATACTTATTCAATTTGATACCCATAAATTATATATTTTTTGCTCGTTTGTATAATGTATCTTTGTTTTTGTTTAACAACAATGTTGAAATGTATCTATAGTTATATACATAGATACTTGTAGTGTTATATAAGCACAAGTTAAAATGTTAGATTTACGAATACAGTTATATCTAGATATATAAGTACTATATCCAAGACAAAACGTTGATTCAGAAATACAAGTATAGTTGTATCCAACGTATTTATTTTTGTGTTTAACAATAATGTATTCATTGTATTCTATATTGGTGTATTCTTTTGTTGTTTAACAACTAGTGTATCTATTGTCATGCAGTTCACCTATTCAAAATCGAAATACTTAACCTTCATTCACAAATTCAACAATTTGCTTACAACAATAACTTGTATTAACAAAAAAACTGTTAATACATTTACGACGAAATAAGAAATATGGAGACAACAAGAAAATTGAGAATGATGTATCACAATTTTTGTTAAACTGATTAAAAATATATGATATGATATATCTTTAAATAAGTAATTTTTAGTTATAAAGTTAATTATGAGAAATTGTTCATTGTATGGACGTAATGTAAGGATAATCAGGGTCGGCTCAACATAATTCGAGGCCTAAAACAAAATTCTTATTAGAGGCCTAAAATCTAAATAAACTTTATCTGTATTTATTTATTTTTCTAAACTTCTAGATGTAAATTACTACTTAATATCTTTATATAAATGTTTTTTTCAAATATTTTTTTTTTGTTGAGACAATTATTATATGAATTATTAACATAATTCTAAAAGTAATAAGTTAATAAACTTTAAAGATAAGAGTTATAACCATAGAATCCGATTCAAAAAGTTGATAACTTTGTATACCTACTTTAATATAAAAATTAACAAAGAAATATAAAAAAATTGTAATGCACTTTGTTCAACACTGTTCAAAATTCATATTTTTGAGAGTCTATTACTCTAACTATCAAAGATTTGAAGAAATAGAATGCAAAAGGAGTTAAAAAGGATAAATAATATAAGAGTTAGCGAAGAAAATGTAAGAATCTAAAACAATATATATTTCCTTAATTTCTTCTATTTTAATGGGGTTAAGATACATAATTTTTTCATTTGTAAAAATTTGAGGCCCCTAAAATTGGGGCCTTAGACCAATGCCTTAAATCTCGAAGGCAAGAGTCAGCCCTGAGGATAATGGGTTATATTTAGAGTCAATTCCTTTTTTAGTTTGTTATACTTAAAGATGTATTAATGTATATATAAAAAAAACTATACAAAAATACAAAAAAAAGTTATATAAATTAAAGTCATTTATTTTAAATAACATACTTATAGCTATTGATATTCATTAACCCTATAAATATAATTACTTTTATAAGTTGCTCATTATTTATTGAAGAATTAGAGAATAATGCGCAAAAAAGATAATGAATACTTTTAGGATATTTTTTTATTGTGTAATGAAATATACTCAAATTTGAAAAAAAATACAAAGTACTCTATATAGCAAATTCTTTTAAAGAAATCGTGTCCCATGACATCACTTGGACCTTCTTGGATCCGCCTTGCATAGAGGGGGCTAAATAGAAGGTGGGGTGGAGGAGTGAGAAGAGGAATGTGAAAGTTATAAAGATATGAGATATGAGATCCATAAAATAAATTTTTATCTATTAAACTAATACTTCACATAATTATGAAATGATATGCCTCAACGACCATTATTTTTTTTAAAAGATTTGTATAATCATTTGTCACCCTTGTAAACTTGGGGAAGTGATATTTATAATACAAATGGTACATTGAACTGACTAATGTCTCAAATGAGCACACACGATAACTAGAATGATGCTCAATATATAACAAATCAGGATAAGTACAACAGTTGAAAGTAATTAACCTTTTAGTGTAGTTTTCAAACCATTAAACCATTTAAGTAAAGTTATGTACAAAAGTTAAAATTATGGATTGTAACATTAATCTTATCTAATCTTTTCTATCAATTTATTGATTTGGATAGATTTTTTTTTTAAAAAGACTATTAAAAATGGTATAAAATTATCTTTCATTATCTATCAGTTCCCAAATACCCATGTCATCCATTTTTTGATTTAATATTAATCACTTTGAAGGAAAATATTTTATTTATAAACTCAAAGGTTCTTAAATCTTAATTTAAGTTCTATCTATTCTATATTTCTGAATGTTTCTGTGTATTTCTGTATATTAAAAAATAAAAGTAACATCTCTATTTATAAAAATAAATCAAATTGAACTAAGATTAGAAATCACTCTAACTAACAAAATCTAATAAGTAAATTTTATAAATAACAAATCATAATCAACTTATTTCTACTCGAATTTTGTATAATTATTTCCAACACACTTTTTTAACGGAGAATCATTTAAAATATTTTAAAATTAAACTTTTAAATACGTGACAAACATCTATTGATTAATTTATAATTCGTATGTTCACTTTTTTAAATTCTAAATCCCTTATTAAAATTTTTAAATCCACCACTAATTAAGGCTGCAAAGGTGATTTCAAAAGGGTGTATATCACTTACTCTGTTATGAATGTGTAGTTCCCAAATTATTTCGAGTTAGTTGAATGTTGACCCAAAAATTAATTCAATCTTTCTAAATTTGACACAATCTGGCTATTTATTACCCCTTGTTTTTATAAAACGTAATCCAGAGCATAGAGGAAGACATAAAATTCCAACACAAAATATATTTTCTATGAAATGAACCTCACCATGTATACAACATTTATTACTCATTCCAAAAAGAGAACAAAATGTGAAACCAGTACAAGTTCTCTGTCCCTTAATGGAGTATCCATAAATACTCTTAATTAATGGAGTAATTAATTCCATAGTTAAATATGTTTAATTAATTGGAGTAAGTAGTGTTGAAATTGCGTTACTTTGAAAACTAATTGCTCTGACAAAGGGAATTAAGTAGTATAATAGTAATAATAAGAGATTAGAGAGGTAATTAGAAAAGAGTATAACAATGTCTACCGTCATATACCCTGAAAACACTTCTCCTGTTGCTGATGCAGAGGCCATTAGGAAGGCTTGTCAAGGTTATTACTTATCAATTCGTCTTGACACAGAATTTAAGAAATCATGTACTTCTAAATTAAAGTTATATAAAATTTTACCAAAATGTTGTTCAATCACGTTGTTCTAAATTGTTTATTTTCTTGTCTAATACTATTCCTTTTGATTTCATTTAGTTGTGTAATTGAGTATTATGGCTTTTTGAAATTTTATTTACTTGATTAATCATCACATTTCCTTATAACATGTTTGTGATCAAGTGAAATTTAGGTTGGGGAACAGATGAGAAGGCTATAATTTCAATAATTGGCCATAGAAATGCAACTCAAAAGAAACTAATTAGACAAGCTTATGAGGAGTTATACTGTGAAGATCTTGTCAAGCGCCTTGAATCTGAATTATCCGGACAATTTGAGGTTTCATTTAAAACATTTCTACTTGATCTGAACTCGGATAATGTATCGTATATGTAATTTGAAGTGTGTTGTTTACAGAAAGCAGTATACAGATGGATTCTAAATCCAAGAGATAGAGATGCAGTAATATTGCATGTTGCAATAAAAGAAAGAGCAATCCCAAATTATCGCGTGGTTATTGAGTACTCATGTATCTATTCCCCTGAAGAGTTGTTGGCTGTGAAGCGTGCCTATCAAGCTCGTTACAAGACATCTGTCGAAGAGGACATAGCTCAGTATTCTACTGGTCATCTTCGCAAGGCATCTATCTTTCTCTTTTCTTTTTCTATTTCAACCCACTTTTATTTTTATTGCTTGGTCGCGATGTTTGTGTTTATTACTTCCTTTTGCAACATATATACAGTTTTTGGTTGGGCTAGTTGGCACATATAGGTATGTTGGTGATGAGATAAATGCAAGAGTAGCCAACTCTGAGGCTGATATTCTTAACAATGCAATAAGTACCAAAGATTTCAATAATGAAGAAATTGTTCGAATCATTTCTACAAGGAGCACTACTCAACTCGTAGCAACTCTTAATCGCTACAAGGATCATTATGGCTCTTCAATCACCAAGGTACTTACATACATCCGTCATTTGGCTATATATTTATGGTTTCTTACTTATTTTTCGTTTTCAGCACTTGTTAGATGATACAAATGAAGATAATAAAGAATACCTACTAGCACTGCGTACAACAATCCGATGCATTAGTGACCCCCAAAAATACTATGAAAAGGTACATAATTATCGAAACTATTTGTTTTATACCAGGCGTCTTTGAATCAAAATATAGTTTATATATAGGGCACCCACTGGTCCATTTTTATGCAGTTACAAATAGTATCTTTAAAAAATTCATGATGTTCAGGTAATTCGCTATGCCATGAACGAGTCTGGGACTGATGAAGAATCAGTGACAAGAGTGATACTTACGCGGGCTGAGAAGGACTTGAAGGAAATTAAAGAAGTTTACTACAAGAGGAACAGTGTCACTCTTGATCATGCAATCACCAACCATACTTCTGGAAATTACAAGGCTTTCCTCCTAACTCTTTTGGGAAATGAGTAATTTATAAAGAAACTTTCTCTCTATTTTCTAAGTTTAAGCTAGGGTTTGAGTTGATCTCCTTGGCCGGTGTCGTTGCTATTTTCTTTTCTCTTAATATTGTTTTGTTTTATCAATTATTAAGTACTTTTTGATTTTAAAAATATGTTTTCCATCAAGATGAGATTAAATTCAATAAAATGAAACTCAATAACAGGGCAACAGTTACCAAACTAATATGTTGTTGATGTGCTCTTGTAATTTGTTGAATGCTCGAAACTCAATGACTCTTAATTTCTCATAACATGCTTAAGAGACTCTAAATATCATGTGTGTATGTGTGTATCTGTATGACGACTAAAATTCTGTTAAGTCATATGTGGCAACAAATCAATCTTAAAGAAACAACGATGCCAAAATATTATAACAAGGTAAAGTAGAACAAAACAATATGAATGAGATATTCAATTTCCAAGTAAAATACAACACGATAATCCCCAAGAACTGGTGTTATAAGTCATGAGCTATTACGGATAGTGAAAGATACAAAATATTTTGAAATATAATAGGAGTAAATGATTTTGAGCTACAATGTTGGTATGACAAAAGCAGAATGCTGGTATGATAACCATTGTTCCCTCCAGGGGCGGAGCCAGGATTTTCGATAAGAGGGTTCAACATCTGAAAAAATGGACATACGAAATAGCCGAAGGGGGTTCGACATCTACTATATATACCTAAAAAATTATTTTAACTATATAAAAATAATATAATTTTCCACCGAAGGGAGTTCGGATGAACCCCCTAAACACATTGTGGCTCCGCCACTGGTTCCCTCCATCAACATGGCAACAGTTCAACTCATACTTGCACAGTGCGACAAGTATGGTATGAATACTGTGAATTTAGGGGAGGAGGATTGCCCAACCCTTATAAGGAGTCCACCCATCTCATTAACCACCGATGTGAGACTTTTTGTCATTCTTTAACATCCGACCTCATGCCCAGTGCTTAGCATGTGGTTCCCAACATCGGGTGAGACAGACCCTGCTCTGATACCATGTGAAATTAGGTCTTAGGCCTAACTCACACCCCAAAAGCTAACTCAAAGGGAGGAGGATTGCCCAAGCCTTATAAGGAGTCCACCCATCTCATTGACTACCGATGTGGGACTTTTTGTCATTCTTTAACAAATACAACACTAATGCATACTACGTAAGTAGTTTACCAACTCATTGGACTCAAATTCATGTATTATTAATGTGTTTTGATGCTAATTAAGGGGGATTTTAGGCCCTAATTCTCTTGTACGCAGACAAACTCAATTTTGATGAATTTGCAGCTTAAAATCGCTGAAGCCCCCGAAGGAACCGGCATCCTGCAGGAGCCAGTTGCCATCTCACCGGCATCCTGGAATGGATATTTGTTGTTAATATGTGGTGTATGATTATAGGGGTCTGGTCAGGTTATTCTCTCTATCTTCTCTCTTGTATGCACATTTTAGACTTATTAGGTTATAGTTAGCTTTGTTTACTTGGGTACTCCCTTTAGATTGTGGTATATGAATTGATTTACTCTAATTGTAAGTTCCTATATTGATAGTAATTCATACATTCATCAATATATCAACATACATAACATCAATACAAATAAATAGTCTTATTAAATTAGGTTCAACCGACGATTCTCTTTGAATGGGTAAAGACTTGAATGTGTTGAGGTTGAACCTTATTTAAATTATCTTAAGTCCGAACTTTAAAATTCTGGACGGGTTAGTGCTCATTTTGACACCATAGCTGGTACTTTTAGTAGTTTAGTATTAAATATATATTTTCAAGAGTTGACTTTTGGATCAAAGCATGGTTGAAAAATAACCCACTTATTTTAAGTTAATTATTACAATAAATCTTAGTGGGAGACCCGTATAGAGTGGAAACTATTCTACTTTTATTCTTAAATCCATTATAATAATAATGAAAGATTGATAGGGCAAAGAAAGTACCACATGGCTCACTAGAATTTAAGGCAAAACCTTTAGTTATGGCCTATCAACCATCAAAAAGCCACAACCAAAAGAATAGGAAGAATGACAAAGTCAAATTCTTATAGAATAAATCAAATAGTAACAAAGAGAGAAATCAACACTTAGAATTGAAATCGTCGAAAAATGAGTGTAGTTGTTGTTGATGGTCCAATGATGGAGGAATTCGTTCATGACACTGAGGCATTTGGCAAGTGGACGGACAAACATTTTGATATGCTAGACACAGATGGAAACGGGGAATTGTCTCGAGACGAGCTCCAAAACAGGAAAGGTAAATTCTCGTCGTGTGAATTTGAGTTGCAAAGCAAGGAAGAAATTTCAAGTTTATATGACATCCTTATTGAAAGATTTGATATTGACAAAAGTGGTACTATTGATAGACAAGAATTCAAGGCTCTTACAAAAGAAATCATGTTGGCTAAGGCTAGAGGGATTGGAAATTCCCCTGTTTTAGTCATTCTTCAAGGGGATAGCCTTGTTATGAGGGTTGTTCAACGTTTTTCAGCAAAAAAATAACTCATATTTATTTATCTTCCTAATTCATTTCTCATTACTTGTTACTCTTTCTATTATAGTTTGTTTGTCTTAGTTTAATGGAACATGAAGTTTAATAAAGTTTTTTTTTTTAAATCTATACTCTTTTTGTTTCATTTTATTTTTCTGATTTTCACTCGATTTGGTGTTTAAGAAAATAAAAAAGAACATTGAATTTCATGGTCTTAAACTAATGAGATGCATAATATGCCAAAATGATCTTAGGATATACTATTAACCATGCGTTTTGATATAATATTATTTATTGAACAATTGTTTATTATTTATCCAATTCAATAAAATGTTACATTAAATAGATCAATTTGTCATATATGTATACTCAACTTATATAGAAGATGATTTGGTGTATATAATTTAATCTTATGCACAAAAGATTAAATTATCGGTTCTTATAAGTTAAAATTTATAGTTCACGATCATAGATGGAGATTTGGACAAACCGTCAGAAAAATTGTAGCACGAGATTAAATGTAATTTATCTTGATTATGAGAATGATATAACTCTAACTTCTCGTGTTAGTGCATTTAGTATGTGTTGAACGAGATCAAGTAGAGATAGATGTTATAGAATGACTGATAAAAACATATTCTCTAAGCTATTAAATGTACCCTTATTCTTAATCTTGATATAACGATTATGATCAGTATATATTAATTATCGTTTAGTTATTAAAAGGTGAGATTTTGAAGAGATCAATATGTCTGGTAGATTGGATGATAATAATATATATTGGTGAAATAATTAGTTAGTTGATGGAGTCTATGTCTCAATATAGAGATTGATGATATACCTTTTTATAAGAAGCTTATAAGTTTTCATGTGTAAACCCGATCCGTAGATTTATGAGTCTGACATATGAAATAAGTTAAGTATTGCTCTCAAGAAAATTAATCATTGAATTAAATTAATCGATAATTTAATTTATTGATTAGTATCTGTAATCTTAAAATGGGGAATTACATAAGTGTTAAATAGAGAATTTCGAAATATAAATAGAGGAATGCAAATACGAATTTCTAGTGGAATGATTCGTACTTTATAATGGTAAGAATAATTCAAATTATTATTTGAAATTATTTCCATATCAGGAAGCCTCAGTAATTAAATATGTGGTCCCTACAATGTCCATATTTAACTAGAACTCAGAATCTTATTTTCTAGTTGAAGAAGGAAAAATAACGTACAATATTTTCTTCAAGAAAGAAAAGAAACGTGTGTTTCTCTTCTTGAAGAAAAAGTATTTGTATTTTCTTCTCCTTATTGGATTGGGAAGAAATTTCTATAAGTAGGAATTCTTCAAAGCTAGAAAGTCATTTAGTTTTCTATACGATACTTTCCCACCCAAGTATACCCAAGTATTGAGAGAGTTCAATTGTTAATTTGTGATCATTGTAGAAGACTGTGATACTGGAGTCAAATTTGCTTTAAGATATATGCACATACTTCAAGAGGTAATTCTTGAGTTAATTTTCAACATACTATGTATGTGATACATATTTGTGGTTGTTGTCTATATTCATGTAAGATATATGATTCTAGAATGCTTTCGTTGTTTATGCTATTTTCTAACAACTAATCTCCCACTTAGACTCATAACCATGCACCTACAACTCTAACACCCATTCCTTCAACATGTCTATCAAAAGACATTTGCAGTAAAGTTTTTGTGAAAGGGCCTGCCAGGTTCTTACAACCATCACATCTCCAACTGCACATTTCCTGGAGGGTGGGAATTGTAGAAGTTGAGGGAGATAGAAATATACCCAGAGACAAAGATATTGTAGGATATGAAGTTGCTTCCGACGCTGATTAACTTTCGAAGTATGATTCTGATCTTGAGTTGACTTTTAACTTATTGGAAAGAAGAAGGCATTGATCGACATTCTACAGGTGTGTGTGCGTCTATTTCTACGGGAGGGGGCAGACTAGCAACTATAGGTTGTGTGGGTGTGGGGTCCGAATAATTTAAGATTGTAGTATTTTTCCGTTCTGGATGAGATGATTTAATGGTTATATTGGAGAATAAAATTTTAAATGGAAAAACATTCTCAATAAATTGCACATCTCGGGATAAATATACCTTTGCCGAAATTGGGTCGAAGCACTAGTGATGATAATGAGATAGGGAAAATCCGAGATAGACACATGGGGTGGATTTGGGTTCAAATTTATTTTTGGAGTATGATTTAAGTCATGGATAACATAAACAACCAAAATCCATAAGGAGCTACATTGTGGTGACTTTCCAAGTAATAGTTGGGACGGAGAATGATTATCCAGATGAAAGATGGGCAGACGGTTGATTAGCTAGATATTTTGATGACACGCGAAAGATCAAAATTGAGGTTGAAGGGATGCATCATGTAAGAGCGATCTTGCAATTTCAACAATGTGAAGATACCATCGTTCTGCAAGTGCAACTCGTTGAGGTGTATAAGGTGGGGTGGTGAGGTTTTCAATGTCGTAAAGTGAGAGATAGAGGTCAAGACTTTTATACTCTTCTCTGCCATCAGTGTAGAGTGATAAAACTTTGGTGTTAAAATATTTTTTCATCATAAGATGAAATTTTTAGAAGATCTCTTTGACTTCACTTTTATTTTTTAATGTGTTGAGCCAAACGTATTTTGTATATTGATAAAATAATAATAATAGTACTGTTGTAAAACTAAAGCAAAATAAGAGAAGAAATGAAGCAATAGAAATAGGAAGAAAAGAGATGAGAGCTTTTCTTATTATTCCAAGTCTTCAAGTGTCTACAATAGGAATCCTTATGCCTCTATTTATAGTATAACATGGAGGCATACAAAAAGTTAGTGATAAACATGACATTAAACATGAATATAAAGAAAGAGGTTATGGAGGTGAAAGATTACAAGAATAATTATCATAAAGGTGCAAGTTATCTTCATAATAGAGGGAAGTACTGTAGTAACTTCTTGGTGTAGTGGATTATCTTCATAATGGAGGGAAGTAATGTAGTAATCTTTTGGTGTAGTGGACATCCACAATATATTATTTTATAACATCCCCCCTTGGATGTCCATACATAATATGCCTCGTTAAAACCTTACTAGGAAAAAATCTTGTGGAAAAAAATCCTAGTGAAGGAAAAAGAGTACACATATCTTTTAATACGTTTTGAATGTTGTCTCGTTAAAAACCTTACCAGGAAAATCCAATTGGTACAAAACCATGGTTAAGGAAAAGAGTACAACGTGTATTTTTCTCCCCCTCATAAAAACTTTACTTGATATCTCGAAAACAATGCATTCCAATCTAGTATCACAACTTTCCAAATATTGATGTTGTCTTTAGTGAATAAGTTTACAAGATTATCACTTGAATGAGCCTTTGAACATCTATCTCACCATTTTATCAAGATCATGTGTGAAAAAAGGCTTTTGATGAAATATACTTTATCCAATCTCTTTTGATTGTGTCCTCCCTTCAATTACGCTATATATTATTATAATATATGGTGGCTGGAAAATCACATATTTTCTGGATATGATAGATCATGATTCCAACCAAACAAACCCTCGACTTACTTGATAGATCAACATTATTTCTGCATGATTTGAAGAAGTGGTTACCAATGTTTGTTGAATGCCAAGATATTATTGTGCCTCCATATGTAAGCAAATAGCTCATTTGTGGTCGACCTTTATGTAGATCAAATAAATATTATGCATCTACATAATCAAATAATTTCTGACTCATGAGAGATTGATCAATTTTATTGAAGCTCGTCTCTTCTTCTCAAAGAAAATCACACATCTTCTAGCATTTGCATAACCAACAATCTGTAAGTATACCAATTGCACCAATACATGACATTTTAAATCATTTTCATGAGATTGAAAAGATTCTTTCTTTGTATTAAGCAATCTCAAAATCATTGAGTACTCAATGGAATTGCTGTAAGACCTTTTAAATCCTTCAAGGATTTTCATATAACCTTTATTGTCTAATTAGACGTAATAATCAATCATTATGCATATTCAAGTGTTTCATCTATTTTCAATCTGAAACAAGTCTTATTGCATCCACCACTAGAGAATATATCTCCATTTAATAATGTCAGAATTTTTGCGAAAATCCTTTATGCCTCACGAATCCAATGATATCTGACGTCGATGTGTTTTGTTCTTGCATGGTACATGGAGTTCTTGCTCAAGTCTATTGCACTGGCTGTCACAATAGACAATATACTCTATTTGATTCAAACCAAGCTCTTGAAGAAATCGCTTTAGCCATATCATCTCCTTGCCGGCTTCAGTAGCCGCAATATACTCATCTTCAGTTGTAGATAGTGCAACACACTTCTGCAACTTTGACTGCCATGATATAGCTCCCCCTGAAAAAGTAAACAAATATCCAGTAGTGGATTTTCTGTTATCAAGGTCACCTGCCATATCAGAATCTGTATAGCCTTTCAAGATTGGATTTGATGCTCCAAAACACAAACATTCATCTGAGCTTCCTCTAAGATACCTGAGTATCCACTTCACAGCTTCCCAATGCTCCTTTCCCGGATTTTCGAGAAATCTGCTCACAACACCAACTGCGTGAGCAATATCAGGTCTAGTGCACACCATTGCATACATTAGACTTCCGACGACGGAGGAATATGGAACTTTGGCCATGTTCTCTTTTTCCTCCCTAGCTGTAGGACACATCTTCTTGCTCAACTTCATATGACCAGCAAGAGGTATACTAACAGGCTTAGCATTCTTCATATTGAAGCGCTCCAGTACACGTTCAATGTACTTCTTCTGGGACAAATAAATCTTCCTTTTATCTCTAAGACGAGTAATTCTCATGCCCAAAATTTGCTTGGCATGACCCAAGTCTTTCATAGAAAAAGACTTACACAACTCTTTCTTCAGCTCGTCAATCTTGGAAGTATTCTTGCCCACAATCAACATATCATCCACATACAACAGGAGGATGATAAAATCATTGTCGAAAAATTTTGTACAAATACGCAATGATCTGAAGAAGTCTTCTTATAGCCTTGCTCCCCCATAACAGATTCAAACTTCTTGTACCACTGTCTAGGAGCTTGTTTTAGGCCATAGAGACTCTTTTTGAGTTTGCATACAAAATTTTCTTTACCATCTACTTTGAAGCCCTCAGGTTGTTCCATATAAATCTCTTCTTCTAGGTCACCGTGAAGGAAAGCCGTCTTCACATCCATCTGCTCAATCTCTAAATTAAGACTAGCAGCTAAACCTAGAACTGTGCGAATCGAGGACATTTTCACAACAGGAGAAAATATTTCGTCAAAGTCAATACCTTTCATTTGACCGAATCCCTTAACAACCAATCTAGCTTTGTACCTGGGCTTCAAGTTGTGTTCTTCAACTTTAACTTTGAACACCCACTTGTTCTTCAAAGCTCTCATGCCCTTGGGCAATTTTACCAACTCATAAGTGTGGTTCTCATGCAAAGACTTCATCTCATCTTGCATGGCTTCAATCCATTGATCCTTGTGCTCATCTTCCATGGCCTCCTCATAACATTCAGGTTCTCCCCCGTCAGTGAGTAACACATACTCATTGGATGAATAACGGGAGGAAGGAAACCGCTGTCTTGTGGACCTCCGAAGCGGAATATTTGATTCGTCCACAACTTCATGAGCAATAGGATCATCAATAACAATATCATTGTTATTATCAACATCAACATGTTGATTTGATACATGATTCTGGGCGTCACCATGATTATCAAGCCCAACAACATCATGCACACTTGTGTGAGGAACGTCATCATGATGAATTATACCATCAAAACTTGAAAATTCTACCTTCTCCGCTTTGTCAATATCTTGAATTGTTTAATTCTCCATGAAAATAATATCACAGCTTCTCACAAGTTTCTTTTCAATTGGATCATATAGCCTGTAACCAAATTCATCTAGGCCATATCCAATGAAGATGCATTGCCTTGTCTTGGCATCTAACTTTGACCTCTCATCTTTCGACACATGTACAAAAGCTTTGCAACCAAAGACTCTCAGATGGTCATAGGAAACATCCTTTCCATACCAAACACTATTTGGTACATCACTTTGCAAAGCAACAGCAAGAGATAAATTAATAACATGTGCAGCGGTCAATAAAGCCTCACCCCAAAATGAGTTCGGTAACTTTGCTTCAGAAAGCAAACATCTAACTCTTTCCATCAAGGTCCTGTTCATCCTCTTAGCCAAACCATTAAGCTGAGGAGTCTTGGGAGGAGTCTTCTGGTGTCTAATACCTTGATGCTTGCAGTATTTGTCAAATGGTCCACAATATTCACCACCATTATCAGTACAAATGCATTTAAGTTTCTTTCCAGTTTCTCTTTCAACTGAAGCCTGAAACTGCTTGAAGACACCTAACACTTGGTCTTTAGTCTTCAAGACATAGACCCAAAGTTTTCTCGAGCAATCATCAATGAAAGTGACAAAGTAGAGTGCACCACCTAATGTCTTTGTCTTCATTGGACCACATAAATCAGAGTGCACCAACTCAAGCAACTCTGTCTTTCTCGAAGGAGGGTAGGACTTAAAGGAAACTCTATTTTGTTTACCAGCCAAGCAGTGCTCACACTTTTCTAATTTAGCACTTTTGAAATTTGACAATAATTTCTTCTTGGCTAGAACATTAAGTCCTTTCTCGCTGATGTGGCTAAGCCTCTTGTGCCATAATGTTGAAGAGCTATCGCTCTCAATCGCATTCACCATATCAACACAAATAGAGGCCGTAGTCCAGTATAGACCACGACGTTTGTTACCACGAGCCACAACCAAGGAACCCTTGATGAGCTTCCATTTTCCATCACCGTTGGTACTAACATATCCTTCATCATCTAAAACACCAACAGAAATTAGGTGCAGACGAACATCAGGAGCATGTTTCACATTGTTCAAAACTAGTTTAGTTCCAACACTAGTTTCTAAACAAATTGTACCAATACCAACCACCCTAGAAACAGTCTCATTACCCATACTCAAGGTTCCAAAATCACCAGGAGTATAGAAAGAGAAAAAATCCTTCCTTGATGTCACATGAGATGCGGCACCAGTGTCCACAACCCAGCTTGACTCATCACAAGCAATATTTATCATGTTTGCATCAAGAACGGTAACAAGATCTTCGGTGGTGACGGTGGCTAGGCAATTTTCATTGCCATCTTCTTTAGTTTCCTCTTTGTTTTTGTTTTCCCTCTTCAACTTCCTGCAGAACTTCTTTGTGTGCCCTTTCATGCCACAATGATAGCACTCAATATCCTTAAGTCTGCCTTTGGATTTGCTCCTATTTTGTTCTCTATTCTGAGAACCACGAGTTTTATTTCTCCCCCTGGGGCCAGTTATCAGGACATCCGACGAAGAAGAACCTAGAGATTTTCTTCTCATCTCTTCGTTCAAGACACTACTCTTGGCGGAATCCATAGAGATCACACCATCTGGAGCAGAATTTGACAATGACGTTCTAAATGTTTCCCAAGAGTCTGGTAGGGAACCAAGTAGAAGCAAGTCTTGAATTTCTTCATCAAATTTGATGCCCATAGCAGATAATTGGTTCATAGTCCCCTGAAAATTATTCAGATGGTCTGTCATCGGAGAACCATCATGATACTTCAAACTCAACATCTGCTTTATTAAGAACATTTTGTTGTTGCCAGTCTTCCGAGCATTCAAACTTTCAAGATGCTCCCATAGGGTTCGAGCATGTGTTTCCCCAGAAATATGGTTCAACACATTATCGTCGACCCATTGCCTAATGAATCCATAAACCTGTCTGTGCAACAGATTCCACTCTTCATCTGTTTTATTATCAGGCTTTACAGTGTTAAATACTGGTTTGTAAAATTTTTTAACATAAAGCAGATCTTCCATTTTCCCCTTCCAAATGGCATAATTAACACCATTCAAAGTAACCATTCTACTTGTGTTGGCTTCCATTGTTTTCCCCAAAAAAATATAGTTATCGCAAATCAAAGTAAATCTTTTCTGATGTGGAAGTTCAGACTATGCTGCAACCACAGAGCATACTCAGATAAAACCTTGGCTCTGATACCAGTTTGTTGGAAAAACGCGGACAAGCACAAAAATATATATGGTAAAAGTAATGGAAATAAAATGGAAAAATAACGACACCAAGAATTTAACGTGGAAACTCTTCTGAATAAGGGAAAAAACCACGGGCCAAGTGGAGCAACTGATATTACTATAGTAAGGAATTTTACACTGTGTAGTCACGAATACAATACTCAAAGTGAGTGGAGAGTGAATCATTTCACGTCAAAAAGATCCACACAAGTGAAAATCCTGCAAATATGCTGACCAAGACGATACCGAAAGACAAGTTCGATTTATGCAAAGAACTTGTGGGTATGAGCTCTCTCTAAAGAAGATGAAGATACCTTCTTCAAGTAAATGGGACTGGAGGGGGAGATTTGTTGAATCCATCCCATTTTTTGGTCAACTTTAGCTATTCAATTGGTACAAGTAATTGTTAAAAAGGAATAGTGATAAGAGTTGAAAATTAAGACTTGGTAGTTGGCAAATTGGTAAGATTTGCAACCCATTTTTGACTTTGCTATATTTACCTATGTCATTAGTGACATAGGCATGGTTTTATCCTTCTATAAATAGAGCATTCTTACTCATTCGTAGAACACACCAAGTTAGAGAGAAAAACCATTTTGAGAGCAAAGTGAGGTATTCCATAGACTATACAAGAAAATAGTCTGTGAAGAAAAATAGAGTGTGAGCGATATTTTAGTAAGACGGAAACCAAAAGAGTGTTGTTCCTTTTGAGTGTGTAGTAGTCACTTTGAGTATTGTATTCGTGACTACACAGTGTAAAATTCCTTACTATAGTAATATCAGTTGCTCCTCTTGGCCCGTGGTTTTTTCCCTTATTCAGAAGGGTTTCCACGTAAAATTATTGGTGTCGTTATTTTTCCATTTTATTTCCATTACTTTTACCATATATATTTTTGTGTTTGTCCGCATTTTCCCAACAAACTGGTATCAGAGCCAAGGTTTTATCTGAGTATGCTCTGTGGTTGCAGCACAGTCTGAACTTCCACATCAGAAAAGATTTACTTTGATTTGCGATAACTATATTTTTTTGGGGAAAACAATGGAAGCCAACACAAGTAGAATGGTTACTTTGAATGGTGTTAATTATGCCATTTGAAAGGGGAAAATGGAAGATCTGCTTTATGTTAAGAATTTTTACAAACCAGTATTTACCACTGTAAAGCCTGATAATAAAACAGATGAAGAGTGGAATCTGTTGCACAGACAGGTTTGTGGATTCATTAGGCAATGGGTCGACGATAATGTGTTGAACTATATTTCTGGGGAAACACATGCTCGAACCCTATGGGAGCATCTTGAAAGTTTGTATGCTCGGAAGACTGGCATGACCAAAATTTGCTTGGCATGACCCAAGTCTTTCATAGAAAAAGACTTACACAACCGGGCACAAATCGTACTTTATATCTTACAGTTATACTTTTGCACAATGATTCATTTGTACCCCACTGACATATATTTTGATCCATGAACTATAAGATCAAAAATATCACTTTTCTAAGTGAAATAAAATATACTTGAATAGTGCCATTCATTTATCTGTCCACACTATATGACAGATTCAAATTTAAGATCCTCGTAACCATTTATAGCATTGAATGCTACTTCATATCAAAGATATCGTCGACGATCATTTTGATTCGATTCCAATTCACCATAACTTATTGAGATCTTTTCATTTTTCATCATTTTCATGTACCTAAACCTTTGCCAAGGTTTTATGAAGTGTAATGTCATAGTGCTCTTTCAAAGCACTCACCTCATTATCATGACC
The DNA here is from genome assembly GCA_016801875.1 of Solanum sitiens. Classification (NCBI taxonomy): domain Eukaryota; kingdom Viridiplantae; phylum Streptophyta; class Magnoliopsida; order Solanales; family Solanaceae; genus Solanum; species Solanum sitiens. The sequence goes on along the minus strand of JABWTJ010000049.1, from coordinate 2,926,398 downwards.
GTTTTAATAATTTGCTCCTCTCCTCCTACAAGGAATGTTATGTTTGGAATCGATTGGTCTATCACTCTTCTGGCGTATCATAGACTCTGTCCTTCTTCAAGTACTATTTATTGGAGCATTTGCAGCTTAATTAAAATATTTGGTCAGCAAATACATCTGGCAAATGATTTGCAACATTTTGCAAATGAATTATCTCTTGAACTTCAAGTTCACATTTGTTTAACAAGGATCTAGATAATTCACCCCACACATAATTTCAGTTGTTACACATATCTCCCCCTAATGTTAGGAAATCTAACATTCACCCTAAACCTCATTTGGAGATCCATCTTTGTGCGTGGTGGGGCAATAAAATCATATGTGCATATATCAAATTTTTAGATGGAAATTATTTGGATCCTGACCCTGAACCAATTGTGATGAGAGAACCTTGTTGTCTTGATGTAAATATGTTAAATAAACTCATCTCATACCAAATTTTATTTGAGAGATTTGTTCTCATAATCATTGGTCTAGCTATATTTGAGGTATACAATTTTCTGCTAAACCAACCAATATTATCAACATAATTTTATTGTTTGGAGCTTTGCTCTTATTTAACAATTTGAGCAAACAACCTTACAAAAACTAATTTGTAAGTTGATACAAATGCACATGTGACCATACCATAGATGCATCCATTAAATCATAATAGTAATCGATCCACATGGCAGGTGAACGGGCCCATATTCACCTTTTTATATGTTCCAAATAATTTCAGGGGATACGATCTCAACCTTAGCTGGTACAATGATCATTTTATCATGACAACTAGCAACACAAGAGAATTCTTGAAGAATCTTTTATTTCTTCAAACATATAGTCATATGAATTCTCACTTTCTTTTGCATCACATTGAATCAGAATGGCTAACCGATTATGCCAACTGATATTTATCCTAGTAAACTTCTAGTTTACTTTTGCATGTGATTCCTTCATCATGCTCATGTTTTTATTCAACAAACAAGAGAAATGCGGATAATCTTTTACGTAAATATACGTAACCCGCTTTGATTGTAGTAATATGAAGATATTTAATCTTTTATTAATTTACAGTCTCAATATAATAATTTTTAATTTCTCCAAAACTTAAAAAGTTTCTTTTGAGACTTACTACAATTCCAATATTATGAACAATTTCATTCGGGGTAGTGATCCGTTCTTTCGGAACTCTCCGTTAATTTTATGTACTACAATAAATTTCACAACACCATTTTTATGATGACCATCTCCTTCAAGGAGAAAATTATTATTATGGTCATGGTTAAAATTATTACATGCAAGACTTATTTCTTGACAACCAATGACAAATTTGCGTTGCCACATGCAAGACTTATTTCTTAACCAATGACAAATTTGCGTTGCCACACAATAATATTTATTTTGATCATGGACACAACCTTTATAGAAAAAAATATTTCTTTCTTTTGTCCTCCAATGGTTCAATAATACATACCACAATATTTGTGTAGTACTCAAAGTACATGACCAAAATGACCATTTATGTCAAAATATTTTCTTTCAATCTCTCAGACATCCCGTAGAGGTGAGATGTGACATTCATCCAACCATACATGAACATGTATGAACACAAGTCACATTTTCTTCAAGAAAGGGACCATAACTATTTGTACATGTTCCATAAAGTTTTTATTAGAAACTCATTATCATGTTTTGACATTATCAAATTTATGTGACTCACTTCAACATCACTTTAAGAGGTCAAATGTACCAATTGTACTACCACTTTGTATTCCTTTATTTTGGTGGAGAATTTACAAAACTTTTCAAATTGGATTTGCACCAACCCAATCTGACCAATAACCTTTCATACCACTTTGATAGTCAAAAATTACATTCACATTTGAAGGACCATCTTAAAAACTCATAATGTTATTCCTTTAAATTACCACAATGATGATCATTAACATTTTTTCACACTCATTTTCATACATTCAACCATTTGTCATCTTTCATACATATTATGCATTTCTACCACATTCACATAAGAGAATGGAGCAAATTAATTGGGTAAATTTCATGACTTTCAGTCAAAAGTATAAAACTTTATCTTAGTCATCATCATATCATCACTATAGTGCATTAGGACTTTAGCCCAATGTCTTACACATATAAAGACACCTTTGGTCATAAATCAATGGTACTTGAACCCAACTTCTTATTATCATGGTGCACCAAGACTTTAACTCAATGTCTTACCACTTGGTGCGGTGAAACATGAATTCACCGTCTTACCCTCAACCAATGCCTTAATAAATCAAATCCATTACCAAGAAAATAATTATCGAAAATCATAAATATTCTGAACTTTACTTAATATACAAGAAAAATGAATAAAATCAATTAATTAGAACAACATTTTAAAATCATATAAAGTCCCAAGTTAAAATAAATTCAAACATTTTTAATAGTCCCTCTCAACATTGTTGTCATACCCCAACCCTAGTTAAGGAAGACAAGTACCTTATGAACACATGCTTTACAAGTATCTATGATGATAAAGTAAACTACTATGCAGATTACTGATGAGAAGCTTAAAATACAACACATTTTGACTAGCTAAACCTCTATATGTGACAAGTGAAACTATGAATACAGATGATAGCTTTACAATGTCTACAAAGCCTCTACTGGAATCCATGATGGTACCACTATGAAAATACACATAGTAAAGACTCGGCAAAACTCCGAATCAACCTGGAGCTCACCAACATCCGCTGAGTATAATGTGCTTCTATTGGGAAGATCTACTAGTTGAGTACTTGCACCTGCAGCATGAAATGCAGCGTCCCCAATAAGGGATGTCAGTACAAAAGAATGTACTGAATATGTAAGGCATAATACAACCATATTTAATATGAGAGCTCAAGTGAAACCAAATACCAATAGATAAGGATTAGAGACCACCTTTGCTTTATGCTTGTGGAATCGTGCATGTTACATTCTTTTCTCTACTTTTCTGTACTTTATAATCTTTATACAACATATGATACAAATGACCAGCTGATCAGTGGTAGAAGAGGATGACCCATGCTAGGCATTTTAACCCCTGGGATGCTGTCCTCATAATTCCACAAATTGGGATCGGCCCATGCTAGGCTTTCGCCCCTGAGCTGCCACCCTTCCATACCAATTGGGATCGGCCCATGCTAGGATTTTGCCCCTGAGCTGCCACCCATAATCATACAGATTACGTTTAGATTCTTTCATCTTTGAGGTTGTTGTTTATCAGTTCATAACTCTTGTGGGATTGTTCTTTAGATAATCATAACTCTTTTGAGATTGTTCTTTTTGATGTTCATAACTTGTTTGTGATTGTTGTTTTGGTGGTCATAATCCTTGTTTTGATTTGAAAATACGGACCAGTAGTAGAAGACATATGAATATGGACTTACGATAATAACAATGACATGGAAAGGATATGTGAATTGAACGTAGTACTTAGGAGCTTATATGACTCGGTAAGCATTTTGACATATCAAATTGAAGCACATCCAGTGAAGACAATTTAACATTCAGCCAAGAGATTTGAACTCTATATGATACAAATACAAGGTGTTCATGCATGTGGAACCAAGAGGGGAATGTGGGCATATTAAACTTAAGGACGGATACATATTCCAAGTAAGTACACATAAACATACAATTGAGAAAGTAGTGATTATGTGAGGTAACATTACAGTCTAACACAATGAGATTAATAACAAAGAAAGGGAATATATGAACATGTGACAAGATGACATATCTATAAACAATTGTAGCAAATTGGCAAGATATGGGCAGATCGTATATACATCCTATAAACATATGTACCATGTGTAATCTAGGATTACTTTGACTTATATAAGGGAAATACGTGCTAGGGTTACTTTGACAATGAAACAAGTTTAAACCTTGCATGCTAACACTTGGTAGAGTAAACACACACATTTAGTAACAAGCTCATATTAGAGTACCCACTTCAATGCTATAGGGAGTAGGTGCTGCAACTATGGATCAGTCACTACCAAGGGCACTTAGAAGGCTTACTTTTTGTAATGCAAGTTTTGGATTCATGCCAAAGAAATAGAAAATCAAATAGCCTTACATACCTTGCTATACAATTCAAATCGTATGACTTAAGCTCCTTATCTTCTGATCACTAACTACAATAAAATAAGTCATAAGACTAGTATTAGCAGCTAATTAATCAATTTGAGCCACTTGATCACACCCAAATAGTAACGAAGCAGTAAGCTGCAATCTATCTAGTGAGTGTTTTCTTTTCTTCCCTATCCCTTTAATCACGTATATATACTGTACAACCTCTGCATCAGGTCCTCCCCAGAATTCCCTACAATATTTAAGTCCTTTATATTATCCATAACTTCCCCGCACATCCAGTCACATCCCTTATCATAACATACATAAAACAATCTTTGAACATAATAATGTAATAGAAGCAATATGAATCGTGGTTTCTGATCACCAACACTTGAAGAGCTAACTTTACTTTTAAAGTGCTCAAACAAACTCATAACTTAATTTAAAGAGGACTCCCCTCCATAGCTGTCCCAACATGCACTAATCACCAGAACATCCTCCCCAATATTCACAATGTAAAAGTAACAATTTCCAACTCACTAATACATACCAAGTGTCTTAATTAACTCAAGCACAAGAGGGAGAAAATTGCAGTAGCTTACCTTGCTGGACATGACTACCACTTGATAAGACTTGGATTCAGGTTGTCCTCCTTAACTTGTCTTAAATTATACCTTCCAATAGCTTGAAATACCTATTATTTAAGAACCCTAATGGTATTTAATGGCTGTTGTATGAATCTAAGAGAAAGAAGAGAGAAAACTCTAGTAATAAGATATTTTGTCAAAGTAAAAATGGTTGGGAAAAGTTGATATCAATCTCTTTTAAAGGGACCTGCTTTGGACGACTTTATCACTCATTTTGGGCCATAATATGCCAAGTAGGTGACCCACCCACTTGGACTTTTCATTAGGAGTTTTTTTGGACTTAATAACATTGCCCTTTTGCCACCTTTCTCATTCTTCATTTGCAGCCAACATGTGTCTTTAATTTGGGCAACACCTTTAAGTAGGTGATGCATCTAGTTTTCCATTAAAATTATCTCTTGTGGGCTTGAGAAGATTGGGCCTTGGTTGTCCATTTCCCCCTTATTCTTCCATTCAACTTGGGCTAAATTAATGCAAATAGGTGTAGTGTACTTGGCCCAATAACACAGTCAAAGAGTCTTAGTAGGTGATGCACATACTTGGTCCTTTGGGCTGGTCAATAAGTCAAAGTAGGTGATGCACCTACTTGTCACTTACTAGCTTAGTGAAGTCAAGCAAGCACCTCAATATTTTGTTAAATTTCTAGACCTTAATAACTTTAACATAACTTAGAACTTATATACACTATGCCACTTTATACTTTAGACTCAAATACCACCTTGTCATCTCAAGTGTAAATATTTCCATCAACATCAACTTAATAGGGTCGCATCAAAATCTCTGGACAGTTCACTTTAAATATTACCACTAATTGCATAGGAAACCAAATCCATAACTATACCACAAGGCAGTTTATAAGCATTATTAAAATAGAACTAGTACACGTAGAATACGGGGTGTTACAATTGTTATGAAGATAATTATAATTTACTAACCATTTTAGAATAACTACAAAACAAGCTTTGTTAGTACACATAATATATAGGATATGAAGTATACCATGCAACCGAAACATTATGAAGTATACCTTGCATAAAGAATTACTAGGATAATTCATAAAAAAAATATCTACCATTGATTCTTGATGGAGGATGAACAACTCGTGCTGATAACGTGTTGTAAAACTAAAGAAAAATAAGAGAAGAAATGAAGCAATAGAAATAGGAAGATAAGAGATGAGAGTTTTTCTTATTATTCCAAGTCTTCAAGTGTCTACAATAGGAACCCTTATGCCTCTATTTATAGTATAACATAGAGGAATATAATAAGTTAGTCATAACATGAAATTAAACATGAATATAAAGAAGGAGGTTATGGAGGTGAAAAGTTACAAGAATAATTATTATAAAGGTGGAGGTTATCTTCATAATGGAGGGAAGTAATGTAGTTACTTCTTGGTGTAGTATTATCTTCATAATGGAGGGAAATAATGTAGTAACCTTTTGGTGTAGTGGACATCCACAATATATTATTTTATAACAAGTACAACTTTTTGTCAAGGTATAAGATGGGTGGTGATGAACATCATAAATCACTAAAAATAATTTGAATTAGTTTAGAGCTACACAAAGGTAATTTGTAAAAGAATTGTACGACTCGAGAGTACCCACAAAAGTAACTAGCGTCGTCGACCTCGAAGAGGTCTTAGACAAGCCCTTAATATTCATCATTGCATCATAGATAGAATAAAAACGGAAAAATTTAAAAACTTTTCATTTGAAGTTCAACTTCGCTTCATATATTGTAAATAGAACTAACTTGTCTCACATAGCCATCTAAACATAAGAGTATGAGACTTGGGACATAGACCTTACATCAACAACAAGTCTTATAATACAAATTACAACATAGTCTTTCAATAAGGAAAGTGGAACTAGAATTAGAATAAAGCATCTCCATCCTCAGACTTGAGGACTCACCAACTTGGAAATAGCAATCCAAGATTCTTCAAGAAAGGAGTAGAATCACCTCAATGGCCTGAACCTACAGTTTTTGTAGAAAATAGGAGAAATATGGGTTAGTACAAACCACATGTACTAAGTATGGAAACATATGCAAATAAAACACTTGAAAACATGTACAAAGGGACATTTTGTTATAAGCATGATAAGTTCACTTTAAAAACCTTTATGCACAATCCAAGGATCATATACAAGTCCATATCATTACAACAACAAGAAATATTAACATCCATGTTCAAGAATAACATCATAATAGAGCCATAATCAACATTACATATTTAGAGTCCATTTCATGAATATATACATCCCAATACCTTACTCATAACCCCAATTCAAATCTACTAGTGTAATGTGTATGTGAAGCCCCATAATCCCACATAAACCAAGTAAACTAACAAAGAGATCACAAGCATTATCTTTTACCTCATACATCATAACAAGTGTAGTCCATACCATGCATACCAATTTAGACCAACATTATGATATCAAGTGAAACCAACATCATTAATATCTTTCATAACATATATATACATAAATAACCCATCCTAGAACTAGGTAGAGAGAACCAGGTTCATGCAGTAACTCGTATAGCAAAGGACACATTGAATAAAAGAAAAGTATCACCCTGAAGTTATAGTCTTCAAAGGATTTTATGTATGGAATGCCTAACTGAATAGGAATCAGTTAGGGTTTTGCGGTCTAAGCTAGTCAAACTATAAAAGGATATCAATTGGACATAAAGGAAAACATGATATGCATGACCAAGGTAAAACATAGTAAAACCTTTTAAAGAGAATCATGAATCATGAACATGGTCAGTTCATTTTAAAATCGTAATAAAAGCTCCATTAGTCCTTTAAAGTATCTTTTGTTCATTTTGTGAGATTTTTACTGTTAATCAACGTGCACACCAAAAAAGGGTCATTGATTGCCAAGGCAACAACCTTAAACTTCTAACTTATGTGGATCCACTAGTTGTGTCACTTAAGACAATCCTACAGAGTTATGTAGTTAGGAACAAGGAGATTGCTATAAGAGATTCAGCTTCTACAAATTGGAGAACCTGCATCTCAATATCCTCTCGGTGCTAAGTAAAAATCCTGAGAGAATAATCATATTCGTAAACATATCATCATACATGATAAGTTACTAATCTAAGCTTTAATCGTCGTAGAGTAGCTCCTTAAATCATGTGTGAGAAAACCATTCACTTGTCATGACGTCTTAATGTGAGGAAACCTTTCACAATTTCACTGATACTTATCTTAAAGCAACGTAGATCATAAAACATTCTTTTTCATAAATTATGCATAACTGTCATGAAAAAAATCATTCATAGGATCATACTTTCTTCATAATTTCATGTCTTTAAGAAAATCATGAAGAATGTATGGATTCTTTCGAAACCAATGGGAAAGAATGCAATTGAGTCAAAACAATCATGATAAGATCATAATAAAACAATTGAACCAACACAATTAGAACCCATGAGTAATTGAATGAAAACCTAATCAAACTGATGAATTTGATCTAAGAGAATCGAGAAATCTTTAGGGCTCAATGGGTGAATGAAACTTGTTAATGAAACCTTACATATCTTGAGGATCAAAACCCAAAAGCAATGGTGAAGAGGATATTAAGACCTCATTTTCTTTCATTAAGATTAAGACGTCTGAATATGAATGCATATATGAATAATAAAGATGTTATCTCTAGATCTGAACATTGAACAATTAAGATTGTTTATTTTTAAGATCTGAATGAATATTATTTTATTTTTAAATTATTAATAAACGTAACAAAAAAATATATTTGAAATGTCTTCAACATTGACGATGTCTAAACTTTGTCACTATCGTAACACCTCGAGAATCCATCACAAACCTTCAGATTCCAAATCTTTCTTTATAAACTCAATTTTTCAAAGATGAAAAAGAAGAAATTGATTTTATGTTAAATCTTATTATTTTTTCAATTCCCAAAAATCATCCAATCACCTACTTTAATTAATGGAATCATAATTTTTCTCCTCATAACAAGATAAAAGGTCACCACTGTCAAAGTGGTAGTGAATGAATTTTTCAGATTGTGTTCATGGTTACTTTTTATTATTGATCTTTTTTTTTGTATTTGATATGACTTTTTTGGTCATAAGTTTCAATTATATTTTCTTAGGCCTACAAAATTGGGATGATTGGGAGAAAACAACTTCCTTAACTTTAGAGATTGAATGGAAGATTCAACAATGAAATTTAGATGATTTAATTTCTATGAAAAAAATAGAAATTTGAGAAACATAACATGAAGTGGAAGGTTAAGAAACTCTTAACAAGGGATGATTTGGGTTTCTACAGGGAAATAAAAGTAGGAAAATAAGGAGAAGTTTTTAATGAAGAATGTACTATTAAGTAAATGAAAGAGCGAGAAAATAGTCTGAATGATATTCAGATTTGGTTAAGGATCTGACCGATTCAGATGTGTTTAGAGGTATTCAGGGGCTAGATCTTAATAAAAATAAATGTACTTTGATGAATTTTGATTTGAAACATTCAAATTCTGACCTCCATTAGGTGCAAACAAATGAGGCCTTAATTTGAAAATTCTAGCTTCTTCTTCCTTGAACTTCAGAGAGAACTAGAGAAGGCGAAGGTAGATGATTTTTAGAAATTTGAGTGAATGTAAGGGTTTAGGTGGAATGAATAATGGAAGGGTGGCTATAGGACTTAAAATTAGGGTCAGAACGACGACAAAACATAGGTATTATTGCATAGGAAAAAACTCAAATGCCCTTAACAAATAACTATCAAGCACAACCCTACGATCCGTAGAACTTTCTACGACCCGTACTAGTCGACCGTAGAACCAACTTCAGAAATCTAACATTCAATTATTTTTGACGAGACCTAATTACGGTCCATTTTTCCTTCTAATGTCCGTAGAACTCACATTCAAGTCCAATATTTTACTAATTTTGGTTCCTTTATGCGAGACTCATTCTAGGACCCGTAGAACAACCAACGATCCGTCAAAACCTTTTGTAGGACTGAGGTCCTAAATCAAATATTTGAATCCCTTGTACGAAAGCCATCTCAATTTTCTACGGTTCGTCCTGTTAAGGCATATGTCCAATCTTCATAAAAAAAACTCAACTCAAGCTCTACGACTCACCTTCTATGGCTCGTACAAACTTCTAAGGTTCTTATATGGGACTTGTAAATCACCGCATCAACAATATTTCTGCACTTTTCCTTTCCCACTTGACTTTTCAATTTTTTAGGTGTTACAAAAATTGCTGATGAGAGAGAATTTTTTTTTGTTTATTCACCATTTATTTAGATATTTAAATGTAAAGATCATTAATCAATTCCATTTTAAAGAATTTGTTGTCACGACCCGAGAGTACCCCCTAGAAGTTAGGGCATTCTCAAATCGAAACACGGTGTACTTGACCTCTCGGAGGTCTTGTACAAGCCCTTTCGTATCATTCATCGCATATACATATATGAAAAGTAGTGCGGAATTAAAACTTTTCACCACATTCGAATTGTCTTTCAAAATCTCTTTTATATAAAAATCATAGGAAATACTAAGTCTCATATCATCAAATCCTTGACACAAGAATACGTGGAACACGACCCATACAATAGAAATATAGTACTACTAAGTCTATTATATTACACTTCTTCGAAATAAGAAATCAAAAGACATCTATGCCCTCGAGTCAAATGAGGACATACTTCAAACATGCTTGAAAGATCCTATAATCCAAACTTCGCTCCCAAAATCACCTTCACCTATGAATCACTTTAGAAATAGATAAAAGCATGGAATTAGTACAAACACATGTACTAAGTATGACATAATGCATAAAAATCATGATAACGGACATTTATTAGAAATATGCTCTTTTTGATTAAAACATCATAGTATAAACATAAGAACAACATTTAACACCTTAGAAAGATATAAGATATCACATAAGCATTTTATCGAACATTAAGAAATATTATAGTGAACCAAGTCACTTTACAGTGAACTAAACCAATGTTACAGTGAACTAATCTCAACTTCACAGTGAACCCATTTAGCATGCAATCCTCTCACTAAAAGTTATCCTAAGACTCACTTAAGTAAGACAAAGAGAGACCGCTCATACATCCTCTCAAGCACACCTAAATGATCCTTAAGACCACTTATAATGATATAAATACACTTACAATACACCAAAACACATAACATGAGATCCTCCTACCAAAGGTGATTCCAAGGTTCACTTGAGTGAGTTATGAAGCGACCGCCCATACAATCTCTTCACACACACCTAAGAGATCCTTTAGACTACCTAAGATAAGATCATTCTCACTTCACATAATATCATATATATATATAATATGACATTGTCTTCCCAAAGGTTATCATACACTTACTTAAGTAATGCAAGAAGAGAACGCCCATACACCCTCTCCAAGATTACCTAAATAATCCTTAAGACTTCCTAAGTTTAGATTATGTCTACTTTACCAATTTACTTTCCCTATCTAGAGTCATTCTTAAGACTTACCTAGGTAAGACATGAAGAAACCATTCCTTTGCCCCCTTCACACCCTAACCAGGCAACCCTTAAACTACTCTAGGTAAGTACTTATTCATTTACATACTTTCCAACATAAGTCATTATCTTCATTAGTTAATTAAGAGACATTCATCACATAAGTACATTCAAGTAATGGTCTTGGAGAAGACATAGGGACTCACTCACTAACATCTTCAAAGTCGAATTGTGCAACGTCTAGATAGCATCCCATACCACCACCTAAACTTCATAGAACTTCTCCAACACTAGTGGGTATCCCATATGATAAGAATAAACAATAATCGACATAGACCATACTAGCTATGCATGGAATCCGGAGTTGTAACCTACTCGAATGGAGGGTGTTATACTTGCCAATGGTAAAACATGGACACATCCCATGTAGGCACATGGTTAAGGAATATGAAGGGTCTCTTTGAACTCTAGCCTCATTCTTAACGAGAACTACTTCCCTTACCATACTCTATTGGTGCTAGTCTTTGTTCTCATAGAGTAATTCACATAAAGGATCACATGAAGAGGTTCCACATCTAGTTCATAACCCAATCACATTCACCCTACCAAAGAGGTCCCCTAGAGCTGCCTTTCAATGGCGAAGAGGATAACTTAATGAATTTTCTAAGGATGATTTCATGCCGTTCCAGCCAACCAATTTTTAGTCCACCATTCATACAAGAAGGATACCATTACGACTTTCGACTTCAAGGATATCATAACCTTACAACTAGGTTGAAGGCTCCACATAAAGGACCTTCTTAGCAACATTCAAGGTCTTATGTCATTCATACATACAAGACTAATAGGCTTTAGCATCATAAGTCAAGACATCTCATATTCACATTCATACATGTATCAAGTAAGGGACACAAGTCTACCACACAAGACACACAAAGATTTCACTTTATCACATATAACATATCATTCTAGAAGCACATAGGAATAACCATTATCATTTATAAGTCACCCTATACACTACTATAACATCATCAATATAACCATCATAGACTCATATAGTCAAGTAGGAAGAATCATGCATCAACTCTAAGACTACACACATAAGGACATAGTCATAGTCTAACATGATCACCTAACAACATCAATAGAAGAATACATACTATCACCTTATTCACATGTAGATAGATACGATTATACTTCTCATATATCAACGACACAAAGCATCATAATATATCAAGTAGTGGCGACAAGGCCATGATCATCATAATACATAAAGTAACGCCGACAAGGCCACATCATTCACAATTATAACACATAGCACTGCCACCATAAGTGGACCATACAAATCACAACATAATTCAAGACCTACATTACATAAAATAAAGACAATTAGGGAAGCGTACCACCAATCCATTCTCACTACTTCGATCCATAGCTAAATCATCCAATTCAATACCAAAAGGCCCTTACCCATGGCCATGATCATTAAATCAATACAAAAATCATAATACTCAATGAAGCTAGGTCAATTAAATATAAGTTTATCAATTTAAGACAACCTATACATCAATTCAATACAATTACTACATCATTCAATAGCCCATAGAAAACTACACTAGAATTCATAAGCATTGAGACATGATCATAACATCCACAATATAGCCAATTTGAAGAGATTATGTTTTGCATGAGTTTATGAAGATTTTAGGTTAAAATCATCAAATTAACATCAATTCAATCCATAAACAATGATTCAAAACGTTTTATGCAATAACCCATGGCTAGATCATAAAATTGGAGAATTCATGTTTTTGATCATCTTTAAAAAATCATTGGAATTGACTCCTTGAAGAAAAGAGATTCAAGGATGAAAAACATACCTTAATATAGAATATTAACCCACGAAATTGATGGAGAAAAACTTGAGAAAACAGTCTTCTTCCTTGGAGCTTCAAAGCTTCATCAATGGAGTTTTGGATAGAAGAATGGAGAGGTATTGTTTTGAGTTGAGGGTTTTGCTTTGATTGGTGAGTTTAGGGGTATAAAAAGACTCAATAACCGTCAATAAGTCATCTCTAAATTACCCAAAAGACCCCTGCACTTATTAGACATTTTAACCAACTCAAATTTAACTTAAAAACGACGCGACCAAATCTGGGAGGTTAGTGGCATCGCGGAGGCACTTTCAAATCTTGTTTCTGGAAAATTTTGAGAAAGAATGGTTCGTGACAGCCCCGCATCGCAGGGAAAGAATTTTTCCCTCTCAGTACCAGCTGCGCGACGCGCAGCCACTGTGAGATTCTGGCTGGCGCGGCAGCTTGGCAGTCCCATGTTTGGGTCCTCTTTGGGGACCCTTTGGATGGTCCCCGGGGCGTCGTTCTCGAATGTTTAGACCCTTTGCATGTCATGCTATGTGTAGGAACCCTTGGTACTTAATTTAACCCTCAAATAATCCCCCAAAACTTCACTACGACACAATAGTTCAACTTCGACTAGTTTTCGAACGTCTTGGACGTCTAACCTCCAAACTTCATGAAACTTAACACACTGCCTATACACACTATTATAAACCGTTTTAGGACCTTAGACCCTCATGACAAAAATGTTAGACTCTAGCTTCACCTAAGTTGTTTTATAGGTATTACAATCTCCCCCACTTGGACAACATTCGTCCTCGAATGACACTTGCCACTCTCCGAACACTTCCAAGAATAGAGATTCAACTAACATCTCATAACCATACCACATAACACATTATACAATACAAACATCTAGAAGAAACATCAATTTCACATAATCAAGAGACTCACAACACAACAAGTAACTAGAAGAAATTCTACAACTTATCATGCCATAAGACTCACATCCTTCATTCCAAATAGAAAAAACACCTTTTATATTCACTATAATGCTCATATAATCAGTTCTACACACATTACAACAATTTTCAACCAAAAAATGATTTAGCCAATTTCTCAAAAATGTTACAGTGAACTAACAGCTATAACAGTAAACTATGCAACATTTTTCAAAAATACAACTTTTAGGCAATTGATGATGGAAACATGATAATATGAAAGATAAAACCATATAAACACATCTTACAACATAATAACAACATCATGAAATACACAATGCAAGAAATCAATGAAATTTAGTTGCAACAAGACTCCTAAACACCATGCATATGCAACATGCTTCTATGGCTTTCTAGCCCATCTACTAACCATACTCCCCCACTTAGAAGGAACTCATAACACTAAAGAGAGAAATACAAGAACTTACCATCATCATCATCACCCTCATTCGGCTTTGATCCTCTAGATCGGAGTGCATAGAAATGATTCTTCTTTGGAGCATCACCTTTCGGAGCATTAGGAGGAACTTTCTTACCATCTCTAGTAGGACAATCCCTCACGTTGTGTCCATCTTTACCACATTCAAAGCTACTCCCAGTACCGAATAGGCATTTCCCATAGTGGCTCTTTCCACAAGTAGCACATGTAGGCTTACCAACTTGAGAACCACTACCTTTCTCTAGTTTCACCTTAGCACCCCTAGGTTCTTCTTGACTTGAAACCTTCTTCTTGAACCTAGGTTGACTTTGATCACTTGAACCACTTCTTTTTATGTTTCTAGCAATCCTACCAAGCTTAGACTGCTCAAGTGATTGACCATAAACCATGAGTCTAGATAGGGTCATATCATCATGGAGCATGGCCGTACGACATTCTTCTTTCACTAGGTCGGCGACCCTCATAAACCTACTCATCTCATCCCTAGGGTTAGACACTAAGGATGGAGCATATCTAGACAACATAGAGAACTTCAATGAGTATTCCTCAACACTCATATGCCTTGCTTGAGATTGATAAACTCCTCTACCTTCACCTCCCTCCTCTCACGGAGAAAGTACTTTCCTAAAAAAGCTTATTAAATTCCTTCCACTCAATAGGACCCGAATCAACCGGCCTATTATTCTTCCATTGAGTGTACCGCACTTGAGCAACATCCCTCAGTTGGTACGAAGCTAACTCCGCTTTCTCCCTAGAAGTCACCCCCATGGCATTCAACACCTTATATACACTATGTATAAACTCTTGGGGATCCTCTCCCACCTTAGAGCCAAGAAAGATAGGAGGATTCATCCTCACAAAATCTCTCAATCTAGATGTCACAGTGCTCTCCACAACATTCACTCTAGGCTCAATACCCCTATTCACATGGGTAGTCAAGGCTCGGGATAAAGTAAGTAAAGCCTCTCTAATCTCCCCATTAGTCATTTTCGAGAAAACCACCGGAACATCATTACCTCCACCCACGATAGGGACTTGATCACCTTGAGCCCCTTGAGCACCTTGAGCACCTTCATCACTTTGAGGAACTTTCTCAACTTTCTCAACTTGAGGAGGAATCTCCTCATTCACATCATTCTCTTCAACTCTCCTAGCCGGTGTCCTTCTCGTATTCATCTCCTATAACACAAGGAAAACCATAAGAAAAGAATACTCATAAATTTTACTCTACGGCACGACATAGGAGTAGAAAAGAAGGAAAACTCTATCTTACTATAGCCTCTCGCCCATAGATGTGTTGCGACTCACACCGATGGTCAAGACTCTACTAGACGTGACTTTATGATACTTTTAGATTCCTAAGACCACTTTCATAACCTATGCTCTGATACCACATTTGTCACGATCCGAGAGTACCCCCTAGAAGTTAGGGCATTCTCGAATCGAAACACGGCGTACTTGACCTCTCGGAGGTCTTGTACAAGCCTTTTCTTATCATTCATCACATATACATATAGATGAAAAGTAGTGCGGAATAAAAACTTTTCACAACATTCGAATTGTCTTTCAAAATCTCTTTTATATAAAAATCATAGGAAATACTAAATCTCATATCATCAAATCCTTGACACAAGAATACTTGGGACACGACTCATACAATAGAAATATAGTACTACTAAGTCTATTACAATGTTTTGGAAAAAGAAACCAAAAGACATATATGCACTCGAGTCAAATGAGGACATACTTCAAACTCGCTTGAAAGATCCTATAATCCAAGCTTCGCTCCAAAAGCACCTTCACCTATGAATCACTTTAGAGATAGATAAAAGCATGCAATTATTACAAACACATGTACTAAGTATGACATACTGCATAACAATCATGATAACGGACATTTATTGGAAATATGCTCTTTTTGATTAAAACATCATAGTATAAGCATAAGAACAACATTTAACACTTAGAAAGCTATAAGATATCACATAAGCATCTAGGGAGTAGCCCCGGGTCGTGACAAGTTAGGTTTATCCTTTATTATACGATGTGATTATTTATACCCTCGCGGTCTATAAACTTGTCACGTATACCCCTCAATTGAATAAGAAACCCCAAATGCTACTTCCACCATTAACACATTTTTGAATCTTCATCATCTTCTTATGTCCATCTCTACATAAAGTATGAATTAACAAAGAATAAGTAACACTGTTTGGGGGGAAAAAGAGTATTATTATTATAGTCAATTTGCTCACATGGCAACCATAATGCTTAGTATAATTTTCCAAAAATTCAAAGATAGAAAGCTGGAAACACCTGTCAGTGTAACACGATTGTCCTAACTCGTACACACATGATACACTATTATTGCTATTCCTAAGGACTTTAACATTATTGTTTAACATTAGGAAGGAGATAGAAGAAGATTAGATAAATGAGTTTGAGAATTTAATTTGGTATGAATTTATTTGATTTAGTGGATTGAGTTCACATAAAACGAGAAAATTGGATAATTTTAATTAAGTTGAGATTTTTCATTTAATTGAGGGGTGCGGGTGACAATTTGTAGATGACAAGGATATAAATAATCACAAGTATAATAAAGAATAAAGCTAACTATTAAACAAAAATTAAGGGATATTTTTTACACTTTTTTTAATATCTAATTTGATGGAAAGACCAATTGTTCTCTAAAAAATATATATATAATAAAGTAAACAAATGGTATGTTTTTTTTTTAAAAAATAAAGTAATTTTTTTAATGATCTTTTTAAAAGTCGTGGTATGACCAAATGTTTCTAATGAGAGGCAAGGACTTGTTAGTTGTCTTTAAAATAAATTAATTGTTAGTCGTGTTATGTTGGATAAGGACTTGTTAGTTGTCATTAAAATTAATTGACCGGCCAGAAACTTTTTAGTCCAGGTCGTTATAGGCAGGGGTGGACATGATATATTATATATTAAAATATCATATTATATTATATTATATCAAACATTTTAATATTGTGATTTTGGTAATATGATATTTAATGTGGTATGTGGTATATAATTTTAATCTGTCACGATAAAAAATGATTCGTGAGTGGCACCCACACTTACCCTCCTAGGTGGGCGAACCAAGAAATCCAAATCTCAACATATATCAATAGTTCAACTACGAATAACAAAATAATGCAGAAGCGCCAAAACTTATTAACTATCGTTTTTCAAAACCTGAAAGTCATCACCACAAGGACAACTAATCTCCAATTACTAAGTCTAAGAATATCAAAGAGACCAAAATAAATGAACTAAAGTAATTTGTGTCCGAAACTAAGGACATCAGGTAATGAGAGAGAGAATCCAACCCAAGCTTGAATGAATAGCTTAACCTTGAACCTGATATGCTGAGACTTGCTAGAGCTGAGGGAAATTCGAAGTCATTGGTATTCTCGCTGCACTCCATAAAAGGAAAACAAAGAAAAACATAATTAGGACTCAGTACGGGGCAACATGTACTGAGTAGGTATCGTCGGCCAACCAAAAATAGAAATTAATATACAATGAATAATAGTATGAACTCAACTATAGAACTTAGCATGTGATAAACAATAAACAACATGAACAAGTGTCAACAACACTGAAGTAAGTATATAATAAGTCAACAATATCAAGATCATCCATGAGGACTCATGCCTCCAACCAAATCATTTGGGGAATTGAGTTCTTTGAGATTGAGTACATTCCGTTAATTCAATATGTTTTTCCTTTAATATTATCGTGTTGGAACGTGATACTTGGATCCAATTATACCGTGTCGGGATGTGACACTGCAATCTAATTATACCGTGTCGGGACGTGACACTCCGATCCAAGAATACTGTGTCAGAATGTGACACTCTAATCCAATTATACTGTGTCGGGACGTGACACTCCGATCCAATTATATCATGTCGGAACGTGACACTCTGATCCAATTTTACCGTGTCAGAATGTGACACTCTGATCCAATTTTGCCGTGTCGGATTGTGACACTCCGATCCAATAATACCATTAATTTATCATTTATTATCACCACTTTGAATTCATTGATAATATTTCATCAATCCTTCTTTATTCAAGGCATCACTTCGATAAGGAGGGTTCAAGAATATAAATATCACGGTCTCAGGATTTCAGACCAATCACAAAAAACACAACCAAGCCACACAACCACACAATCAAGTACATAAAAAAATTCACAATATCATTCAATGCATATCACTCACTATTAAGAGTTTACTATCAAATAGCATAAACCATAACCTACCTCCACCGAAGAATCGAAGTCAAACAAGCTACTTCTCCAATACTTTTCCTTTCCTCAATGCCTCCGAACCTTTCCAATCTATCAAACATATATGCATAATTTGTAAGTTAATGAGTCGATATACACTCATATTATTTTATGTCCAATCTAGACCCAACAACTCCCCGAATTTTATAATCAATTCCCTAAAGTTCAAACCTAAGGGTAAATCTCAATTCCTCCAATTAACATAATTTTAATGGAATTAAATCAATTCGATACACCTAATATTTAATTACCTATCTCAATATATCTAAACTTGAATTATAATGTGATAATTATAAGAATTAACCAATTACTAACCATTTCTAAAAACCAAAATCTTTAAACTTCCAGAATACATATGCACCATGCATATTCCATAAAAGAACGAACCAAAAACAAATATCTAATATGAGAACTCGGCTACTATGCATGGAATCACTTTTACCATTTGTTGATTCACTTTAACTACTTAACCATCACATGTATAAACCATGCTACACATGAGCATCTTTCAAATTACAATTCAATTTCATCTAGGAAAAATTCGCTACACTAATTCCAACCCCATCCTTCAACTAATTTGCAATCTTTAGTAGTATAGCTTACGATTAGAATTTAGGAAAATTTCATTCTCTACTAACAATATAGTAATATAGAATTTCCAAGCACCTGGCTATGAAACCAAACCGTGAATACACTTCAATTTAAATACAATGAACTCAAATTGATTAACAATTGTTATGTTAATTATTGATCATTAATGCCTGTCAACCTTCCAATCATAAATTATCCATTCATTGGCCAAATTTTATCTCCACAACCAAAAAAAGCCCCCACTAACCTATGAATAATAATTCACACCTACATATAATACACGTAAGTAGAAAATCTTAAGAGAATTCTAACGTGAAGGCTGCCGGGATTTTCTTTCGTTCAACCGATTTTCTCCGCTTCTCCTCTTTTCCTTTCTTCTACAGATTATTTATTATCCTAACTATTATTTGGCTATTTATTAAAGTGTGAAAGTGACCAAATATTAATTTTAATATTATTTTCTTTAACTTCCAACTAAATAAATTATTAAAATTACCCACTAATTTCATAATTATATTTACGAATAGTCGAAAGCACCCATTTAAAATCTATCGAAAAATATTTTATGAAATAAAAAGCTCTAATACTCAAAAACAATAAAATGGATCGTTACATTAGATACCAATTTACCCATCGTTCGTCCTCGAACGATCAAAAGAAGACGAGGGTAAGAAAGGGTAGTGGTCTCAACGATTACTCCAAAATATTGATACCCAATGTCTAATCTCAAAAGTATCAAACAAACCAACTGGTGATCTACACCTCCTCCCATACAATGCCTCAAATGGGTCTATCTCAGTACTCTAATTATAACTATTATTGTGTGTAAGCTCAAGTAACAACAAAACTATTTCCAAGTGGACTCTTCAACTGATCGATTCTTTCACTAGACCTTTAAACAACCATCAGGACAAATATTATCTAACATAAACATGATAAAATCCTTAATCAATATTGGTTACAATCAGGAGTGAATCTGAACCAATCACCACGCACTCGCAATCATTAACCATCACAAACCTTATCAAGATTACATCCTCACAACATAATATTTTCTCGAACTTAAGCTATAAAAATATGATCTTCAGACATCAAGTATTAATCAAGGAGAATCAAACTCGTCTGATTCAAAGATGAAAATGATCAAGTAACCACCATCGAGTGATACGCTCAAGCATACAAAACCTCTAACAACATTGTCAAAATGCGAGATTAGTAGCTATTATAGAAAAAACCTCAAGAATGAAAAACAAAACTTAGACCCAATGGTCCATACATTCCAATCACACATAAACACAACATGATACTAATGATGATATAAAACTTAAGTCTATCGAACAAGTGTAAGTTTTTCATGGTACCTCTCCTATAAATTCTCATAAACAAAGTTGTGCGTGCAGAAACACTAGTATACATCAACTATCCCAACCAACACCAAAAAAATTTTCCAACTGAAATGAACAAACTTGACCAAGGATTTCACATTACCAGGAGGACAATCACAGAATCGGTACACCTGATCCATTACTAAGAATTACCCATAGAAGCGAAAATACACATAGACGTAGAAAGTGAATCATACTCCAAACCATGCCAGAATTAGTAGTTGATCACATAAGAATGTACATAACCAAGGTCGAATAATTCTAGATACTCCTTCCATAGCGCCCATATCAAACATTTTCATTCATTAGACTCTTTTTCCTTGATTTTCTAGCTACCCGCAATCACCAATTTAGTCACAATAATAATTGTATACATAGTTTATCGAATCCCACATCAACCGAAGTCAACACTCTTAATACTAACAAAACATCATAGCCACACTGATTATCTACCTTACTCCCAACCATCATTAGTACCAAAGTATTCTTATCAATACATGTCCAAACTATAACTATCTCTATTTCTATTTAAGCATTTCATGACAAATACGAATACCAAACAGACTAATAACACTAAATTCAAATTCGATAGTACCTTTCCATCGAGATAAAGATATTAAATTACACCTAAAGTCTATTTCACACCACTTTCACATACCATGCTTTAGCTACTATTCTAAACCATCACGTACCTCACTGTTTGTCACTCAAATCAAATTCCATATTTATAAAAGTCGATGATAAATCCCTAGTAAGTCTGTACCAAACTATTTCACATCTTTTAATCATATCTAATCTCTTATGTGAAAATCAATACAACCTTCAACTACAACTAAGGATTCATACGAGAGATCTTATTCCTTCACTTTTCTTTAAAAAAAAATAAATTCCATGACATAAAATTCTAAATATCTTGAAATTTTCAATACATCATACTCTTGTTCCTTTTTGCTGACACGCTTACCAATTTGTTTTTTGTCCCAAAAATTCTTGACATTTTTACCTTAGCCTCTAAGTCAAAACATTACGGGAAACCCTTTAACAATCAAAAGTAATAAAATTTTTGACTTAAATTATGCACAAGTCCTTCAAAATGCTCCATACTAAATGTGATCAATCATTTCTTACTTTACCAATCCATACCTTGATAAACATACCATCACTAATGTAGACTTATAAAAAAAATTAAAAATTGAATTGTAAATTCAACTGTGTAACTCAATTCTCGTATCTATCAACATTAGCTCATACCTTGAAGATTTTTAGGAATTCATGTATCTTCACTTATCATTAATCGTCTCTTCATATATCGTACCATATCATTCGCTAAAAATTTAATAGTACTCATTGCTGAACTCACAACCACAAAAGAACTTAGTGTCATACTCGAGTTGAACATATGTACACTCTTTTTTCAAGTCTTATCCAATAGCTTTTAATCAATCTGATGAACCTGTGACACCATTACCTTAACCAAAACAAAATAGATAAAAGCACACGTCCCTCAACTCAATTCTAAACCCCTTCTAGATACATTTTTAGTCCTTGCAATCAGAGAAAATATGCTTGCTATCACTTATTTCTGAAGGCTACACATCCCACAAATTTTATCTTATTTTAATTATGACTCTAACTTCTTTACATTCTGTTCAAGTGGTGCCCCAACATCTCCTAAAACTTGCCATACAACCACATTACTCACTAAATAGTAGAAAATCACAACCTTAGATACTCACAAGTCTTTATTACCATAAAAAATTCATTTAACCAACAAATCCTAATTATATAGTTTCATCCTAATCACAATCCCCCACAAATTTACCATCATGCTCAGTTATCCCTTGTCATCACCACGAATTGAACCTTTTCCTTGACCTGACACTTAAACTTATGTATACCAATCAAATTCAAGTGAATGACCCAATTTTATACGCAATTTGTTACTAAAATCTTCAATTTACTTCACCTAAGTATACTTACTAGAACTTTCTTTCCCTATAAGTTTGTCATTCTAGTATCAATCGACCCTTTGAAGCTTAAGATAAAATCATCAGTCCTCCATATGATCATACCTATACGCTATTTATCAGACTCTACATACTCTTCACCTCATTCCACTTATAAAAAGAAATTAAAAATTGCCTAAGATATGACCACCATCATAATAGCACACTAGTAGCTATACAAAATCATACGCCCACACTTTTTTTTGTTCTCTTCTCAACAAATAATTAGCTCATCATTAGGTCATAAACGATCCATTAAATCTTGTCCCCAAATTTTACATAAGGATACAACATCATCAATTATTATAATACTTAATGTCAAAACACTATTTTCCTCCTAACATATTAACAATACATAAATTCAAGTGCTGGAGTTTCTACCTAAGCGCAAAGATTATGATACAACGTGTTGAGCTTCCCGTAAACGATTTAATATTTCTCTTTATTTAAAAGTGTAACTAGTAGTCATAAGTCATTCTTATATATGGGCCACAACATATAGATTATCATGCAAATTATGGATTTGGCTCATCACTCACCAATTAAACTAATTACATGAAATAATACCCCTCAATTGAATTACGGTATATAAATAATAGTAAAAAAAATACCCATTTATAATTATAAAACATTATCAAACTCTTTCTGTGTCTACAACCAATATATTTGCGTTCTTTCTTAAATCAGGTCGATAACAAAAGTAATACGTTTCATAACTCTAATAAGTAAACATCAATACAGTAAAAAAAAATGCCCATTTCCAAGGACACTTTTTTTTTTTTTGGTGTTGCTATTTCAACTTCTAATACTCTTGTATTAACCATATGTGAAATAGAGTGAAGAAGGTCAGATATCAATTTGTATCACCTAGATACCAATTGGACTCAAGTAGTAGAACGAAAGAAATAAGGAATGGAGTTCTCTTAAAGTCCTATAGCCTCTCGAAGAAAAGTAAATGCGTCCCCATACCGTTCCGCAAGACTCTACTAGACTTGTGCTTGTGTGATATAATCAACGAACCTAACACTCTAATACCAAGTTTGTCACGATCCAAAATGAGTCGTGAGTGACACCCACACTTACCCTCCTAGGTGGGCGAACCAAGGAATCCAAATCTCAACATATACCAATAGTTCAACTACGAATAACAAAATAATGCGGAAGCTTCAAAACTTATTAACTATCGTTTTCCAAAACCTGAAAGTCATCACAACAAGGACATCTAATCTCCAATTACTAAGTCTAAGAGTATCAAAGACACCAAAATAAATGAACTAAAGTAATTTGTGTCCGAAACTAAGGACATCAGGTAATGACAGAGAGAATCCAACCCAAGCTTGAATGAATAGCTCAACCTTGAACCTGATATGCCGAGACTTGCTAGAGCTGAGGGAAATTCGAAGTCATTGGTATTCTCGCTGCACTCCATAAAAGGAAAACAAAGAAAAACATAAGTAGGACTCAGTACGGGGCAACATGTACTGAGTAGGTATCGTCGGCCAACCAAAAATAGAAATTAATATACAATGAATAATAGTATGAACTCAACTATAGAACTTAGCATGTGATAAACAATAAACAACATGAACAAGTGTCAACAACACTGAAGTAAGTATATAATAAGTCAACAATATCAAGATCATCCATGAGGACTCATGCCTCCAACCAAATCATTTGGGGAATTGAGTTCTTTGAGATTGAGTACATTCCGTTAATTCAATATGTTTTTCCTTTAATATTATCGTGTTGGAACGTGATACTTGGATCCAATTATACCGTGTCGGGATGTGACACTGCAATCTAATTATACCGTGTCGGGACGTGACACTCCGATTCAAGAATAGTATGTCGGAACGTGACACTCCGATCAAATTATACCGTGTCAGGACGTGACACTACAATCCAAGAATAACGTGTTGGAGCGTGACACTCCGATCTAATTATATCGTGTCGGAACGTGACACTATGATCCAATTTTACCATGTCGGAACGTGACACTCCGATCCAATAATACCATTAATTTATCATTTATTATCACCACTTTCAATTCATTGATAATATTTCATCAAGCCTTCTTTATTCAAGGAATCACTTCAATAAGGAGGGTTCAAAAATATAAATTCCACGGTCTCAGGATGTCAGACCAATCACAAAAAACACAACCAAGCCACACAACCACACAATCAAGTACATAAAAAAATTCACAATATCATTCAATGCATATCACTCACTATTAAGAGTTTACTATCAAATAGCATAAACCATAACCTACCTCCATCGAAGAGCCGAAGTCAAACAAGCTACTTCTCCAATACTTTTCTTTTCCTCAATGCCTCCGAACCTTTCCAATCTATCAAACATATATGCATAATTTATAAGTTAACGAGTCTATAACACTCATATTATTTTATGTCCAATCTAGACCCAACAACTCCCCGAATTTTATAATCAATTCCCTAAAGTTCAAACCTAAGGGTAAATCTCAATTCCTCAATTAACATAATTTTAATGGAATTAAATCAATTCGACACATCTAATATTTAATTACCTATCTCAATATATCTAAACTTGAATTATAATGTGATAATTATAAGAATTACTCAATTACTAACCATTTCTAAAAACCAAAATCTTTAAACTTCCAAAATACATATGCACCATGCATATTCCATTAAAGAACGAACCAAAAACAAATATCTAATATGAGAACTCGGCTACTATGCATGGAATCACTTTTACCATCTGTTGATTCACTTTAACTACTTAACCATCACATGTATAAACCATGCTACACATGAGCATCTTTCAAATTACAATTCAATTTCATCTAGGAAAAATTCGCTACACTAATTCCAACCCCATCCTTCAACTAATTTGCAATCTTTAGTAGTATAGCTTACGAATAGAATTTAGGAAAATTTCATTCTCTACTAACAATATAGTAATATAGAATTTCCAAACACCTTGTTACGAAACCAAACCGTGAATACACTTCAATTTTAATACAATGAACTCAAATTGATTAACAATTCTTATGTTAATTATTGATCATTAATGTCTGTCAACCTTCCAATTATGAACTATCCATTCATTGGCCAAATTTTATCTCCACAACCAAAAAAAGCCCCCACTAACCTATGAATAATAATTCACACCTACATATAATACACGTAAGTAGAAAAACTTAAAGAGAATTCTAACCTGAAGGCTACCGGAATTTTCTTTCGTTCAACCCGCTTTTCTCTGCTTCCCCTCTTTTTCTTTCTTCTACAGATTATTTATTATCCTAACTATTATATGGCTATTTATAAAAGTGTGAAAGTGATCCAACATTAATTTTAATATTATTTCCTTGAACCTCCAACTAAATAAATTATTAAAACTACCCCACTAATTTCATAATTATATTTACGAATAGTCGAAAGCACCCATTTAAAATCTATCGAAAAGTATTTTATAAAATAAAAAGCTCTAGTACTCAAAAATGATAAAATGGATCTTTACATAATCTTTTTTATATTCGATATAGTATTTGATATTTAAAAATAACATACCAAAATAACAAATACCATACTGAAGAATATAGTTACACAATAACATACATATATATTGTTAAAATGCTACCAAATATGCAACCTGATATTAATATTAAACTACAAATGAAGTTCCTAAATTACAAACATAGGATATTAAATTAATTTTTGATTGAGTAATGCTAAATGGCCAAAATAATTTGGCCATAATTTGGTCAAAAATGTAAAAAGACTAAAATATCCTTGTTTTAAGTTTTACATTTATTTCCTCAATACTTTTCCCTCCAAAAAAATTAACTTTTTTCTATTTCTCAAAATCCTTGAACAACTAAACATTAACTATTTGGCTGCCAAAGAAATGAAAAATGTTTTTTTAATGTGTATATATTTTTTTTGTGTGTGTAGTTCATCCAATTTATCTTTAAAAATAAGTATTGTTTAGTTGATAAAAAAAATGTACGTTTTAATTAAAAAAATATTTTTATAATTTTATTTTTATAAATTAATATTTTTTCATTATATACCAAATTATGTTCTACATATACCCCTCCCTTAAAATCAATTATGATCCTAAGGTGCCAACGTATACCTTTGAAAAATTATTTTTTTACTTAAAGTAAACCTTTTTATTGAAAAAAACAATTAAATTTCTCATTAATAATAACTACAAATGACTATCTTATATACTAAAGATTATACTTAATTATTTTGTCATACAAAATTAATAAAATACAGTAATTAAGCGTTAAAAAAGTTAATTAATTTTTTGTTTCAATATAATCAACTAAATAGATTAGTCTATATGATGGATGTTTTTCGAGAGAGAAAAATTATATTAAAATTTAGATATTTTTAAAAATAATTAATGATAAGACACTTATAACTATGCTATGAATAACACATTATTTTTTTATATTATAATCATTCCACACAAGAATTGACATATATAGAAAATGGTGAAATTATTTCACTGATTTTAACCATGAATAAAAAATTCAGTTATTCCAATAGTATTAATTAAGTGGATATTTCAAAACATATGAATAAAAGATCACTCAATACCTACTTATCAATTAAAATACTTTAAAACAGATGCATTTTATGTATATATTAATTTACAATATGTTGAACGTGTATAAGTAAAGTATAACATAACTAGGATATATATGTTTTAAAAATTCTTTTCATTTAATGTAGAATTTTAATATTTCAACAACGATAATCAAATCTCAATATACTTTAGAATTGATAGCCATCGGCACATTATAAAAATACGTAATTTAATTTTCTTAAACATAGTAATCAAATATGTAGTTTAAATTTTAAAAATATGTAGTTTAATTTTAAATATGTAGTTGTAAATACGTAGTTTAACCTTTTTAAATATATTAGCCAAACATAAACTTTAAATATGTAGTTTGATTTTGCAAAAAATAATAATTAACAAATATGCAATTTTTCAACATTAATGTGTAACTATCTTGGGTTGTTGTTAAATAGGATCGATACTTATGAACCATATGATTTTTAGTATTTCTTTAATGTGTTGTTGTCTATCAATTCTAAAGTATTTTGAGTTTTGATTGTCATTATTAAATTATTTTAAATTATATATAAAAAAGTATTTAAAATGTAATTTAAATAATTATTTAAATAGGTAATTTAAATTTATTTATATAATAAATGCAATAAAATTACTTAATTTTAAAAACTATTAATCAGTTCAAAACAAATGTTATTTTGAGAGAAAAAAATAATAATATTGTGACTACAACTATGTATAGTTAATATGTTAGCATATCGTTAAACATCAAACATTTTTTTATAAAACAACAAATAATACAAATAAAGAAAAATATATACATGATGAAACTTAAATCTAGTTCATGCTTAACCAATTTGTGTTTTCGGTCATCGGAGAACTACAAAGATGTTTTTCTTTTAATTTTTTTTATAAAAGTTTATTTTGAAATCATAAAAAACTTTCTATATCCTATCTTTGCTATTAAAATTTTTCAATGAAGCACCATCAACGTTTTTATATATAAAAAAAGGTATATGTCTCTAGTACTGAAATAATAAATAAAATTTAATTTTAATGAGTCTTTTTTGTGTATGATGTGATTCATATGTAATCGAAGATATGAAGATAATCACATAATAGAGGAAACATGATGGTAACTTTAGTTTTCTTCATGTTTCACTGACATACATTCTGAGTATAATCGGATAAAATATATTTTTATCATTATTTGTTTTCTAGAAAATCGATGCATAACAACAACTCCTTTAAATAAATAAGAGTAACTCTTTAGCCAACTCGGCCAATTTCATATTTTTATTTTTTGTATAAATTTTTAATATTTAAATTTAGATATAAATAATCTTTTCAAGATAAGAAATTATATAAATTAAAATAGATAATTTACACTTCACTTCTCTTTTATACTTTTTAAATTTTTTCTTAACATTAAGAAATAAGAAATAAAAAAAATAAACTAAAAGGAATAAGTAAAAAGGAGGAAAACTGAAATTGAAAAAGAGATATATTTTTAATTATTTTACTACTACTACTACTCTCTCTCTCTCTCTCTCTCTATATATATATATATATATATATTATAATTTTTTTTTTTTTTTTTTTTTAGATCTTAAAAATTTCAAGTGAGAAGAGTGTGTGAGAATTATGTTTTCTTTGGTGAATTTTTTGGTTTCTTTCCCATATTTAACTATGAAATCATCAATAATTAATCTACTAATCATTTTCAATGTCTTTGGAACATAGTTGAAAAATATATTTAATATTTAAGTTAAAGGACAAAAATATCCAAAAATAAACTGGTTTATAGTGTGAACATCATTTTACCATTCTGGTCAAATTATGGACAAATTTTTATGGCCAAAAGGATTTTTCCTAAATTTAATTATTTTATCTCACCAATTATTACTGAGCTTTTCAATTTTTTTTCATTCCTTTTTGATTCAATCATAGTAAAAGATTTGTAAAATTGTTTTTTATCTTTCCATCTCTTCAGTTTTCTAAGCTATTGTTATTTCCTATACACTTTTGCCTTTAGTTCTTCCTTCAATATAATATGAATAATCACCAAACTTACAACGATAATTAAATCAAAATCATGTAATAGATAACAACTTTTGAATACTATAACAATATTATAGAAATCACAGTTATTTTTATTAATTAAAATTTACAATTAGTTCATAACCATTTACGTACATAAATTTATGCATAAAAGGACAATTTAAGTGCAAAAACTCACAATCGGGAATGTTGTATCATTCAATAAATCAATATATGATTCATACTACCAACTTAAAACCAAAAGTTTCAACATAATGTTTTAAGTAAAAATAAAATAAAAATAACACATCTATTGTTAAGCCTGATCCACAAATTTGGGGCAACTCTTCCTGTTATGCTCGGGTGCACCATATTTACT
Source organism: Solanum sitiens (assembly GCA_016801875.1). Lineage (NCBI taxonomy): Eukaryota > Viridiplantae > Streptophyta > Magnoliopsida > Solanales > Solanaceae > Solanum > Solanum sitiens. Next base: position 2,896,511 of record JABWTJ010000049.1, on the reverse strand, counting down.
ACAAATGACTTTACTTCTCCTGCATTTTCCTTCATTGAATCCCTTTTTCCGATCATTATTTGATGGTCTTCCTGGTTGCTTTCTTGCAATTGGTAGTAGCATTACCTCTTCTAATACATGCGATGGAATATCCCAAGTGCTTTCGCAAGGCAAGCATGTCAGTATACGAAATGATAATCATGTTGGTATACAAAATGGTAATCATGTTGGTATACAAAGTGGTAATCATGCTGGTATACAAAATGGTTGACTACTAAATTAGCTTACTACACCATCATTTTCACCAAATTATTTACCAAAAAAATAGATGTACCTCTTATAAAATAAGTAGCTAACAAACTAATATTAATAAACTAATTGCCAAGTGTTGATGGTGTAAAGATAAGTTGTAATCACATCCATCAGATGTATTTCAAACTTTTAATGAAAAGCTAAACTGATGAGATATCGAAAAGTTATTGCATTCATAACTGGTGAATATGTTTCTTCATAGTCGACACCGGGTCGTTGAGAGAATCCTTGCGCAACAAGGCGTGCCTTGTATCTTACAATTTCATTTTTATCATTTCGCTTTCGCACAAAAACCCATTAATAGCCAACTGATTTTATACCATTTGGGGTTTGGACCACATGTCCAAAAACTTCACATTTAGCAAGTGAGTTCAATTCTGATTGAATCGCTTTTTGCCATTTTGGTCAATCACTTCTTCGTCGACATTCTTCGACAGATAAGCATTCAAGATCATCACTGTCTTGTATAATGTTAAGTGCAACATTATATGCAAAAATTTTATCAACTATGATTTTCGATCGATCTAAACTTATCCCATCACCTGTAGAACTTATTGAAAGTTCTTCATTCATTTGAGTCTCAGGTTAACTGATCTCTTCAGGAATATCAGGATTAATCAGATCTTGAATTTCTTCGTGAGATTCTTTTGTAGTGTCATTTTTCGTACTTATTTTTCTAAGATTTTTATCCTTTGAACCCAATGATCTTCCACGCTTCAAACATGTTTGTGATTCAGAAGTTATGACACTTATAGATGGTCCTTTTGGGACGTCAATCCAGATGAGCACATTTACTGCAGGAGTATGTGACTTTGTTATCCTTTTCAAATCAGTAAATGTGTGTGGCATTTGATTTACTATGTTTTGTAAATGAATGATTTTCTGGACCTCCTATTCACACATCGGGTAATGTGGATCAAAATGATATAATGATGAAACTTTCCATGCAATTTCACTTTTATGTTCTTTTTCTCTCCTCCTAATTATGAAAAATTTGTTTCATCAAATCGACAATCTGCAAATCTTACAGTAAATAAATCTTCCGTCAATGGCTCAAGGTAGCAAATTATAGAGGGTGAATCAAACCCAACATATATGCCTAACCTTCTTTGGGCCCATCTTAGTGCGCTGCGGTGGTGCTACTGACACATATACAACACAGCCAAAAATTCGTAGATGAGAAATATTTAGTTCATGAACAAATACTAATTGTGACGGAGAATATTTATTATAATTAGTCGGTTTGAGACGAACAAGTGATGTTGCATGTAAGATAGCATGACCTAAAACAGTAGTGGTTAACTTACTTTTCATAAGTAGAGATCTTGCTATCAATTGTAAGCGCTTAATAAATGACTCAGCAAGGCCATTTTGAGTATGAACATGAGCTACAGAATGTTCAACTTTTATCCCTATTGATAAGCAATAATCATTAAAAGCTTGGTGTGAATTCTCCAGCATTATCAAGGCGAATTGCCTTAATGGGATAATCTGGAAATTGCGCTCTTAATCGTATTATTTGTGCCAATAATTTTGCAACGCCAGGTTGCGAGATGATAAGAGGCACACATGAGACCATCTTGAAGATGCATATATTAGGACCATAAAATATCTAAACAACCCATTAGATGGGTGAATAGGTCCACAGATATCCCCATGTATACGTTCTAAAAATTGAGGGGATTCAATGTTAACCTTCATTGGTGATGGCCTAGTAATCAGTTTGCCTTGATAACAAGCAGCACATAAAAATTCATCACATGTAAGAATCTTCAGTTTCTTTAATGGATGTCCATTTGAGTTTTCAATAATTTTTCTCATCATTATTGATCCAGGATGATCGGTCATGCAAAAACACAAAAGCTTTTAAGTCAATAAACATTTGGTTTACGATAGAATGTGCTTCAACTGTACTTATTTTTGCATAATATAAGTCAGAAGATAAAGTTGATAATTTCTCCAACACATATTTCTGGTTTGAGACAATCTTGGTAATGCCAAGATATTCAACATTCATTTCATTTATTGTCTCAATATGATATCCATTTCGGCGAATATCTTTAAAACTTAACAAGTTTCTTGGGAATTTATAAGAGAACAATGCATTTTCTATAACAAGTTTTGTCCCCTTAGGCAGGAATATAGTAGCTCTTCCGGAGCCTTCTGTTAAGTTCGAGTTACTAGAAATTGTAGTAACATTTTCTTTTCTTCAAAACAAGTAATTGAAGTATTTCTCATCTTTGAATATGCCGTGTGTTGTTCCACTATTAATTACACAAATATCTTCATGATTGATCATTGATCCAAACAAATTTTGGGCATATCCATATTTTTTCTTCAAAAACAGATATAAACAAAGTAAAATATTACTATTAAATAGAGCTATTATATTTACAAGGATTAGAAAAACACAAACATACTAGCTAATATAAACAAACAAAAAAGAAAATTATCTAGATTATCACGGGATCGTCATTAATCGTTTTTCCTTCAGGGAATACAAAGAAATCAGCTACATCCAGATGCATAGACTCAATATTTTCTTTTTCATTATTATCCATCATATACATGGGCTCAACATTATCTTCAGAGATAAAAATTTGCTTATGGATTATTATCACCTTTTTTCAAGGATGCCTGATAGAGCTGAACCAGACTCTTAGATGATCGGCAATTACGGGATCAGTGCCCCATCCTCCACATATATGACATACACTTTCTGAATTTTTCTTTTGTATCACTTCTTTTCTTTCACCCTTTCTTTTATACTGCTGGTCATTTTTAAGTGCAAGACGACCATCATGATTATAATTTATTTTACGACCACGACCATGACTAGAGTCACGACCACGATCACGATAGGAGCCACGACCTCTTTATCGTTGGTGACAATTTGTCTGATTCACTTCAGGGAGTGACATAGAACCAACAGGTCAACTTTCATGATTTTTTATCAATAGGTCATTATATCGTTCAATAATAAGAAGATGTGAAAGTAATTTAGAATATTTTTTTAAAACCCATTTGTCGATATTGCTACTGCAGGAGCATACTCGAGGCAGAAAATGTGGAGTATGTCTTCACAAGCTTATCAAGTTGAGTGACTTCTTCTCCGCATAAATTTAACTGTGATATAATTCTATACATGGAAGAATTATATTCAGTTATACTTTTAAAGTCTGATAACCTCATATGAAACCAATCATGGCGTGCCTGTGGAAAAATGACCAGATTTCATCTATATTTCAAATTTTTCCACAATACAAGGGGGTCTTTAATATTGAGGTATTGCATTTTCAACCCCTCGTCAAGATGGTGACGGAGAAATATCATAACTTTTGCACGTTCTTGACTGGATGACTGGTTATTGTTTTTGATGGTTTCTACCAGATCCATTGCATCCAGGTGAATTTCAGCGTCTAGCATCCACGATGAATATCCTTTGCCCGATATATCCAAGGCAACAAATTAAATTTTATAGATATTTGACATTTTTTAGAAAAATAAAATTCTTACCCTTATTACCTATTTAAAGTAGCTCAAGCTGGCAGAGTCTCGTGCTGATAACGTGTTATAAAATAAGTAGCTAACAAACTAATATTAATAAACTAAATTGATATGAAGAACTAACAAAGAGAGAGCATAATAATATATTCCAAACTTTTCTTATATCTTAATTGAAAAATGTACTAGCTATTTATAGTAGTAATTGGAAATGTGTAACTTGGCCACTATTTGCCAAGTGTTGATGGTGTCCACATGGCATGCATATTTACCTTGCAAAATTTGTAACATCTCGTAACTCGTAATAGCCCAGAATAAGTTAAGAAACTAAAATTTATCATTTTTGGAAAGAATAGGAAAAATCTGAAAAATTTCCTAAGTGTAAAAAATTAGTGTTTGGACATTTCAAACAACAATAACTTCTAGATCAAGATGAGTTAGAGTCAGTTCTTTATATGGTTGGAAAGCCCTTGGAGATATCTTTTCAACGCCGCCGAGTTTACGCATTTTTGATATCGTATGAGGGAGATATGTCTATCGGAAGTTGGATTGTTGGATTGAGGAAGGTCCCAATCTGGATTTTAGTAAGGGTAAACTTGTCATTTCACACAACTATTTCCTAATTCGTTTTAAAAGTTTATTAGGGGTAAAACTAAACCTTAAGTCAGTTTTAGAAAAGTTTTCATGCTTAGGGCTTGGGAGAGAAGACAATAGAAGAAGAAAAAGGGAGAAAAAGTTCAAGAATTCATCAAGAACGCCAAGATCTTCGAGTGGAATTTGTCGGGGTGATCCCTACCAAGGTATGTGAGATTTTTCTGTGTTGGTTAGTTCACCCACACACCAATTTGTTTAATTCAGTGAAGATTGAATAGATTGAATGATGAACATTAAAGTTTTTGAAGAACAATGGTTAAATTCTTGTAGGTTGAGTTGTAGTATGTTTTAGTTGATTGAATTCGTGTTTTCGGGTTATTTTTCGGGTCTAATATATTGGGTATTGAGGTTATTAGTGATCCTAAGTGATTGGGGTGAGATACATGGAAGTTTAGAATGTTTAGAGATGAAAAACGGAGAAGAAAAATCGGAAGTCCCGTCTGACAGACCCTAGGGCGTCGCGCCTACCATAGCCCCTCAGGACAGTCTCTGTCCGTCAGGCTCTGGCGCTCCACGCCTCTCAGATTGCCACGGACACCTGGAGACCCCATTTTTGCTCCATCTTTTTGTACTAGTTCCTAAGTGATGTACCTAAAATTTCTAGTCGATTCCAATACTCTAAGGTGCATCTAAACATCATAAAATTATTCAGAAACATGAAATCATGAACCTTGAATCCATAATCCAATTCAAGGAAAGTTAAGATCAAACTCTAAGAAACTAAGAGTTATGTCTTAAGGTTAAGAAGTAAGTCAAAGTAAAGTTTTTTAAAGTTCCCAAGAGTCTTATTTAAACGTTTTAAATTCGTTTTAAGGCTCAAGTTTCGAGTTAAAGAAAAAGTAAAAAGTTGAAAAATTTCCTTCAAAGAAGTATAAGGGAACTAAGTATTCCCTAAAGAGTTGATTAAGATCAAAAGTTTCAAATCAAGTAAAGAGTAAAGATTTGAGTTCATTTCTCAAAAGATATAAGGGAACTAAGTATTTCTTAGAAAGGTTATAAATGTTTTTACATTTAGGTTAAGAGGAAACTAAGATTTTCCAAACGAGTTTTGAACAAGAAAAGGGAACATTGATCTCAAGAGAACTTTTAAAGCTAAGTGTTGAGAAATTATCTCAACCCAAAGAAAGAAAGTTATTTTAAAAGCATGAGCTAAAGTGTATTTTTGGGAGTAGTATTGAGCACCGATGTGGAGATAAGAGTTCATATTAACTCAAGTCCCCATGTAGCCATCATGGGTGTTAACGGGTCATACTTTTTAGATGATCACATAAGTTAAGCTAGTGAATCCACTAAGTTAAGGAGTTCTATGTGACGGCAAAGTATAGGACAGTCCTGGCAGCATGGACAAGACGTTGTATCACCACTTAGGCTCATAGTGATGGTCGTCGGTTAGAGAATCTCCCACAGAACTATATTACTTTCATATATAAGTAAAGTTGAGTTTTCTATTACATTTTCTTTAATGAACGACATTTTTTTTTACTTTTTTACAAGCTTTATATATATCACATGTGTTTTAAATTGCTTTATATACATATATTGAGTTGAGCAATTCTTGAGTTGAGCAGAGCCAATGTAAGTTCATCTTATTCTTATCAAACTTAAGTTGTTGTTTAGCATTCCAACTCGCATACTCGTACATTCAATGTACTGATGCCAGTTGGCCTGCATCGTCTTATGATGCAGACGCATGTAACCAGGATCAACATCCAGTGCCTCGTTGATCTAGTTTGAACACTCAGAGTCAGTGGTGAACCTCCTTGCATTCCGGAGGATCCTTGTTATCGCTTTCCAGTCTTTTCATTATATAATGTTGTGGGATTTGTCCCAACATTTATCATAGTATGTTTAGAGGCTTCATAGATGGATAGTCAGTCTTTTAGTTCAGTTGAGTCTCTTTATTTATAGATATTTTATTTTGAGATTCAAGTGTCATTTTGGCCAAGACAATTAATTTAAGTTATTTATGAGAATGTTCTTGCTTTATTATTGAGTAAGTCTTCCGCTGAGTTAAGTAAGCCAGACCAAGGGTTCACTCAAGGCCAGCAATGATCATTGGGTGCCGACCACGTCTAGGATGTAGGCTCGGGCATGACAACATTACAAGTGACTTACATGTGGCTATGCCTAATTTTTTACAACAGTACCAAAATATTAGCTTAAAAGTTTGTGTTTATATAAGGTCTAAAGATACCAATTACACCGTATCACACACCAAAGAAAATTCACACAAAAAGTAATTCTCAAAATATGATGTTTATATATGGACTAAAAGATATTCAAGTGCACTGAATTATTACACTTAATGTTATAGCAAATTTTTTTTTACTGATCAGACGTTTGATAAATGTATTTAAATATACCATCATAAAAATCAAATTATTTATCCAATATTAATCATCAAAGCTTATTTTTCTATAAAATAGATAGCACTCACACCAAAAGAAAACTATCACTTCTGGTGTTTATAAAAACATAAATACAAAATAACAATTATACCAAATCATCATACTATGTACACTATCAATTACACTTAATAATCTGCTACTAAACGAAAAATCCATCGTTTCACCAGACCATTTACCAAAGCATAATCACGCAATATGAATTTTATATTAAAAAATAAAATCCTACGAATAAATAGCAAAAAATAACACACCACTCAATATACCCAAGTTCAATCTATAAAAGTGATTTATAAACAACCTTAATTCAGATTGTAACAAAAAAACTATGTTGAGTATTTTGAGCAAGCATTGTTAGAATAAAAAGACTCAAGAAACTGATTTGAAAAATAAAATCAGAGTGAACTTATGAAATTCCTTATATATATTAATTTGCAGAAAGTCTGAATTTATACAAAGAAAAAGCATAAACATTAAAACTAAATAAGAACATGTGCCACTAACTACCATAAAAGGGGCCACTAACAGCCATAAATGGAGCCACTAACTTCAGAAAGTTGAGTAACTAAAGTTGACTAAGTCTAGCTAGAAAATATGAAGCACTAAATTGAAATAAGTAAAAACAGTAAAAATAATAATAAGCTGGAAAAAATGTCAATTGTCTAACACTCCTCCTTGACATTTTTGTGGCAAACACTAATTCTTTGCCTCAGATCTTCAAACCTTTCCTTTGGCAATGAATTGGTGAAAATGTCAGCTAGTTGATTCTCAGATGAACAATGAATAAGCAACACTTCATTAGATTTTTGGACTTCTCTAATAAAATGAAATTTGATCTTGATATGCTTCGTTCGACCATGAAACACTGGATTTTTTGAGATTGAAACTGCTGAACTATTGTCACACATGATCTTGGTAGCTTCTGTTTGTTCATGGCCTAAGTCCTTCATCATCTTCCTTAGCCAAATAGCTTGATTCACAGCAGATGCAACAACTATGTACTCAGCTTCCGCTGTTGATTGAGCTGTAGTTTCTTGTTTTCTAGAGCTCCAACTAAAACAATTTGTCCCCAAACAGAAAAGATATCCAGAGGTACTTCTGGAATCATCAACTCCACCACCCCAATCACTATCAGAGTACCCGATCAGGTTCATAGTTACTTTGGCAGATATTGGGTAAAAAATTCCAAACTTGTTTGTTTCTTTAATATACCTTAACACTCTTTTAGCCGCTGTGATGTGTGTGTCTCTAGGCGAATGCATGAACCTAGAGAGCAAACTAACAACAAATAGAATGTCAGGCCTGCTTGCGGTTAGATATAGAAGACTACCAATTAAGCTTCTATACATACTATCGTCCACTTTTTCGAAGTCCTCATCCTTGCCCAGCTTCACACCAGTAGATATTGGAGTACTCACAGGTTTGCAGTCTTGCATTTTGAACCTGTTTAGAATATTCAAAATGTATTTCTGCTGGCATATGAAAATTTCATCACTTGACTGCAACACTTCCATTCCAAGAAAGTACTTCATGACTTCAAGATCAGTCATTTCAAAGATTTTCTCCATTTTATACTTGAACCTTTGGATTAGTTCAATTTTGCTTCCTGTCACAAGCATGTCATCCACATAAATTGAGACAATTAAGGACTCACCTGCAGCAGTGACTTTCACATACAAAGTAGCTTCACTTTGACTTCTACTAAAGCCAAGTTGAATGAGATGATTGTCCATCCTCTCATACCATGCCCTTGGGGCTTGTTTTAGGCCATACAAGGCCTTCGTTAAGAGATAAACTTGATCCTCTTTTCCGGGAGTTGAGAAACCATCAGGTTGGTCTACATAGATCTCTTCAGCAAGCAAACCATTCAAGAAAGCCGATTTGACATCAAGTTGATGAATTTGCCAGGAATTATGAGATGCAAATAAAAGAATAAGCTTGATTGTGTCATACTTTGCTACAAGAGCATATTTTTCCTGGTAATCCACACCATATTGTCTTGTGTATCCCTTCACCACCAGTCTAGCCTTATGTTTGAAAATTGTTCCATCAGGATTGAGTTTTGTCTTGAAAATCTATTTTACACCAATCACCTTGCGATTTCTAGGTCTGTCAACAAGCTGCCAGGTTCCGTTCTTCTCGATCATGTCTAGTTCATCTTGCATAGCTCTCCTCCATGCTTGAGAGTCTTGTGCTTCAGTATAGCTTGTTGGTTCAGAGGTAACCAAGTTACACCGCTGATAGACATCTTTTATGGATCGAGTTCCCCTCACTGGTACATCACCCACTAGTTCATCTTCTGAAAGTTGAGTTTGCTCTATTGAAAATAAATCAGAATAAGAGGTCTTCTGATTTTTCCAATCCCAAGCACCTGCTTCATCAAACTTCACTTCTCGGCTTAGAATTAGTTTGTCTGATTTCAAACAGAAAATCTTGTAACCTTTGGATGAACTATAGCCCATAAATATGCCTTTATGAGCCTTGTTGTCCAGCTTACTCCTCTTTGTTTCTGAAACTCGATAATAACATATACACCCAAAGATTCTGAGATGGTGTACTGATGGTTTGTTCCCACACCAATCTTCATATGGAGTTATGTCCTGCAAGGCCTTAGTAGGCAGTCTGTTCAGCAAATATATAGAGGTATTGACTGCCTCAGCCCAAAAATGATTTGGGATCTTTCTTTCGAGCAAAAGACATCTGACCATCTCCACTAATGTCATGTTCTTCCTTTCAGACACGCTATTTTGTTGTGGAGTGTATGATAATATCAATTGGCGTTCAATACATGTGCTATTACAAAACTCCACAAATTGAGAAGAAGTATATTCTCCTCCATTGTCAGACCTTAAAGCCTTAATAGTAAGATTATATTGATTTTCTACTAAAGCTTTAAATTGTTTAAAAACATCAAAGACTAAGTCTTATGAAATAAACCCAACACATTCTGGTGTAGTCATCAATAAAGAGGAGAAAGTATTTGTTACCACACAGTGAATCTGTTTTCATTGGGCCGCAAACATCTGTATGAATGAGCTGAAGTTTCTGGTTAGCTCTTCATACTTGATTTTCTTGAAATGGTAATTTTGTTTGCTTTCCCTGTTGGCAAGTTTCACAAACTTGAGCATTAGAAAGATATTCAGGCATATTTTCCACTAGCTCCTTCTTTTTCTTCTCCGCGATGCTTCTCAGATTGAAGTGACCAAACCTTTTGTGCCATAGGTTTGTACATGTTTGTGAAGTAATAGTGTAAGCCTGCTCAGTTATTTTCTCCCAATCAACTGAAAACTTTCTGTTGCTCATCTTGACATAAAATAACTCTACTCCAGAAGGGTCAGAAACAACACATTCACGATTCTTAAAATGCAGAGAATAATTCTTTTCAAGCATTTGTCCAACATTCAATAAATTTTGACTCATATCAAGTGTGTACAAAACATCAGAAATAGTTTTGCTACCTGATATTATTGAGATAGACACTGTACATCTACCTTTGACTTCTACTGCCTCACCGTTTCCCACTTTTACTTTAGATTTGTAAGTAACACCGAGGAACTTGAACAGTTCAACATCATTGCACAAGTGATGTGTGCAACCACTGTCAAAAAGCCATGAATCAAAGGATTCATTGATTGAAAAGTATGAAACTGCAAAGAGTTGCTCCTCATGTTCATCTGCAACTTCTGCTACTTATGCTTGCAAAGCACCATAAGCCTTTGCTCTTGATTTGCAGACCTTGGATATGTGTCCCGTCTGCTTACAGTTGCCGCATATAGCATCGACTCTTCACCAACAGTACTTCTCTAGATGTGTATTTCTTTTACAATGTTTGCAGGGAGGGAACTTCTGCTTCACATCTCCACTATTGTTTCCACCATAATGCTTGCCCTTATTCTTTTGGTTGAATTGTTGCTTTCCTTTTTGCTTTTGTACAGAGAAAGCTCCTTCACTGAACTTTTCCCGTCTCATAGTCCTCCTTTGCTCTTGTTCTTAAAGAGCACTCATTAGTTCACCTAATGAAAGTTTGCCCAGGTCCTTGGATTCTTCAAGAGAGGAAATCTTAGATTCAAACCTCTAAGGAAGAGTCACAAGAACTTTCTCCACAATTCGTTTGTCTGTAAATTCTTCACCAAGAAGTCTAATGTTATTAACAATTAAGGAGATTCGATCAGTATACTTACTGATAGTTTCATCCTCCTGCATATTCAAGGACTCAAACTCTCTTTTCAGGTTCAACACTTGCATTTGACGTGTTCTATCGCTGCCTTGATATTCTTTTTTCAACCTATCCCAAGCCTCTTTTGCAGTTTTGCAAGCCATGATTCTGTAAAACACAGAATCTGCCATAGCATTCTGCATAAGCGACTTGGCTTTAGATTTCTTTGCCTTCTCTTCGTTGTTGGATTTGATCCGAGCCAAGGTAGGATTTTCTGGTAGAGCAGCAACTGATTTATCTTCCGTCACAATTTCCCAAAGTTCATAGGCTTCCAAAAAAGCTTGCATCTTCACAGACCAGATTTGATAATTTTCACCGGTGAAAGTGAATGGTGGATTTAAAGGTAGGTTGTTGAATGTCATTTGTGTTGTAGGTTAAAATTTTTTTTTGTCCTGTAAGATCAATTAGAGGCTCTGATGCCACTGTTAGAACAAACAGTCTCAAGAAACTGATTTGAAAAATAAAATCAGAGTTAACTTATGAAATTTCTTGTATATATTAATCTGCAGAAAGTCTAAATTTATACAAAGAAAAAACATAAACATTAAAACTAAATAAGAACATGTGTCACTAACTACCATAAAAGGGGTCACTAACAACCATAAATGGGGCCACTAACTTCAGAAAGTTGAGTAACTAAAGTTGACTAAGTCTAGCTAGAAAATAGGAAGCACTAAACTGAAATAAGTAAAAACAGTAAAAATAATAATAAGCTGAAAAAAATGTCAATTGTCTAACAAGCATGAAGGCCAAGTGAAAGAAGAAGCAGACGAGGAGACTGAAAGATGAGACAGAGATCTAAGTAGAGCAGCCTTTTACAATCTCTATGGCAGCTCCGAAGAATGGAGGTTGTCTGTTGTTTGTGTTTTTGTGGTAACTTGCATATATGTGATTATCTTTGACCTTTTTCTCTTTCAAGTTGACGTTATTAAAAGACATGATTTATCACAAATACCTGATGCGTCTCTCCTTGCTGTTGTGTTTGAAAAATTATTGGTATGTTTGAACGCTCGATCAAAAGGAATAGAAGGGGACATTTATATTTGTTAAAAAATCTTTTTTTTTCCTATGGGAGATAGTATATAACAAATCGGAGCAAATCGTGAAAGGTAAAGAATTGGAGAACTAATTCTACGCTACTTTTTTTAATACTAAATTCTAGATTTTAAAAAATATTATTATTGCTATATAGGCGAAAAGAAACTATTGCTATATAGTAGTAATTAAGATACTTAAGTTGTATGCTTGCTCAAAAATAAATGTAAACTTTGACTACTCTATTTTGATTGAAATGCATTTGAATTGTAATTGATTAACAAAAGAATTGTTTGTACTTTCTTTTGCACATATATTTTACATGTGTAATGTGTTAGTATGATACAATTAAGAATATTTTTAATTGTCGATGTCATAATACTCTATTAATTGAAGTTAAGCAAATTAAATTATGATTACCAATTTATCATATCGTAGAATATCAAAACCGAATTTCAATATGCCGAACCATATCGAATTAAATTGATATGGTAATGATACAATATTTTTAAAATCAAATAGCAAAATTACGATATCGAAACTTTTAAATATCATATCGTACCACCCCTAGTTATTGAGAAACACAACTCTTTGAGTAATAAACAAACAAACAAAAAATGAAGGCATAAATTTCATTCACATGTCTCAAAAATTCAATTACATGTTTGAACTAGCATTGCGATCTATTACACACTTTTGCTACTAAAAAAAGAATTTAATATCATCTTCAAATTTACAAAGTCAGTCGTACAATGCAAAGTGATTTACACGCGCCTGCAAGGTCATTAAACGTTTACGCGTGTAATTTATTTATTTATCCTCTCTTGTTTTTCTCAATCATTTTTGACTTTATTTTCTCTCTCTATTCTTACCTAAGGGCATCTCCAACCCAAACGTCAAATTTTACATCATATTTGATGTCAGTGGTGTAATCAACTCCAACTCGCTGCACCAAATTTTACACCAAAAAAAAATATTTTTCTCTCTCTTCATTATTATTACTCCCTCCGTTTCATAAAGAATGACCTATTTTGACTTGGCACGGAGTTTAAGAGTATAAAGAGACTTTTGAATCTTGTGGTCCTAAATTAAAATTAGGTCAAATGTACAAAATTGCCCTTTGATCTTGTGGTCTTAAACATGCCATGTTGAAAATTGTTACCAAAAAAAGAAAGAGGTCATTCTTTTTGAAACATAATAAAAAGGAAAGGAGGTCATTCTTTTTGAAACGGAGGGAGTATATTATTTCTTATTTCATTTATATTTTTTTATTTCATAAAACAAATTCTTTCTAAAACATTCGCCATATATAATTCAGGTGAATGTCAATTATTACTTTGTTGAATGTTTATTAGTTTCAGTTATTTTTACGTACATTGTATTAATTGTTTAATTTTTTTAAATTTTTTGTGAAGGTTAATTGTAGTTATATCCAATTATAATTTATAGTAAAATTAACATAAATTTATTTATTTTTAAAAATCATATATAGAAAAATTAATTTATAAAAAAGCTAAATTTTATATCTAAAATAAATATTATAAAAATATTACATAAAAAATAATTAAACATACACGAGATTAAATTGAAACATATCATTTATATAATGTAATTAAAAGTTTGTGTAATGAAATAATATTAAAATATTTAAAAAGTGAATTGATGTGATGAATTGGGTGTAACACTATTCACCCCACCAAATTTGGTGTAACAATTAGTGTGGACTGAAGCTTAAAAACACCAAATCTTACATAAAATTTAAGATTTAATTAAAATTTAGTGTAGATAGGAGATTGATCTAATAAACTCCATTTTTGTTTCCAAAATATTCACCGGCAATGTCATCTTCTTCTTCGTCCGTTATTAATACAAATATTATCAAAATCAACCAATTACTTGATTCAATTTAATCTTCTTGTCTAATCACCATCAAGCCCACCACCATAAAAAAATTCGAACACCATCAATACCACCAAAAATCACCATATCGAACCATTGTTTCACCACTAGAAACCCAACGAACAATTATCAATATTTATTTGCAAAGATCATAGTCACACAATTGAAAAATTAGTGTTCAATTTACTATTACTGATTTTGAAGAAAATCTAGAGAAAAATTTTCTGAGAGAAGAAAATTTTATGAAAATACATTACACCTTGTTTGGAGGGTTGATACCCGTTGTATTTTAGTTTAAATACAATTTTTGTTTTAATTGTTACTTAAATTCTATTGTGACATATTGTTTAAATTCATCGTTAGGTAACAATGAAAAGATCCATTATATGTAACGATCGATTTGGTGTGATCACGTCTTTACCTTAATATATTCTTCTCATTTTGTCTTTATTTTCATCTTTACCCTACCTTTCATAGTAGCTCTCTACTTTTTTTATAGGTTAATCATTCAAATTATGAATGTGTAACATTATGTAACAATGGAGAACAACACAATCTGTCTGAGCATTGTATTCATTAAAACAATGTCGTACGACACGACACGATACATTATGAAATTATGAAACAATATGTGACAATTGACAATCATCCAAACAAAGTATAAAAGTTGAAGTTTGTGCAAAATCTAGAAACTTTTTACATCAGAAAAAGAAAGATCAAAAAAATTCCAATATCATATGCTCTAAATCAACAAAAATAAATAGAATAATAGTGCTCGACTTGACAATTTGATGGTGGGAGTAGAAAGAATTGATCAATTTGAATTATTTTTCTTAATTGAACAACTTGGCGGATCTTTGCCTATTCCTCAACCTTGTTTTTCTGTTTGTCTCTCGAAAAACTAGCATGAAAAGAAAATTATTTGTCCAATCATTAGTCGTAGCAACAAAAATATTTGTGATAAAGAAAAAATGGGTGGCGTGAAAGAGAATGGCTGGGGAATTTTTTTTATTTTTTTTTTTAATTTTTTGAGGGTGAGACTAATCTGCTAGCACGGATCAGGCCTCTTAGTTAAGCTGACCGTAACGGCTTCCGCTAAGATACTTCTCATTTCTGGATAGAAAAGTGAAGTGAAAGAGAAAAGTAGCTAGAGGATCTTTTTCCAATAGCCTGCCCCGAATGCCTTATAGTATAGATGTGTAATAGGCCGTCCCAACAGTTAATGGTGAAAATTATTAAGGAAGTTTGGGAAGTTCCATGGGAGTTAGCAGATTATTTTGATGAGCTAAAACGAGAAATGACAAAGATTGAGTTAACAATACAACACATATACAGAGAAGGTAACAAGTTTTGGCTAACTTAGCTATTAATGCTTCTGAGAAGAAGACATTACATCATTTGAACAATTGCCTAGTATGGGGAGAAAGATCATAAACATGGAAAAAGCACAAATACCAGCTTTAAGAGTTCGCACCAAGAAGATCGTTCAACGACATGCATAGGGATACTCACAGAGATGCTGCTAAATCAAATTGGAGAAACATTGATAGATTAGCATCATCAAATACAAAGGGGAGAAGCATCAAAGCTGGCAGTCAGCGGGGAGCCACAAGTCACTGGCGGGAAGAACTGCGTGAAACAACAGGAAGAATCAAGGGCAAGACATAGACACTATAGAGATATGCTTTAGGAGAGCTTAACCGTATCAACTTGTTAATTTTAGACGTGAGCAGAATTTTTACTTGTGTATGATGATTTGAGAAATAAAATGGCTACCAGCCACAAAATATGTTTAAAAAAAAAAACAAAAAAAAATTATGTATTTTTCCAAGAAGATTTTGAAAGTAGATTTGATAGGAATAAATAATACCCACATAGTTTGTACTTTGTTCCACCTTCTACTCTGCATAAAATTATACATAGATTTCCTCATAACTTATATGAGTATTAATTATGTAACATTACTAAAACTACAACCAAACAGGGTATAAAATTAAAACATGAATAACTTGTATACAATATTTGGAAATACACCGACCAAACATCACATAAAACCGACACATGAATAACTTTTATATAACATTTGGAAACTAATACATGAATAACATTGTACAAAATTAGATAATTAATATATAAATAACTTTTATACTATTTGCAAACCAAACATGGTATAAAACTAATACATAAATAACTTCACTATTCATGTATTAGCTATACCCTTATCCAACAACCACATTATTCAAGTCCTGATCAAACTCATACTCTGCTTAGGTTTTTTCTCAGGCTTGTCCACCTCAACCATGCATTCCAACATGACTCTATCTGTATGCTAATGATGTCTAAACATAGCACAATCTAATTCCCTGATATGGAATAACAAGAATATCCACAAATAATAAGAACAGACATAGGGTGGTCAAGAATTCTTGCGTAAACACAACATACCTGTCCATCTTCTTTTAGCTAAGCTACTTTTACACAAGTTATATTACATCATAATTCCAAATGTCATTGACCCGTTACAAAATGGCTCACCATATAATTGTGTGAAGGTCTAGTATTATCAATGGATGTGTGATTTGTATCAAGCTGAAGCATCGGTATATCTCGAAACATTTTGGAATAGAATTTTACCAGTCTCATGGAACTTGAGTGTATTCTCTTAGTTGATGTTCCAATTTCTACATTTGCAATGTACCTTGGCAAGAGCAGCCATGTAATCATCACTCCTGAGAATGAATATTAATAAGAATTCTTTTCTTGATGCTAAAATATATTTCTAAAGAGTAAACAAATGAATAGCTAAAAAAAAACCTTGATCCATAAGGCGATTGACAAGCAGCAATTAAATGAACTTTAGCCTCATCTGGCTCATTCTGCAAAGCAAGAAAGAGCAAAATATGTGATCAAGTAAGAGATTTGGAGATCCAGTATTCAAAGCCTAAGTAAAAAATCTAAATGCTTGTACAAATTAAACCATCGGAGATGTTCCATTTTTATCCTACAAATACTTGCTCTGCTTCAAATGCCCTTTTTTGGTTTAGAACTGATCTTTATCCAAATTTAGTTCCATCAAAAAGAAAAGATCACATCGTAATAAAGTAAATCAATATGCTAATATTTTTTTTGGTTTGACTTCATACTTGCTATCATAGGAAAATTAAGTAGTGGATAAATCTTGATTCTGTTTAAAGATAACATGACTATCTATATGTATGTGTGACCACAGCGAAAGATGGTATTTCAGGTTTTTAGATGGTACTTCAGTTGCTTGCATAAAAGCCTATCATAAGAAGCCCTTGCCTTTACATCAATCAAAGTCGCAACTCTGCCCCACTATTAAGAATAAAAGAGGCATACACAAGTTATAAGAAAATATGGAGTGTACAGGTTCATTCGCAGAGTAATGCATATATTGTGAAGGTAAACTGGGGTAAAAAAAAGCTTAATATTCAAATCTTCCGAGAGCAACTTGGACGAAGAATCATCCATAATGAACATAAGGTATAGGGATCAGTAAAAACCTGTGATTCATAGTACAAGCCAGCATATAGAGAAGCGTAGAAGTATTCATTTGGTTGTCCACTTAGAAATGCAGCAACAAGCTACAGAATTAGAATTGTATGTTGTTAGTTAAAAGATTCAGACCACAGTGAAGCTACGACCTAGCTCAAAACAATATAGTATAGATCATTGGAACAAACTTGTAGACGTTTTTAAAATGTCATGCTTCAAAGGAAAAACTGTAATAATTTAGTAACAATCACTAGACTCTCAGTTCTGAAAAGTTTCATAAGAAAGGCTGGACTGAAATAAATTTCGCCAAGAAGCACTTTCATAATTTACCAAGTATCACGGGCTCACAGTTTAAGATATATCATGAACTTTTCTAAGTAGAATGTTTCTTGGAAGCATATATTGCTAGAGAAAATCCTGTAGTTCCAAGTCCAAGCAGAACTTTGTATAGGATATTGATCGTTGATGTAACTAAGGAACAATGTGGTGGCATCGCAAAAGTTGCTCGCCCATAGTTCTGAGATTTGAATGTTTTACCTCCATTAATTATTTGAGATAATCTCAAAAGTTGCATTGATGAAAACAGCTCAGACTTTAGAAGATTGCAGACTCGTCAAATCATACGCAGCATAAAACTTAAGTTAAATCATATGCAGCATAAAACTTGTCTACTATAGCAACTACAAATGAGTTGTTGATTATAGTTCTTTTAGGTCATTTACAGTATGAAAGCCCAAGAATAGAGAACTCCGAAAAAAGTTAAAATATTAGCTGGGTTGTTAGCATATTTGCTTGTAATAACTGAAGTACATGAGAATGAAGGAGGAGTTGAGTCAAACTATAAGAACAAGAGAGTGAAATAGAAAATGTATTGCCTGCTTCAGTTAGTAATACTCTATGATCTGTGTAAGAATGGGAAAAGCACTAGAACATACTCATTTGAAAATTACCATTAAAACAACTTTAATTAACTACTGATATGAATTGAATTTCTTTGTTCCGACAAATAAACTACATTCAACACCTTTTCTGGATCACCACCATCTTTAAACATGTTATATGCTTCTCGCATGACTGGCCTTGGATCTCTACCAACCTGCACTCAGATGCTTAAATATTTGTAAGGAAGCATACAATAGAAATTGGCAATAATGAGATGCTTGGTGAAATCATTCCGCATTTCAAATAACAGCAATACTTGTAAATTACCTCAAGATATCTTTTTCTTGCTTCATGAATTCCATACAATTGAGCTTCACAAAGAAAACACCATATTGACTCCTCTGTGTCATTTGGGTTTTGGGCAACATCTATACGGAATTGATGTGCACCTTCCTCATACCTAACGAGAAATAACAAGCTTAAGGCCCATATAATGAGGATTGAGTGAGTTTAAAGTGTAATAATTTGGGAAAGCAATTACCTATCGAGATAATATAGAGACAACCCCCTTTGCCAAAGATCTGATGAAGTAAAAGATGTGAGGTGAGTTGAGGATAATATTGGTTGAAAATGGTACTCATTTCAGAAGCTCACATGCTTTCTGGCGAGGATCAAGCTGAATTGCCTTGTCAAATTCCACCAAAGACCCTAACACATCGCCCTTCATTATATAAACAAACAACATAACCTTCAAATTAAATCATTTCGTTTAGTAAAAATGTGTAACTCTTGACTGACCTGTCTAAAAAGAAGCATTCCTTTTCGAATCGCCATCACAGCTGAGTTACCACTTGTTAGGGCATCCCATACCCTACAAACGAATACTCTCCTACTCAAGGTTGGTACTGGGTTTTGATAAGTTTGGATTCTTGACCCAAACACAACTTTTCGACCCAAATAACACTTGTCAAAGGGTTTCATCACGCTGGTTTGCACTTGCACATGATGGATGTGTGTTATTGCCATTACCAGCTAACAGTGGGAAATGAAATGATGATGATAAGGTAACGAATTGAACCACTATTTTGAAATTAATTAAGGCACAATTTTCACCATCTAAGCTAAAGAATGTTTTCCAAGTTTTCAATTAAAAAAAAAAAAAAAGTGATAAATTCTTATTAAATTTGGATTAAATCTTAATTCACGATACGTTGACAAAGTCGAATTACATCAAGTCCATGAGACCTTGAATGTAAAAAGTCATCATCCCCGGTCCTTGCCCTCTTTGCCTTTCTAGACTTTCTTAAGTTTATTCTTATCGATTTGTTGAGCATGAATCATCAGACGAGAAATGCCAATTTCTTTAATGAGCATGGCGGTATGACATTTCTTAACCAACATTTCAAACACACCCGAGAAGAAGTTGATCATCTTTTCCCTAGAGTCGACAACCATAGCACCTAGACGATTGTGTGAACTTCAAGGCACACTGTTTCGCACTCATATTCCCTTGACGAAGGTTAATTAATTCAAGTAACTTCGCCTCCCCCATCTCGAGGGGAAAGAACCTATCAGGGAAAGCACCCTTAAACTTTCTCAATCAAGTGGGCCCACATCAACCGCTCTCTCGCTCTTTCATTGATTGAACCAAACTTGAGCAAATACTTTTAAGTTGATAAGCGGAAAATTCTGTCTTTCCACCGGCGTCACTCTTTCATGATCATCAACGCTCTGTATACCTCATCAATGAACTCTTGAGGATCTTCCTCAACCTTGAAACCATGAAACTCCGAAAGATTCATCCTAGTGAAGTCTCTCACTCTAGTTGTCGTTGTACCCGCTGTCACGCTCCGAGGCTATCCTCTTGACGTAACACGGGACCTAAGATCACGAGTGAACCCAAGATAACCTTGAAGATGACATATCATAAGCATACTGAAAGATATCTAAATGAAAACGTGAATTAATGCGGAAGCTAAATTAATAAATAACTGGAAAATGGGGGAAACCCTGACTAGTTTGAATGTATAAACCATACTAGGAGTTTAATAACAACTGAAAGATAAACTCAACTATTCAAGTTGATTCTACTACTATGTCTGAAAGCCTCATTGACTAGAGTTGATAGGACATGCCTTCGGCTAACTCTAGCAACACTGAAAATTGAATAAAAGACTAAAAATGAAACACATGTTTGTTGTCCTCGAAACATGAGGACTCACCACTGAAGTGATGAATACGGACCAAGAATCGATCTAAGCATGATCTGAATGCTAAGTACCTGAACCTACATCATGAAAGGATGTAGCGTTCATGATGTAGCGCATACTATGCTTCATTACTTGAAATGTATTGAGCATGTAGGATATAGATAATAGTTAAACAAAATATAGTTGAGTAATAATATAATCTAAATAGAAGATAAATGTTGAATATTACTGAAAACTGATCTAAAAGCAACGACCAAATACTAATCATGAACATAACATGCTGAAAATGAATACTCAAGTATAAACTGAAAACGTGGTCAAATGCACTAGAGTCTGACTGTGGGAGTTACTATTAACCCACATAAAACCACGTGAGCTAAACACGGAGTCCGATGTATATGCTCCACCGAGATGACCCAATATACCTTGTCGAGGGTATAAAGACATGACTAACGTGGTCACTAAATCTGAGGCCCAATAGAGGAGACTTATACTCTTACAGGGGCACGTAGTTCTAGGAATAAGAGGGTATGTTGAACCCTAGTCTAACTCGGTGCTAAGCCTACTCCCAACGAAAATGTATATGACACAACATAACTGAAATACTGGATAGCTCAATGTTCTGATGCAAATCTGAGAATGAAACATTTAAGAACTAACAAAGGGGCGACTCAAACCCGTTGGTGGCCTAAGGACAAAATCAAATTAGAGGCCTTAAAAAAGATTATAAATGATTTTATTTTAAATCAATTTTTCTAGCCTTTTGAGATGCAAAGTTGTTAATAATTTTTGTATAGTCAATTTCTTCTAATAATTCTTTCTCAATCGATAATATAGCCAAACCGCTTAGTCTTTCTTGAGACATTGTCGATCTTAAATAAGATTTTATTATTTTAAATTTTGAAAAATTTCTTTCTGCTGAGGCGACTGTTACGGGAATCGTTAACATTATTCTATAAGCAATGTAAGCATTTGGATAAGAATCAAGCCTTTTTATTTGATTGAGTATCTCAATTAGAGTATTGTCTTCTACTTTTATGATTTTCCTTAACACTTTTAATTCAGTAAATAAGTCTAAACCGTTAATATCGGAGTAATTATTATGTCTTAAGGAACATTCAAAATGAAGACAATATTTTTTTAAATTCTCATCATCTAATGATCTCAATTTTTTCCCACTAAATAGAAAACCAAAAATATTTTCATATACTTCAAATTGTTTAAATCTATTTTGAAGTGAAAAGATGGCTTGTTCTACTATGTATAAAAAGTACTCTTAATGATTCTTCAAGGGATCTTGTGATTTCATTTTCAACATTCTCATCAAATTATTTTATTCTATAAATTACACGTTTCTTACGAAATACAGTTTCTATATTCATCTTTAATGCAATTTCCTTAGCCGAATCATAGCATTTGTAAATCCTTCTTCTCTACATTTTTTAAAAAGAAACTAAACCTCTTAATTGATCAATAGTGACATCAATATGCATATCTTTTGATTGTAAACTTTTGCTAATTGAATTTACAGCAAATAATACATCACACCAAATAGTCATATTCAATAAAATTCAAATTTTTTAAGCTCAAAAATTGCTAAACAATTAGCTTCACTTTTAATTTTTGGATCATTACTAACTTCTTCTAATTTAAATAAAGCATCTCTTATTTGTGGAGTTTGAAACCTTATTGCTTTAACACT
Organism: Solanum sitiens; assembly: GCA_016801875.1. Lineage (NCBI taxonomy): Eukaryota > Viridiplantae > Streptophyta > Magnoliopsida > Solanales > Solanaceae > Solanum > Solanum sitiens. Next base: position 2,874,197 of record JABWTJ010000049.1, on the reverse strand, counting down.
TTCAATACAACTTTTCCACCGTGTTTGTGACAATGATTTAAGAGTTAAACTAGGTACACTATCTTTTAAAATTTTCCACTGTTTAGTAGACGAAGAAAATAGTGAATATATACGTTGTACCACTCCAAAAAATGATATAGCTTTCGTACAAGACTTAGCCATATCACAAAGTACTAAATTTAGATTATGACAACCACATGGTGTATAAAATGATCTAGGATTTATATCAGGAAGTCTTTTTTGCACTCCTTGATGTTTTCCCTTCATATTAGACCCTTATCATATCCTTGTCCTCTTAAATTATCAATATCAAGTCCAATACATTTTATTTCATCTAAAATAACTTTAAAAAGGCCTTTTCCACTTGTATCATCCACTTTTAAAAATTCTAAGAAATATTCGATTACATTTATTGGAGTTGTCGAAATATCTACACCCCGTATTATAAAAGACATTTGATCTTGATGACTTGTATTTGGCGTGAAATCAAGTATGATAGAGAAATACTTTGTTTTTATAACTTTTTCAATAATCTTATTCTTAATTTCACTTGCCAATAAATTTATTAATTCATTTTGTATATTATGTCCAAGATAATGATTATGAATTTCATCATGCTTAATTCGTTGAATATATTCTTACATAATTGGATCAAATTATGCAATCATTTCAATAAGATTCAAGAAGTTTCCGTTATTTTCTTGATAGATATTTTCATCCCCCCCCCCCCTAAATGTCAAATTATTTCTTCCAAGAGTTTTTATGACAGAAATAATTCTTGACAATACATTTTTCCAATGTTCTCTATCTTTATTAATTTGGTCTTGAATGTTTTTATCGATTGTTTTATTATTACGCAATCTAAATTCTAAATCAATCCATGAACTCATATTAATAATATGTTGGTTAGTTGTTTCATGAGTTCTAAGCTTAGTAGTAAGATTTTTTCAATCTCTACTACCTTCATTAGCTAACTTATTATTTTTTGCATTAAAGGTCGTATTAAATAACTTACAACAAAAACAAAATACCTTATTCAAATCTTTGGAATAAATTAACCATCTTCTTTCATGTCTTTCTCCATTTGCCAACTTTTGAAAATAATATGTAGTAGAAAAGTGCCTTAAAAATTTATCCTTTGGAAAACATGTGTCGGTAATTCTAATTGGTCCCTTTTCTACTAATAAATCTCTTAACTTTGTAACAATAATATTCCATTGACTAGGATCATAGATATTTTAGGAGTATGATTATTTAATTCATTTATGAGTTCTTGATTTTCTTGGGAATCTACATGCGACTTTTCACTAATTTCTTCTCCTTCTTCTTCTTTTTGATTTATATCATTATCTAATTCAATTTCAACTAAGTTAGTAACTTGTTCTTCTAAAGAGCATTCCCCTACATTTTCTGATTTAATTTTAACATTATTTTCCAAAAATTTATCAAGAGCACCTTTTTGAGATTTTATCAAGTTATCGACTTTATTATTTTTTAAGTTTTGAATGACCAGATTCATATTTTCTAGTTGACATATTAAAAGCTAACAAATATTTTAAACACTATTTACAATATCAAATAAAAAAATATAATAAGCATAAGACACAAAACAAAAATAATATTAGAAATTAGAATGATATTATCGGATTCAAAAGCTATGAAGACTTGATTTCCAAAAATGAATCGAGCTGCTGCAATATATTTTTCTTCAAAATTAAAATATAAACTATCAATAGAGCAAGTAAGTTCTTGAGTTTTGAAGAAGAGAGATATAAAATTAGAAAAGAGAAAGTGAAAAGAAATAGAAGAGACGAGGATAAAATATATAAAATCAAAATTAAAAAAAAAAAGATAATAGAATTAGATAACGTGTAATTAGAAAAAAGTACACAACTTTTTATTGAAAACTTGAAAAGTCAATCATTTTAGTTTTTAACCATTTCCACTTAATTTTTTTAGCCGTTTGCATTGTTATGTGATTTTTTTTTAATTTAACCTAATTATTTAAGAAAGATGGGCCCCCTAAAATTGGGGCCTAAGGCGAGGGACTTTTCTTTTTGTACTGGCCAGCCGCCCCTGAACTGACAATGTAACATTAAAAAATTAGAGCATGTTTTATCTGTTTAACTAACCTAGCAAGTGTAATTCATGAACTAAGAGAATCTACACAACTAAAGTTTTGAGTTTCATGCAAGGAACTAAGAAAAATTTCCAAGAAAATATGATAATTCGATTATGAATACTACAATAGCTATGTAACAACAATTTTCCAAGGTTTTAGAACCCTAAGTCTAAACACGAAATAGAGAATCAAGAATCTGACTGAGTTCTAGGGACTTAATGGGTGAAAAGAATCCACTAGTGAAATTCCATATACCCGGTGACGAAATCAACGGAGAAATCCTTCGATTTTAGGGTTGGAACTAAAGAAAACCGGCTGCGTGTTCTTGAGGAAACTGGCTCCTCTTTCGTCTTTTTTTGTTCTAAATTCTGGGATTTTTGGGAATAAAGGTTTTAGGTAGGTTCTGACTTAATCATAAGGCTTAAACAGAGTAAAATGACGTAGTTTAGGTATTAAACGATATAGTCTGAATGCCCAATGCATAGGGAAAAAGACCAAAATAAACCTAACTTAAAAGTTGACGAGGCCATCGACGGACCGTGGACTGACCGACGATCCGTCCTGGTTGGGCATCTTTGGCTTCAGAGACTTGGTGCTAAGGGTCACGATCCACGGACCCTGGACCCTGGATCGTGGTCCCACCTACATTCCGCAGGTCCTATCGTGGGTTGTGATTTTCTAGGAAATTTTGGGTGGCCAATCTATGGAACCTACCTACGTCAGTGATCCCATCCATGGGTCATGGTTTGGGCTCCGTCGATGGCACCTGCAACTCTGAAAATCTGCTATTTGGTCTTTCTTGAATCCGGGGTGTTACACCCACACTTGGGTTCACGGGGACCACAACATCCCTATTGGCTTAGGCCATTGTGACAATACTTGAAAAGAATCCCTTAACTCCACATTAGCCACTTGTTCGTGTCACGACCCAAAAATGGACGTAATGGCACTCATCTTATCCTACCAAGACAAGTTAGCCTAAACTCAACCATTATAATAAAATGCGAAATTTTTTATAATCAACTTAAAAATACCCCCTAAATCTAGTTGTCACATGTACAAACCTCTAAAGTATTACAATTGACTCAAAAGAAAAACACAAGTCTCAAATGACCTTATTTCTTGAATAGAACAATATCATAAATAGGAGTAAGAAAGTCTGTTGAGATGACAAACAACTACCTTACAAATCTCCAAAAAGCCTCGGAAAATAAGAGAATGACAAGTACAACAAAAATCAAGATTCCTAACCTACAAAAAATTGTAGAAGCAAGGAGTGAGTACGAAACCACACGGTACTCATAAAGTAAATCTCTAAACACAAGCTAAGGAATAGAATATGGGTACTCCTACCACCCCAACCAAACCTCCACAACTACAGCCTACATACAACCAGCCCAACCTAACAGTTCACATTTTACATATCAGAAAGATCAACAACACTTTAATGATTATATATCCTCAACAACAAACTCATAATTCATCAAATCACAACTACCACTTGTATACAATAAACTCAACCTAACAGTTCACGGTTTACAAAGCATACAACTCAAAAACAACACTCTACATATCCTCAACAACAACTCTCTAACAGTTTCATATCTTCAATAACAAGCTTAATATTCATCAGTCACAAGTTCCACAGAAAGGCACTCAGAAGATTAACAATACACAAGATCAAGTTCACCAATAATAAAGAAGTTCAATGCAATGAAATGCAATGTTAAGTATAGTGATGCATGTCTGACCTAGTGATACACACCCGATGTCTCTCAGTCCAGGACCCATGAGGGACATATCTGTCCATGCATCCATCGCGGCGAGCGATATGACCCTCGATAATATTAACCATTGTGGCGCGCGATACGTCCCTAGAAATATAGTATCCATCGCGGCGTGTGATATGTCCCTCGAAATGGTACATCCTTTATAATTTCTTATTCTTTCTCAGTTCACATAACACTTGTCACAACCATGTCCCAGAACAATGCAAATGACATGTTCACACAAATAATGAGGAGATGGCCATTTTCATAACATTGCACAATTCACAACACAATCATGGAACAACATCAACAATGATTCAACAAGCCTTTAAAATTATTCGCAACACATCACACACAAACAATTAATCACATTGCCTTTTATTACCCATTTTTCATCATTAGAATTAATCAGTGTGGACAAGTCAACCATTACCAATTTCCATTACTCCCAAACATATATCACAAAGAAATACACGATTTCCATACACTTAACAAGGCTTTAGAAATCCACTTGCCTCAATCAATCAAGAATTTCCTTTGGAATTTGAGCCTTCCCCTTTCATTGAACTTCCAACTCAAAGCAATCTATTCACATTAATAATCACAATAAGATTTCAAAACTAACAACACATATATTACTATAAGTCTAGTTCCTAAGTTTTGAGCTTAGGGTTAAGTCTTCCTTTCTTCCAACAATACAATCCTAATAGTTTTCATACAATATAATACACCCAATATTTAATTATTCATCTCAATATACCCAAGACTTACTTTATAATGTGATAATTATAGAATCATCTTAATATACCCAAGACTTACTTTATAATGTGATAATTATAGAAAACTAAAAATCTAAGAATAGTAAAACTGGTCTGCTAACTCCTGAATCAACTATAACTTTTGAATCATTATTCCTATTATTTACCATTTGCCTATCATTAGCTAATCATCATATTTTCTCCACCCAGCCACCAAAACACATAACAACAATATTGGTACAATATTGAATTTAAAGGACATCTCACATTCTTAGTCACCCAATTCATAAAAAAAAATCACATAAGATTCCATACATTTAATAAATAATTAACTCTAAACATTTAAAACCAATTGTACCATTTGATTGTTAAATGGCCTAAGTTTGATCTTTTTCCCTCTGTGTTCGTTCTTTTCTTCTTTTCTTTTCTTTTTTTCTCATCAGCCGCTATTTCAACTTTCTACAGTTAGGGCTTTTGGCTTTTATTTTTTTATTCATTCATTTACTTATTTATTTTTATTTCTATTATTTTTTCATTATTATTAGCAACAAAATAATCCTTTATTAAATCTGAAAATCATGTCACTTATTCAAAACTCATAAATTATTTTTAAAAGCTACTAAAAAGGTTTAATATAAAAATAATGGTTAAATTCATAAAACGACTAAAAGGGTTGTTACAGTTCGACCAACGGATTAGCCGAAACTTGTGGAGCTTCTTGAGGAGCTTTTTGTTCCACGTTCTCACCCACATTCCTTCTAATGTATGCTCTTTGAGGGGCCATATCCTAAAAAGCATTTGATAAGGATTAGGAGAGAGACATATAGATTTAAACTCAATCGCATGACTTTAGAATGATGAAAGAATTGGAATTCATGAAACATCTTATTTGCTCTTATTCATAGATGTGGGGTGCTTCACACTAATGAACAAAACTCTATACGACGTGGATTATGAGATATCCTAGGACCTTTCTAGACCTTGTACTCTAAATACCAAAGTTTTCACGACCAAAAGTACACCCTAGACGTGAAATGGTGTATAAGATCCAAGAGGCCCAACACAAGACACTTAGCATACATCATATAAGATAAAAGAAACAAAAGAGTTTAGAAGGTAGCATTTCATACAAAATAGTTTGACAAAACCTGAAGTTTAACGTAAGTCTCAAAGACATCTATTACATCATAAGGGAAGTGATTCAAACATAACCCATACATCACATACAAAGTAAAAAAAATTAAAATGACATGAAATTAATCAAATACTCGTGGCCCTCGGATCATGGGACTCACCAATGTTCAAAAGCCTAAAGGAATCAACTAACCACAAATATGGGGAGTGAAGCGTCAGACCTTACATTAGTGAAACAATGTAGGCACAAGTGAAATGTACTTAGGATGAGGCAATATGCGTAAACATAGGCATGAAAATATAAGTAACTTAAAATGAGTAGGCATGATCATAATGGGACATTTAAAAGATTTAAAGAAGAGATGACCTGAAAATCATGAAAGTGTGGTAAAGTATATTAACATAAAGGACAAAAGAAAATCTTTGAAGAAAACATAGTTATTTTTGGGATATTATCTCTAATCAACAATAAGATCATGAGAACTAGATCATGGAATCCGGTATATCCCTCATACCGAAAGAAGGGAAAACTACTTACCAAGGTAGAATCTTTACATATCATTTGCTAAAGTGGATCCACTAACTAGGTCATTTAAGATAATCCTACGGGGGTACATAGTTTAGGACTAGAGGTTGCTATTGGAGACTACCCTATTTGAGCATCCACCTCAAAGACTTCTCGGTGCTAAGTCAAATCCCAATGGAACAGATAAAAGTCAAATATTGTTTTAACATTGGAAAGACAACGATCAATACCAATCCACAACTTTTAAGATAAAAATATAGAATAGCCCCTTAAACATAATCCAACATAGATGAAAAACATTTCACCAATGTGAATTCATTTGTGAGAAAATACCTTTCACAATCATGTTCATCATAGTAAGTGAGAAATCCTTTCATAATAACATCAATACTTTCCTTTCAAATCATAATCAATTCATTTACAATATTTTCCTTTCAAAGCATCATCAATTCATTTACAATAATTTAGGGAGCCCATGAAGGAAAGGACTCTATGGGTGAATAAACACATACCTTGATCCTTTAATCCCAAGAAAATGTAGAATTTGGAGACTTGAATGGAGCACTAACCTTCTTCTTCCTTAGACTTGAGAGAATTGGGATGATGGCTTCAGTCAAGTTTTAGAGATTTTAGGAGAATGAGTTAAAATGGGTAACTTTTTGGCTTAAAACCTTTATATAGGGCTTAGACAATAGGTAAAATTACATAGTTAGGTTAAATCATTGGAAAAGACTCAAAAGTCCTTTAAAATATATGTCGAGCCTTAACTACATACCGGTCCTTTATATTGCACTTGTTTTAAACTACTTTATATTGAAATGAATTCAGTTATATTGAGTTAAATTGAGCCAGGTAAGTTATTTTTAGAACTCTCTTCACATACTCGTACATTCAATGTACTCATGACATTTGGCCTGCATCTTATTATGATGCAGACACATATAACTAGGATCGGCTTCAAGTGCGTCGTTGATCTAGTTGAGCATTCAGAGTTTTGTGGTGAGCCTCCTTGCTTTCGAAGGATCCCTTTATTGCTTTCGGTGTTTATTATTAGTTCATTAGGATATCGTGGGCATGTACCGATATCCATATCAGTTGTTTAGAGACTTCATAGACAGACAATCAGTTAGTTAACTCATTTGTCACTACTTTATTATTGGCTTATGTTTTGAGACTTGAGTTACCATTTTGGCTAGTTTGGATGTTTCTTTAAAGATATTCTAAGTTTATTTCACAAGTTCTTTTTTAGACCATTTCTTGTGTGTAAGTCTTCCGCTAAGTAAGTCAGTCAGGCCAAGGATTCGCTTGGGGCCAAAAATGATTCTCAAGTGTCAGTACCGGCCAGGGTGTAGGCCCGGGAGTGACAAATTTGGTATCAGAGCACACACTTTAAGAGTCCTAGGGAGTCTATGAAGTCGTGTCTCAAGAGTGTTAGTTATCAGTGTGAAGCATGCCACATATATAATTAGAAGGCTGTAACACTTAGAATTTTTCTCATTTCTTTCACACTCATTCGTGCGTTAGAGTTCAATCTCTAAAAGATTTCTTCTAACTCATGTTTGTGCGTGTTTTTTAGATCATGCCTCCACGGAGAGTTGTCTGAGGTCGTCCAATTGGAAGGAATGTTGAATTAGAAGAACAAGGGGTACCTAATGCACCAGCAGTACAACCCCAATGAGAGGTCACTAATATTGAGTCTGTGAGTCTATCTGAATGGTGAGACAAGTAGTGACTAACCAAGATGGGCAACAGAGAGTGAATCGTCATGAAGTGGATGATTCTTCAAGGATCCACGAGTTCCTAAGGAGGAATCCCCAAAGCTTCACAGGTTGTACTGTTATTGAGGATCGAGAGAATTTTGTTGTGGATCTTTAGAAAGTTTCTTATGTCATGCACGTTACTGATGCTGAGAGGTTAGAACTAGTTGCATACCAAATAAAGGGTGTCTCTTTGATTTGGTTTGATCAATGGAAGAAGAACCGAGTTGAGGATGCACCACCTGCGAGTTGGGATTGTTTTGAGGAGGCATTCTTCGGACATTTCTTTCCTTGAGAGCTGAAAGAGGCTAAGGTCAGAGAGTTCCTCACACTTAAATAGGATTCAGTGAACGTTCATGAGTAAGGTTGAAGTTCATCCAACTATCTTGTTATGTTCCGGAGGTGGTTGCAGATATGAAGAGTATAATGAGCCTGTTTGTTATTGGGTTGTCTCGTCTATTGAGTAAGGAAGGCAGGATTGCAATGCTCATAGGTGACATGGCTATATCAATATAGATGGTATATGTATAGTAGGTTGAGGAAGAGAAGCTAAGGTATAGAAGAGTTTAAGACCAAGAGATCTAAGATAGGTAATGAGTATGGGCAGCAGAAGAGTAATGTCAATCGGTCATCCTTCCAACAGAAACAGAAGGGACATGTTTCATCATCTGCTAGTAAACTTTCACCTAAGAACAAAAGTGAGTACAATAGTCAGAATTTAAGAGCCTAGACTGCCTATTCTCAGGGTAGTATGGTGCAATGGGATAGTAAGCCTCTTGCATGCGCTAAGTGTGGTAGGAACCACTAAGGTACATGTCACGAGGGCTCCACTGGTTGTTTCAAGTGTAGGCATAATAGTCATTTCAATATGAGAATGTCAAAAGAACAAACAGGGTAGTGGTAATGGGGGCAATAAAGCCCAATCTTCTTTAGTTGCTCCACTAGACAAAGCTGCACCTAAAGGGGCTACTTTCGATACTAGCGGAGGATCAAACCGCCTATCTGCTTCAAAAGTCGCCAAGAGCGAATACATTCACCAGATGTTGTTACCGGTATGTGTCACGACTGGGGTCTAGACCCTAGCCAAAACTGGCGTCGTTGACCTCTTAGAGGTCGCAGACAAGCCTACAAACGTCATGATTACATCGTATAGGTTAATTTTAGCGGAAAATTTAAAACTTTTGTTTGCTTTGAAGTATACATAGACTTCATAGTAAGAATTGCATTATATCATATCAGTTCACCACAACCATCTAATAATAAGATATTCAAATGAAAGAAATAGTTCATAACTGCATTAATATAAAGTTGCCAAAATGGCACCAATACAACGTCTGAAAATAAGTAAGAAAGAAACGCTAGTGGAACATCCTCCACTAGCTCATGCCTTCGTCTAAGCTAGAATATAAGAGATAAGCATCCTCGAAAGCATGAGGGCCTACCAAGTCCGTATGAATGCTCCACGTCCGGATAGCTTCAACGTAATCTCGTAAGCTCTAGCGTCCACCTGCACCTGCACCTAAAAGTAAAGGATTGTATGGGATTAGTACACACTTGTACTAAGTATGGGTGTATGCAAGTACACACCAAGGACATGCATGATTAAGAAGAGCTTTCTCCTAACGATATGAATTATGAAAAGGCAAGTCAGTTGGACTTGCCAAATCAGATTAGGAAAGTCATGCTATGAGAGTAACATGCATCATCATTCTTTACATATTGCACACAACACATAACACACTTCATTTAGCACATACATATATCATATATCATTCGTTCGTATGGTGTGAGACCTTGGAATCACGGACTTAACATTAGGACTTCCCAAATGAGGGCTCAACATATGGGACCTCAACTAGGGAGCCTTCTTTAGCAAACAGAGAGTCTGCTTCATTCATTCATACGTACTTCATTTTCATTCATTCATATACCTAGGATTTTGTTTAAGACTTTCATCGGGTTCACTGTGCAATGACCAAGAATGACCTAGTGTATTACTTGAGTCTAGTTCACCTCTTGATTATCATATCCAAACACCTTTGGTATCATTCATTTCATTGTGTGCATTACTTGAGGCTGGCCTCATTCTTTCTTTGGGAACTTTAACTTTAACCTACATAGATCATGTGAGCTCCATGAAATCTAGTGTCTACCCCACACCGAAAAGAGGTGGAATCACCGGCCAAAGTGAAACCAAAACATGATAGCGTATATAGGGAATTGAACCTTGCTAGAACCCTATGTTGGCTGCATAGGTTCAAAGACTAGGAGATATAAGGAGACCCATACCCGCCTAAACGGACAGTCTCATCTCATGAGATTTACACGAACCTCTGCCTTCCCGAAAGAAGGAATCGCGACTCATAGCTAGCCTATCGGTGCTCCGTATAAAGTTCCATTACATTCATCTCACACATCATAGAAGCTGGCTTCTAGCATTAGGGCATCATTGCTCATTAGATGATTTCTCATCTCATCATTAGTATTAAGTGTGTATTAATCTCAATACTTTCATTAGAGTGTTTCTTAGAGACTGGTCTCTTTATTAGTTTTACACTCTCATAGGTGAGTACGATATTTGGTAACACTTATTAGGCTCATTTGAGATTGATCTCGTCTTTCATATTAGCCTCTTATCATGTTGTCACCACATTCATTAACTTTAGCATATTAGTTCTTCATAATTACTCACCCCATTACGTGAATGTTCATTTCATCAAATACCAATGCACTTGGCCTTTTAGTGTATTTCACACTCTTACTTAACCCTCTTGGGATCACATCATTTCATCATATACATCTTAGGTTCACTTATTTTTAAACGTACGCTGGACTTATGAACCCATACGTACAAGCCATGAGGCTTTATTCATAATTCGTCTAAGTGACTCATACTTACCCAAGATTATGTGGTACAAGACTTATGCATCTTGTAAGTATGCCAAGGTTTCGAGTTCGATCCCTATGGGCAGCATTCATTAAATATTTATTCATGTAAGACTTATGTATCAATACGAAATTGGTCAAGGGAACCCGATTTCGAATCCCTTGAGCAACACTTAGTCTCATATTAAATTTTGATTTAAAACTTTCAGCTTGGGGACCCGAGGTCGATCCCCAATGCCTACACTTCTTTTTCTTTCTTTTCTTTCCTCTCTTTTTTGTTTGAGACCAAGAGGATGTGGGATCGATCCCCCCACAACCTCATTTTATTATTCTTTAATTTTTCTCCTAACTCCCTCACCTATCCGAGAGGTTGTGGGTTCGATCCCCACACACCTTAATTTTTAATTCTTTCCCTCTTTCATTCTTTCATTTGAGCCTTACCCCATTTTGAATCCCCCTTACCTCATTTTTATTATTGAATTTTTAGTAGCTTGCATATGATGAGGTCTTGGGTTCAATCCGTAATGACCTCACCTCTTATAAAAACTTTTTAAAAATCAAACTCCTCCACACTGCCCATGCCGAGACCAATTTCCAGATTTCTGGAAATTTGGTCATCCTTTCAATCCACTTTTTCTCAACATGTATACGTTGGATTTTTGTGGAAAATTCTTTAGTCATTTCGTATATTATTATATGCATTATTTCCAAGTAATTTTTTACAAAAACACAAGGTTTTAACATGCCATTTTCATACTCCAAACCATGCCCAAGAACACGGCTGCACACACATTTTGCACACGTTTATGATCACATAATTCCGAACATACAGACATGAACATAATCATCACGAAAACACTTTACATTTCTAAATTCTACGAGCAATCATACCCAACCTACAACAATCGATGTGAGCTAGTGACAGGGACATGCAAAGGGGAACATTCCTAGTTTTTGGATTAGAATTCGACTGAATCTTAGGGGTCTCTTGCGAAAGGGACCAAGAGGAAGAAAACACATACCTTTTTCATCGTTTAACACCTTTCAAACCTGATCTCAAGTTCTGCCAACTCCCACAAAAAACAAATGCTTCTCCAACAAAAACTCACACGCAAACCGTTTGAAAAATGATTTCGTTTTTTGTTTTTAGTTTAGTTCTTTTTCTTTTGAGTTTTAGTGTACAAGTTCTTCAAGAGTGATGAACATTAATTTTTGTTCTTTTTGCTGATGATGAGCGTGAGAAAGAGTGTGGAGAGATGTGAGAATGAGAGTGGAGAGAGATGGGAGTAAGTGTAGGAGTACGAGTTTTAGTTGAAGACCTAGTCAAACTAGGACTGCTTGCTATTTATTATTAAAAATCTGATTTTTTTTAAAGGATTAGGTGAAATGACTAATCATGCCCTTACTTAAATAAGATAATTAATATAAATTAATTAGATTTAACATTGCTTCCACCCAGGATCAAACCCGGGTGAAGCTTAACTCGCGAAAAGGGTCAAATTTGGGTAAACACTACCCGAATTGTCCATTACTGACATTAATTAATTAATTAATTAAATCTCTAGGGTAATTATGATACTAACCTTAGTCTGGAAAAGAACATTTTACCCCTAGACCCTCCAAACTTAAGATTACCCCTTTCAAGTCTGGTTAAGACTCATCCGGGTGAATCTTAATATTCGGGTGCCTACATGGCTGGACCCAACCTTGCCTAGCTCAACTAACTCACCAAGTTGGTTGGCTTGGCTGGTGCATAGGTTCAGAGGTCTGGTTCCACGCGCATCAATTTGTGTGAACCCGGTCTAATCTAGGCATTCTAGGTACGTTAGGCATTACTTAGCATGGTCATTTTCGGGTTGTTACATTATCCCCCCCTTAGGAGCATTCGTCTCCGAATGACACTTCTAATTATATAGCACCATGCCAGTCATATCATAACATAAGTACTATACACAGTCAAGCAATAGCAACAAAGAATAGAGGAGATAAGGAAACTTAGACTTAAGAGTAGGAAGTCTAACCTCAAGAGCTGAAAAGATGAGGATAACGGGATCTCATATCAGCCTCGGCCTCCCATGTAGCACCCTCAACAAGATGGTTCCTCCACAATACCTTCACTGTGGAAACCTCCTTGTTTCTCAGCCGCTTTACTTGCCGGTCTAAAATCTAAACAGGAACCTCCTCATAGGACAAGTCTTCATCAACCCCCAAACCTTCAACAGGCAGAATAGATGCTGGATCACCAAGGCACTTCTTTAACATAGAGACATGAAAGACTGGATGAACAGAAGCTAGCTCCGCAGGCAATGCCAACTCATAGGCTACCTCACCCACACGCTGTAGAATCTTGTATGGCCCAACGTACCTCGGACTCAACTTCCCCTTTCTGCCAAACCTCATCTCCCCCCATCATGGGTGATATCTTCAAGTAGACCTAGTCACCAACATCAAACTCTAAGGCCGCTTCCTGTTATCTGCATAAGACTTCTGTCGACTGTATGCAGTAGCCAACCTGTCCCTAATTACCCTGACCTTCTCTAAGGCCTCATGAATGATCTCTGGACCCAAAATGGATGACTCTCCAACCTCGAACCATCCAACTGGAGACCTACACCTCCTACCATACAGTACCTCAAACGGTGCCATCCCAATGCTGGAGTGATAGCTGTTATTATACGAGAACTCTATCAATGGCAGATGGTCGTCCCAACTACCCCTGTCAATCACACACGCTCTCAACATGTCCTCCAATGTCTGAATGGTGCGCTCTGCCTGCCCATCTGTCTGAGGGATAAAGTGGGCAGACTTAGTCATCCTGTCCACAATAACCCATATGGAGTCATGCTGTCTCCTAGTCCTCGGAAGACCAACCACGAAGTCCATGTTAATGGCCTCCCACTTCCAAGTCGGAACCTCAATCATTTGAGTGAGACCACCAGGCTTAAGGTGCTCCACCTTAACCTGCTGACAATTAAGACACCTGGCCACATACTCAGCAATGTCCTTCTTCATGCCATCCCACCTATAGATATGCTTGAGGTCATGATACATCTTGGTGGAACCTGGATGTATCGAATACCTGGAACCATGGGCCTCTGCAACAATCTTGTTCCTTAAATCATCCACGTTTGGTACACACAGCCTGTCCTGGTACCTAAGTATGCCGTCACCTCCCAAAGCAAAGGACTCATTCATCTTTATCAGCACTGAGTCCTTCAACTCCATCAGCACAGGATCAAGATGCTGACCCTTCTTGACTTCAACTACCAAGGATGATTCAGAACTAGGATGAACTGAAACACCCCCACTAGTAGAAGCCATCAACCGCACACCCAGTCTGGCCAGTCTGTGTACATACTTCACCAACTCCTTCTTCCCATCATCAACGTGGGCTGTACTCCCCATGCTCAACCTTCTCAAAGCATCAGCTATAACATTTGCCTTCCCTAGATGGTAGTGGACACTCATGTCATAGTCTTTCAGCATCTCCAACCATCTCCGCTGACGTAGATTCAACTCCCACTGCGTGAACACGTACTGAGACTCTTGTGGTCTGTGAACACATCCACATGCACCCCGTACAAGTAGTGCCTCCACAACTTTAATGCAAACACTACAGCTGCCAACTCCAGGTCATGAGTGGGATAATTCTTCTCATGAACCTTGAGCTGTCTGGACGCGTAGGCTATCACCTTACCACCCTGCATAAGAACACAACCCAAACCAACCCTAGATGCATCACAATAAACAGTGTAATTCTTACCACATTTAGGCAACATAAGCACTGGGGTAGAAGTGAGTCTGTCCTTGAGCTCCTGGAAACTCTTCTCACAAATCTCCGCCCATTCGAACTTGGCTTTCTTCTTAGTCAAAGATGTCAGTGGGGCAGCAATGGAAGAAAAATCCTCCACGAACCTGTGGTAGTAACCAGCCAATCCCAAAAAGCTACGGATATCGGTGGGAGTAAGAGGTCTTGGCCAGTTCTTAACAACCTCAGTATTCATGGGGTTTACCTCCACACCCTGATCGGACACAACATGACCCAGAAAGGTCACTGATCTTAGCCAGAATTCACACTTGCTGAATTTGGCATACAACTGATGTTGTCTAAGTACCTGCAATGTTAGTCTCAAATATTGTTCATGCTCTTCCTTGGTCTTAGAGTAGATGAGGATGTCATCAATGAATACTATGACGAAAGAATCAAGGTATTCATGGAAGACTCATTTCATGAGGTCCATAAATGCAGGTGGTGCATTAGTGAGACCAAATGACATGACTAGGAATTCATAATGACCATAATGGGTATGAAAGGCTGTCTTTGGGATATTTCATTCCTAACCCTAAGATGATGATACGCAGAACGAAAATCAATCTTCAAGAACAAACTAGACCCTTGGAGCTGATCGAATAAGTCATCTATTTTGGGAAGTGGATACTTGTTTTTATCGTGACTTTGTTGAGCTGCCGATAATCGATACACATCCTAAAGGTTCCATCTTTCTTTTTCACAAATAGCACAGGAGCGCCCCAAGGTGATATGCTCGGCTGGATGAAACCCTTATCAGTGAGATATTTTAATTGCAGCTTCAACTTTTTGAGTTCAGCTGGAGCCATTCTGTAGGGAGGAATTGAAATTGGTTTGGTATAGGGATCTAGGTAGATACCAAAATCAATCTCTCGAGGGGGAGGGACTCCAGGCAAATCATCGGGGAAAACATCTCGGAACTCATTCACTACAGGCACAGAGTCTATGGAAGGAATGTCATGATCTAGATCATTGACACTCACAAGATGGCATAACAATCCCTTGGACATCATTTTATTAGCTTTTAGGTTCGAAATCAAGGGACTTGAACTACTCGAATTGTACCCCTCCCAGATCAGCTCTACTTCATTAGGGAAACAGAATCTCACAACCTTACTACAACAATCCATGAAGGTATAACATTTATAGAGCCAGTCCATACCAAGTATAATATCGAAGTCATTCATGGGTAACTCAACAAGGTGTGCACACATAGTCTTTCCACATACTACTATTGGGCAGTCTTTATGAACCCTATCAGCTTTTATATTTTCTCCTAAGGGAGTACTAACTACGATAGCATCATGCAAAACCTCAGGTAGTGTTTCAATAGTAAGAGCAAGCAAGGGAGTCACAAAAGAAAGCGTAGACCCTGGATCAAGTAAAGCATAAACAGAGGTTGAGAAGAATTGCAGCATACCTGTGACCACATCAACAGACTTCTCCTGCTCCTCGCTGCCCTTCAAGGCGTAAAATCTGTTCATCTTAGGAGGCTCGGCTGCAGCAGCATTCTGGGGATTAGGCCAAGGCTGAGCATTACCTCTAGCCTGACCTGTATTCTATGGACAGTCCCTGACCATGTGTCCGCTCTTTCTGCAACCGAAGCAGGCATTAGTGTCTAGTATGCACTCTACACTGTGAATACGGCCACACTTGCCACATTCCTTTTAGGGATGCTGCACATCACCTCCATTGCCCTTCTTGGGCTTGGGTCTGCCTCTTCTGGGTGCTGCACTCCTCTGAGAGTTAGAGTTCCCTGAACTCTGATGCCCCTTCTTAAATCTGGGCTGATCATGAACGAAAGTGATCCTGCCACCACCACTGCTGGAACCTGTCTGGTAAGAAGGGTTAGGCCTCCTGACCTCACGGACTATCTTCTTCTTCCTGCTGTCCTCAACCTGCTGGACATGCACCATCAGCGTGGACAAGTCCATGCTGTCATGGAGCATCGCAGCCTGACACTCCTCCTCCAAGTCCTCTGAGATTTCTGTAAGAAACCTGCTCATCTCGTCCCTGCTTTTCGACACAAGGGAAGTGGTATACCTGGACAATTTTATGAATTTCAGGGAATACTCCCTGATAGTCATCGAGCCCTGCTTAAGGTTGATGAATTCCTCAACCTTAGCCTCTCTCATCTCTCTGGGAAGAACCTCTCCAGAAAGTCTGTCTATAGCAGCTCCCATGTGATCGGACCCCCGCCCAAAGCCCTGCTATCCTGCCACATCTTTCACTAAGCCTGTGCAACATCCTTCAGCTTGTACGAGGCCATCTCAGTTTTCTCAATCTCTGTGGCCCCCATCGCTACCAGAATCTTCTGGACCTTCTCCAAGAACTCCTGAGGATCCTCTGTAGTCTTAGATCCTGTAAAGATTGGAGGATTCATCCTCGTAAAATCTCACAACCTGTTTGCCATGTTGTGGGATGGTGGGTTCTCCCGCTGAACCTCCTGTCTGTTGGCCTAGGCCGTCATAGCCTGGGCTTGCACAGTGATGGCTTGATCCATCTGTGCCAAAGCTGTCCGCACCGATGCATCAGTCAACCGAGCTGGGTTAACTGGCATGGCCACTCCTGCAGTTGGGGCCTGGGGTGGAACTTGGTTGCCCCCAGCAGCTGCTCCTACTCTTCCCCGACCAGCGTTCCCCCTTGTGTTCATTTTCTGAAAACAATAAGAATTGATGTTAGATATGCTCATAACACCAAGAAATCAGCCATTAAGAAAAGAACGATAAGATCAGAAGAAGGGAAATTTTCCTACGCATCATGCAGTCTCTAATTCATGATAGTGGTGTACTTCACTACCATAACCTAGAAACTACTCGATGTGGTTGATGTGAACTTATTATCCTTGGAATTAAACCTAATGCTCTGATACCACGTTTGTCACGACCCGGTCTAGACCCTAGCCGAAACAGGCGTCGTTGACCTCTCGGAGGTCGCAGAAAAGCCTACATACGTCATGATTACATCGTATACGTTAATTTTAGCAAAAAATTTAAAACTTTTGTTTGCTTTGAAGTATACATAGACTTCATAGTAAGAATTGCATTATATAATATCAGTTCACCACAACCATCTAATAATGAGATATTCAAATGAAAGAAATAGTTAATAACTGCATTAATATAAAGTTGCCAAAATGGCACAAATACAACGTCTGAAAATAAGTAAGAAAGAAACGCTAGTGGAACATCCTCCATTAGCTCAACCCTACGTCTAAGCTAAAATATAAGAGATAAGCATCCTCGAAAGCATGAGGGCCTACCAAGTACGGATGAATGCTCCACGTTCAGATATCTTCAACGTAATCTCGTAAGCTCTAGCGTCCACCTGCACCTGCACCTAAAAGTAAAGGATTGAATGTGATTAGGACACACTTGTACTAAGTATGGGTGTATGCAAGTACACACCAAGTACATGGATGATTAAGAGGAGCTCTCTCCTAACGATATGAATTAGGGAAAGCCAAGTCAGTTGGACTTGCCAAATCAGATTAGGAAAGTCATGCTATGAGAGTAACATTGTAACAACCCGAAAATAACTATGCGAAGTAATGCTTAAACGTACCTAGAATGCATGGATTAGACCGGGTTCACCCGGCTTGTTGCGCGTAGAACCAGACCTCAGAACCTATGCACTAGCAAAGCCGACCAACTTGGTGAGTTAGTTGAGCTAGGCAAGGTGAGAACCAACCATGTAGGGCAACCGAATATGAAGATTTACCCGGATGAGTCTTAATCGGAATTAAAAAGGGGTAATCTTAAGTTTGGAGGGTCTAGGGGTAAAACGGTCTTTTTCAAGATAAGGGTAGTATCGTAATTACCCCAAATAATTAATTAATATGGTTAAGTGGCAATTTGGGTAGAGGTGGCCGAATTTGACCCTTTAAGCGAAATCTAGCTCCACCCGGGTTCGAGCCTTGGTGGAACCAATGATTAAATTGATTTAATTAGTATTTAGTGAATTATTTAAATTAATTAATATCTAATATTATGATTCAAGTAAAGGAAAATCAGATTTTTTAATAATAAAGTTAAAAAAAAATTATGAGAAGTCCTAGTTTGACTAAGTCTCCACCTAACTCTC
This sequence comes from Solanum sitiens, assembly GCA_016801875.1. Lineage (NCBI taxonomy): Eukaryota > Viridiplantae > Streptophyta > Magnoliopsida > Solanales > Solanaceae > Solanum > Solanum sitiens. The sequence continues at coordinate 2,855,354 of JABWTJ010000049.1, read as the reverse complement.
TAATCCTAATCCTCTCATTCTCACGTCTCTCACTCTCATTCTCACGTTTTTTATCAGTAAAAGAACTGAAAATAATAGTTCTTCACTCTTGAAGAACTTACACACAAAAACTCAATCGAAAAGCTAAGCTAAAATCGAAAATCAACAACATTCTACTCGACGGATTGTGTTTGGGATTTTGGTGGTGAGGCAGTGGTGTCGTGGGAATTGGCAGCATTGAAACAAGTGTTAAATGACATTAAGGTATGGGTTTTCTTCCCTCTTGGTCCCTTTCCCAAGAGACCCCTAAGTTCAGCTTAATTCCAATCAAAAAAACTAAGGTTGTCCCCGTTGCATATCCCTGTCATTAGATCCTTTGAAAGATTTAAAGTATGCGTTGGTATGACTTATGGTAGATGATTTTAGGGCTGGTTGTGATTACGTGTTTGAATGTGTATTCAGAAATTATGTGAGAAATGAAAGATGTGTTCCGAAGAAAGTGAATTATGTTAACTTGATTGTGCATGTGTATGCCATGAGTTAGCCATGGTTTGAAGCCTGGATTTTTACATGTTAAAATATTGTATTTTACGTATATGAATATGTTGAAAACGTGATGTTCATATGAGTTCAAAGTTGCTGAATTAAATGATAATTCTTGATTGAAAGTAACCTTGAAAATGCACCTAAAGATCTCCCTTAAAACTACTCGAAATGTCTTGATGTTTAACGTGAAAGAGGGTGAGAAAATGGACTGCAAAAACGTGATTAAATTCTCAAAAATAACCATGAAAACTCACCTAAAGATGTACCAGATGTTACACGAAAATTTATCCTAAATCTAACATCTAAAAGTTGAGAAAAATAGAATGCAAAGAGGGTGAACAAATTTCCAGCATTCTGGAAATTTGTTTTTGGGCAGCTTACATTGAAAATATCACGTTCTAAAATATTTTTTAAAATGCTTGAGGTCAGTGGGGATTGAACCCAAGACCTCACCATATACATGTCATAAAGAATTAAATAATAAAATGTGGTAAGGGGGATTCGAAATGGGGTAAAGCTCAAGTGAAAAGTTAGGGGGAAAATAAAAGAAAATGAAGTGAGGCGTGTGGGGTTCGAACCCACAACCTCTTGGACGGATGAAGGAGAGAGAAGAAGAATGAAATAAAGAAATAATAAAAATGAGGTATGTGGGATTCAAACCCACAACCTCTTGGCAGATGCCAGAGTTAGGAGAAAAATAAAGGAGGAAAAATAGATGTGGTGAGTGGGGATTGAACCCACAACCTCTTGAATAGATGAGAGAGTTAGGAGAAAAATAAAGTAGGAAAAATAGATGTGGTGAGTGGGGATTGAACCCACAACCTCTTGAATGGATGAGAGAGTTAGGAGAAAAATAAAGGAGGAAAAATAAATGTGGTGAGTGGGGATTGAACCCACAACCTGTTGGATAGGTGAGAAAGTTAAGAGACAAATTAAGAGATAAAGAATGAGCTTGTGGGGGATTGATCCCACAACCTCCTTGCCTTAAACGATAAAGAGAGGAGGAAAAGAAAGGAAATATTATGCGAGTGATGGGGATCAAACTAGGGTCCCCCAAATCTGAAAAATGCAATTATCAAGTTTAATATAAGATTAAGTGTTGCTCAGGGGATTCGAAATCGGGTTCCCTTGCCAATTCCATATTGACACATAAGTCTTACGTGATTAAATATTTAATGAATGCTGCATATAGGAATCAAATTAAGACCTTGACATACTTACAAGATGCATAAGTCTTGTACCACATAATCTTGGGCAATATAAATAACTTAAATGAACTATGAATGAAGCCTCATGGCTTGTGTGTGTGGACTCATAAGCCCAACATACGTTTATAAAGAAAGTGAACCTAAGATGTTATGTCATGAATGATGAGACCCCAGAAAGGTTAAGTAAGAGTGTGAAACACACTAAAAGGCCAAGTGCATTGGCATATGATGAAATGAACATTCACGTAAAAAGGGATAAATAATTATGAAGGGCAAATGTGCTAAGACTAATGAATGTGGTGACAACATGATAAGAGGCTAATGTGAAACATGAGAGCAATCTCAAATGAGCCTAAGTAAATGTTACCAAAACGTACTCACTTATGAGAGTGTAAAGTTAATGAAGAAACCATTTTCTATGAACACTCTAACGAAAGTATTAAAGTTAATGCATACTTAATACTAATGATGAGATGAGAAATCATCTAATGAGCAATGATGTCCTCATGCTAGAAGCCAGCTTCTATGATGTATGAGATGAATGTAATGGAACTTTATACTGAGCACTGATAGGCTCGCTATGAGTGGCGATTCCTTCTTTCGGAAAGGCAGAAGTTCGTGTAATTCTCATGAGATGAGACTATACGTCTAGATGGGTATGTGTCTCTTTATATCTCCTAGTCTTTGAACCTATGCAGCCAACATAGGGATTTAGCAGGGTTCAATTCCCTATATACGCTATCATGTTTTGGTTTCACTTTGGCCGGTGATTCCACCTCTTTTTGGTATGGGGTAGACACAGGATTTCATGGAGCTCACATGATCTATGTCGGTTAAAGTTAAAGTTCCCAAAGAAAGAATAAGGCCAGCCTCATGTAATGCCCACAATGAAATGAATGATACAAAAGATGTTTGGGTAGGATAATCAAGAGGTGAACTAGACTTATGTAATGACGCTAGGTCATTCTTAGTCATTGCATAGTGAACCCAATGAGAGTCTTAAACTACATCCTAGGTATAGCTGGTGTTTACACTAGCCTATGAATGAAATGAAATGAAGTATGTATGAATGAATGAAGCAGACTCTGTGTTTGCTAAAGAAGGCTCCCTAGTTGAGGTCTCATATGTTGAGCCCTCATTTTGGGAAGTCCTAATGTTAAGTCCATGATTCCAAGGTCTCATGGCATATGAACGAATGAAATGAAATATGATATGTGCTATATTCAATATATTATGTGCTATATGCAATATGTTATGTGTTGTGTGCAATATGATACGTATGATGATGCATGTTACTCTCATGGCATGACTTTCCTAATCCAATTTTGGAAAGTCCACTGACTTGACTTTCCATAACTCATATCGTTAGGAGAGAGCTATTCTAAATCATGCATGTACGTGGTGTGTTCTTGCATATACCCATACTTAGTACAAGTGTGTACTAATTCCATACATTTATATACTTTTAGGTGCAGGTACAGCTGGACGTTAGAGCTTACGAGTCAACGCAGAAGTTATCCGGATGTGGAGTTTTCATCCGGATTTGGTAGGCCCTCATGCTTTCGAGGATGCTTACTGGCTTATTCTAGCGTAGACGTAGGCATGAGCTAGTGGAGTATGTTCCACTAGCGTTTCTTTTGTATTTACTTTCAAACATTGTATTGGTGCCATTTTGGCAACTCTATATTTATGACAATATCTTTCATTTGATTATCTAGATTTAGATGGTTGTTGTGAACGCTAATGAGTTTACGTAGATAGTATTATGCGAGATCAATGTTTTCCAATATGAAGTTTAAGTAAACAAAAGTTCAAATTTTCCGCTAAAATTAACCTAGATGAAGTAACAATGACGTATGTAGGCTTGTCTACGACCTCTGAGAGGTCAACGACGCCGGTCTCGTCTGGGGTCTAGATTCCGATCGTGACAAAGTTGGTATCAGAGCATTAGGTTAAATTCCTAGGATAATAAGTTCACATCAACCACATCGAGTAGTTTCTAAGTTATGGTAGTGAAGTGCACCACTATAATGAATTAGAGACTGCATGATGCATAGGAAAGTTTCCCTTCTTCTAATCGTATCATTCTTTCCTAAATGTCTGATTTCTTGGTGTTATGAGCGTATCTAACATCAATTCTTATCTTTCAAAAAATGAACACAAGTAGGAACGCTGGTCGGGAAAGAGGAGGAGCAGCTGCTGGGGGCAACCAAGTTCCACCCCAGGCCCCAGCTGCTGGAATGGAGATGTCTGTTAACCCAGCTGGATTGACAAATGGAGAAGTGAGGACAGCCCTGGCACAGATGGCCCAAGCCATCACTTTACAAGCTCAGGGTATGACAGCCCAGGCGGAGCAACGAGGTGTTCCTAGAGAGAACCCACCTTCCAGTACCATGGCTAGCAGGTTAAGGGACTTCACGAGGATGAATTCTCCTGTTTACACTGGATGTAAGACTGCAGAGGATCCCCAGGAGTTTGTGGATGAGATCCACAAGATACTGTGTGCAATGGGTTTGACTGAGGTGGAGAAGGCTGAGCTGGCATCCTACCAGCTAAAGGATGTAGCTCAATACTGGTATAAGATGTGGCAGGATAGCAGGGCCTTAGGAGGAGGTCCTATGACTTGGGATCTTTTCAAGACGGCTTTTCTAGAGCGGTTCTTTACCAGAGAAATGAAGGAGGCTAAGGTTGAGGAATTCATCAACCTTAAGCAGGGCTCGATGTCAGTTAGGGATTACTCCCTGAAGTTCGTAAAACTTTCCAGGTATGCCACTTCTCTTGTGTCTAACAGCAGAGACGAGATGAGTAAATTCTTGACAGGGATTGCTGAGGATCTCGAGGAGGAGTGTAGGGCAGCTATGCTACATGACAGCATGGACCTTTCCAGGCTTATGGTCCATGTCCAGCAAGTGGAGAAAAGCAGAAAGAGGAAGCACACTAGGGCAGGGAACAGGTCAAGGCAAGCTGAGGAGAATTTTTCAAGGAAGAGTAGTACTGAAATCAGGGATAAGCCTAGGTTTAAGAAGGGACTCTCCCACCAAAGGGAGTCAAGTTCATCCAAGGGTCGCTATGATAGGGATTCCGAGTCCAGAGTTAAGAGAAACAATGAAGTAGATACACCTCAGGAGAGGCCACCTTGCAGGAAGTGTGGCAAACTGCATGGAGGAGAGTGTATGGTGGGCTCTAACACTTGTTACAGTTGTGGCAAACCGGGTCACATGGTGAAGTATTGTCCGAATAGGAGAAGTCAAGAACAAGGGAAGGAGAGAGTTCAGCCTAATGGTCCAAGTGAAGAGGCTCCAAGGAGGCAACGATTCTTCGCACTCAAGTCTAGGGGTGCAGGGGAAGGCACTTCTGGTGAAGTCTCGGGTGCATAGCCTTAATTAGTCTTTCATGTATTTGATTGTGTATGGTGTTTATGCACTAGTATCAGGTTAATATGTTTGAGTCATCATGTAGGTTGCTGATTTGTATAACTTATATGTTTACTTATGTTGTATGCTTTGATGAGACTAGTTTAGGAAAGAGTTCCTTAGTCTATTAATGTGAAGCTACTAGTAGGTTTCAAGGATGTGCACCATCATGTTAATATGTGAATCAGATATTCACCAATGAGGAGTATTGAATTACCTATGTATGTATACGTTCTATAGATGACTTACTTGTTGCTAGTAAAGAGTAGTGTCATTCGGGGACGAATGTTCCTAAGGGGGGGATAATGTAACAACCCAAAAATAACTATGCGAAGCAATGCTTAAACGTACCTAGAATGCATGGATTAGACCGGGTTCACACGGCTTGTTGCGCGTAGAACCAGACCTCAGAACCTATGCACTAGCCAAGCCGACCAACTTGGTGAGTTAGTTGAGCTAGGCAAGGTGAGAACCAACCATGTAGGGCAACCGAATATGAAGATTTACCCGGATGAGTCTTAACCGAACTTAAAAAGGGGTAATCTTAAGTTTGGAGGGTCTAGGGGTAAAATGGTCTTTTCCAAGCTAAGGGTAGTATCGTAATTACCCCAAATAATTAATTAATATGGTTAAGGGGCAATTTGGGTAGAGGTGGCCGAATTTGACCCTTTAAGCAAAATCTAGCTCCACCCGGGTTCGAGCCTTGGTGGAATCAATGATTAAATTGATTTAATTAGTATTTAATGAATTATTTAAATTAATTAATATCTAATTTTCTGATTTAAGTAAAGGAAAATCAGATTTTTTAATAATAAAACTTAAAAAAAATTATGAGGAGTCCTAGTTTGACTAAGTGTCCACCTAACTCTCCTAATCCTAATCCTAATCCTCTCATTCTCACGTCTCTCACTCTTATTCTTACGTTTTTTATCAGTAAAAGAACTGAAAATAATAGTTCTTCACTCTTGAAGAACTTACACACAAAAACTCAAACGAAAAGCTAAGCTAAAAACAAAATCAACAACATTCTTCTCGACGGATTGTGTTTGGGATTTTGGTGGTGAGGCAGTGGTGTCGTGGGAATTGGCAGCATTGAAACAAGTGTTAAATGACATTAAGGTATGGGTTTTATTCCCTCTTGGTCCCTTTCCCAAGAGACCCCTAAGTTCAGCTTAATTCCAGTCAAAAAAACTAAGGTTGTCCCCGTTGCATATTCCTGTCATTAGATCCTTTGAAAGATTTAAAGTATGCGTTGGTATGACTTATGGTAGATGATTTTAGGGCTGGTTGTGATTACATGTTTGAATGTGTATTCGGAAATTATGTGAGAAATGAAAGATGTGTTCCGAAAAAGTGAATTACGTTAACTTGATTGTGCATGTGTGTGCCGTGAGTTAGCCATGGTTTGAAGCCTGGATTTTTACATGTTAAAATGTTGTATTTTACGTATATAAATATGTTAAAAACGTGATGTTCATATGAGTTCAAAGTTTCTGAATTTAATGATAATTCTTGATTGAAAGTAACCTTGAAAATGCACCTAACGATCTCCCTAAAAACTACTCGAAATGTCTTGATGTTTAACGTGAAAGAGGGTGAGAAAATGGACTGCAAAAAGGTGATTAAAATCTCAAAAATAACCATGAAAACTCACCTAAAGATGTACTAGATGTTACATGAAAATTTATCCTAAATATAACATCTAAAAGTTGAGAAAATGGAATGCAAAGAGGGTGAACAAATTTCCAGCATTCTGGAAATTTGTTTTTGGGCAGCTTACTGTAAACAAATCACGTTCTAAAATATTTTTTAAAATGCTTGAGGTCAGTGGGGATTGAACCCAAGACCTCACCACATACATGTCATAAAGAATTAAATAATAAAATGTGGTAAGGGGGATTCGAAATGGGTAAAGCTCAAGTGAAAAGTTAGGGGGAAAATGAAAGAAAATGAAGTGAGGCGTGTGGTGTTCGAACCCACAACCTCTTGGATGGATGAAGGAGAGAGGAGAAGAATGAAATAAAGAAATAATAAAAATGAGCTATGTGGGATTCAAACCCATAACCTCTTGGCAGATGAGAGAGTTAGGAGAAAAATAAAGGAGGAAAAATAGATGTTGTGAGTGGGGATTGAACCCACAACCTCTTGATAGATGAGAGAGTTAGGAGAAAAATAAAGGAGGAAAAATATATGTGGTGAATGGGGATTGAACCCACAACCTCTTGAATAGATGAGAGAGTTAGGAGAAAAATAAAGGAGGAAAAATAAATGTGGTGAGTGGGGATTGAACCCACAACCTCTTGGATAGGTGAGAAAGTTAAGAGATAAATTAAGATAAAAAGAATGATCTTGTGGGGGATTGATCCCACAACCTCCTTGCCTTAAACGAAAAAGAGAGGAGGAAAAGAAAGGAAATATTATGGGAGTGATGGGGATCGAACTAGGGTCCCCCAAATCTGAAAAATGCAATTATCAAGTTTAATATAAGATTAAGTGTTGCTCAGGGGATTCGAAATCCGGTTCCCTTGCCCAATTACGTATTGACACATAAGTCTTACGTCATTAAATATTTAATGAATGCAGCCTATAGGAATCAAATTGAGACCTTGGAATACTTACAAGATGCATAAGTCTTGTACCACATAATCTTGGGCAATATAAATCACTTAAATAAACTATGAATGAAGCCTCGTGGCTTGTGTGTGTGGACTCATAAGCCCATCATACGTTTATAAAGAAAGTGAACCTAAGATGTTATGTGATGAATGATGAGACCCCAGAAGGGTTAAGTAAGCGTGTGAAACACACTAAAAGGCCAAATGCATTATCATATGATGAAATGAACATTCACGTAAAAAGGGGTGAGTAGTTATGAAGGGCAAATGTGCTAAGACTAATGAATGTGGTGACAACATGATAAGAGGCTAATGTGAAACATGAGAGCAATCTCAAATGAGCCTAAGTAAATGTTACCAAAACGTACTCACCTATGAGAGTGCAAAGTTAATGAAGAGACCAGTCTCTATGAACACTCTAATGAAAGTATTAAAGTTAATGCATACTTAATACTAATGATGAGATGAGAAATCATCTAATGAGCAATGGTGTCCTCATGCTAGAAGCCAACTTCTATGATGTATGAGATGAATGTAATGGAACTTTATACTGAGCACCGATAGGCTAGCTATGAGTGGTGATTCCTTCTTTCGGGAAGGCAGAGGTTCGTGTAATTCTCATGAGATGAGACTGTCCATCGAGACGGGTATGGGTCTCCTTATATCTCCTAGTCTTTGAACCTATGTAGCCAACATAGGGATCTAGCAGGGTTAAATTCCCTATATACGCTAGCATGTTTTGGTTTCACTTTGGCCGGTGATTCCACCTCTTTTCAGTGTGGGTTAGACACAGGATTTCATGGAGCTCACATGATCTATGTCGGTTAAAGTTAAAGTTCCCAAAGAAAGAGTGAGGTCAATCTCATGTAATGCCCATAATGAAATGAATGATACCAAAGATGTTTGGGTAGGATAATCAAGAGGTGAACTAAACTTATGTAATGACACTAGGTCATTCTTAGTCATTGCACAGTGAACCCAATGAGAGTCTTAAACTACATCCTAGGTATAGCTGGTGTTTACACTAGCCTATGAATGAAATGAAATGAAGTACGTATGAATGAATAAAGCAGACTCTGTGTTTGCTAAAGAAGGCTCCCTAGTTGAGGTCCCATATGTTGAGCCCTCATATTGGGATGTCCTAATGTTAAGTCCATGATTACAAGGTCTCATGGCATATGAACGAATGAAATGAAATATGATATGTGTTATATGCAATATGTTATGTGCTATATGCAATTTGTTATGTGTTGTGTGCAATATGATACGTATGATGATGCATGTTACTCTCATGGCATGACTTTCCTAATCCGATTTTGTCAAGTCCACTTACTTGACTTTCCATAACTGATATCGTTAGGAGAGAGCTATTCTAAATCATGCATGTACGTGGTGTGTGCTTGCATATACCCATACTTAGTACAAGTGTTTACTAATTCCATACATTTATCTACTTTTAGGTGCAGGTACAGCTGGACGTTAGAGCTTACGCGTCGACGCAGAAGTTATCCGAACGTGGAGCTTTCATCCGAATTTGGTAGGCCCTCATGCTTTCGAGGATGCTTACTGGCTTATTCTAGCGTAGACATAGGCATGAGCTAGTGGAGTATGTTCCACTAGCGTTTCTTTCGTATTTACTTTCAAACGTTGTATTGGTGCCATTTTGGCAACTCTATATTTATGACTATATCTTTCATTTGATTATCTTGATTTAGATGGTTGTTGTGAACGCTTATGAGTTTACGTAGATAGTATTATGCGAGATCAATGTTTTCCAATATAAAGTTTAAGTAAACAAAAGTTCAAAATTTTCCGCTAAAAATAACCTAGATGAGGTAACAATGACGTATGTAGGCTTGTCTGCGACCTCAGAGAGGTCAACGACGTCGGTCTCGTCTGGGGTATAGATTCCGGTCGTGACAAACATGCATCATCATTCTTTACATATTGCACACAGCACATAACACACTTCATTTAGCACATACCTATATCATATATCATTCGTTCGTATGCCGTGAGACCCTGGAATCACGGACTTAACATTAGGACTTCCCAAATAAGGGCTCAACAAATGGGACCTCAACTAGGGAGCCTTCTTTAGCAAACATAGAGTCTGCTTCATTCATTCATACGTACTTCTTTTTCATTCATTCATATACCTAGGATTTTGTTTAAGACTTTCATCGGGTTCACTGTGCAATGACCAAGAATGACCTAGTGTCATTACTTGAGTCTAGTTCACCTCTTGATCATCCTATCCAAACACCTTTGGTATCATTCATTTCATTGTGTGCATTACTTGAGGCTGGCCTCATTCTTTCTTTGGAAACTTTCATTTTAACCTACATAGATCATGTGAGCTCCATGAAATCCAGTGTCTACCCCACACCAAAAAGAGGTGGAATCACCGGCCAAAGTGAAACCAAAACATGCTAGCGTATATAGGGAATTGAACCCTACTAGAACCCTATGTTGGCTGCATAGGTTCAAAGACTAGGAGATATAAGGAGACCCATACCCGCATAAACGGACAGTCTCATCTCATGAGATTTACACGAACCTCTGCCTTCCCGAAAGAAGGAATCGCGACTCATAGCTATCCTATCGGTGCTCCGTATAAAGTTCCATTACATTCATCTCACACATCATAGAAGCTGGCTTCTAACATGAGGGCATCATTGCTCATTAGATGGGAGTAAGTGTAGGAGTAGGAGTTTTAGTGGAAGACTTAGTCGAACTAGGACTCCTTGCCATTTATTATTAAAAATCTGATTTTCTTAAAGGCTTAGGTGAAATGACTAATCATGCCCTTACTTAAATCAGATAATTAATATAAGTTAATTAAATTTAACATTGCTTCCACCCAGGATCGAACCTGGGTGAAGCTTAACTCGCGAAAAGGGTCAAATTCGGGTCAACCCTACCCGAATTGTCCATTACTCACATTAATTAATTAATTAATTAAATCTCTAGGGTAATTACGATACTACCCTTAGCCTGGAAAATACCATTTTACCCCTAGACCCTCCAAACTTAAGATTACCCCTTTCAAGTCCGATTAAGACTCATCCGGGTGAATCTTAATATTCGGGTGCCCTACATGGCTGGACCCAACCTTGCCTAGCTCAACTAACTCAGCAAGTGGGTTGGCTTGGCTGGTGCATAGTTTCAGATATCTGGTTCCACGCGCATCAATCCGTGTGAACCCGGTCTAATCTAGGCATTCTAGGTACGTTAGGCATTACTTAGCATGGTCCTTTTCGGGTTGTTTCAGTATGATCCAAGTCTTTAACTCTAATGTTTCTGCTTTGATAGACCTGGGAGCGAGTTTATCTTTTGTTACTCCTTATGTTGCGATGAATTTTGATGTTATTCCTGAGCAACTTAGTGAACCATTCAGTGTTTCTACACTTGTTGGTGAATCTATTCTAGCAAAGAGAGTCTATCGTGATTGTCCTATTTTAGTCAATCACAAGAGTACCATGGCCAATTTAGTTGAGTTAGACATCGTAGATTTTGATGTCATTCTTTGTGTGGATTGGCTTCACCTGTTATGCCTCAGTTGATTGTAGAACTAGAGTTGTCAAGTTTCAGTTTCCAAATTAGCTAGTCTTAGAGTGGAAAAGCAGTTGAACATTGCCTAAGAGTCATTGCATTTCATACCTTAAGTCAATGAAGTTAGTTTCTAAGGGGTGTGTCTATCACTTAGTCTGACTTAATGACTCTAGTGTTGAGATACCTCTTATTCAGTCAGTTTCAGTAGTAAAGGAGTTTCCAAAAGTCTTTCCAGATGAGCTACCTAGAGTCCCTCTTGAGAGAAAGGTAGACTTCGGTATAGATGTTTTTCCAAACACTCGTCCTATCTATTCCGCCATACAGAATGAGCTTAAAGAACAGTTGAAAGATCTCCTAGATAAAGGTTTCATTTGACCAATTATCTCACCTTGGGCGCTTCGGTCTTATTTGTGAGAAAGAAAGATGGTTCACTTAAGATGTATATAGATTACCGTCAGTTGAACAAGGTTACCATTAAGAACAAATATCTTTTTCTGAGAATTGATGATATTTTCGATCAACTTTAGGGTGCCACATGTTTCTCTAAGATAGGTCTCAGATCTAACTACTTTCAGTTAAGAGTAAGGGAGTGTGATATTCCAAAGACAACTTTCAAAACTCGCTATGGTCATTATGAGTTTCTGGTCATATCCTTTGGTTTGACCAATGCACATGCAGTATTCATGGGCCTTATGAATAGAGTATTCAAGCCTTATTTAGATATGTTTTTTATCATGTTCATTGATGACATACTAATCTATTCCAGGAATGAAGAAGATCATGTTATCCATCTCAGAATAGTTCTTCAGATTTTGAAAGACAATGAGTTATATTCTAAGTTTTTGAAATGTGAGTTTGGCTTAAGTCGGTGGCATTCGTAGGCCACATTGGGTCTGGAGAGGGAATTAAAGTTGATACTCAGAAAATTGAGGCAGTACAGAATTGGCCTAGACCCATATCTCCAACTAATATTAGGAGTTTCTTGGGTTTGACAGGCTATTATAGCAGGTTCGTAGAAGGGTTCTCATCTATTTCATCTCCTTTGACCAAGTTAACTCAAAAGACAGTGAAGTTTTAATGGTCGGAAGCTTGTGAGAAAAGATTTTAGGAATTGAAAACATGTTGACTACTGCCCAGTTTTGACCTTACCTAAAGGTACTCAAGGTTTTGTGGTGTATTATGATGCATCTAGAGTTGGTTTGGGTTGTGTTTTGATGCGGAATGGCAAGGTTATAGCTTATGCCTCCAGACAGTTGAAAGTTCATGAGAATAAGTACCCAACCCATGACTTAGAGGTAGCTGTTGTAGTTTTCTCTTTGAAGATATGTGTCATTATTTGTATGGTGTTCATGCTGATGTATTCACTGATCACAAGAGTCTTCAATATGTGTTCACTCAGATAGAGATTAATCTCAGACAAAGGAGGTGGTTAGAATTACTCAAGGATTATGACATGAGTATTCTATATCACCTAGGTAAGACTAATGTTATCGTTGATGCTTTAAGAAGGTTGTCTATGGGTAGTGATGTGAGGTTAAAATACATATTTTTATCATTATTTACCTCATATTTATAATTTATATTTGTCATTTTTGAGCATAAATTTATGAATTGTGTTAAATAATATATTTTATTTGTAGGGTTAAATTGTTGAAAAAATGAAGAATTTTGGAGCTAAAATGAATTAAAGATGGAAGGTTGAAGAAGGAAATCAAGTAGACAGCTTAATGGATTAAAGTTAATAAAATAATATATTTGTATATATGGAAAGTGCCGCAATTCTCAAAATCAAATTGCTTCCATGTGGTAGCCACTAAGAGATCAACTCAATTGAAGGCGGCCACAACACAAATTTCCAGCAAAGAATTTATTGAATCAATTCCTTCCGGGTTTTGAATTCCTAATTTAATTTGGACTCAATTATTTTATTTAGGTTTTTATTTATCTATCAATAGTCCATAGAAATAATTATTTTGGGAGGAGGCCAAGAACCAAGAACCAAGACAGAAGACACAATATAAATTTTCTTCTAGCTTTGGAATTTTGAAAGAATGCCGTGAAGGCCGGAGAATTGTGGTTTATTCTTTCTTCTCCTTTATTATTTATTTGTATTTTTAATAATAAAAGATAGTTTAGCTATTGTTCTTAACTTTTTATCATTAACAGAAGCATATTTATTTTAATAAATTTTGATTGTGTTTTTGAGATAATGAGTAGCTAAATTTCATAACTAGGGTTGTGGGAACCATAAGCGATTAACAAAGTATGAATAGTAACTAAGCAATTCTTGAATAGTGTTTTGCATGCATTGATAATTCTTTCGTTTAGAGGACTTTTTAACGGTGGCCAACGTTAGAACTCACCTTGTTGCTACTTGCCGGACCAAGGAGGCAGTTAATATGAAAAGAATTATCAACATAGATTTAGTGTGATACTATCTAATAGGCTAGTGTCGATTGGTGCAAAGTAATAACTAAGACATACATCGATCATGATGTCTAATATGAGTTAACAGTAAGGGTTAGTAAATTATACACACGTAGACGGACCAAGGTGCGGGGTGAAATTCTCTAGTTACCAGACCAAGAAATTAGATGAAACACTCCGAAAGTCTAAGACGTGTTCTAGAGCCTAAAATAAGTGTCAAAAGGTTGTGTCACTGTTTTAAGGTTAATTTTAATGTATATAAGTCATTTAGGAAGTTTTAGAATCAAAATGTCAAGGAACGTCCATGACGTCCGGAAATTAGTTCAATGAGGTGCTAGTGTGCCTTAGCCTATTTAACTAAGTTGTAAGAGCCGGAAAATGATGAAATTAGGTGGTAAGGTGTCTACACGTATTAGAGTTAGTTTATAGTCGAAACTTCCGGGTACGAACCCCCAAGAACAAACAAAAGGGTCCTTGAGGAGTTCCCTTCATGTTTGGCAAAAAGCTGTCAAAAGACAGTGCCATCGACGGTTGCCAACCAACGAGGCATGGACCATTCGACAGGGCGTCGATGGCCACCGTCGATGGTCCCTTAACCAAATTCAAGAGGGGCTTGTTTTGGACAGTATCTGTCACAAACAACGGACAAACAGGACGGTTGGTCCCTTGGCCGTCGTTTGACAGATGGGCCGTGGTCGGGGCTTCGTCTGTTAGCACACTGTTTTGCTGGACGTTTTTAAGTTGGATAAATTAATTAATTAGGTGGTTAGTTAATTAGTTAGGGGTTAAGGAGGTCTGATTAAGTTAGTTAGTAACTTATATAAAGACCCTAACCTAATTAAACTAACCTAAGCCCTCATAATTCCCAAAACTCAATTGCTCTTCCTTCTCTCTTCTTTCTCTCTCCCAAGTAGAAGTACACCATAGAAGACCAAGGTCAATGGTTATAGGGATGCTAAAGGTCAATTTTATCCATCAAACTTCATCAATTAACAAGGTATGAGATTCCTTTCACCTTTGGGATCTCATTCCCTAAAGGGTTCTTTCAAGATGATTTCAAAAATATGAAATTCAAGTGGGTTTTCTTCCAATACGAAATTGCTCTTGTGAATTGATTTGTTTATGATTCCTTTTGGTTATTATGAGTAGATTAACATTTATTATGATTGAATTATGTTACTTCTTGATGAATTGGTCTAGTTTGTAGAATATGACATTTTCCCCTTAACCCTAGGTTATGATCTTGAATTGAATTGTCTAGTATTGATACAATTAGCTTGGTTAATGTGTGAATTATCATCCTATATTGTCATTATGCCAATTTATGAATAGATTGAGATTTATTGTAATCCAATTATGCTAGTTCTTGAGTAATTGACCTAGGTTGTGAAGTAGATCATGAATTTGACCTAAGTCTCTAATTTTAAGCTATAAACTAGTGATGGATTGTTGTGTAGTGATTCAATTGACTTCATTATTATGTTGGTTACTATTGTGTTATGGTATTACACCCATTGTTGGGTTGAATTGATGATGGTTGATGGTAAGACCTTGATGATGGTTTTGTCAAGAAGATTGGGGTAAGTCTTATGATCTCAACTCTTTAATTCAATTATGGTTACTTGTGATTAAGTGATGATGTTGTATTGAAGTATACCTTATATTAAGATTGATAGGGTTGGTATGACGTTGAATTGAAATGTCTTGACTATGGTTTATGAGATGTTGTCTTAGATGTAAATGTTATAAGTATGGTGATAACTTACCAATGTGTCTTACCATGATGTGATTATGTAAATGTGCTAACCTCACATCTATGAATTGTAATGAATGGAGAATACTCATACAATTCTTATTGAGCTATGATGATGATTATTATATAAAGGATAGACCCTATGACCTACATTAAGCTATGATGATTAATAAAGGCTTATAGACATTTCAAAAAGGGACTCTAGCTTAGCCCGAGTGAACTAGAGTGAGGAGTGTCCCTTCTCACATAGGGAAGGTAAGATCACTAACGTACTCACGAGATTGGAAACTATAATGCATGTAGCATAAGGAGGGTCCAAACTATATTTCCTAGTTCTTGAACTATGTTGCCCCCATAGAAATACTAGCTAGTGGATCCACATAGTTGCTATGTTCATGTTTTGGTACTACCTTGGCAAGTATTCCGCCTTCTTTCGGTGTTGGGTTCCATGAAATCGGATTCCACATTAACTCATGTGGTCTATGTCGGTTAAGGCAAGATGTTACCAAAAGGTAAAATGAAGTAATGAATGAACTCTAACTAAGATGACCTAAGGGGTTTAGCTTAGTCTAGGTAGGGGTATGGGACTCGACCTATATATTGCACTAGTTAGCCTTGAAGGGAGTCTTAGGAGGATGTTCTTATGTATGTATATGCTTATAAAAGTAAATGATATGTATATGATGATCTTACATGTTGATGGCACCATATGATGTTAAATTCACTTATGAATATATGTTCGGTCTATTGCTAAAGTATGATGTTATGTACTCTTAATGATATGATATGTGAAGTAGGAAATTGGTTATGGTTCTTGTTAGGTTTACTTGATTGAGTAAGGTTATGGGGTTTTGCTTAGTCATTGCACTAGTGGACTTAATGAGGGTTCATGAGTAATTTTCTTGCTTTGGTTATGTTTTAATGAACTCTTATTCATGTCTGTTGTTGTTATAACTTGATGATAGAGTTTTGTTGATTATATTTTCAAGTATGTTGGTATGCATGATTTACTTGGCTAGACTTAGTATTGTTGGTCTTGTGATGAACATGGTCTTGACTTAATGATTATGCATTAATGACTTGTATTGGCTCTTGAATGTACATAAGGCTTTCCAAAATAAATTAGCATGTGTTCATGAAATGTCCATTTTTAGCATGATTTTTATGATGTGTGTGCATATGGTCTCATACTTAGTACATGTGATGTGCTAACCCCATTTTCTCCCTTTTCCCCAACATTTTAGGCTCCAGTCGTTGAAGGGATTTTGAGACGACTTTGAAGAAAGACTTGGAATTCTCACTCATCCAAGTTGGGTAGGTCCTCACTTCCGAGGGCAATGCCACTATCAAGCAACTGATGTTGTTCTAGTTATAAGACTACTAGTTCTTTCCTTTTCATTTGAGTACTAAAGATTGTATAGCCTATATGTGGCTTTATTACATTGATGTATGGGATATGCCCAATTGTTATACTCCTGTTTAGATGGTTATGAGATGACATATCCGTTTAAGACTATGTTAAGTATCTTATATATATATGTGCACTAAAAGTAGAAGACTATGTAATCTTCTTATACGAAGGATCTATGTATACTAGATATGAATATGTTACGTGTATGTGAGAGGTCTATGTAAACCTCAAGATATATATAGAAAAGTTTTAAATTTTCCGCGTTTTTAACCTATGAATGTAATGATGTAAGCTAAGAGGCTAGTCTTAGTCCTCTCCGAGGAAGACGACGCCGATAACGTCTAGGGGGTGCTTAACATTAGAGATACCTAACTTATCACTTTGCATGTAATACACTAGAAAAGAATTGCTATTACTAGGATTACCGTGTTATGAGCTTATGGGAAGCACATTCCTAGTTATTTTTATTAATTTTGATATAAATAAATACTTAGTTCAAAGCGATTTTTATTGCTTTTATTTTTATTTCTATTTAAATCCCCCCATTTTTATATTACGACTATCGAGTTAGCTATTGATAATATTCTTCCATGTTCTTTGTGGGATTGACCCCGACTCATAGTTGGGTAAATATACTACATACGATCGTTTATATTTCTGTTCAAGAAGTATATTTGAACGTTATCAAGAATGGCGCCGCTGCCGGAAAATATGACTTAGAAATTGTCTTTAGTATTTATTTTAACTTGTAGTTTTTTTTGTTTCTTAGGATTAGTTTTCAATTATTTTTTTATTATTATTATTATTATTATCATATTTCGTCTACTCTTCTTGAGATGTCATCTGAAAAAGTATGTAATGATAAGTGTCCTTGCAATTCTTGCCCAACTAATTTTATGCGTTCTTATAGAGTAATATTTTTTTCTCAATTAGATAAGTTGTATGGGGACATGGAAGATTCGTTAACACTTTGCTATAAATCAATATGTAGGCGCCTTAGTGAATATGCCTTTGAATATGATCTCTATTATTTAGATATTGAGTTGAGAGCAAAGATTAAATCATATGACACCCAACAATTTGGTAATAATATGTGTGAGGAAGAAAAAATACGTATAAATCAACTTGAAGATTTTAAAAGTTGATGGCCAATTGCTTGATCATACTTTTATTGATGTTATCCCTTTTGAGAAAGAGTGCACCAGAGTTATGTAATGAAGTAGATAATATTATTTTTAAAAACTCTAGTATGTGTAAATATGAGGGTGTAAATAATAAAATAATTCATGAGTTAGGGCGCATTAGACCTCATTCCAAACACTTTTCCACATTATGTTTAGATTATGAGAAATTCATCGAGTAATCTGAGCCTATAGAAGTGTATAGAGGAGGAAAATTGTGTCGATATTCTTGAATTAATTGTTCCAACATCGAAAAATTACATTCCTCACTTTGGATCCAAGAAGTGCATAATGCTACATCTATTGCTTGGGATCTTTATTTTAATACCACCACCCTTGAGCGTAATAGAAAAATTGATGTGAAATTAGGGGTGCAATTCATATCTTCAGAATGGAAGGATAAATAGTAAATTGATTGTGTCGTGCTGCGACGTCAAATTAAGCGCTTATTGAGAGGCAACCCAATTAGTAGTGTAACTTCTTCTTTTTTATTTTTTTAATTTTGTTAGTATCACTTTTTTCTTGTTTTTGCAAATTAGGGGACGATTGAGTAAGAAAAAAAGGAGCATGTTTGAGCTTAAGTGTGGGGTGACGACCCTTGATATAAATTTAGAGAACATGCTACTAGCTAGGCCTAAAGGCCTCAAGGAGTTTTCCTAAACCTTGTTTTATATTTTATTTAATGCTTTGGGGACATAAAATATTTTTAAGTGTGGGGTGGAGGAATTAATTCATAGTTTTTATTGTTTTATTGAGTCTTTTTTTTAGGATGGGTTCCTTGGCTTTTGTTTTCAGTTCTTTTCCTGAGGATAGTCCCTTTGAACCGAGTGTCTTTTATTTATTTATTTTAGGAATAAATTTATTCTTTTCCCGATGATAGTAACTTTGAACCTAGTGTCTTTTATTTATTTATTTTAGGAAAAAAATTTATTTTTTTAAATTGTTTTAGAGAGAAAAGAAAAGACCTTCTTGAAATATGTGATACTTACTATTTGGGCCTAATTTTAAGTAGTACTTTCTTGTGAATGCTCAATTGCTAGGGAAATTGCAAATCTTTTTACATCTAGGTTCATGGTTGTAACTTTGTATATAGCTTATTTTATTGGGAAAATGCATAAGTACCCCCAATCTATACCCGAAATCACAGAGACACACTTATACTATACTAAGGTCCTATTATCCCCCTAAACTTATTTTATAAGTAATTTTCTACCCCTTTTCGGCCTATGTGGCACTAGCTTGAGAAAAAATGTTCACACGCGTTGGGCCCACAAGATAGTGACACGTAGGCCGAAAAGGGGTAGAAAATTATTTATAAAATAAGTTCGATAATAGGACCTTAGTATAGTATAAGTGTGTCTCTGAGATTTCGGGCATAGGTTGGGGGGTACTTGTGCATTATCCCTATTTTATTTTGTAGTTTTCTATGATCTTATATCTCTTAGAAGTGGAATGATCCATCTTGATTGATACTTGTGCCATGTGTGGTGAGATTTTGTTTATTTTATGTTTTGCATCTTAGTCTAGAACTTGCCCTGCATATTATTGAAGCGAAATAAAAAGTGTTGCTTTGTTTAGGAGATGGTAATAGTCCTTCATTGATTTTTCTTGTAAATTTTAGCCCTTTTCAGATATTTTATCATTAGTTATCCCTTTTGAGCCTGCAGCCTTTTGTTGGTAGACATATTTTGCCCTAAACTATTTTGTTGAATCCCTAATATTTGCACCTTGCTTCCTTGAGCATTATAACATAGACTTATTCTAATTATCAATTTTGATAAATAAAAAAAAAGGATGGATGAGTAAAGAGGCAATCAATGATAGATAGAACGTGCTTAAAATCTCTTTGAAGGAATGTGAGATAACAAAATATAAGAAAGGAATATGACATGGGAAAATAAAGAAAAAAAATTACCTTGATGATGGCCCTGGTCTTTCCAAGGACACCGTGCACCTTAACGCATGTACAATACATAAGTTAATGGTGACTATTATGAAGAAAAAAAAGAGAAACAAATGAGGATAGAAACATTCTTGAGATGATGAAAATTACTTGTGAAATAATTGTTGAAGAGAGGGCTAAAAATAAAGAGAAGAAAATATGGGTGATGAAGTCTAAAAATTGCAAAGTGCAGAAGGAAGTGTAAGTCACTATTATATAGTTGTCCTACCCGTCCCCTAACCTACATTACAACCCGTTTAAAGTCATATTTGATTATATTCAAGCATGCTTAATTAGTAGAGATGTACATAATGGGAAAGCATATGGTTCTTTGTGCATACATGTGAATTTTATTTGTGAGTGTGAGAGTTGTTCTTGATATGTAGTCTTTAATTTATATTTAGTCTTTTGAATTGAGTGCGTCGACTATTTCTTTATGTGAGGGCACTTTTTTCATGATTGATAGGTGATTTTATTAACTTTCTTTGATGATAGTAGGTGAGCAAGCTTCAATATGATGAGTTCAAAGTCCTTCCTTGAGGTTAGGAAGTTAGTGGTTTGTTGTTTATTTTGATGTCTTGCATAATGATTGAAAAGTCTACTTGATGTTTGAAATTGGTATATGGCCTAATTGTTTGTATTAACCAAAATGATGACATTGCTAGTATGATTTTTTTAAATGACATTTAATGTTTGCTCGAGGACGTAAAAAACGTTTAAGTGTGGGGTGTTGATGTGAGGTCAAAATACACATTTTTTATCATTATTTACCTCATATTTATAATTTATATTTGCCCTTTTTGAGCATAAATTTTATGAATTGTGCTAAATAATATATTTTATTTGCAGGGTTAAATTGTTGAAAAATGAAGAAGTTTGGAGATAAAATGAATTAAAGATGAAAGGTTGAAGAAGGAAATCAAGCAGACAACTTAATGGATTAAAGTTAATAAAATAATATATTTGTATATATGGAAAGCGCCGCAATTTTCAAAATCAAATTGCTGCCACGTGGCAGCCACTAAGAGATCAACTCAATTGAAGGTGGCGGCAACACAAATTCCCAGCAAAGAATTTACGGAATCAATTCCTTTCGGGTTTTGAATTTCTAAATTAATTTGGACTCAATTATTTTATTTAGGGTTTTATTTATATATAAATAGTCCATAGAAATAATTATTTTGAGAGGAGGCCAAGAACCAAGAAACAAGACACAATATAAATTTTCTTCTAGCTTTGGAATTTTGAAGGAGCCTCTGTGAAGGGCGGAGAATTGTTGTTTATTCTTTCTTCTCCTTTATTATTTATTTTTATCTGTGATAATAAAAGATAGTTTAGCTATTGTTCTTAACTTTTTATCATTAACACAAGCATATTTATTTTAATAAATTTTGATTGTGTTTTTGAGATAACGAGTAGCTACATTTCATAACTAGGGTTGTGGGAACCATAAGCGATTAACAAAGTATGAATAGTAACTAAGCAATTCTTAAGTAGTGTTTTGCATGCATTGATAATTCTTTCGTTTAGAAGTCTTTTTAACGGTGACCAACGTTAGAACTCGCCTTGTTGCTACTTGCCAGACCAAGGAGGTAGTTAATAAGAAAAGAATTATCAACATAGATTTAGTGTGATACTATCTAATAGGCTAGTGTTGATTGATGTGAAGTAATAACTAAACCATACATCGATCATGATGTCTAATATGAGGTAGTGGTAAGGGTTAGTAAATTATACACACGTAGCCGGACCAAGGTGCGGGGTGAAATTCTCTAGTTGTCAGACCAAGGAACTAGAGATACCTAACTTAAGACTTTGCATGTAATACACTAGGAAAGAATTATTATTACTAGGATTACCGCGTTATGAGCTTATGGGGAACACCTTCCTAGTTATTTTTATGAATTTGGATATAAATAAATACTTAGTTCAAAGCGATTTTATTGCTTTTATTTTTATTTCAATTTAAATCCCCCCATTTTTAAATTACGACTATCGAGTTAAATATTTGCTATTAATAATATTCTTCTATATTCTCTGTGGGATCGACCCCGACTCATAGTTGGGTAAATATATTGCATACGATCGTTTATATTTCTTTTCAAGAAGTCTATTTGAACGTTGTCAGGTAGTACCGCCTATGTTGAGGAAGAAAATAGAGAGTTAGCAAAAGATGTGTATAGACTTGCACACTTGGGATTCCAACTAATAAATTCCACAGAAGGAGGAGTAGTGGTGATGAATCATCATTAGTGTCAAAAGTAAAAGAGAAGAAAGACAAAGATCCTATTTTGCTTGAAGTGAAGGCAAATGTTCATAAGCAAAAAGTGTTGTCTTTTGAACAAGGGGGAGATGGTGTATTAAGTTATCAAGGTAGATTGTGTGTACCAGGGGTGGAGGAACTCCAAGAGGATCAGGATTATTGGTGGTCTAGTATGAAGATGTGTGATTTGAGAGAAGTTTATTGGTGGTGTAGTATGAAGAAGGGCATTGCATAATATGTTGTTAAGTGTCCGAATTACCAACAAGTTAAAGTAGAGCATCAAAATCCCGGTGGTTTGGCTCAAAATACAGAACTTCTGGAATAGAAGTGAGAGATGATTAATATGGACTTCATCACAGGTTTACCAAGGTCTTGCAGGCAGCATGACTCTACTTTGGTGACTTTCGACAAAATGACAAAATCAACCCACCTTTTTGTCGGTAAATACTACCCATTCAACAGACGATTATGTAAGGTTATATATTCAAGAGGTAGTTAGACTTCATGGAGTTCCGATCTCCATTATTTTAGACAGAGGTGTACAATTTTGGAAGTCATTCCAAAAAGGCTTGGGTTCAAAGGTGAACTTAAGTACTGCCTTTCTCAGAGAGATGGGAAAACAGAGCGCACTATTAAAACATTAGAGGATATTTTGAGGGCTTGTGTGACTGATTTCAAAGGTAATTGGTATGATCACCTACTCCTCATCGAGTTTGCTTACAATAATAGTTACCGTTCTAGCATCCAAATGGCTCTGTATGAAGCTCTTTATGGGATAAGGTGTAGATCTCTTATTCGATGCTTTGAAGTTTGTGAAGTAGGATTGATAGAACCATCTTTAGTTCATCAAGCTATCGAGAAGGTGAAAATGATTCAAGGGAGGTTTAAAATGGCGCAAAGTCGTCAGAAACCCTATATTGATGTTAGGATAAGGGAGTTAGAGTTTGAAGTAGATGATTGGTTGTATTTGAAAGTTTCACCCATGAAAGGTGTTATAATATTTGGTAAGAAGGGGAAACTTAGTCCCTGGTGTATTGGCCCTTACAGAATATCGAAGAAGGTAGGTAGTGTAGATACCACAAGAGTTAGTCGTGGTTCATCCGATATTTCATGTATTCATGTTAAATAAGTGCATGGGCGATCCTTTATTGATCATACCAACAGAAGATATTGGAATCAAGGATATCTTATCTTATGAAGAGATTCCGATTCCAATTCTAGATCGTCAAGTTCGTAAGTTGAGGACTAAGGAAGTAACATCATTCAAAGTCCTTTGGAGGAACCAATTTATTGAGGAAGCTACTTGGGAAGCTGAGGAGGATATGAAGAAGAGATATCCACATCTATTTGAATCAAGTAACACCATTCAAAGTCCTTTGGAGGAACCAATTTGTTGAGGAAGCTACTTGGGAAGCTGAAGAGGATATGAAGAAGAGATATCCACATCTATTTGAATCCATAGAAGTTCTAAACTAAGGTAGTAATTCTTTTCTTGGTATTTATTTATAAGTTGAAATGTTGTTCTTGCATTTTCTTGCTGGGTGATTGAAATGAATGTCTCATGTTACACCCTTAGCCTAGTAAGAGTAATCTCATTCGAGGATGAATGTTTCCAAGGGAGAGATATTGTAACATCTCGCAAATTGAAATAATTAGGAAGGAGTTAATAATTTAAAATAGTTGTTTTTAGAAAGAATGAAAATCTGGAATATTTGTTAAGTTAGAATAAGTTGAGTTTTGGTCAACTTAAAATGATCATAACTCCTAGCTCAGGATGAGTTAGGTGTGTTTCTAGATATCGTAGGAAATATGTTGGAATAATCTTTCCAAAGCCGTTGTGTTTGCGCGATTTCGAGTTTGTATGAGCGAGATATTTCCATTGGAAGTTGGGTTGTTCAAATAAGGAAATGTCCAATTCGGATTTTAGAATGGCATTATGGTCTTTCCTTACCCAATTGTTTTATTTCATTTTTAGGAGTTTATTTGGGGTCTAATCAGAATTAGATCAGTTTAGTTAATTGAAAATTCACGCTAGCGCTTGGATACAAGAGAAAAGAGGATAAAGGAGAAGAAAGGTAAAATTCGTCAAGATCGTACAATTTGCTTGGGGAATACACCAAGGATTTAATCCTACGAGGTATGTGAGATCACATAGCATTGGGTTAGTTTACCCAGGCGCATAAAATGTTTAATTCAGTGTATTTTTTGTCCTAAAAAGATTGTGAATTTGATGTTCTTGATAGGTGTTCTTGAATTAATTTCGTTCTTGAATATGCGTTGAGATTAAGGAGTTTCTTGATGTTAAAGCGTTGTTTCCTTGAGTTGTTTGTTAGATTTTGTGTATATGTCTTGGGTATCTGATTCTAAAGTAAATTTGAGAAAAAAAGTTGATTAAAAGCAATTTAGGATCATAAAACGAGACCAAACGTTTGTTAGTTTTTTCGTGAAGGAACAGCTGGAGCGACGTGCCCCCATAGCGCCAGGGCGGTGCACCAGCAGTGCGCCAGATTCGAGCCCCAGTAAGTAGGGTCTAGCGCGGCAGGCCCCATATCATCATTTTTCACTCAATTTTTGTCATTCAGTCTGTCTAAGTCTTTCTAAAGTGTATTAACACTTCCTATTGATTCGAACTACTCTAAATGACTTCTAAACATGATACAACCTTGAATTCATAACTTCAAATTCAAGAAAAGTTAAGAGCCAAGTCTAGAAAGTTCTTAGAGTCTTTCAAGAAGTCTTTTGCAAATGTTTTTAACTTTGTTTTGAGACTTAAATTTCAAGTTGAGTAAAGAGTAAAGAGTAAAGTTTGAAATTCATTTCTTCAAAAGAAGTAAATGGGGACTATGTATTTCTAAAAATTTTAACAATATTTTCACATTTAAATAAGAACAGAAAGTGAGATTTCCAAAGAGCCTTTGAGCTAGTTTTCAGAAAAGATTAAATGATTTCACGATTAAGCAAGAGGGGAAACTTTGATTTCTAAGGTAGACTTTGAGCTAAGTTTTTGAGCAATTATCTCAAATTACAGAAAGAAGTATGTTTTTAAACATAAGAGTTAGTATCATATTTTGGGAGTAGTATTGAGAACCGATATGGGGGAGAGTTCAGACAATTCACCGTCTCATAAACCATGTAGCCATCATGAGTAGAAAAGGATCATACTTTTAGATGATTCTTTTAGTAATTTTTAGCATACACTAGTGGATCCATTTATTAGTTCATGTTCTATACCCTCGGGAAAGTATAGGATGACCCTGGTAGTGTGAGTCAAAACGTTGTATCATCACAATAGCTCTAACGTGATGGTTGTTAGTTAGAGAAACTCTCACAGAGTAATTATATTTTTATATACACAGTTTATTGTATTTTTACATACATTTTAGAGTTATATGTATCTTTGCATACACAGAGTTGACATAATCTTTTAAACAATTTTTTTATATTACACTTATTTTAAACTGCCTTATATTGAAATGAGTTTAGTTATGTTAAGTTGAGTTGACTGAGGTAAGTTCTTCAATTCCTTTCAAGCATATGTCTTGTTTTAGAATTCCCCTCGCATACTCGTACATTCATTGTACTGATACCATTTGGGCTGCATCTTAGTATGATGCAGACACATATAACTAGGATCGGCTTCCAGCGAATCGTTGATCCAGTTGAGCATTCAGAGTCTTATGGTGAGTCTCCTTGCTTCCGGACGATCCCTTTATTGCTTTCAATTTTTATTATTAGTTCATTAGGATGTCGTGGAATTGTCCCGACATCCATATCAGTTGTTTAGAGGTTTTATAGACAATCAGTTAGTTAATCCATTTTTCACTACTTTATTATTGGCTTATGTTTTGAGGACTTGAGTTGTCATTTTGGATAGTTTGAATGTTTCTTTAAAGACATTCTAAGATAATTTTACAAGTTTTTTAGACTATTTATTGTGTTTAAGTCTTTCGCTAAGTAAATCAACCAGACCAAGGGTTCGCTTGGGGCCAACAATGATTCTCGAGTGTCAGTCATGTCCAGGGTGTTGGCTCGGGGCGTGACAAAAAAATATTTAGATATGTAATGAATAACTTTATGTAATTTTATGTGTTCAAATTATCTTTTTTCAATATATTTGATGTGTTCAAATTATTATTTTTTGTCAATATCTGTTCTTGTAGATATTATATCAAGTTCTATTTTGAGATTTATTAATGTGTGTATATTCATTCAGAAATCATAATCTAAAAAAAAATAAGATGAAAGTTTATACAATCATAAGTCTACGCAATAACATCAAAATAGTTTCACAACATTACATGAGAGATTACCACATTCACTACAAAACCACAACAAAATAAAAACCATAAGTTCATCAGTTACTAATCATACATGTTACTTCTTCAACTACTATTCATACATATTACATCAACTAAATACCTAACAATAAATGAAATGTCCATCAATAGTTTCATGAAAATAAGAAGAAAAGATATCAAACACCTAATTGTTATTAAAAAAAAAAGGAAACTATTAAACTAAAATAGCAAAGAAAGGGAAAGAAAGAGTATTAATTATGTTTTTGTTTCATTCTTATATCTCTTTATTACATAGAATGGGAGGCTTTACAAGTATTCAAACTTATACTTGCTACAGTGATTTACTTGTCTTCCAAGGTGAGTGGGCCCCATACACATATACATCCAATTCTTTGTTTTACAACACACCAGTTGGATGTTCATGTAAAAGATAAATTCTAGTAAAAGAAAATGTATATATGGTTATCATTAAGAAGCATTAATTGTTATTTCATTACAAAATGTTTGAAGGAAGATATTTGTAAGTTGATTGTGATAACCTTCTTACAGATCTACTTGTAAGCTGCGTATAAGAACCTACTTGGGTAAGATATTTATAGGAACCTGTTTGCAGAGCTACTTGTAAGTTGCATAGATGTACTTGTTACGGAGTTGTTTGTAAGTTGCCTTCTAGATTTCAAGTTTATCTAGAAAATTGTGTAATAGACATCTCAATATGACATATTTACTGTTCATTGGAGTTCTTTCATAGATAATGTGTCTCGTTTAAACCTTATTAGGAAAAACTCCGTGGGAAAAAGTCATGTGAAGGAAAAAAAGTACACATATCTAGTAATACACATTGAAAGTTGCCTCATTAAAAACCTTAACAGGAAAACCAGTGGGACAAACCGTGATTAAGGGAAAAAGTGTGCAACATATATTTACTCTCCCAGATTAAAACATCTAATTCTTGTAAAGTCTGACAATCTTATACTTGTCTTTCTAAATGTTGATATTAATTGCGTGTTTGTGGCTAAATCACATTCATGAAGATGTTGCATCCTTGAGCTTATCCTGATATATGTTTTTATTAACCTTTGATTATGTTGAGTTTAACCAAATGCATCCTTGACTATCACTTGATTTGTGACCATGTCGATGTAGATAACTTACTCATTCAACTTGTTTCTAGCAATAACCAAGTTACAAAGACTTTTGCGAAAATAAATTTGATTGTCTTGTAGATAACATGATATGACAATATATTTCCTCATGAAACAAATAACTTTCTTTAGATGAAACTTCATGTAAGTCAAATGATTTCCTGCAATTTCATATCAATAAACCTTCACTTGATTGGTTAGAATAAATAAATTTATGTCATTATTTGATTCACTTTACTATTTTCATCTATAAGAGTGATGTTATATTTTGCATGTACATTAGTAAAATTATTATACCATGAATAATAATAGCATGATACATAAGTGCACCAATTGCAATATGACATGGTACTTTCTAACCATTTTAACGAGTTCAAAATTGATCTTTATGTTAAGCGATCTAACAATCACTGGGGGTACTATTCAATGGAATCGCTTTAGAATCTTTTGAATATCTCAAGGATATTTATTATATAGCTAGACATGATATTCAAGTTTTTCATGTATTGTCAGACTGAAGAAAAAAATTCATTACATCCACCAACGGAGAACACATTTCCATGTAATATTTCAGAACTTTTGCGAAAAATCTTTATGCTCCAAGGCATAAGTCGTACTTTATATTTTATGGACTTTTTATTTTATTTAACATTTATCATCATAACTTTATTTTTACCCCACTAACATTATATTTTCATATATGAAATATAAGTTCAAGAGATCACTACACCAAGTGAAATAAAATATACTTGAATTGTGTACACTCTTTGGTCATTCATTTATCTGTCAACTCTATTTGACATATTTAATATAAGGATCCTCGATCATTTATAATTTTGAGCGCTACATTATATTCAATATATTGTCGACGGTTATTTGACAACGATTCTATTGTGACATAATTTGTTAAGCTCTTTTTATTTTCATCATTTTCAGGTATCTGAACCTTTTTTAATGTTTTATAAAGTGTTGTGAAATGATGCTATTTCTAAAGCACTTGCCTCGTCATTATGACCATCTTTATCATTTTCTCCTCTTCTTCTTCAAGATATTTAATCTTTTTAAGCGATTAATATATCACGATTCAGGCGTACATAAATTATGTCCTTCAGAGACTTTTCTTTAGAGTATTCATAACTAAATTATTACATAGGGTCAGTGAATGTGTCTGATAATTAATTTAAATTATATTTCAACGAGGATCATACCAATATCAATAATAATTCATTATGTATAACTTATTTTTAAGTTGCTTATCTGTCACGCCCCGTGCCTACACCCTGGACGTGGTCGGCACCCAATGACCATTGTTGGTCTTGAGCGAACCCTTTGTCTGGCTCAGTGGCGTAGCCAGGAATTTCATTAAGGGTGTCCAAATTTTTAATAGTACTTTTTTAAAAATAAAACTATAATTTAAACTACCAAAACAATAATCAAGTTAAGCAATATTTAATTGAATCTAAGAATATCTTTAATAGAATTACAAGTGTATAATTCAAAACTAACATAAAAAAAATAAACTACTATTGAAAACATGATTCAGAAATATTTTTACAATTGTATACGACGAGGTTTCATATCTTGAAATGATTTTATAATAGACTCATTAATAGTACGAAATACTTTCTTTTCTACATAAGACACTATACAACCGTCTAAACTCAGCATTCATTCGATTTTGCAAGTCATTTTTAATATACTTCATTTGGATAATTGCGTCTTGTATTTATAGATAAAGAAAACCTTATTCCATAAGAATTTCTTAAAAAAATTAAGTAAATCTTGTTCTACAAGGAAAAGGTATTAAAATTTAAGGAAATCTTATTCTACAAGGAAAAGGTATTAAAATTTAAGGAAATAATTCAATTTTAATTGAAAAACATTCACAAGAAAAAAGTATTATATTTTAGAAAATCTTATTCCATAGTGAAAAAATATTAAAATTTAAGGAAATAATTCAATTGTAATTGGAAAAAAAATATTAGTGTTAACGGGGATTTGATCTTAGGTCAACGAAGGGATTCATGACGCAATTAACCAACACGCCACTAAATGCTTATGCTAAAACTATGCATGTCTTTTTAATTAATTAAATTCAAGAAGTCAAAAATAACTATAAAAAATGAAACTCCCTGCGGGGAATCGAACCCGGATAAAGTGTAGGGATGCGCCAGCCATTGCCTACTCAACTGCGTCTTCTTTAGTTATTTTAGGAGGTCCAACTTTTATATATATCAATATTAAATCAAAATTTTACGTGTATATATAGCATTTTTTTTCGACGAATGGTGTCCAATTGGACACCCTTGAACCTATGTGGCTCCGCCCCTGGTCTGGCTTACTTAACTCAGAAGAAGACTTAACTCATATCAAACAGTCTCATGATATAACTTAAAGAAATAATATTTGGCCAAACTGGCACTTAAGGCTCATCACAAAGTAATCTGAAATACAGAAATAAGAGACACAAACTGACTATCTGACTATTTATGAAGCCTCTACAATACTAAGATGGATGTTGGGACAGACCCCACAACATCTTATAAATGAAATACTAGAGTGCGAATAAAAGTGTCCTCCAGAATGCAAGGAGGCTCACCATTGACTACGAATGTTCAACTGGACCAACGAGGCGCTGGATGATGTTGATCCTGGTTACCTGCATATGCATCATAAGAGATGCAATCCAACTGGTATTAGTACATTGAATGTACGAGTATGCGAGTTGGAATGCTAAACGACAACTAAAAGCTTAAAAAGAATAAGATGAACTTACATTGGCTCTACTCAACTCATGAATACTCAACTCAATATATATATATATATATATATATATATATATATATATATATATATATATATATATATATATATATATATATAAGTCAATTAAAATACATGTGATATATATAAAGTTTTGTAAAACAGTAAAATAACTTAGTTCGTTAAAGAAAAATGCAATAATAAACTCACTTCACTTATATATATGAAAGTAATATAGTTCTGTTGGAGATTCTCTAACCGACAACACTATGATCCTAAGCGATGGTACAACACCTTACCTCACGTTGCAAGAGGAACGTCCTATACCTTGCCGTTAGTATAGATTTTGAACTACTAAGTGGATCCACTAGTCTATGCTAAAAAACACTAAGGAATCATCTAAGAAGTATGGCCCTTCATCTGTCCATATTGGCTACATGGTTTATGGGGGCTCGAAGTAATATGAACTCGCGTCCCCATGTTAGTGCTCAATACTACTCCCAAAATACTTATCTAATATGTTTTAAAAACAACTACTTCTCTGGTTTGAGGTAATTGCTCAAACTTATCTCTAAAAGCTCTCTTGAAAATCATAGTTTCTTCTTTACTAAAACTAGTTAAAGGCTCTGTTGGAATTCTAGCTTACTTTCTTGTTCAAAATGTGAAAACATTTGTAACTCTTAGGGAATACTTAGTTCCCTTATAACTTTTGACAAATGAACTCAACTCTTTACTCTTCGCTTAACTTGTAATTTTAACTCTTAGGGAATACTTAGTTCCCTTATAACTTTTGAGAATTTAACTCAACTCCATACTCTTTGATCAATTGTAACTTAAGCCTTAAAACAAGGTTAAAATGTTTGTTTAAGACTCTTTAAAACTTTAAGAACTTAGTTTAACTTGCTTCTTAACTTTTAGACTTGACTTTTAACTTTTTTGACTTTGATATTAACTTTACTTGAATTGGATTATGGATTCAAGGTTCATGATCTCATGATAATGGATGATTTCATGATGTTTATATGTACCTTAGAGTGTTGTAATCAACTAAGAAATGTGGGTACATAACTTAGGAACTAGTACGAAAAGATGGGGAAAGAATGTGGTCTCTAAGCGTCCTTAGCGCTCTGAGAGACGTGGAGCGCCAGAGCCTGACGGACAGAGGTTTTCCTGATGGAATCTGGTTGGCGCATTGCACCAGGGCTTGTCGAACAGAGCCTGTCATGTGGGGCTCCGGCAGGCGCGGCGCCCCAGGGCCTATCAGACGGGAGTTTTGACGTTTCTTCTCTGTTTCACCTATAAACCTTCTACACTTCCATGAATCTTTCCCTGAACACTTAGGATCACTAATAACCTTAATACCCAATAGATTAGACTCAATAAACAACCCGTAAACACGAATCAAATCAACTAAACGCATGTAACAACTCAACCAACAAGATTTCAACAATGTTCTTCAAGAAATTCACTTTTCATCATTCAATCTTCTGAAAATTCGATGAATTAAACAAATTGGTATGTGGGTGAACTAATACAACATAAAATATCTCACATACCTTAATAGGGATCACCCCCGATGAGTTCCACTAGAAGATCTTGGCGTTCTTGATGAATTCTTGATCTTTTCTCTCTTTTTCCTTCTTCTCTTTTCTCTTCTTTAAGACCTAAGCATAAATAACCTTTCTATTCTGAATTCCAACTTAGTTTAATCTCAAATAAACCCTTAAAATGAATTAGGATATAGATGGGTGAAAATACAAGTTTGACCTTACTAAAATCCGGAATATGACTTTCCTCACTTCAACAGCCCAACTTACGAAAGGCATATCTCCCTCATACAAAATCGAAATCGTGCAAACTCAGCATTATTGGAAATATCTTTTTAGGGGCTTTCCAATCATATGAAGAACTGACTATAACTCATCCTGATCTAGAAGTTATGGCCGTTTGCAAATGACCAGAAAATCACCTTTTTAAACTTACGAAATTTTCCAGATTTTTTTCTGTTCTTTCCTAAAATGATCAGTTTTAGTTTCTTAGCTAATTTCTTGGCTATCACGAGTTACGAGATGTTACATTATCATTCCTCCCCCTAATGTTGGAGAATCTAACATTTTCCCAACCTTATTTGGAGACTCATCTTTGTGCAGTGCGTAATGGTGGAGAAATGGAATAATATACCACATATTTTATTATTTTTAGATGGGAATTATTTGATTCCTTACCCTGAACCAATTTTG
Organism: Solanum sitiens; assembly: GCA_016801875.1. Taxonomy (NCBI): domain Eukaryota; kingdom Viridiplantae; phylum Streptophyta; class Magnoliopsida; order Solanales; family Solanaceae; genus Solanum; species Solanum sitiens. The sequence goes on along the minus strand of JABWTJ010000049.1, from coordinate 2,822,615 downwards.
ATAGGGGAACCTTTTTGGCTTGAACGTACAAATGTTGCTATACTTTAAATAACACATCTTACACCAAATTTCTATTGTGAGTTTTGTTCTCCTAACCAATAGTGTGGTTATAATTGGAGCTATATAAATTCTGCTTAAACTACTTGTATATAAATCAACATCATCAATATAAATTTGTAATTTGAAATGTGCTCTTGATTTAACAATTCTAACAAATAACCTTTGCAAAAATCAAATTGCAAGTTGATAATAAAGCACATGTGACCATAACATAGATGCATCTATTAAAATCATATAGTAGTAAATGCCTACTATATAAAGTCACATTTCTTCATTTACATCACATAATGACCCGTTCATACATTTCATATAAGGACACATCAAGACTCCATCTAAATGCCTACTTGTGCAATGTATAGATAGCGTCTCATACCACCACCACCCTAAGTAGTGCACCCTTTAGAAGACTTAGTTCATTACGTTCTTTTATGGGGGCTCGATTTAACCGACATAGATCATGAGAGTTAGACATGGAATCCCGATTTACATGGGGTTTCCAATAGCTACTCCTATGCGGGCGCATAGTTAAGGGATAAATAGATTGCTTCTAAGTGACTCATTCATCTTCTAGCAGGAAGCACTCATCTCAAGAGGTACATTGGATACATCATCTCAATTCACGAAGTGTACCCACCCCTCCTTCAAATCCTCTCGGTGCTAAGCATAACTCCCCCACGCAGTCTTAGACACTCATTGACTATACGTTAAGGGATAAAAATTTATCACCACATGTCAACTCACGAAGGGTAATTATCCCTAGAGGTTACTTTTGGACACCACATCTCAACTCCCGAAGGGTATCCAACCTCCAACGTATCTTGAAAGCTCTTGGGAATAGTGAGGTTGCTACTAAACACTTCATCTCAGCTCACGAAAAGTGTTCACCCCAAAATTCCCATTTTCATACTATAGAAATAGTAGGGATGATCTATACACTTCATCTCCACTAACGAAGAGTGTCTACCCTATAAATCCCCCATGTCATTCATTAACTTCATTCATTCATTCAGTGTGTGTGTAAGAGTACATGTGAGCACACCTTTCACATAATCACCATTTTCATAACATTGACTCCTAAACATGCTTACACCTTCATTCATCATGATTTACACACTATCATGCTTCACACACAATCATGCTTCACTTATACATATACTTCATTTAGACATGATATCCTCAAGCCACACATTAACAATTTCATAAGAGCACCACATGCATATCATTCAAAATCATCACTTCACTTCAAATGCTATGCCTTCAAGGCCATAATCACAATACACATATTCATACATATATTCATATACTTCAAATAAACACCACCACCAAAGGTGGACCATACCACTCAAGATCATTTCACAATAAGAATTAGACAACATAACCAACTTACCATTCATTCAAGCTTTCATCACCTTTCCTCAATTTCTCCAATAATTCATCATAAAATAGCATTTAAGGCAGTTTCTAATCACAATATAACATAAATAAATACAACTCTAACATTTTCTAACATTATCTAGATATATACACTAAACCCACTTCATAAGCTAAAAGTTGGAAATATGCATGAGCATGGGTTCATTGGGGTTTTGAAATTAAAATCATCATCTAACACAAAAACTAACATATTTCAATCATTAAAACATTTTCATGCAAAGACTCATGCTTAGAGTCAAAGATAGAAGAAGTTGTAGATTGAAAACCCTTTTTGAAATCTCTTTGGAATGACTCCTTGAATGAAAGAAGGTTCAAGGATGAACTACCATACCTCACTATGTTTAAACCCATGCAATTTGGTGAAGAAAGCATCCAAGACCTTCACTCTCTGCCCTTTTTGAGCTTTACCTTCAATGGTGTTTGGGAGAGTCTTTCTTGAGGGAGGGTTTTTGATATTTTCAAATATGAATTCTAACCTAGGTCTAGGAGTATAAATCCACTTAAAATACCCGTAAGACCCTAAAACAATCGTCTATGCTTCATAAAAGACTTGTGGTGAGTTTACTAAAACACCCCAAGCTTGGCTGATTCTAGAAAGCTTTTGTAGGCCACCATCGACGCCCATCAATGACGGACCATCGATGGATCGACGGACCGTTGATGAGGGTCGTGGTTTGGTTCTAGAACTACCAAACCTGTAGACTTTCCGGTCCAATCGATGGACCAAGTCGATGATCCATCGATTGGTCTACTGGTTCGTTGATAAACACTATTTTGGCAGTTTGTTTCCAAGTCTTGGGTCCTTCTCTAGGGTTCTTTGTGGGTCCTAGGTGGAGTCTTACCCGGACGTTGAACCCCTTAACATGGTCATATAGGTATTAGGTTCCTACCACATCAATTTGAACTCCGAACAACTCACCAAACATGCCAAGGCACACAAAAACTAACATAAGCACATAGACGTCCAGTCGTCGAACGTCTTGGTCGACCCTTGAAGTTTGACTTCCAAACTTACCAAACTGACTTCAAACATTAAAATTCACTCTATTAACACATTATTAACTCATGAAACATTTCTGAAGCTCTAATTCAACCTAGTTCATTATGAGGGTCGCTACATTCTCCCCCACTTAGAAAAACGTTCGTCCTCGAATGACACTAAACATTTTCAAGGACATCAAGGACTCAACTAGTAGCATATAACACATAATATCATGGTCATAACATGCACATTAAATTCACCAAACTTACAAGGAACACAAACCTCATAACATTAATCATTTTAAGCAATACAAGCCAATTTTGGAACTACTTCCACAATTCAAAGCATAGGCTTACTTCTTCATTTCTCATTTCATTTATGGAGGGACTACCTTCTCCAACATTAGACATGCTCATCATACCATTTCCTATCTTAACATGCAAAAACATTCAAATTACACATTGGCACATAATCATAACAACTTGAAGCAATTAAGCAAATATCATTAGCTACTCATTATCATGGAAAAATAGATTAACTACCAATCTACTCATATAATTATGATAACATTAAGAGCATGCAAAACATCATATCATTAACAAAACTCATACAATAAGGAGACATTCAACTCATACTCAAATGCAAGACTCCAAAACATAACCAAACTATCAAGGATTTTGGTCTCAATCTTGAGTAAGAATAGAAGTAAAAGATAAAGGTGTCTAACACTTCACTACTCAACTCATTCTCCCCCACTTAGGGTAAACCCATCTAAGATAAAACAAAACAACCATAAGGAATTATGACTTACCGGGGCCTTCACTCCAAATTAGAAACATTCTCATTACTTCTTGTTAGATTTCTTACTAAGCATCTTCAAGGTCTCATACTTCATAATCCCACTATACCTCTTATAAGGTGGGAATTCACACTAACCTAACTTATGAATATCAAAACTAACAATCAACCTTACTAGTCAATCATAACACTCTCCTCTTAGGATTCAAGCTTAGATCTCTTAGACATCACCTCATTCAACTTTGAGGCACCACATAACTCAAACTCGTGGAATAAAACTCCATGTTTCTCTTTCCACCCATTAAGGTAGATTAATTTGGAAACCAACAATCTTGCTATATAGATTCCACCATTTGCTAGCATAACTCACAATTACCTTGCTAGGTAAGCACACTATTTTCCCTTCTTAGGAGTAGGGCTGTTCAAAACTGAACCAAAATCGATAAGCCGAACCGATTAAAAAGTTATTGGGTTATTGGTTTTTTGGTTTTGATAACGGTTTTGATTTTTTTTTTATCGGGTTATCATTTCTTAAAGGTTTAAAGTTTTTTCTTAACGGGTTAACCGATAACCCAATAGTAAATTAAATAGTTATATTTATACCATTTTGTATATAAAGTCCTCAACTTAGAGTTTAATTTCCTACTTTTATTTTTGGTTGTCTCAAACACTCGATTATTCTACAATGTAAAAGTGTTTTCTTTTGAGCAAGATGTAACTTGTGAACTCAAGTGCGTGGTTTATTTGGTTTGTCACCTTGTTTCTAAGTGATTTTCAATGTTTTTTCTTTTGTGTCAAATCTTAACGGTTAAACCAATAACCGAACCGATAACAATCAAAAACCGATAAACCAATAACTGATAAGCCAATATCTTAATGGTTCTATAACGGTTTAGCATCTCTACAAACCGATAACCAATAAGCCAATCCAATAAACTTCAAAACCGAATTGAACCGGCCGATACACAGCCCTACTTAGGAGTAAACCTACTCAAGAACTTCAATCCATCACAAGGACAACTATGAAACATTACCCACACTAGAGGGCACCCCTCAACACTTACAATTTACCACATTCCTTCAACACTCCTCAAATTTCGCCTTAATTTTTCTACTATCATTGCATCATAAGATAACTCATTTTTCCAAAAAGGACTTCATTCAACCTTTATAAATCCTATCATGCTAGAACTAAATCATAATACAACTCCACATCATAATACTTCCAATCTCATAGATCACACATAGCCATAAATGGAATCACATCACAATCTTCCAAATCCACCTTCCTTATACTCATCTAGTCACCAAAACCACAATAAGCATCAAAACTCACCTTCTTCTCCCTCCAACCTTTCAACTTCACCCCTTCAAAGCAATCACATCTAAAAGACCATCGGAAAAGGGAAATAAGAGACACATTGTAAGACCCCAAAAATGAGATAAGGTGTCTAGAGCCTAACATATTCGTCTTAATGTTATAAGGTCATAAAATGCCTTATTATGTGATATAGAGGCAGTGTGAAAAGTTTGAAGTGATTTGGAAGTCGAACGTCAAGGGACGTCCAAGACGTTCGACGAATAGTCGCTTATGTGCCTCATGTGTGTATGCATGCCTAAATTGTATGAACTGAGTCTAATAAGTATTGAAATGGTTTAAAATGATTAATGTTGTTATATGAAGTTTTGTGAAGTTTGGAGGTCAAATGCCCAAGAACGTCCAAGGCGTTCGAAAGATAGCCCCTAAGATATTCATCGTATGTCATGTTGGGGTTAAGGCTGTTTGGACATCTTGTAGGTGTTTGTTTTGGATGAAATTTATGTGGAAGGTCTATAACATATTAAGGTTTGTAATATCATTGGAAACGTCTGGGTACGACTTCTAAAGGGCCCCACAAGAATCCCCAAAAGAAGGACCCCAAAGCTGCCTAAGACACTGCCTGGGCAGTGTCCCTCGACGGACCCAACGACGGATCGTTGGTCCCCCAGCGGCCCGTCAAGCAGGTCTATCGATGGGGGATTGCCTTGGGCAGGACTTAAGCCAATTATTTGGCTAAGTCTCAGGCGACGGAGGCCAGCCACGACCCGTCATGGCCATGACGCCCCGTCGAGCCCCTCGTCGAGACTGGCCTGCAGTTGGCAGCAACGTGCTGTCACTTAAAGGGGTGAATGGGAAATTCACCCCACGTCCTAAACTGATTATTAAGGGTTTATTTAAGTAATTTTGGGTGTATATAATCCATCCAAAACGTGATCAACCCATTCATAAATCCTCTCACATGTTTTAAGTCTTTCCCTCCAAAAATGTTCTCTCTAGAAACCACTATTGATGGTGAAGCTCAAGAACAGATTCAAACTGGGTTTTCCATGGATGAATCATCAAGTTTAAGAGGTTTTCAACTAATAAAAGGTATGGCAATCCTTCATCTTCAAGTAACCTTCCACTTGGAGAGTTCTTCTCAATGTTTTTCAAAGAAATCTTATGATCAAGTTTCCAATCTTCCAATCGAGCCATGGGTTCTTTATCAAAATGTTTTTAACGATTAAATCATGATGAATTGAAGTTAATACAATGATTTGAATGTGATTTCACTCCAATTGCATGATGAACCCATGTTCCTTCCAAAATTGGTTTAGCTCTTGCATGGGATTTGTAATTGTGGCTTGTTCTTGATTGAATGGTGATTCACTTACGTTGAATTGCTTGTGTTTATTGTTATTTATGTTAATTGATGGTGAATTGATGAAGAACAGTCCATGATGATAAATATATGAAGATTTGAACATGTTAGCTTAAGTTTTATTTGAATTCACTGTAACGTTGGTCCCTAAGTGATCTAATGTGAAATTCAATAGTGTAAGGATTATTGTACCTACTGTTTTACTAAGATATTATTGTGGAATTATATAGATGTGATTCATGTGGTTCAAGGTTGGGATTGGCTTATATTCTTCTATCTTTCATGTTGATCTAATGTAGCATATTCACTATAATCTAGTCATTTTGTGATCTTCATTCTAGGGTGAGATGTAAGTATGATTTCAATATGATTAGGTGTATGTTTAGCTACTGCCTTAGACTTATAATATGTATGAAATACGAACTAAAATCAATACAAGGGAAGTTAGCTAATGATCTATGTTATTCTACTTTCCTAGTATGTTGATATGTTGTATTATGTTATGGTATAATCTTGTAGCGACTTGTACATGGTTTCTTATATGTTTAAAGTACATTTAGCTACTGCCATATGTGTGTTTTATTGATGAATAAGGTGTATTGATCAATCATGATCAAAGGGTGAGAAATTGGTAAGAATGCTTATTTCCTCTACTTTTCTACTTCTCTATTCCTTTATAGTAATGTTGATGAAGCCTTGTATGGCATTGTGTGGTATGGTCCATTTATGGTGGCAGTGTTTACCTTATTGTCATTATATATGTGTTGACCATGGCATTGAAGGCAAATTGATGAACTTATGAACATGTGCTTAAGATGATACTATGAAAAGCTTATGCCTACTTTCTTATTCTAGTTGTGAATTAGGTTGTGTAGCTGTTGTATGAGCATGTGTATATTCATGTTAGGGTATTGTATAGGTGCTGCCATTGATGTGTTAAAGTGTTTAATAGCCCCTTACCTATGTATCCCTTATATGAAAGTGTAAATAGCTAAAGTTAGGAGTCTTGAGTATAATGTATATATTGTCTTGTCTCCTATGCTATTATGTGTTGTGTGCTATGTGCTTGGACGTGTAATGTGGTCTAATAGGGTGGCTGCCTCAAGAAGTTATTGATAGCCATTATGTAATCATGTTGGTCAGTGTACACACACTCTCACTTACATGCATGATACAAGTAGTATAAGTCATTGTGTCTAAATGAAAGGTAGTTCTCATATTCACTAGTGTCTTCTACTATGCATATTGAGGTGATGTTTATGAAAGTATGATTTGTATTCCCTTACTAGGATGACTTGATAGGTGTACTAGTATGGGCAAGGGTATGGAACCTTGTCTATACATTGCACATGTGTATCTTGATAGGATAATTCCTAGGTTTGGTTTCTATGTACATGAAGGATGAATATATGAACATGTTATGAATATGATGAATTTGTTATGATGAAGTATGAATGTGCATAGTGTCTTAGTAGGTTTATATGAAAGGATTGCTCATATAATTATGCCTATAGACTCATACATTGATATATGAACATGTGTGACATTACGTGTTATGTGAAAGGTTTTCTCACATCTATGTATACACTCACACACATGAATGATGATCTAGTAAATGAGAGGGGGCCTGAAAGGTGTGCCCAAGAATACTCCAAAACTAGATAGGTGCTTGAATATGCTATAAGCATATGAATGATGAATATCCTAAGCCAATGTTTTTATAAATAAAGGTAATAAAGGCTTTTCAATAAAGGGAAGTTAGCTTAGCACCGAGTGAACTTGACATTGAGAGGTGTTGACTTTCCTTGGAGGAAGATTCAAAATTTGTCCCTTATAGAGTGTTGACTTCCCTTAGAGGAATACTCACCTATGGACCTACATGAGGTGTTGACTTTCCTTGAGGAAGATTCACTCATGTTTTCTCATGAGGTGAGGCCCCATTACCAAATGGTATGTAGAGGGAATACCTATCTCTTAGTTCCATAAACTATGCTTGCCACATAGGATCTAGCAAAGTGAATTCACTTACGATGCTAGGATATATGTTAATGTTCTACCTTGGATAGGTAGGAGCACCTTCCTTTGGTGTAAGGCTCTACAACACCAAATTCCATGTTTATCACCCATGGTCTTAGTGTCGGTTGAGGCTATGGTTTCCCTAAAGGTAAAATGGACAATGGAAGTAATTGAATAGGACCCTAACTAGGAGGACTTAAGGTAAGTTACTTAGAATAGGTGGAAGTAATGAACCCATCTAGACATTGCACAAGTGACTCCTTAGGAAGTCTTAGAAAGGTGCCCTAATGCATATATGATTATGTATGTGTCCTTTATGTATGACATTGTATTCTTGGATTGACTATGTCTATATTGTACTATACTTCTATGATGGCATGTGTTGTCTTGTGTAGATGCTATGTATGGTTTTCTCTAGTGTTCCTAAGGTGATACATTGCACCAAGTATCCCTAAAGGATTACATGGGAGACTAATGAATTAAGAGTAAGAGTTAAATGTTAAGAAGAGAGAGTTCACTATAAAGTGACCTCAAATGGGACTTAAATTCTATATGTGCTTTTCTATGATGTTTGGCCTTTGATTGTGTTTCTATGAAGTATGTGGATGAAATAAATGATATTGATAAAGGTTTTATGATGATTTATTCAAAATGGCATGAAGTATGATTTCAAAGGAAATGTCCCTTTTAAATGCATGTTTTTGCATGGTTGTCATACTTAGTGCATTCTTATACTAATTCCATTCTTCTCTACTTTTTACACAAAGTGTAGGTAATGGAATGCTTAAAGGAGGTATATGATTGAGGAGCTTGATAGGTGATTTCCCAAGCTCAAGGAAAGGAATCCTCAAGTTCAAGGATGTCCTAATGTGTACTTATTGTAAAGTTTATTTAGTAATGTATAGCTTTGTATTATGTCTTAAAGGACTTGTCCGTAATTTACTCCAAAGTATTTGAGTCTAATATGGCAAAGAGACTTAGAGTCTAAATATGTATTATGACTTATATTTTATAAATATATATGATGTGATGTTTCTAGCATATGATGTGCTATGAAAAGTTTTAAATTTTCCGCTAAATTTACTATGCCAATGCAATGAATGATATGAGAGGCTTGTCTTAGACCTCCGAGAGGTCGACGACGCCGGTTACAACAAGATTGTATCCTATATCCTTGGGTATAGTTTCGGGTTGTGACAAACTTGGTATCAGAGCATGAGGTTTATGTAGCGGTCTTAGGTTCTAAAAAGTCTCTTATTGCCACGTCTAGTAGAGTCTTGTATCATTGGTGGTGAGTCGCGACACATCAAATGGTACGAGAGGATATAGGACGATAGAGTTACCCTTCTTCATCATTCTCATATCGTGCCATAGAACTTAACTCTATAAGATCTCTCTCTTATGTTTTCTTGTCCGGTGGTATTTTAGATGTGATTGCTTGGATGAGATTGCTCTATGCTTGAGGGAGAAAAGGTGAGTTTAAAATGCTTATCTTTGTTTTATGGTTTGAATGAGTATGTGTGAAGGTGACACTTGTCCTTATTTGATGATGTATATACTAACTAAGGCGACTTGAAGGGTTAATAGACTTAGGTAGGGGTATGGGACTCTACCTATGTTTTGCACTAGTTTGCCTTGATGGAAACCTTAGGAGGTTAACATTATGTATGTGTATGATGATAGATGTGAATGTCCTTATGTGATGATCTATATGCTTATAAACATGTAAATAGCCTAGTGTGCTAAAGAATTTGAGTTATCCATGCATGAAGGTTATAGATGAGTGGAGTATAGTGCTAATTGTAGTTCTTATTGGGTTACTTGGTTTAGTGAAGTTATGGAGCTTTACTTGATCATTGCACATGTTAACTCTATGGGGATTATGATTGGTTATCTTACCTTACTATGTATGAAATATCTCTTATTTGATGATGTGATGCCAATTATGGCAATATATGAAATCTATGTGAAATAGCAAGTGATGTCGAATGATGTATGTCATGATATAGTTGAAGCATGCTAGAAGTTATGGTGGTTAAAGTGAATTCTCTTAGATTGTTGTATTCCTATATGTTTTGTATGATGGTAGCCAAATACTAGGATTTGAACTTGGAGTGTTCAATAAATACCTATGGAAGTATGCTATCCTATGAATGTATGTGATTAAAAGTGTGCATTGTTTTCCTTTGCATATATAAGTGGTACTTGATGAGTTGCTAGTATAAATTGGAGTCTTTCGTAGAGACTTGAGTTGTAAATACAGTATGCATGCTTATGAAGGATGAGATGGTAAAGCTTTGTATCTTATATTTCCATGCTTGTTCCATCAAATGTCTAAATGTTGCATTTTTGGATATTTGGAAGCATGCTCACTGTAAAGCTAGGCAACTTATTGTAACATGTTTGGAGAACCAAATAAATTGTCATTTTATTGGATGTTATTAAAATGCATATGGAATCGAGGTGTATGAACATGATAATGAGTTTGCAAAGGAAATGTGCTATTTAGATTGAAGAATGAAAATCTTATGACATGATGAGTAGTAGAGTTATTTCTAAACTTCTTGTTATGTTATGAACTTCCTTGTTGTTTCCCACTAATGATGTATGACCTTAGTGTCTATTGAATTGTAGGAAGACCTTATGTGAATTGAATGGTATTATCAAAATTGATGGTTGAGGATGATTTGCGTAAAATGACAAGGTTTAGAATGCCTTAGTGTTGCTAAATTGAATTAATGAAAATTCCCTCTAAAGTAGAAATCACTTTAAGTGATGAATATGAAGGTTGTGTATTTGAGATCCTCTATATGTTGGGTTAAGTTACTCTTAATTGGGTTTACCCTAAGTGGGGGATGGTGTTTGAGTAGTGAGATTGTAGAAATTGTCTACATTGTTCTTCTATTCTTACTTGAATTGGAAAATATGAATTTCTTAGTAAGCTTGTTCATGAAAATAGTCTTGCATAAAGTGTGAATTGCATGATCTTTATATGATTGGTATGAATTGATTGACATCATCATAGTGACATGGTGAATTTTCCAAATAAGCATGAGAGGAAAGTTTTGATAAAATCCATGTTTTCTCTTGTTGACTTGCATTTTAATGTGCTAAATGTGAAGTTGACTTCATGAGGTAAGACAAGGAATTAGTAATAGTCACTTGTAGGGTAAATTGTTTAGCCTTGTAATGGGAGTTGAGTCTCTTTTACCATGAAATATGTTGACTCTCTTGAAAATTTAGTGACTTGATGATTTGGAATGCAAAATTTTAGGCTCATTCTTGAAAAGGTGAAAGCATGTTTAGCTAAGTGACCATGTGTGTGCCTATAATTTGTGTTATTTTTTTCAAAATGAGGCTTACTATAAGGGTGAGTATTATGTTAAGAAAAGAAATTTGTGGAATGGCTTCCTATTTTGTTGTGATGTACTTGGCGTGACTTGCCATTTAGACTTCACTAAGAAGAAAAATATATGCATGTCTTGGCTTAAAAGTTGAGATTTCTCATTTTTAAAGAAATTGACCTTGTACTTTGCTAAGGTGTGAACTCATGATACATGCAAGTGCGTTGAGGAGCAAGACATTCCTCCATGTACCCCACTAAGCATGGTATGGTTGAGCATGACCTTCATGGTACTAGGTCTAACTAATGAAAATCTTTGTGATTTAACTAACTCAAGTTTATGTGTATTGAAGTATGAGTGCTTAAGTAACTTTGAGTATGGGTTATGATCTGCCTATGAGTAGCTTTTCAATATTTTCTTGTAATGAATTAAGGTGTAATGATCATGTTATGATTAGGATAAGGATGTTCTCCTATGTACATGAAAAAGGGCCTTTGTGTTTGATGCATTAGAGAGTGAGTGAGTAATGGTTTTTCTTGCTTGTGTGCATTGAGTGCTAAAAAATTGATTTGATGATATTTTAAATGTGATGAACTGCTCTTATGTGCATTGAAGTCCTTGTTTTGATTAAAGAGTCCTAAGTGTCATTCGAGGACGAATGTTCCCAAGTGGGGAATATTGTAAGACCCCAAAAATGAGATAAGGTGTCTAGAGCCTAACATGTTCGTCTTAATGTTATAAGGTCCTAAAATGCCTTATTATGTGATATAGAGGCAGTGTGAAAAGTTTGAAGTGATTTGGAAGTCGAACGTCAAGGGACGTCCAAGACGTTTGACGAATAGTCGCTTATGTGCCTCATGTGTGTATGCATGCCTAAATTGTATGAACTGAGTCTAATAAGTATTGAAATGGTTTAAAATGATGTTTAATGTTGTTATATGAAGTTTTGTGAAGTTTGGAGGTCAAACGCCCAAGAACGTCCAAGGCGTTCGAAAGATAGCCCCTAAGATGTTCATCGTATGTCATGTTGGGGTTAAGGCTGTTTGGACGCCTTGTAGGTGTTTGTTTTGGATGAAATTTATGTGGAAGGTATATAACATGTTAGTTTGTAATCATGTTGGAAACGTCCGGGTACGACTTCTAATTGGCCCCACAAGAGGCCCCACAAGAGGCCCCAAAAGAAGGACCCCAAAGCTGCCTAAGACACTGCCTGGGCAGTGTCCCTCGACGGACCCAACGACGGATAGTTGGTCCCCCAACGGCCCGTAGATCAAGTCTCTCGATGGGGGCTTGCGTTGGGCAGGACTTAAGCCAATTATTTGGCTAAGTCTCATGCGACGGAGTCCAACCACGGCCCGTCATGGCCATGACGCCCCGTCGAGCCCCTCGTCGAGACTGGCCTGCAGTTGGCAGCAACGTGCTGTCACTTAAAGGGGTGAATGGTAAATTCACCCCACGTCCTAAACTGATTATTAAGGGTTTATTTAAGTAATTTTGGGTGTATATAAGTCATCCAAAACGTGATCAACCCATTCATAAATCCTCTCACATGTTTTAAGTCTTTCCCTCCAAAAATGTTCTCTCTAGAAACCATCATTGATGGTGAAGCTCAAGAACAGATTCAAACTGGGTTTTCCATGGATGAATCGTAAAGTTTAAGAGGTTTTCAACTAATAAAAGGTATGGCAATCCTTCATCTTCAAGTAACCTTCCACTTGGAGAGTTCTTCTCAATGTTTTTCAAAGAAATCTTATGATCAAGTTTCCAATCTTCCAATCTAGCCATGGGTTCTTTATCAAAACATTTTTAATGATTAAATCATGATGAATTGAAGTTAATACAGTGATTTGAATGTTATTTCACTCCAATTGCATGATGAACCCATGTTCCTTCCAAAATTGGTTTAGCTCTTGCATGGGATTTGTGATTGTGGCTTGTTCTTGATTGAATGGTGATTCTCTTACGTTGAATTGCTTGTGTTTATTGTTATTTACGTTAATTGATGGTGAATTGATGAAGAACAGCCCATGATGATAAATATATGAAGATTTGAACATGTTAGCTTAAGTTTTATTTGAATTCACTGTAACGTTGGTCCCTAAGTGATCTAATGCGAAATTCAATGGTGTAGGGATGATTGTACCTACTGTTTTACTAAGATATTATTATGGAATTATATAGATGTGATTCATGTGGTTCAAGGTTGGGATTGGCTTATATTCTTCTATCTTTCATGTTGATCTAATGTAGCATATTCACTATAATCTAGTCATTTTGTGATCTTCATTCTAGGGTGAGATGTAAGTATGATTTCAATATGATTAGGTGTATGTTTAGCTACTGCCTTAGACTTATAATATGTATGAAATACGATCTAAAATCAATACAAGGGAAGTTAGCTAATGATCTATGTTATTCTACTTTCCTAGTATGTTGATATGTTGTATTATGTTATGGTATAATCTTGTAGCGACTTGTACATGATTTCTTATATGTTTAAAGTACATTTAGCTACTGCCATATATGTGTTTTATTGATGAATAAGGTGTATTGATCAATGATGATCAAAGGGTGAGAAATTGGTAAGAATGCTTATTTCCTCTACTTTTCTACTTCTTTATTCCTTTATTGTAATGTTGATGAAGCCTTGTATGGCATTGTGTGGTATGGTCCACTTATGGTGGCGGTGTTTACCTTATTGTCATTATATATGTGTTGACCATGGCATTGAAGGCAAATTGATGAACTTATGAACATGTGCTTAAGATGATACTATGAGAAGCTTATGCCTACTTTCCTATTCTAGTTGTGAATTAGGTTGTGTAGCTGTTGTATGAGCATGTGTATATTCATGTTAGGGTATTGTATAGGTGCTGCCATTGATGTGTTAAAGTGTTTAATAGCCCCTTACCTATGTATCCCTTATATGAAAGTGTAAATAGCTAAAGTTAGGAGTCTTGAGTATAATGTATATATTGTCTTGTCTCCTATGCTATTATGTGTTGTGTGCTATGTGCTTGGACGTGTAATGTGGTCTAATAGGGTGGCTGCCTCAAGAAGTTATTGATAGCCATTATGTGATCATGTTGGTCAATGTACACACACTCTCACTTACATGCATGTTACAAGTAGTATAAGTCATTGTGTCTAAATGAAAGGTAGTTCTCATATTCACTAGTGTCTACTACTATGCATATTGAGGTGATGTTTATGAAAGTATGATTTGTATTCCCTTACTAGGATGACTTGATAGGTGTACTAGTATGGGCAAGGGAATGGAAGCTTGTCTATACATTGCACATGTGTATCTTGATAGGATAATTCCTAGGTTCGGTTTCTATGTACATGAAGGATGAATATATGAACATGTTATGAATATGATGAATATGATATGATGAAGTATGAATGTGCATAGTGTCTTAGTAGGTTTATGTGAAAGGATTGCTCATATAGTTATGCTTATAGACTCATGCATATATATATGAACATGTGTGACATTATGTGTTATGTGAAAGGTTTGCTCACATCTATGTATACACTCACACACATGAATGATGATCTAGTAAATGAGAGGGGCCCTGAAAGGTGTGCCCAAGAATACTCCAAAACTAGATAGGTGCTTGAATATGCTATAAGCATATGAATGATGAATATCCTAAGCCTACGTTTTTATAAATAAAGGTAATAAAGGCTTTTCAATGAAGGGAAGTTAGCTTAGCACCGAGTGAACTTGACATTGAGAGGTGTTGACTTTCCTTGGAGGAAGATTCACCATTTGTCCCTTATAGAGTGTTGACTTCCCTTAGAGGAATACTCACCTATGGACCTACATGAGGTGTTGACTTTCCTTGAGGAAGATTCACTCATGTTTTCTCATGAGGTGAGGCCCCATTACCAAATCGTATGTAGAGGGAATACCTATCTCTTAGTTCCATAAACTATGCTTGCCACATAGGATCTAGCAAAGTGAATTCACTTACGATGCTAGGATATATGTTAATGTTCTACCTTGGATAGGTAGGAGCACCTTCCTTTGGTGTAAGGCTCTACAACACCAAATTTCATGTTTAGCACCCATGGTCTTAGTGTCGGTTGAGGCTATGGTTTCCCTAAAAGTAAAATGGACAATGGAAGTAATTGAATAGGACCCTAACTAGGAGGACTTAAGGTAAGTTACTTAGAATAGGTGGAAGTAATGAACCCATCTAGACATTGCACAAGTGACTCCTTAGGAAGTCTTAGGAAGGTGCCCTAATGCAGATGATTATGTATGTGTCCTTTATGTAAAACATTGTAGTCTTGGATTGACTATGTCTATATTGTACTATACTTCTATGATGGCATATGTTGTCTTGTGTAGATTTTATGTATGGTTTTCTCTTGTGTTCCTAAGGTGATACATTGCACCAAGTATACCTAAAGGATTACATGGGATACTAATGAATTAAGAGTAAGAGTTAAATGTTAAGAAGAGAGAGTTCACTATAAAGTGACCTCAAATGGGACTTAAATTCTATATGTGCTTTTCTATGATGTTTGGCCTTTGATTGTGTTTCTATGAAGTATGTGGATGACATAAATGATATTGATAAAGGTTTTATGATGATTTATTCAAAATGGCATGAAGTATGATTTCAAAGGAAATGTCCCTTTTAAATGCATGTTTTTGCATGGTTGTCATACTTAGTGCATTCTTGTACTAATTCCATTCTTCTCTACTTTTTACACAAAGTGTAGGTAATGGAATGCTTAAAGGAGGTATATGATTGAGGAGCTTGATAGGTGATTTCCCAAGCTCAAGGAAAGGAATCCTCAAGTTCAAGGATGTCCTAATGTGTACTTATTGTAAAGTTTATTTAGTAATGTATAGCTTTGTATTATGTCTTAAAGGACTTGTACGTAATTTACTCCAAAGTATTTGAGTCTAAGATGGCAAAGAGACTTAGAGTCTAAATATGTATTATGACTTATATTTTATAAATATATATGATGTGATGTTTCTAGCATATGATGTGCTATGAAAAGTTTTAAATTTTCTGCTAAATTTACTATGCCAATGCAATGAATGATATGAGAGGCTTGTCTTAGACCTCCGAGAGGTCGACGACGCCGGTTACAACAAGATTGTATCCTATATCCTTGGGTATAGTTTCGGGTTGTGACAAACTTGGTATCAGAGCATGAGATTTATGTAGCGGTCTTAGGTTCTAAAAAGTCTCTTATTGCCACGTCTAGTAGAGTCTTGTATCATTGGTGGTGAGTCGCGACACATCAAATGGTACGAGAGGATATAGGACGATAGAGTTACCCTTCTTCATCATTCTCATATCGTGCCATAGAACTTAACTCTATAAGATCTCTCTCTTATGTTTTCTTGTCCGGTGGTATTTTAGATGTGATTGCTTGGATGAGATTGCTCTATGCTTGAGGGAGAAAAGGTGAGTTTAAATGCTTATCTTTGTTTTATGGTTTGAATGAGTATATGTGAAGGTGACACTTGTCCTTATTTGATGATGTATATACTAACTAAGGCGACTTGAAGGGTTAATAGACTTAGGTAGGGGTATGGGACTCTACCTATGTTTTGCACTAGTTTGCCTTGATGGAAACCTTAGGAGGTTAACATTATGTATGTGTATGATGATAGATGTGAATGTCCTTATGTGATGATCTATATGCTTATAAACATGTAATAGCCTAGTGTGCTAAAGAATTTGAGTTATCCATGCATGAAGGTTATAGATGAGTGGAGTATGGTGCTAATTGTAGTTCTTATTGGGTTACTTGGTTTAGTGAAGTTATGGAGCTTTACTTGATCATTGCACATGTTAACTCTATGGGGATTATGATTGGTTATCTTACCTTACTATGTATGAAATATCTCTTATTTGTGTGATGCCAATTATGGCAATATATGAAATCTATGTGAAATAGCAAGTGATGTCGAATGATGTATGTCATGATATAGTTGAAGCATGCTAGAAGTTATGGTGGTTAAAGTGAATTCTCTTAGATTGTTGTATTCCTATATGTTTTGTATGATGGTAGCCAAATACTAGGATTTGAACTTGGAGTGTTCAATAAATACCTATGGAAGTATGCTATCCTATGAATGTATGTGATTAAAAGTGTGCATTGTTTTCCTTTGCATATATAAGTGGTACTTGATGAGTTGCTAGTATAAATTGGAGTCTTTCGTAGAGACTTGAGTTGTAAATACAGTATGCATGCTTATGAAGGATGAGATGGTAAAGCTTTGTATCTTATATTTCCATGCTTGTTCCATCAAATGTCTAAATGTTGCATTTTTGGATATTTGGAAGCATGCTCACTGTAAAGCTAGGCAACTTATTGTAACATGTTTGGAGAACCAAATAAATTGTCATTTTATTGGATGTTGTTAAAATGCATATGGAATCGAGGAGTATGAACATGATAATGAGTGTGAAAAGGAAATGTGCTATTTAGATTGAAAAATGAAAATCTTATGACATGATGAGTAGTACAGTTATTTCTAAACTTCTTGTTTTGTTATGAACTTCCTTGTTGTTTCCCACTAATGATGTATGACCTTAGTGTCTATTGAATTGTAGGAAGACCTTGTGTGAATTGAATGGTATTATCAAAATTGATGGTTGAGGATGATTTGCGTAAAATGACAAGGTTTAGAATGCCTTAGTGTTGCTAAATTGAATTAATGAAAATTCCCTCTAAAGTAGAAATCACTTTAAGTGATGAATATTAAGGTTGTGTATTTGAGATCCTCTATATGTTGGGTTAAGTTACTCTTAATTGGGTTTACCCTAAGTGGGGGATGGTGTTTGAGTAGTGAGATTGTAGAAATTGTCTACATTGTTCTTCTATTCTTACTTGAATTGGAAAATATGAATTTCTTAGTAAGCTTGTTCATGAAAATAGTCTTGCATAAAGTGTGAATTGCATGATCTTTATATGATTGGTATGAATTGATTGACTTCATCATAGTGACATGGTGAATTTTCCAAATAAGCATGAGAGGAAAGTTTTTATAAAATCCATGTTTTCTCTTGTTGACTTGCATTTTAATGTGCTAAATGTGAAGTTGACTTCATGAGGTAAGACAAGGAATTAGTAATAGTCACTTGTAGGGTAAATTGTTTAGCCTTGTAATGGGAGTTGAGTCTCTTTTACCATGAAATATGTTGACTCTCTTGAAAATTTAGTGACTTGATGATTTGGAATGCAAAATTTTAGGCTCATTCTTGAAAAGGTGAAAGCATGTTTAGCTAAGTGACCATGTGTGTGCCTATAATTTGTGTTATTTTTTTCAAAATGAGGCTTACTATAAGGGTGAGTATTATGTTAAGAAAAGAAATTTGTGGAATGGCTTCCTATTTTGTTGTGATGTACTTGGCGTGACTTGCCATTTAGACTTCACTAAGAAGAAAAATATATGCATGTCTTGGCTTAAAAGTTGAGATTTCTCATTTTTAAAGAAATTGACCTTGTACTTTGCTAAGGTGTGAACTCATGATACATGCAAGTGCGTTGAGGAGCAAGACATTCCTCCATGTACCCCACTAAACATGGTATGGTTGAGCATGACCTTCATGGTACTAGGTCTAACTAATGAAGATCTTTGTGATTTAACTAACTCAAGTTTATGTGTATTGAAGTATGAGTGCTTAAGTAACTTTGAGTATGGGTTATGATCTGCCTATGAGTAGCTTTTCAATATTTTCTTGTAATGAATTAAGGTGTAATGATCATGTTATGATTAGGATAAGGATGTTCTCCTATGTACATGAAAAAGGGCCTTTGTGTTTGATGCATTAGAGAGTGAGTGAGTAATGGTTTTTCTTGCTTGTGTGCATTGAGTGCTAAAAAATTGATTTGATGATATTTTAAATGTGATGAACTGCTCTTATGTGCATTGAAGTCCTTGTTTTGATTAAAGAGTCCTAAGTGTCATTCGAGGACGAATGTTCCCAAGTGGGGAATATTGTAAGACCCCGAAAATGAGATAAGGTGTCTAGAGCCTAACATGTTCGTATTAATGTTATAAGGTCCTAAAATGCCTTATTATGTGATATAGAGGCAGTGTGAAAAGTTTGAAGTGATTTGGAAGTCGAACGTCAAGGGACGTCCAAGACGTTCGACGAATAGTCGCTTATGTGCCTCATGTGTGTATGCATGCCTAAATTGTATGAACTGAGTCTAATAAGTATTGAAATGGTTTAAAATGATGTTTAATGTTGTTATATGAAGTTTTGTGAAGTTTGGAGGTCAAACTCCCAAGAACGTCCAAGGCGTTCGAAAGATAGCCCCTACGATGTTCTTCGTATGTCATGTTGGGGTTAAGGCTGTTTGGACGCCTTGTAGGTGTTTGTTTTGGATGAAATTTATGTGGAAGGTCTATAACATGTTAATGTTTGTAATCATGTTGGAAACATCCGGGTACGACTTCTAATGGGCCCCACAAGAGGCCCCAAAAGAAGGACCCCAAAGCTGCCTAAGACACTGCCTGGGCAGTGTCCCTCGACGGACCCAACGACGGATAGTTGGTCCCCCAACGGCCCGTAGATTAGGTCTCTCGATGGGGGCTTGCCTTGGGCAGGACTTAAGCCAATTATTTGGCTAAGTCTCATGCGACGGAGTCCAACCACGGCCCGTCATGGCCATGACGCCCCGTCGAGCCCCTCGTCGAGACTGGCCTGCAGTTGGCAGCAACGTGCTGTCACTTAAAGGGGTGAATGGGAAATTCACCCCACGTCCTAAACTGATTATTAAGGGTTTATTTAAGTAATTTTGGGTGTATATAAGTCATCCAAAACGTGATCAACCCATTCATAAATCCTCTCACATGTTTTAAGTCTTTCCCTCCAAAAATGTTCTCTCTAGAAACCATCATTGATGGTGAAGCTCAAGAATAGATTCAAACTGGGTTTTCCATGGATGAATCGTAAAGTTTAAGAGGTTTTCAACTAATAAAAGGTATGGCAATCCTTCATCTTCAAGTAACCTTCCACTTGGAGAGTTCTTCTCAATGTTTTTCAAAGAAATCTTATGATCAAGTTTCCAATCTTCCAATCTAGCCATGGGTTCTTTATCAAAACGTTTTTAACGATTAAATCATGATGAATTGAAGTTAATACAGTGATTTGAATGTTATTTCACTCCAATTGCATGATGAACCCATGTTCCTTCCAAAATTGGTTTAGCTCTTGCATGGGATTTGTGATTGTGGCTTGTTCTTGATTGAATGGTGATTCTCTTACGTTGAATTGCTTGTGTTTATTATTATTTACGTTAATTGATGGTGAATTGATGAATAACAGCCCATGATGATAAATATATGAAGATTTGAACATGTTAGCTTAAGTTTTATTTGAATTCACTGTAACGTTGGTCCCTAAGTGATCTAATGCGAAATTCAATGGTGTAGGGATGATTGTACCTACTGTTTTACTAAGATATTATTATGGAATTATATAGATGTGATTCATGTGGTTCAAGGTTGGGATTGGCTTATATTCTTCTATCTTTCATGTTGATCTAATGTAGCATATTCACTATAATCTAGTCATTTTGTGATCTTCATTCTAGGGTGAGATGTAAGTATGATTTCAATATGATTAGGTGTATGTTTAGCTACTGTCTTAGACTTATAATATGTATGAAATACGATCTAAAATCAATACAAGGGAAGTTAGCTAATGATCTATGTTATTCTACTTTCCTAGTATGTTGATATGTTGTATTATGTTATGGTATAATCTTGTAGCGACTTGTACATGATTTCTTATATGTTTAAAGTACATTTAGCTACTACCATATATGTGTTTTATTGATGAATAAGGTGTATTGATCAATGATGATCAAAGGGTGAGAAATTGGTAAGAATGCTTATTTCCTCTACTTTTCTACTTCTTTATTCCTTTATTGTAATGTTGATGAAGCCTTGTATGGCATTGTGTGGTATGGTCCACTTATGGTGGCGGTGTTTACCTTATTGTCATTATATATGTGTTGACCATGGCATTGAAGGCAAATTGATGAACTTATGAACATGTGCTTAAGATGATACTATGAGAAGCTTATGCCTACTTTCCTATTCTAGTTGTGAATTAGGTTGTGTAGCTGTTGTATGAGCATGTGTATATTCATGTTAGGGTATTGTATAGGTGCTGCCATTGATGTGTTAAAGTGTTTAATAGCCCCTTACCTATGTATCCCTTATATGAAAGTGTAAATAGCTAAAGTTAGGAGTCTTGAGTATAATGTATATATTGTCTTGTCTCCTATGCTATTATGTGTTGTGCGCTATGTGCTTGGACGTGTAATGTGGTCTAATAGGGTGGCTGCCTCAAGAAGTTATTGATAGCCATTATGTGATCATGTTGGTCAATGTACACACACTCTCACTTACATGCATGTTACAAGTAGTATAAGTCATTGTGTCTAAATGAAAGGTAGTTCTCATATTCACTAGTGTCTACTACTATGCATATTGAGGTGATGTTTATGGAAGTATGATTTGTATTCCCTTACTAGGATGACTTGATAGGTGTACTAGTATGGGCAAGGGAATGGAAGCTTGTCTATACATTGCACATGTGTATCTTGATAGGATAATTCCTAGGTTCGGTTTCTATGTACATGAAGGATGAATATATGAACATGTTATGAATATGATGAATATGATATGATGAAGTATGAATGTGCATAGTGTCTTAGTAGGTTTATATGAAAGGATTGCTCATATAGTTATGCCTATAGACTCATGCATTGATATATGAACATGTGTGACATTATGTGTTATGTGAAAGGTTTGCTCACATCTATGTATACACTCACACACATGAATGATGATCTAGTAAATGAGAGGGGCCCTGAAAGGTGTGCCCAAGAATACTCCAAAACTAGATAGGTGCTTGAATATGCTATAAGCCTATGAATGATGAATATCCTAAGCCAACGTTTTTATAAATAAAGGTAATAAAGGCTTTTCAATAAAGGGAAGTTAGCTTAGCACCGAGTGAACTTGACATTGAGAGGTGTTGACTTTCCTTGGAGGAAGATTCAAAATTTGTACCTTATAGAGTGTTGACTTCCCTTAGAGGAATACTCACCTATGGACCTACATGAGGTGTTGACTTTCCTTGAGGAAGATTCACTCATGTTTTCTCATGAGGTGAGGCCCCATTACCAAATCGTATGTAGAGGGAATACCTATCTCTTAGTTCCATAAACTATGCTTGCCACATAGGATCTAGCAAAGTGAATTCACTTACGATGCTAGGATATATGTTAATGTTCTACCTTGGATAGGTAGGAGCACCTTCCTTTGGTGTAAGGCTCTACAACACCAAATTCCATGTTTAGCACCCATGGTCTTAGTGTCGGTTGACGCTATGGTTTCCCTAAAGGTAAAATGGACAATGGAAGTAATTGAATAGGACCCTAACTAGGAGGACTTAAGGTAAGTTACTTAGAATAGGTGGAAGTAATGAACCCATCTAGACATTGCACAAGTGACTCCTTAGGAAGTCTTAGGAAGGTGCCCTAATGCATATGATTATGTATGTGTCCTTTATGTAAAACATTGTAGTCTTGGATTGACTATGTCTATATTGTACTATACTTCTATGATGGCATATGTTGTCTTGTGTAGATGTTATGTATGGTTTTCTCTTGTGTTCCTAAGGTGATACATTGCACCAAGTATCCCTAAAGGATTACATGGGAGACTAATGAATTAAGAGTAAGAGTTAAATGTTAAGAAGAGAGAGTTCACTATAAAGTGACCTCAAATGGGACTTAAATTCTATATGTGCTTTTCTATGATGTTTGGCCTTTGATTGTGTTTCTATGAAGTATGTGGATGACATAAATGATATTGATAAAGGTTTTGTGATGATTTATTCAAAATGGCATGAAGTATGATTTCAAAGGAAATGTCCCTTTTAAATGCATGTTTTTGCATGGTTGTCATACTTAGTGCATTCTTGTACTAATTCCATTCTTCTCTACTTTTTACACAAAGTGTAGGTAATGGAATGCTTAAAGGAGGTATATGATTGAGGAGCTTGATAGGTGATTTTCCAAGCTCAAGGAAAGGAATCCTTAAGTTCAAGGATGTCCTAATGTGTACTTATTGTAAAGTCTATTTAGTAATGTATAGCTTTGTATTATGTCTTAAGGGCCTTGTCCTTAATGTACTCCAAAGTATTTGAGTCTAAGATGGCAAAGAGACTTAGAGTCTAAATATGTATTATGACTTATATTTTATATATATATATATATGATGTGATGTTTCTAGCATATGATGTGCTATGAAAAGTTTTAAATTTTCTGCTAAATTTACTATGCCAATGTAATGAATGATATGAGAGGCTTGTCTTAGACCTCCGAGAGGTCGACGAAGCCGGTTACAATCCAAGATTGTATCCCATCTCCTAGGGTATAGTTTCGGGTTCTGGCAGACATTCTATGGAGTTAAGCTCTAGGCACAGCACAAGAGTAATGAAGAAAATGAAACTTTTATCGCCTTATAGGCTCTAGCTCATGGATGTATCGCGACTTACACCGATGAACAAGACTCTACTAGACGTGGCTTGTGAGACTTTGGACCCTAAACAATTTCCCAAAACCTCATGCTCTGATACCAAGCTTGTAACGACCCGCAAGTATACCCTAGAATAAAGGAGCACTATTGAGTCGTCACAAGGCGTACTTGATCCTTCGGAGGTCTTTTACAAGCCTCTTAGCTATCATTCATTACATAATATCTGAATAGTTGTGCGGAATTAAAACTTTTCACAACAATAATAATAAGAAACTCTTTTATAAAATGTTAGGGAATAAGTCTCATCGTCACATGCCAACTTAAAGACAAAACTTAAATATCTTAGGGTCACGGCCCTTTACATTGGAAGAAATACATGATAAGTCTTATACAAGTCTTAAAGAAGAACTAAAGAAATATAGACTATGTCATCGAATATATGACGACATACCGAGTCTTGAGAGAGTCAACTTCACAAGCTTTAATTTCATTCTAGGAACCTTCACTTGCCTTTAACCTATACTTATAGTATAGAAAAGTATAGGGTTAGTACAAACATTGTACTAAGTATGGCATTATGCAAAAACATGCAAAGGAGGACATTTTAGTTGAAATAAAGTTTTCATGCTATTTAAGTAAAACCTTCAAAAATAGTCACAAAACATTCAAAGATCATCATTTAACACATAGGATAAAACTTTCATATTCTCAACATAAGCCTACACTTGACAATAAACTCATTTCCCACAAAGTTTCCCTATCCAAAGTTATCCCAAGACTCACTAAGGTAAGACATGAAGAAACCGCCCATACAATCTCTTCAATACACACCTAAGTGATTCTTAAGACTACCAAATATAAGCATACTTCACCACACTTAACGAGCCAACATTCAACATTAAAGACACTAGAGAGACATACTTGTATTTAAGGACTTCACATAAGAACCTTCCTCCAAGACAACCCCCAAGTTACACTTAGTGCAATGTGAAGGTAGCATCCCATACTACTATTTCTACCGTAGTGCTCCTTGAGAATTCCCTTAGATTAGGCACATCACATTCCTCTTTTACATAATCTTCACGAGTCTTACACATAAATCATCATACTTTATAAATCTTAGACATAGAATCAACGTGCTTCACTTTCATTAGACATAAAGTCAAATTTCTTCATTTACATCACATAATGACCCGTTCATACATTTCACATAAGGACACACCAAGACTCACTCTAAATGCCTACTTGTGCAATGGATAGATAGTGTCTCATACCACCATCACCCTAAGTAGTGCACCCTTTAGAAGACTTAGTTCATTACGTTTTTTTGTGGGGGCTAGCTTTAACCGATATAGACCATGAGAGCTAAACATGAAATCCTGGTATTAACCCCCACCGGATGAGGGATCCCTACTTGACTAAGGTAGGGTCATTCTTGAGCCTTTACATGAGGTTTCCAATAGTTACTCCTATGTAGGCGCATAGTTAAGGGACAAGGAGATTGCTTCTAAGTGACTCATTCATCTTCTAGCGAGGAGCACTCATCTCAAGAGGTACATTGGATACATCATCTCTACCCATGAAGTGTACCCACCCTTCTTCAAATCCTCTCGGTGCTAAGCATAACTCCCCCGCAGAGTCTTAGACATTCATTGACTATAGATTAAGGGATAACTATTTAGCACCACATGTCAACTCACGAAGGGTACTTATCTTAGAGGTTACTTTTGGACACCACATCTCAACTCACGAAGGGTATCCAACCTCCAACCTATATTGGAAAGCTCTTGGGAATAGTGAGGTTGCTACTGAACACTTCATCTCAACTTACGAAGAGTGTTCACCCCAAAATTCCCCTTTTCATACTATAGGAATAGTAAGGCTAGTCTAGACACTTCATCTCCTCTCACGAAGAGTGTCTACCCAACAAATCCCCCATTTCATTCATTAACTTCATTCATTCATTCAAAGTGTGTGTGTGATTACATGTGAGCACAACTTTCACATAATCACCATTTTCATAACATTGACTCCTAAACATGCATACACCTTCATTCATCATGATTTACACACTATCATTATTCACACGCTTTCATGCTTCACTTATACATATACTTCATTTAGACATGATATCCTCTAAGTCACACACTAACAATTTAATAAGAGCACCACATGCATATCATTCAAAATCATCACTTCACTTCACATGCTATGCCTTCAAGGCCATAATCACAATACACATATTCATACATATATTCATATACTTCAAATAAACACCGCTACCAAAGGTGGACCATACCACTCAAGATCATTTCACAATAAGAATTAAACAACATAACCAACTTACCATTCATCCAAGATTTCACCACCTTTTCTCAATTCTCTAATAATTCATCATAAAATAGCATTTAAGGCAGTAGCTAATCACAATATAACATAAAGAAATACAACTCTAACATTTTCTAACATTATCTAGATATACACACTAAACCCACATCATAAGCTAAAAGTTGGAAATATGCATGAGGATGGGTTCATTGGGGTTTTGAAATTAAAATCATCAACTAACACCAAAAATAACATATTTCAATCATTAAAATATTTTCATGCAAAGACTCATACTTAGAGTCAAAGATAGAAGAAGTTGGAGTCTTAAAACCCTTTTTGAAATCTCTTTGGAATGACTCCTTGAATGAAAGAAGGTTCAAAGATAAACTAACATACCTCACTATGTTGAAACCCACGAAATTTGGTAAAGAAAACGTCCAAGACCTTCACTCCTAACCCTTCTTTGAGTTCTACCTTCAATGGTGTTTGGGAAAGTCTTTCTTGAGGGAGGGGTATTGATATTTTGAAATATGAAGTCTAACCTAGGTCTAGGAGTACAAACCCACTTAAAATAACCCTAAGACCCTAAAACAACCGTCTATGCTTCATAAAAGACTTGGGTGAGTTTACTAAAACACCCCAAGTTTGGCCGGTTCTAGACAGCTTTTGCAAGCCACCATCGACGCTCATCAACGACGGACCGTCAATGGATCGATGTCCCGTTGATGAGGGCTCATGGTTTGGGTCTGAAACTCCAAAACTTGCAGACTTGCAGGTCCAATTGACGGACCAAGTTGACGAGTCGTTGATTGGTCTACTGGTCGTCGACTGGTTCGTTGATAGACACTGTTTTGGAAGTTTTGTTGCCAAGTCTTTGGTCTTTTTCTAGGGCCCTTTGTGGGTCCTAGGTGGAGTCGTACCTGGACATTGAACCCCTAAACATGTTCATCTAGGTCTTAGGTTCCTCCCACATCAACTTGGACTCCAAACAACTCACCAAACATGCCAAGGTACACAAGAACTCACATAAGCACATAGACGTCTAGTCGTCAAAACGTCTTGGTTGTCCCTTGACGTTTGACTTCCAAACATACCAAACTGACTTCAAACATTAAAATTCACTCTATTAACACATTATTAACTCATGAAACACTTGTGAAGCTCTAATTCAACCTAGTTCATTATGAGGGCCGCTACAGATTGCAATATCAAGATTTTCAAAAATCATAATATATTATCACTAGAACAATAATAACATAATAATCTGATTAATTTCTTAAAAAATTCATACTATATATTAGGGAAAAAGGTCTGAAATATATCTGAACTTTGATCAAAATTGTTATAACGATATCAAACTTTGAAAAGAACTGCTTATCCCCCTGCATTATTTAATAGTGTATTTTAAAGGTATATATGTGCCTACGTGGAGATAAAAAATATTGCATAATTATAAATAGTAATGTATCCATGTGGGCACATAAATACCTTTAAAATACACTATTAAATAGTGTAGGGGATAAAAGATCCTCCATAAAATTTGGTATTGTAACAACAATTTCAACCAATGTTTGAGTATTTTTCAAGACCCTTTTCCCTATATATTATTGACTTTTTCAACTTCAAAAATCATGTTAAAGAACTTACTAGCAATTATTCAATTAGTCCAATAATTTCATCTCACCACAAGAAAATAGCCGATGAGAAATAACTATAGATTTATCAAAAAAATCAAGAACAAATAAATTTTAATGAAGAATATAGGAAAATGGAATCAATATGAGATTATATCAAACATATTACTTTTAATCACCCAAATCAATAAATTTATAAATTACTCAATGATCGTATCTTTTTTTCTTAGTAAAGAAATTAAATAAAAATATCTTTGGAGTAAGAGATAAAATGTGGTTAGAGCTTCGTGCTAATAACGTGTTATAAATAAAAGGAAACTATTAAACTAAAATAGCAAAGAAAAAAGAAGAAAGAATAGTAATTATGTTTTTGCTTCTCTTTGATCTCTTTATATTAGGGGTGGGCATAAATATCGGAAAACCAAAAAATCGAACCGAATCGAAAAAATTTTGGTTTTTTGGTGTCGGTTCTTTATTGTTTCGGTTTGGTGTCGGTTCTTTTTTTCGAAACTTCGGTTCTTTGGTTTGGAGTTTAGTGTAAGGGTCCCGAAACTACGGTGCACCGAAGAACCGAAGTTTTATTAAATAAATTTAAAAATATTTATTATATTACTTAATTTATAACTTTACTTTGTCCATTTCAATTTTTATAATTAGTGCCTATACTTAAATAGAAAAAATTTAAATAACAAAATAGTAAACCCTAAAGACCTAAAGCTTAAACTAAACAAAACTTAATTTAATTCAAGTTTGAGCATCAACTTGGTGTTTCTACTTTCTACTTTTATGATTTTATCATTTTATGTTGTTACTTTGAAGTGTGAACAACAAATTGTGTTCTTACCTTTTATTGTTAGATCGTTAGTTGTTACTTTGAATTTTGAAGTGTGAAGTGAACAACAATTGTACTTTATTATATTCTCTCTTTATTTTTATTTATACCGAAAAATCAATTTAAAAACACCGAACTAAACCGAACCAAAGTAGAAAAAATCGAATCGAATCGATCTAGTTTGATTTGAAATATGGTACACACTTTTCTAAAACTGAATACCGACGAACCGAACGTTCACCCTTAATTTATATCACATAGAATGAAAAGCTTTATAAGCCTTCAAACTTGGAGTACTATACTTGTTACTGGCCTCCAAGATGAGTGGTCCCCATCCACATGTATATCCAATTCTTTGTTTTACAACACTAATAACATATTTTTATTTCACTTTGTCATCAATAAACTATAAACTCAATAAAAATGGCCCATGCAATCATAAATTTGTATTTTATCTTATAAAAAAAATTTAAATAGTTTTAACCTAAATCACTTTCAAATCATTAGTAGTCTCCAATATAGCAATTATGTTTGACAAATGACCTCTTTGATCTTCAAATTTTAACTTTCAATATTCAAAATTTTCATTTCAAATTTCAAATTTTCCATTTCAATTTTGACAATTTTTAATGATAATTCCAAATTACGTATGTAAGTTATATCACGTAAGATAGACCTTCCCATTTTCAATATTCACAACGATTAATAATCATAGTAATAAAAATTCTTCAAGAACAATAAAAAAATTACAAAATGAAAAATCACAGCTACACGATGAATCATAAAATAGAATAAAATCAATCATCAAACAAATAAGAAAATAGATTTACATCTAAACGAGGACAACTTAAAAGTCTTCTTTCAAAATTAGGTGAAGTGGTTGAAGAGTTTGACAACTAAATCATAACTACATTTATTGGAGATATTATGTTATTTTGTGACAAAGTTAAACAACATGGGAAGAAAAAAAGAACTCTGAGTCAAGAGAGTTTTTTAGCTCAAAATAATTCTTTTTGTGAATAGTTTGGATAATTAGCATATAAAAGAGATTAATTTATTTGATTTAATTTAGTTAAATGAAGCAGACATGAATTACAATTTGATTCAGGATAAATTATTTTTTTTTAAAAAGCAAAATTTCGTTTGATTTGTAATTTTCTATTTAAAAACTAATAAAATGATAAATTTATATAAACAACAAAAATATATATGAACAAATAATTTAGTCAATATTATAAATTCATTGAACTAAGTGGATTGTTCATTGAGTTTATCATAAATTTATACTTATCAGTTATGTGTATTCTCTAGGTTCATATAAACAATATAGACAAGATATATGGAGACTAGATTGTAGAGATTATTTTACTTAAATGTCTTTAGGTCTCTCATGTGTGTCTCTTACAATGGTGAATGAACAACTTTATTTATAGGTTGAGAAATCACTCTAAAAGTCCCCATATTAAGTATCATAATAAATAAATACATTATTATCCAAAAGATTCATTACAACACGGTACATGAGACTCTAGCCAATTGAGATTGAGCTTTTGTTTTTCTTTAGCTCATGTTCTGGTTGATCTCGTCATGAGAATCAAGAAGGGAAAATGATAATTACTTAATCAAGATATTATATGCATAAATCATGTATGTATTTTCTAGAATATTTTTACGATTTAGAATAAAATAGTGTTCGGTCACTAACATTGACCAGGAACCAAAGGTATATACTACTATTGTTGAATATTGTCAGCTCCACAAAGTTTTTAAGGTATAAAGTTTTGATAGAATGGGTATGTGTATCATATTTTATGAATTTATTTTAATATTTTGAAAGACTTAAAGAGTGAGTCATGTTGTACTTTGGTCTATTATACCATTGATTGAGGGTAAAACAGTTCGGATGCACCATAATGAAAAATGTGTAAGGGTAAGACGACAGATTCAAGTTCTATTGCGCCAAAAGGTTAAGACATCAAATTAATTTTTGATGTACTATGAAGATAAAGAGTGGGTTCAAGTCTCATAGAATTATGGCCTATCACGCCTTATATGGATAATACATTGAGTTTGAGTATGAATGCACCATAGTGATGATATAATTATGACTACGACTTTGATGAAAAATCATGAAATTTGTCCAATTGAATTTTCTCCATTTCCTAAAGCGAATGTGGCAGCAGTACATGATAAGTTTAAAATTCATCCAATTTCTCCATTCTATCATATGAGTGTGATAGCACTGAATATTAATAAGTATGAAATATGACTATTGATTGAATGTATGAATAAGGACCTTGGGGGATCATTCTGGTAACTATAAAAGGAACAACACTATGAGTTCTCCAAATAGTTCTTCAAAATGTGAAGGTAATTCTTATCATCATAATGATATGTAAGGTCATTAGATCCATGATCATTGTGCGACTTAATAATATGAAAATCTTCCATCAAAAGAAAGGAAGATAAAGTGGTGGTACACTTGAATTTTCAAAGAATGTTGAGGTGGTCTTACTGAAATGATTAATTTTAAAGGCATGACAAAGTGCTTATAATGCAAATTTATGAAGCACGTATAAAGGTTTAGTCCATTTGTTGAAGAGAATGTGACGTGTGATAAGAATCTTGAATGCTTGACCTTCTAAAAGATAATGAGTTAAGATATGGTAAAATCATTGTGTTGGATATATGTCATTACTCAAATCTATGGCAGGTTTGAGAAAATGATATATGTCACAACTCACCTCTATGGGAGGTTTGAGAAAAATAAAGATCAATTGGCATGATCAATTAGCCATTTCGGTCCAATGTGATGCAAAAGTGACTAAGAATTCAAGTGACTTATATGATAAAGAAATAAAAGATTCTTCAAGAATTCTTTTTTTTTTACTTTTTCTCATAATTAAATGATAATTCTATCATTATACCAGCTAAGGTTTGAATTGTATTTCCTGAGGTTTTTGAAACATACAAAAAGGTGAATAAGGCATGTTCCCTGTCATGTGGACCGTTTGCAACTATATGATAATTACATTTATGGAATGGTCACATGTGCTTTGTTGTCAACTTATAAATTGATTTGTATAAGATTTTTTGCTCAAATTGTTAAATTAAAAGCACAATTCACAACTATAAAATTATGTTGATAATGTTGGTTGGTTTAGCAAAAATTATATGCCTCCAATTATAGTTAAGTCATGGGTTAAAAATAAATTCTCAAATAAAATTTGGTATGAGATGAATTTGTTTAATATTTAGCAACACATTTATGCATTAAACCAACAAAATTTCTCCATCATAATTGGTTCATTGTCAGGAACCCAATAAATTCCATCTAAAGTTTGAATATGCGATTTATGATTTAATTGCTCCACCATGTACAAGATAAATCCCCAAATGAGCTTGGGGTGATTGTTGCATTTTCTAGCATTAAGGGGAGAGATGATTGAAAGCTGAGAATTATGAGATGAATTATCTAAATCTATGTTAAAAAATTAAACTTGAAGTTCAAGGGATAATTCATTTGCATAATGTTACAAATTAATTGCTAGATGAATTGTTTTGAACCTATGTTATAATTCAATTGTAAATGTTCCAATAAAAAGTCCTTGAAGGACAAAGTCTATGTACGCGTGTAACGTGATAGACCAATTGGTTCCAAATTAAAAACTACTTAAGGAATGAGAGGATCAAATGATCAAGATGGCCATGATAATGAGACAAGTGGTTTAAAAGAAGCATGGTGGTGTAACACTTCATAAAACCTTGGCAAAGGTTCATGTACCTGAAATGATAAAATATGAAGAGATCTTGACAAGTTATGTCGCATTGGAATTGAGTCAAAAGATCGTCGACAATATTTTTTATATGAAGTAACGCTCAATCCTACTTATGATGACGAGGATCTTGAATTAAAATCTATCATATAGTGTGGACAGATAAATGATTGGCCAAATGAAATGCACAATTCAGATATATTATATTTCACTTTGAAAAGTCAAGTTTTGAACTTATAGTCCATAATCAAGATATAATGTCAGTGGGGTACAAATAAATTGTTGTGAGAAAATATAACCATAACAAAATAAAGTACGATTTGTACCTTGGGGCATAAAGGGTTTACGCAAAAGTCCTGATATTATTAAATGGAGATATATTCTCCTCTGGTGGATGCAATGATTCTTTGTCTCAGTTAGAAAATAGATAAAATGCTTGAATATGTGTTGTCTATCTAGGTGATGGATGTTATATGAAATCGTAGAAGAATTCAAAAAGTATATTTAAAGCAATTTCACTGAGTACCCCCAATGGTTATGAGATTGTTTAACATAAAAGAAGATCGATCTGATAAAGATGATTGTAAAATATCATGTATTAGTACAATTGATGCACATGCAAATTATTAATTATGTAGATGTCGAGAAATGTGTGATTTTTCTTTGAAAAGAGATATTCCAACGGCCATGTATGAAGATAATAATTCATGTATAACTTGATTGAAGGAATGATGCATCAAAGGAGATTGGACAGAGTACATTTCATCAAAATTCTTCTTCACACATGATTTTCAACAAAATTGTAAGATATAAGTTCAAAAAATATGTTCAAATGATAATCTTACAGATTTATTCACTAAGGCATTGCTAACATCAACATTTGAGAAGTTGAGATATAAGATTGAAATGTGTCATCTCTGAGATATCAAGTAAAACTTTTATCAAGGGGAGTGAAATACGCGTTGTACTTTTTTTCTTAATCATGATTTTGTCCCAATTGGATTTTCCAGGCAAGATTCACTGCAACAAATATAATATATAGCTAGGAAATTATTAGCTACGAAATCAAATTCGTCACTAATTATTCGCTTTTAGTGACAAAATTTATTTTCGTGCTTAAATATATGAGACACATACTTTTAATGACGAAACATAAAAATCCGTAGTAAAGTTTTGTCCACTAAAGTTTTCCACCAAAAAATTAATTGGCGTCATTTGTTATGTAGTGTTAGTCACGAATTTAAAGTTATATGCGACACATTATTTCGTCACTAATAATGTATCTAATTCAGGACAAATTACATTATTTTAAAATTTATTAATTTTTGGTCACAAAAAAATCTTATCGAAAAAAATATATTGTTACAATATCGATAAATTAGAGTTCATAGTTAACTATTAAAAATTTTAGCTATAAAAATTTAGATTTAATTATGACATTTATTTTTGTCACTAGTAATATAAATAATTGGTACAAAGATTTTATTGTCTCTAATCAATCTGCTATTTAGTGACGATAAAAAAATTGTCAAAATATATATAAGGTGTTAAATAGCAACTACTTAAAATTTGTAGTAAATAATTCAACTATTTGCCATGATAAAAATTCATAGTTAAATATAAATTTTTGTTTGCTACATTTGTTCATAATTACAAGTGACAACTTCCAAAAAGAATAATGCAAGTGCTTCATAAGAAATACACATAATTCATTCGTTAATTTGTGAGGAGAAATATTAAAACCAACGAATTCGGACGATTTTGTAAAAATAAAAAAGTTTAATACATCAATTTTCTTAAATATAAAATGCATAATTTGAAAAATACAACCTAGGTTATACGTACTGTGAGTGGGGTACGATTTTACCACTAGATCACTAATATTTGTTGCTTTATCAGTTTTGTTTTTTATTTGATACACTTTCATTGATAGTTCTCAAATCTTTGTGCTAATTTTTGTGTGTATATATTAATTTGTGATTTATAAATTGCATAGACTAAATCGATCTATTTGCTTTTTTCTGTAAATATGTACATATTTAATAATAATTCCACATACGTACGTAGATCAGCTATACAAAGATAACATCAATTTACAAACTTAGACTTTGCAAACGTGGGAAATATTTCATGAATTTCTATTAATTTTTTCCATCAATGTGAAAATTGAAATAAAAAAATAAAAGAAATGAACCAATTAGGATTTCAAATATATTATGATGAAGTACTATAGTCATGGGTATCGGTGTTTTTTCAAAACAATTGATTTACTAATCGAATTGAACCGACGTTCACTTTTTTAAATAAAATAGAGAGTTTAATTTTATAAAAATTTATAATTGTACTGAATAATTTTTAAAATTTATAAAAATAAATAAATAAAATGACAGAATTGTACTGAATATATTTTTAAAGATAGTTTTAAGAAAAATATACAGTTTAATTAAAATATAATCTATATTTGAACGAATTGTGGGTGGTAAATTTCATGTATTTGTGTATGAGTATAAATAATCATATGATATATTATTGGAAAAATTACCAAAATATACTACTTAAGACTTTTATTAACAAAATATCAATATATTTATATATAATTACAAACGAAGTTTTTAAATTACATACATAACAAAATATTTAATTTTTATATTTAATTTTATTTTACAGATTTTCTCTCTCTTACTTTTAGTATTTCGTGCATTTTATTTTGAGTTAAATTAGGATACTAATATTTTTCATATTCTCTCTCCTAATACAGTTTTAAATACACACATTTTTGCTTTTATATTTTCCATTTTTTTAGGCTTTGTGGAAGTTTGGGATTTTTTTTTTTTACTATTTGATAAAGTTACTTTTTATCAAGATACACATTTTTACTTTTATATATTTTTTCTTTTTTTAGGCTTAGTGGACATTTGTGATTTATCCTTTTAGGTAAAGCTGCTTTTTATCAATATACAAGGTTTTACTTTTATGCTTAGTTGACGTTTGAGATCTACACTATTTTTTTTCCTTTTTGATAAAGTTGCTTTAGAAAAATCTTGAATATATTTTTTGTGAAGACAAACGGCTATCTCTCCATTTTCTTCATTATTTTTTTAAAGGGCTTTTAATTTTCTTTGGCTGAAACGATTGACAATTTTTTGGCAGCAAAAAGGTTACCTCTTTCATATCTTCTTTTCATTTGTTAAACTTTTAATCTTCTCTATGAAACAATTTAATCCAACTAAGTTAAAAAAATTCATTGTTCGATGGAAAAGACTCCACATAAAAGTCCTAGACTTAACAAATCTGTGGTGGTTGATGATAACCTGTCGATCAGTAGAACTATTGTTATCAATTCTTCATCATTTTACAAAGTTAAAAAAAAAAGACGATTATGGTGCTTTTGATCTAAATAAATATGCACTCCTATATCGTTATGTATTTTCAAAGGTGGAGATGTACCACTCACGAAATACTTGATTTTCAATTGATAAATCGTTGTATCTAATATTAATTGTGAAGATATAGCAGTAACCAATCCATTGTTTTGGTTGTTGGATCATACATTACTCCTTCAATATTGTAATCCACGTAATTACCTGTTAAAATGTCAAATAATTGTGTCAGTTAGTAACAACAATTATATCATCATATGTATGAGAAAATATTTCATTGAAATTGATATTTTTAGGAAAAAATCAATCAAGATATCAAATGTTTATCTACTTAGTTTACACACCAACTTAACAACTATAATAGAACAAAATCTAT
The DNA here is from genome assembly GCA_016801875.1 of Solanum sitiens. NCBI lineage: Eukaryota > Viridiplantae > Streptophyta > Magnoliopsida > Solanales > Solanaceae > Solanum > Solanum sitiens. Next base: position 2,786,427 of record JABWTJ010000049.1, on the reverse strand, counting down.
CCTACTTTGAACCAAATCATATTAAAATCTAAACTTACTAAAATGTGTTCCAATTTTTTAATTTATGAAGATCTAATCATATACCATAGGTATCAAAATTGTGTGTATTTTTACCAATAAGTATACCAATTAATTTATAAAATATTTGGGTATAATTTTAGTAATTTTTAAATCTAATAAAATCTTACCTGTTGAAAATTTAAAATATTCAGTAAGGTAAATAGTTTGAACCAAAAAATACACCAACACATACACCATGTTATAGGCTTGGTGTCAGTTCCTAACAACAAATATACCATCATATGCCCCAGATAATTCCAATACAATCTTCAAATTGGTATTTTTTTTTTGGATAATACCAATTTGAAACATTTCCTTTCTTATGTTACACACCAACTAATAACCATAATATGTACAACAACCTAATCATACTTTTGAACAAAATTATATGAAGCCTAAACTTACTGGATGTTGGAACATATCTTCATATTATTATATTCAGTAACTAAATTAGGGTCATCTCAACATACACTAAAATATGTTCATATTTTATTTATGAAGATCTAATCATATACACTAAAATACATCTACATATTAATTTGGTGTCAGTTCGTACCAACAAATATATCATCATTTGTACCAAAAAAAAATTCCAAATCAATTGTTCAAATTGGTAATTTTTTTGGATACCAACAAATTTCATAGAACCCTTTTGCTGACTATTTTATACACCAACTTAATAAACATATTTTGAACAAAAAATGTATCATTCTTTCACTATATTTGGAAGCTTCAGTTTTCAACCAAAGCATATGTAGTTTTTGTAATTACACCAAAATGTTGATTATGCTTTTATTAATCACGTAATAAAATTCTAATTTTATGAATTAAAATTTCACCAAAATTGACATGAATCTAAACGAATATATATATCAAAAAGTACAAAATAAAAATTGGTGATAATTCAAATATAATCACTTAATAAAATATCATGCGATTTTTTTTTTATAATTACCTGATGAGTCTCATCGCCTGTTGTATTGAATTAGAATTGAGAAACTATTAGTATTCATGGTCGATGGTCTATCGTATCGGCCCTTACCAGAGATGGAGAGTTTTTTTTTTTTTTTTTTTGTAGGAAACCGCTAATGGAAGATAATATATATGAAATTTGAATAATGAGGGAAGGTAAATTAATTGGAGTAAATTATGAGAAAAGTCATAAGCGTGGCTGAGTTGGAATTCATTATTATTATTTTTTTATTCTTCTTTTGAAAAAAAAAAACATTGCTATGTGAAAGAAAAAAACATATTGCTATTTTGGTATAAAAACAATTCTTAAGTTGTATAGTTAAAAAATTAGCTCAATATTATTTCTACAAAAGTTAAATTTAAAGAAGTGAATGAAGTAAAAAATAAAATAAAAATGAGAGACAAGAGAGGGTTGATCAGATAATAAGCACTCTTCACTTCCAACCTTAAGGTTGTGAGTTTAATTCCCCAAGGAAGCATAATGTGCGAGCTCCTGACCATGGGTTAAAATAATTGAGACATTTTAGTGACAAATTATACTATTAACTGCAAAAAAATATACTTTTTTACGACAAATAAGTTTGTCACAAATGTTTAAGAATTTGGGAACGATTTTTATTTCTGTAGTTAATATAATACTTTAGCGACGAAGCACTAAATCGTCTTTGTATGCTTTTAGTGACACACATTTAGTGACGACTGAGTGGAGAATTATTCTTCGTCTCACAAGAGTTTAGTGACGAAATATGATTTATAAATGACGAAATAATTTTTCCCTCATAATCGAATTTGTTGTAGTAATTTTTAATGAGGCAGCATGTTAGACATATTATGAGATGTGTGTACTCTTTTTTTTCACTAAGTTTTTTTTCTCACTGATTTTTTCCTAGTAAGGTATTAACGAGGAACATTATCTATGGACATCTAGAGGAATGTTATAAGTCCACTGAACTGAGTGGATTGTCATTTAGTTTATCCATAAACGCATATTTATCATTTATGTGTATTCTCTAGGTTCTGTGAACCTTTTTGGATAAAAATGTATTTGTTTATTATCATACTTAATATGGTGACTTTTGGAGTGATTTTTGTCATGCCTCAGGCGTACACCCTGGACGTGACAGATACTCAATGACCATTATTGGCCTTGAGCGGACCCTTGTCCTGACTTACTTAACTCAACGGAAGACTTAACTCAATAAAAGAAAACAATCCCATATTCTACCCTAAAGTAAGTAACTTGGCCAAAATGACACTTAAGTCTCATAGCAAAATATTTGCAATACAAAGATAAGAGACTCAATACTAACTGTCTGACTGTGTATGAAGCCTCTATAAAAATAAGATGGATGTTGGGACAGACCCCACAACATCCTATAAAAGAAACACTGAAAAGCGAATAAATGTGTCCTCCAGAATGCAAGGAGGCTCACCACTGAATCCAAGTGCTCAGCTGTACCAATAAGGCGCTGGACGATATTGATCCTGATTACCTTCGTGTGCATCTTGATACAATGCAGACCAACTAACATCAGTACATTGAATGTACGAGTATGCGAGTTGAAATGCTAACAACAACTTAAGCTTGAAAAAGAGTAAGACGGAACACTTACCTAGGCTCTGCTAAACTCATGAATAACTTGACTTAATATAAAGCAATAAGACACATGCAATATAAAAAAACTTTTAAAACAATGAAAATACTTAGTTCGTTAAGAAATGCAATAACAAACTTACTTTACTTATATATGAAGTAATATAGTTTCCGTGGGAGATTCTCTAACCGACAACCACCACTATGAGCCTAAGTAGTGATATAACGTCTTGCTCACGATTCCAGAACTGTCCTATACTTTGTCGTCGCATAGAACTACTTAACTAAGTGGATCCACTAGCTTACCTTATTTGATCACCTAAAAAGTATGACCCATTAATACCCATGATGACTACATGCTTTATGGAGACTTGAGTTATTATGCACTCGCATTTCCATATCGGTGCTCAATACTACTCCCAAAAAAATATATTTAGCTCATGTATTTTTAAAATAACTTTCTTCTTTGGGTTGAGATAATTACTCCAACACTTAGCTTTAAAAAACTCTCTTGGAATCAATGTTCCCTTTTCTTGGTCAAAACTCTTTTGGAAATCTTAGTTTCCTCTTATCTTAAATGTAAAAACATTTATAAACCCTTAGGAAATACTTAGTTCCCTTATAAATTTTGAGAAATGAACTCAACTATTTACTCTTTACTTAGCTTAAAACTTGAGTCTTAAATCAGCTCTTAGGGAATACTTAGTTTCCTTATAATTTTTGAGAAATAAACTCAACTATTTACTTGTTACTAAACTTGAAAATTGAGTCTTAAAAATAAAGTTAAACCTTAGTAAAGACTCTTGAAAACCTTTAAGAACTTTGCTTTGGACTTGCTTCATCTTTGACTTTGATCTTAACTTTCCTTGAATGAAATTATGAATTCAAGGTTATGATTCGCGTTTTTGGTGATTCCTAGGTGTTTAGAAATATTTGAAGTATTTAGAATTAGCGGAGAGTGTTAATACACCTTAGAAAAACTTAAATAGTCTAAACTATGAAAATTGGGCAAAAAACGCCGATGCGGGCGCATTCGGAGCGCACCGCGCCTGGCCTCAAGTTCAGAGGCCTCATCCTGGTGCACTGCAGGCGCGCCACTCCATGCGCAGATGGGGCGCGCCACGCCTGGTACTGCCCAAGTGTGGCTGACGACTTTCTCCTCTCGTTTTTCAATGCTAAACCTCCATAGTTTTTGTCCCAAACCCCTAGTATCATTAGTAACTTCAATACCCAATAGATCTAACTCAACAAATAATCCAAACTTACGAATAAATGGGCATTCAAAAAAACTCAACCAATAGGAATTCGACAAGATTTTTCAAAAACTATCTTCTTAACATGTCAACAATTCTAAAACCACTTAATTGAAACAAGTTTAGTGTGCGGGTGAACTAACCCAACATAAAAGATCTCACATACCTTGATAGGGATCAGCCCCGATAAATTCCACTTGCAAATCTTGACGTTCTTAGCGTATTCTTAACTTCTCTCCCTTTCTTTCTTCTTTTATTTTTTCTCCAAGCCCTAAGCGTGAATTGAAAAATGAGTTAAGACTTTTTTTACCCCAAATAACCCCTAAAAACGAAATAGAAAATTAATTGGTGAAAAGACTAATTTGTCCTTCCTTAATCCGGATTTGGACTTTCCTTATTTTAACAACCCAACTTTCGATAGACATATCTCCCTCATACGGTATCGAAAATGCATAAGCTCGGCGGCGAAGGAAATATCTCTCCAAGGGCTTTTCAACCATATCAAGAACTACCTCTAACTCATCTTGAGCTAGAAGGTATGACTGTTTGATAAGTACCAAACTCACTTTCTTAACTTAGGCAATTTTCTAGATTTTCCCTTTTCTTTCCAAAAAAAAATATTTTTAGTTTCTTAGCATATTCCTAACTATTTCAAATTGTGAGATATTACAATTTCTCAACCTATACATAAAGTTATTCATTTACCATTGTAAGAGACACACAAGAGACATGAATACATTTGAATAAGATGATTTCTACAATCTACTCCTCCTATATCTTCTTTCTATTGTTTGTACTATACTGCTTATATTTTACGATAATTAATGATTTTTTCATTTAATTATAAATATAATGGTGAATATGATCTTTTTTTCTTTAAATGTCTAACCCGTCGGTGACCCCCTAAAGCTTACACCAATTTTCTTAGACACCTTAACTAAGCTTTGTTAATTTTAGACATTTCATGTCATGTCCCGTTGTGCCATTTTGACACTTTTTACTGACATGACATAGTGAGTGTAATACACTCAATACCAATACGTGAAAGATTCATTTCATCATTTTAATTTTTATTTTTTCATTTTCTTCCTCGTTATTCAGTCACCATCTCTTAAAACTTGAACTCCTTCCATGAAGAAATAGTTTTGATGATGCTACAGAAAAATAAACAAATTTCAACACGAAAAAATTTCAGAAAAAATTAAATTTCAACCTATTAGAAGGGCCACAATTCATGATGTCACAAAGAAGAAGAGCAACAAAAAATCTTGAAAAAGACGATGGGTGGGGTGGGAGAGAGGTGACAAGACAATATGGGTGGAGAAAGGGTTGGTTTTAGGGTGGACAGAGCTGGAGAAGATGTTGGGTTGGTGGGGGAATATTGGAGAAGACGATATGGGTGGGTGGGGCGGAGAAGATGACCTTGGTGGGGTGGGGTTATTTATTTATTTTTTTGAATCTTTTTGTGTAAAAAATTTCACATGCCATTTAGTCATTGACTATTTATTCATTCTACTAAAATATCATCATAAAAAATTATTTTTAATATATATGTCACATGTTTTTATTTAATTTGCAGCTTTGACATGTCATCGGTGAGTGTGTTACACATACCTTATATATTTGATGGATTGTTAAAAGAATATTTAATAACACAATGCGCTATTATATATGGTGCTTAAAATGAATAAATTTTTGTTAAGATATTAAGTGAAAATTGGTGCCAACTTTATGAGTCGATCAGACTTTCTTAAAAATTTGATGTATGTTATGAAACTATAGAATAAGGAGAATAAAGTAGAGAGAATAGAAGACTTATTATTTCTCTTGATGGATGATTTACAATGAAGAGGAGATCTCTATTTAAAGGGGAAATATAATTTGGTCCCTAAATAGAACTATTAATCATATCCTAAAAGGACTCCACATGATAGACATTCACTATAATATAAATACCTTATAACACTCCCCCCGAATGTCTAATTCATAGATGATGTGCTCGTCAAAAACCTTACTAAAAAAACTTTAAGAAAAGAAAAAATCTAGTAAAGGAAAAGAGTACACATGTCTATTAATACGCATATAAGCTGCCTCATTAAAAACCTTACAAGGAAAATTCAGTGGGACAAAACCTCGTAAGGGAAAAAGAGTACAGCACGTATTAACTCCCCTAATGAGAACATCAATCTAGAGACTTGAATCCTCGCTTTCCAAGCTTGTGCACCATCTTCTTGAAAGTTGCAGTTGGTAGAGACTTGGTGAATAGATCAGCTACACTGTCACTTGAACGAATCTGTTGCACATTTATATCACCATTCTTTTGAAGTTCATGTGTATAGAAAAGCTTTGGTGAAATGTGTTTTGTTCTATCTCCTTTTATGAATCCTACCTTAAGTTGTGCTATGCATGTTGCATTATCTTCATATAAAGTGGTGGATACTTTATCACACTTCAAACCAGATTTCTCTCGAATGAGATGTATCATTGACCTTAACCACACACATTCTCTACTTGCTTCATGAATAGCTATTATTTCAGCATTATTAGATGAAGTGGCTACGATTAACTGCTTTGTAGATCTCCAAGATATGATAGTCCCCCCACATATAAACACATAGCCTATTTGGGATCGAGCTTTGTGTGGATCAAATAAATATCCTACATCAGCATAACCAACAAGATTGGGTCTACAATTATTAGAATAAAATAAGCCCATATCAATTGTCCCTTTAAGATATCGCAAAATATGTTTGATCCCATTCCAATATATCCTAATAGGAGAAGAACTATACATTGCTAACAAATTAACAGAAAAAGCTATATCAGGCCTTGTAGTATTAGCAAGATACATTAGTGCACCAATTGCACTAAGATATGGTACTTCAGAACCAAGAATTTCCTCATCCTTTCCTTGAGGTCAGAATGAATCTTTATTCACATCAAGTGAATGAACAACCATCGGAGTACTTAATGGATGCGCTTCGTTCATACAAAATATTTTCAACACTTTTTCTGTGTAGGCAGATTGATGAACAAAAATACCATTTGTCAAATGCTCAATTTTCAAACCAAGACATAATTTTATCCTTCTCAGATGTTTCATCTCAAATTCGTTCTTTAAATAATCAATTGCCTTTTAAAGCTCTATTGGAGTTCCAATAATATTAATGTCATCAACATAAATAGCAAGTACAACAAATTCCGATATTATTTTCTTTATAAAGACACATGGATAAATTGCATCATTTGTATAACCTTCCTTAATTAAATACTCACTAAGACGGTATACCACATACGTCCAGATAGTTTCAAACCATATAATGATCTTTGCAATTTAATTGAATACATTTCTCGAGATTTTGAATTACATGATTTAGGCATCGCAAATTCTTCAGGAATTTTCATGTATATCTCATTATCAAGTGATCCATAAAGGTAGGTTGTAACCACATCCATCAAATGCATTTCAAGTTGCTCATGGAATGTGAAACTAATGAGATAATGCAATGTTATTGCATCCATAACGGGTGAGTATGTCTCTTCATAATCGACGCAGGCCTTTGAGAAAATCCTTGTGCCACAAGGCGTGCTTTATGCCTTTGTATTTCATTTTTCTCATTTCTTTTTCGCACAAAAAATCTATTTGCAACCAACATATTTAATACCATTAGGTGTTTGAACTATAGGTCCAAAAACTTCACGCTTGGCAAGTGAATTCAACTCTGATTGAATTGCTTCTTGCCATTTTGGCTGATCATTTCTTTGTCGACATTCTATAACAAATTTACGTTCAAGATCCTCATTATCTTACATGATATTTGTTGCAACATTATATGCAAAGACATAATCAACTACTATTTCTGATCGATTCAGATTAGTTTCAATATCTCTTAAATTTATGGATAGTTCATTATTTTCTTGAGTTTCAAGTTCATTGATTCTTTCATGAATATCAAAATTATTCAAATTTTGAACTTCCATATGAGATTCTTTCATAGTGTCATCTTGACATTTAATCTTTCTTTTTCTAGGATTTTGATCCTTAGAACCCAATGGTCTACCACACTTTAGGTGTTCTTTTGACTCATTAGCTATGACACTCGTGGATGGTCCTATAGGGACATCAATTCGAATTGGGACATTCTCTGCAGGAATATGTGATTTAGTAATCCTTTTCAAATTTGTAAATGTGTCTGGCATTTGATTTGCAATTTTCTGCAGATGAATAATCTTTTGTACTTCTTGCTCACAAGTAGAAGAATATGGATCAAGATGAGACAATGATAAATTTTTCCATAAAATTTCTCGTTTTATTTCACTATTCTCTCCCCCTAATTTTGGGAAAACTATCTCATCAAACCGATAATCTGCAAATGAGTAGTAAACATGCCTCCAGTCAATGATTCAAGATAGCGAATAACGGAGGCTGACTCAAACCCAACATATATTCCTAACCTTCTTTGAGGGCCCATCTTAGTGCGGTTTGGTGGTGCCACATGCACATGTACAACACATCCCAAAATTCTTAGATGGGATACATTAGGCTCTTGACCTATAACCAATTGCAATAGAGAAATCTTATGATAATTTGTCGATTTGAGACGAATAAGTGTTGCAGCATGCAAAATTGCATGTCCCCATACAGAAGTGGGCAACCTAGTTTTCATAAGCAATGGTCTTGCTATTAATTGCAGACGTTTAATTAATGACTCAGCGAGACCATTCTGAGTATGAATATGAGCAACGAAGTGTTCAACTCTTATCCCAATGCTAAACAATAATCATTAAATAATTGGGATGAAAACTCTGCAGCATTATCAAGACGAATGAACTTAATCTGATTATCAGAAAAGTGTGCCCTTAACCTTATTATTTGTGCCAATAATTTGCAAATGTCAAGTTACGAGATGACAATAGGCACACATGAGACCATCTAGAAGAAGCATATATTAGAACCATAAAGTATCTAAATGACCCACTAGGTGGGTGAATAGGTCCACAAATATCCCCATGTATACATTCCAAGAACGCAGGGGACTCAATCTCAACTTTCGTTGGTGATGGTCTCACAACTAACTTGCCTTGATAACAAGCAGTACAAGAAAATTCACCATTTAAAAGAACTTTTAGGTCCTTTAATGGATGTCCATTCGAATTTTCTATAATTCGTCTCATCATTATAGACCTATGATGTCCCAGACGATCATGCCAAAGTACAAACGTATTGAAATCAATAAACTTCTTATTTGCTGTAAAATGTGCCTCAATTGCACTAATTTTTGTCCAATACAAGCCAGAAGATAAAACAGTGAACTTTTCTGTAACAGATGTCTGCATAGAGACATTCTTGGTGATACCAAGATATTCAAGATTTATTTCATCCATTGATTGGATAACATAACCATTTTCACAGATATCTTTAAAACTCAACAAGTTTCTCTTAGATTTTGGAGAAAACATAACATTATTAATGATGAGTTTGGTTCCCTTGGGCAAAATTACAATGGCTCTTCCAAAGCCCTCAATCATATTAGTACTACCAAAAATTGTAGTAACATTTATTTTGCCCATACTTAAATGAGAAAAATATTGCTTATTTTTGAATATCGTATGTGTTACCAGAATCAATCAAGCAAATGTCTTCATATTTCGATAATATGTTTTTAGAATTACCCATATCTTCTCATGAAATGACATACACAAAATAAATATATATTAAATATTAGTATTGTCAAAGGGTACAATATATTCAATGTAATAAACTAATAATTAAATATTAGAAGTTGAGCCTTAATTTATTGCTTTCTCTAAATCAATAACGAGTTGTTAGGAAAAAATAAAATAAAAATAATTATTTAATCCTAGTTAATAACAGACTGCATGTTTTTAACATTAGATCAAGTTAAAGACCTAATATAATACAAACACATGATAAATCCTAGTTAATAACAGACTGCATGTTTTAAACATTAGATCAAGTTAAAGACCTAATAATACAAACACATGATAAAGTAGAGTATTTGACTAACACTATTATATTAGAATCATATAAATAAATCAATGAAAAATATATATTATCTAATTAAGATGGAACAAACTAATAAACTACAAGAATATGACTAAACTAATTTAAAATACTAATACTCATGTAAACCACTATCATTACATGAAATTTATTAATAACTTCTATCAAATAAATAAATAATAATAATAATAATAAAAAATCACGCTTACATGTTTACAGAACCATCACCAATTAAGTGATCTATCTTTTCTTCAGAATGTGCGAAGAAATCTGCTACATCCAAGTGCGTGATGTCAACTTGATTTTCAGAGATAAAATTTATCTCAGGATTTTTCTCTTTCTTGTTTAGCGATTCTTGATAAAGCTCAACCAAGTGTTTGAGAGTACGACAATCACGTGCATAATGACCTCTTTCACCACATCGAAAACAACCTTCCCTAGTTGCTTCACGTTTCTTATCCTTTCTTTTTTCCTTTTGATTGTGATTTTTATTTGATGAATGATTAACACCAGGAAAAGAATTACGTTCTTAACCATAATCACGACCACGACCACGTCCACGATTAGGGTCGCGATCTTTTCCACGCCTAGCATGGTGGGCGTACGCCTCATTCATTTCAGGAAGTGGTTCAGATCCAGTAGGCCAATTCTCATGATTTTTTAATAATAAATCATTATTTTGCTCAACCACAAGAAGATGAAAAATTAGTGCAGAATACTTTTTGAAACCTATCTCTCGATATTGTTGCTGCAAGAGCACATTCGAGGCATGGAAAGTGGAGAACGTCTTTTCCATCATATCAATCTCACTAACCGTTTCTCCACATAATTTCGAAAGAGAAGTGATTCTGAACAGGGCAAAATTATACTCATGTATAGACTTAAAGTCTTGTAGCCTTAGATGCATCCAATCATATCGTGCCTTTGGATGTATGACCATCTTCAAGTGGTCAAATCTTTCTTTTAGGTTTTTCCACAAAACAAGTGGATCCTAAACTGTAGATATTCGATTTTCAGAATCTCATCAAGATGATGACGCAAGAATATCATTGCTCGTACACAGTTTTGCTTTGATGCCTTATTTTCTTCTTTTATGGTGTCTCCAACACCCATTGCATCAAGGTGGATTTCAGCATCCAACACCCATGAGAGGTAGTTCCTGCCCAAACTTTGAAGGGCAATGAACTCTAGTTTTGTAAGATTGACCATTAAAATTAAAAACAAAAGAATAAATAATACCTTTATTAATTCTTCAAATCTAACCTTCACTTTTGAGAAAGTAGAGCCTCGTGCTGATAACGTGTTATGAAACTATAGAGTAAAGAGAAGAAAGTAGAGAGAATAGAAGACTTATTATTTCTCTTGATGGATGATTTACAATGAAGAGTAACTCTTTATTTATTGGGAAAATATAAGGAAAAATTACATGAATTGGTACATTTTAATAAATAATTACTGATTTTAGCAATAATTTTTATTTATTACCATTTATAGCAATACTATGTTAAATCTGCAATATGTATAAAAGTGAATTATGTATGCAATATATATGAATTATATATGAATTATAATTGTTTTTAAAAATATATTATGTTTGTTTGGTTAAAATTTTGATATATTCTATTATAAGTGTATTAAAATATGTGATAAATGAATTATCTATCATTAAAATTTGTATTATATGTTAATAAAAAATTATTCTTTGTAATATGAATTAAACTTATATTATAAATGGATTAAAAATAGTCAAGTGAAAAAAAATATTATTACTATAAATGATAAATATTTTTTTATTATAATATATTTATATAAGTTTCCCGAAATATAACTTAATCGTCAAGTAGGACTTTTAACATATTCTAAAATAGACATTAACTAATACAATGTTAAGTTTTTTATTTTTTTTATTTTTGAGTTTCACGCTTTGGGGTAATCATGGCTCCCCATGTGCATTTCAATTTCAATAAAATAGAAATAGGCGTAATGTAACCCACCATCTCGATTCCACCTTCCCGGCTTTGTTTAATCAGATTCCGTTACTCTGTCCTTTTCCTCCGGTCTCGCCGACCTTCCGGCGGGCCTTGTTACCGACCGAATCTTGTCATTTTTCTTCATCTCTGGCGATCTCACATTTCATAGGAGATATCTGGCGGCAATAGTTGACCTGCAATGAAACCGACATCGTTTACCGCTATTTTCACTATACTCTGCATTATATTTACACTGGTCGATTACGATGTCGTTTCATGTTCGCGCTTTTCGGATACCAGTCATCGGACTGCCATGGTTCTCCCACTCTTTCCCCCCAAAGACCCATCGGTTCGTTCCTCACCTTCCCAACTCTCCGGTCGACTTCTCCAGAAATCCCCGGTGAATGCTCAAATGGCTCTACACGACGATCTACTTATCAACGGGTCAGTTTCTTCTATTCACTGCTACGATCTGTTCTCAACGGTTGTATATGTTGTTTTTTTACCTTAATTACAGTCGCGATTGTTTCTTAATAGGAGGTATCTTCTCCTCATCTACAATGTTTTGGATAGAAAATCTTCTATTTTTCTAGTATTAAGATTAATAATGCCTTAATTGAGACGAGTGATTTAGAGCAAACAAATTGGCATTTTTTATTTGGAGTTAACATTTCCATAATTCAAGATAATCAGACACTGGAAAATGAATATATAAATTCTTGCAGAGCAACTTTTATTTTTTGTTGATTTGTGGCAAATTACTTTGATGTAGATATTATACAACCCGTCTTTGGATTGGAACTCCACCCCAGAGGTTTGCTCTTATAGTTGATACTGGGAGTACTGTTACATATGTGCCCTGCTCTACGTGTGAACAATGCGGCAAGCATCAGGTAGGCACACTTCTGATGTTTTTTTTTCTGTTTTAACTTTCTGTGTATTAATTTTGATCAAGAACATTGGGATATTTGGATCCTCATTTGTATTTATTTTCTGACTGATAATAGCTCAATACGACATAATTATGGATGACACCTACTTTTTATGTTGCTTCACAAACTTGAAGATTTTGATGTGGAAGAAAAATGTGTAAATTCATGAACTGTGTTACATATGGTTCTTTGGTTATGCTTATGAGGGAAAGAGAAGTTCCTTAAGGATTTTATCTGCTAAATACAAGCTTAATCTCATGTGAATAATTGATTCACACTTTTGTTATTCCATTATGTGGAAGAACATTCTATGGATTTCAAACCTCAGAAGATTATCAAGTCTTACGTTTGGCTGACATTGGAATAATAAAAATGCAGATAGAACAAAACGTTAGTTTGGATCTTTGCTATCTTGTTTGGGAAGTCCTGGTCAATTAACAAGGAATTGGGCTTGCATTTTTTTTTATGTGTGACACTCATGATTGCACTTCTTATTAGATGCATTTTGCGTGGAAAACAGTAATTGTCTTGTTGGTGAAGTTGTAAGATGTATTAAATAAGCACCACCCATTATAAGGGTGAATAGAAAGAATTGCTGTAACAAAGGGAAGTAAGACAAAAATATCTGCAAACTTGATGACGCTGGTGGAGTTTCTAAGTTCAGCCACAGAGAAGTGTAGATAAAGATCTTCCCTACTCTGGGCTTATTGAAAATAAGAATAAAAAGTTCCTTATACTGGTATGAACTCAATGACTTTCCTTCAAATGATCTTTTTTTCGTTTTCCTTCAGCATACACAAAACAGAGAAAAGGGTATCAGTTTCAATAATCTTACATTCTGCCTTATACCTTAGCAGAAATTACTTAATCGAAGTTATCCAATTTTAACCCATGAAGAGTTTGAGCACAATGTCAAAATGAATCTCATTCTTTATCTAGGCATCCTAAATGAATCTCATTACCGAGAAAGAATATCAATAACAGATTCCTCGATCCTAAACTAGTTAGGATTGGTAATATCAATCCTTAATATACATTCTTCTCTATTTAAGCTCATTATGTTCCGATGACAATTAACTACAAGTCAAATTGGTATTCTCTAAGAATCACACATATCCCTCCATGGACGTGTCCCACTTCTATGAATTTTGCAAAGTATAACCGGTGCCAAGCATAGCAGACCCCGACTTGTTTGGGTTTGAGGCATAGTTGTATAACTGGCTCCAAACATGGATTGAGAAGGACGGTTGTAGTGGGTTGACGCCCATTGTAATATACAACTATGATATGTAATTTCAAATATAAGAGAAGACGAAAGGAATAATTAAAGGACTAAACAACCTAAAGGTGAAGTTGGATCAATATCAATTTCTAAGCTTCTACTTATGAAACAAATTCTAAGACTCTCATTGTTGCTGAGCTACAGATTTCCTTGCATGCTTGATTTGTCTGATGATGTTTTACATGAGGTTTATTGTTTTGTTTGATTTATTTATTTATTTATTTGATGACCATGGTGTCCGGACCAGCTTTCATGCACCTCGATTAATTCCACATGATACTTGCTACCTCCCACCCTCCCACCAGTAACAGGTATCATGTAGAGGACATTCTGCTCATTTGATCTTAATCATAAGGTCTGCTAGAGGATATACAAGTATAACAAATTACTACCCTTGATAACTTTGTAGCCTATAAGATTCAATTGTCCAAATTGTTGATAAGAGTTGCTTAATTTGACCAGTGAGATTCTATTGCATTTTGATTTCTATAAATTGGTTGGTCATAATCCTCTGAATGTTGTTCTACTTAGGATCCTAGATTTCAGCCAGAAATGTCAAGCACCTATCAGCCCGTAAAATGCAATATTGACTGTACATGTGACAATGAGAGGGAGCAGTGTATTTACGAAAGACAGTATGCTGAGATGAGTTCTAGTAGTGGGGTGCTTGGACAGGACATTGTGTCCTTTGGAAACCAAAGCGAGCTTGAACCACAGCGAGCTGTATTTGGATGTGAAAATAGGGAAACTGGTGATCTTTACAGCCAACATGCTGATGGTATAATGGGCTTGGGTCGTGGGGATCTCAGTATAGTGGATCAGCTTGTTGAGAAACATGTAATTAGTGATTCCTTCTCCTTGTGTTATGGAGGGATGGACTTCGGTGGTGGTGCAATGGTTCTTGGTGGAATAAAAACCCCTTCAGACATGGTCTTTACCAATTCTGATCCTGGACGCAGGTATGTATTGGAAATAATTGCTTTAATCACACAGAAATGTTAGGTGTTCTCCTAACAAATGCACTTGATAAACTTATGCATTTACTCTAGTCTCGGATGGCAACAGTCCATATTACAATATTGAACTGAAGGAGATACATGTTGCTGGGAAGGCACTGAGTCTGAATCCACGGGTTTTTGATGGAAATCATGGGACTGTGCTTGATAGTGGTACCACATATGCTTACCTTCCAGAAGCAGCATTTACAGCCTTCAAGAGTACTGTAAGATATATCTCTATTAATTTCTCACTATTATTTCTGTCATCTTTGTCGTGCATTCTTCCTGAGAAGAGTAGTGGAAAGTAACATGCTTGTGACGAGAAGAATATCTTGAAGTTGAAGAAATTAAATCTGGGAAAAGTGAGCTTCATTTGTATAATGTGTCAGTAATAATGCTTTTTTTATTGCAGAGTCCTATTTTTATTTTCTTTTGGATGTTTTTAGGTACTATATACACCATTGATTGGTGGAGTGAATTTAGGGATGACCATTGGGACAGGGTGGCACGGGGCAGGGGCAACAACACATAGAGCAGGGCATGGCAGTTGAACAAATAAATGGGACAGGGCAGGGCAGGGAAAAAAATAATTTTTGAATTTTTTTATAGTGAGGGTTGGGAAAAATAGGATTGACCCATTTATTTTATTCTTTTTCCATAGTTTGAATCGCAACGTCGATTTAAATTGAAGCCGTGTCCGTCTATGTCTCCGCCAATTCAATTGAGGTTTGTTAATGTTTATCTCAAGAAAAAATTAATTAAGAAACGGTCTTAGTTAACAATAGTATAATCATAATCGTTGCATATTTTCCCAATTGGAGTTGAAATAAAGCTTTGATAATTGATATACATGTCATTCCCATTGAGAAAGAAAAGCAGATATTATGAAATTTATCTTTGGCAGGTTTTTACACTAAGTAGTCATTTGTTAAAATTGTTAATATAATTACATTCACCTTTTGTTTATGTCACTCTGTGTCTTTTTATTTATCTTTTTCCTGGTGTTAACAAGAAGAGAAGCATCCAACTTAACTAGCCACAAACAGTAGCTGGCCGAATTCAAAATTATTCTATGAATTTGCATATAAAGCATTAAAATTGTGTGAAAAGGGAGGAATCTTTTTATGAGGAAATCAAATGTACATTCAGTTATATAAAAGAACCCTTTGAAAGATGATTAGATTAATTTTGACACTTTCAAGATCAACATCAATGATCAGAAGTTCAGAGCAAAAGCAAAAGCAAAAGAAATAGCAGATTAAACACTTAATTAGTTTGGTGTTGATTTTTGAACTAGATCGTGCAGTGAACTAAGATTAAAATATTTGATGTAATTTCGGGAACTGATTGTTCATCCATTTTTAAAAAAAATAATCAAAAGAAGTTAAAAAAACAAAAATACCGTGGAGCAAAGTGGAAAATGAAGAGGAGAAATGAAAGGTTACATAAAAGGAAGGTGGGGTGGGGGAGGGAATGCTAAATTGGACAGGGCAGGGAGGGTCAAAATCTTAGCAGGTGAGGGTTTGCCCTGCTCTATTTACATCCCTAAACAAATTACCACATGCTAGTGTGACAACAATACTCTTATAATAAGTGGGACTTGGACCTAAATCCTCTTAATCTCACTTAAATACCGGATTAGGCTTCGATACAACTACACAAGTTTGAAGGGACTAAAATAATCTGTCATCCTACTATTCCACCACTTAACCATTTTCCATAAGGTCATCTTAAATGAGTACTCATTGTACATTGCTTAACCACTGACTATATTTAGTGCTGATTATTGTCATTGTTGCTTAACTACTAATTATAGTTGATTTTCTTTTTAAATTATTGAAATTTAGAAAGTACCAGGAATTTTCTCATGGGATGTTGGAGAGAAATGGGATTTTTTTTTTTGATATATACAAACATCCTTACTCTATAAAATGAAGAAAATACATACAAACTTCTTGTGGAGTTGCTGCAAACCTTTGATGATTGTAGTTTCTTGCCTTCCATTCCTTTGCATTGCATTTTTTCGTGTAGGGGAAAAAAAGGTGATTTATGGTTTCTACAGTAATTCTCTTTGTTACTACTTACTAGTTAATGGGTAATAGGTTCTGTCTAAAAAAATGGGAAAATCAGAAAAAGTTTTTCTCTCCGCAATGAACTGCTGGCAATTTTGTTTTCAGGTTATGAAAGCGGCTCTTTCTCTAAAACTGATTGAAGGACCTGATCCAAATTATAAAGATATCTGTTTTTCTGGTGCAGGAAGGTAATATATATACAAAAGAGTTCTTAAATCATTTCCATTTTTTTCCCTTTAACTTTTGGTGTCGCTAGAGGTATCAAGTGTCATGTATATTTCAGTGACATCTCAGAACTCTCGAAATCCTTTCCACCTGTCGACATGGTATTCAGCAATGGAAAGAAACTCTCTCTGTCCCCTGAAAACTACTTGTTCCGGGTAGGCATCTTACCCTCCTCGTTTTTAAACTACCTCGCTGATAAACTTGTACCCCCTTCTGGCTTTGGTCTCCTGATGTCTCCAATTTCTTTTAAGTTCATATTAACTGATATTCCCCATTTTCTTCGCCCGAACTTCTTGCTATGAAGCACTCAAAGGTGCGTGGTGCTTATTGTCTGGGGATATTTCAGAATGGGAAGGATGCAACAACTCTTCTCGGAGGTATTTCTTATTTAATATCTTTTAGCATCATTGGGAAGGCTTATTTTCCTTACTTTTCCTTGTTGTACGTGCTGTCACATTCATGCCTTTACTGCACAGGAATTATTGTCCGCAACACACTTGTAACGTATGATCGTCAACATGAAATGGTTGGTTTCTGGAAAACCAATTGTTCTGATTTATGGGACAGACTCAATTTATCTCCTCCACCTCCATCGCCCTCAGGCTTGGATAACACAAACTCCACTGGAAGTATGTATCCTACATTGATTCCTACTGGATCTCCTGGGTATAATGCATCTGGTACAGTGTACTGCTATTCTTAACCCATCCTTTATATGCCTGTCAATCATAGCTTTTCTTTTTCCAATTATAGAGTGGCGTATTTCTAGGAAGTTTTGTATCTTGTTTCTAAAAATTAATTCATTTGAATCCTTATTACTTTTCCCCTCTATTTTAATCCATTTTGGTTTCTAGTTTGTTTTGTGAAAAATGTTATCAACTTTGAATTGCAACATGTTGATTTTAGCTCTATTGCCTTTGTACAAGTTAGCTCTGTTATTTTCGTCTTGACCAGTGTCAGCATATGTGTTGACATTTGCCCATAAGTGTGGATATTCTTTCACCGTGATAAATGTCTTGAGATCTAGCATCTAACTTACTGAGAAGCATTTTCATGCATAAGAATTATTATAACTTCAAGACGTTCAACATTATTGAGCTGGAAAAAGGTCTGGTTAAATGCAAAGAGCAGAAGCAACTTTATAATCATTCCTGCTACTATTTGGTGGACTCTTTGGACAGAGAGAAATCTTTGAGTTTTTGAGGATAGGGAGAGTAATATGCAGCAAGTCAAACTGAATTGTATTCTAACTTAGTGTTTTTGGTGTTATCGGATTTACTCTAATGACTCTACCATTGATGTTTTAGACTCACTGTAGGGATAGGACAGTGCCTTTAGAGTTCATTATGTAAATATGGTTTTCAGTACAACCCATGTACTG
Source organism: Solanum sitiens (assembly GCA_016801875.1). Taxonomy (NCBI): domain Eukaryota; kingdom Viridiplantae; phylum Streptophyta; class Magnoliopsida; order Solanales; family Solanaceae; genus Solanum; species Solanum sitiens. Next base: position 2,767,663 of record JABWTJ010000049.1, on the reverse strand, counting down.
ATTTACAGAAATAAAAACAGTTAACCAATCTGAAAAAAGAGGCCTGGTTAAGTGAAGTGGATTGAGGAATGAGGACCATGAGATTTCAGTTCAAATCCCATTGGCAGCAAAAAAAAGCCAGATGATTTCTTCCCTTTTGTTCAAGCCTTGGTTGATAGAGCTACCAGATACTTTTTTATTGGTGGTAGGTAGCAATTAACTCGTGGAATTAGTCAAGGTGCACATAAATTGACCCAAACACCATATTAAAAAGAAAAGGTCTGGTCAAAATTTATTTGGAGTAACAATTTCAAGGAATATAACAATTGCCACCAATTGGATGTGTATAAACCTTTTGCCAACCGTCTCAAATTCCTCCACCAGCTTAGACTGACGAGTTCCCTTCCGTATATGCACTAGAATCTCGGTACAGTTCTTGAAGACCTATGAGACAGGTGTCTTGTTTGACACTTTTGTAACGTCAAGTGTATGAGATGACACGACAATTTTGAAAGATTAGGCAATTCTGTTAATTAGAGTTATACACATGTTAAACAGTTAAAGCAAAGATTCTAGTGCAGATATGTTGGAAATTAGAAGTCGTTTCTACTGCGTATTCATCTTTGATCTCAATTTGCAGGAGAAATTAAGGTTGGATTCATTACATTTTATATGTCACTGAGTGTGAATCACTTGAACTTGAACCCTCACATGACAGAGCTTACCCATCTCATTGCCCAAGGGTTGGGCATTAACTTCTCACAGGTATTTTGGTTTGAAAACGACAATTTTAGTTAAACCCAAATTTGTTTGAAATGTCTCATCTTTTAGAGCTCAATGCTCTTCTCTTTCATGTTACTTAATCACACTTGTCTTTTGACTTATCACATGATGCTTTTACATATTATGAGATTCCTTGCAGGTCCACTTAATGAACTTATCGACAAAAGGAAATGATTCCCTTATTAAATGGGCCATCTATCCAGCAGGATCCACAAGTTATATGACAAATGCTACTGCTGTGGTGATTCCGAGTTCTAAATATCTGCATATTATTCCTTAACTTGAACAATTTTTGTGTATTCAGCTGTTCATTATATCTATTTGCAGGAAATAATACACCGTTTGGCTGAAAATCGTGTTCGTCTTCCTGATACATTTGGGAGTTACAAATTATTTGAATGGGGTATTGAGCCCCCACCAAAAAGGTATGTAGGCAATCTCCGTTCTTGCAATTTGATTAATTACACTGCATATCCTCATCCTTACGGGTCTTTTTTTTTTCACCATACTTTTCCCCAGTTAGTGTTGTCTCATTCTCCAGAATACTAACTGTTGAAATACCCTTGGAAACAGTACAGTGTGCTTGAAATTGTTGGTTTTAATAGTTTTTCCAGCTCACATGATTTCTGGAGCTTGGTTATCGACTGATTGTCTAAATTTCTATCATTTGTTATCTATGAAGAATAAGATAGTGGCAAAGACAATTGGGCCCATTATTTGAGCTTGGATAAGGGAGGGGTGTTGTGTTTGGTAATTTGCTTGTGCAGATTGGAAGACAGTTCCATAAGCTTCTCAAATATTTTCATTTATGTGTCTTCCTTTCCATTTGTCTCTTTAAAAAAGAATGTTATTTTTAGCTAGTTTTAAATTTTAAAATTCCAATTCACTTCCTTATACAAATGATGTGGCATGTTTATGACGAGAAGGCGGTTTAATAAGACCACAAGATTCAAACGTTTTCTTCTACTTTTTTATACTTCACATATAGTAAAACTAATAACATAACTGTAATAGAAGGAATAAACTTAATGTTCTCCAACCAATGATTAGTATTTTTTCTGATAATCAATGAAAAGTTTTTTTTTTTTTGTATTCTAGAAAAGTTTCCAACAAATACTTAATGCTGAAATTTTTACCTATCAGAATTTCCAGTCCTGCTGTATTGGGTTGATTTTACTTCTAAGATAGTTATTTAGGCCTCATTTGTTTTCACTAAGTTTTAGGCCTCTGAATCTCAATACACATTTGAATGATTAAGATGTTGTCTCTCTATCTATACACCGAATGGTTAAATGATTACGACTGTTTGTTTTCAACATCTGATGGTACATTTTTATATATACATAATTAATATATAATTCATAGAAAAATTAATTAAATGTTAAATTTGATAAAATTAAATCATTATTTGATTAAAGAGAACATTTATGCTTGCTAGTGACGGTAGATATAGTTTGTATTGGAAATGGTGATGGTAATAGTTATTGTTAGTAGCTAGCAATGATGGGTGGTGACAATTGTGACTGTGAAGGTGGATGGTGTTGTGGTGCTTGATAGTGGTGTTGGTGGTTGTAATGGTAAATTTGGTTTATGCTAATAGTTGGTGGTGTTGATGATGTTGACGGAAGAATGTGTGGTAGGTGGTGATGTATTTGTGGTAGTTGGTGGCGGTACTGGTTATGATGATGGAGGTGATTGATAGTAGAGATTGACCACAATTGTGGTAGTGGCTGATGTGGTGGTGATCGAAGAATGTATGATGGTAGTTGGGGGCGGTGCTAGTTGTGATGATGGAGTTTGTTGGTAGTAGAAATTGACTATAGTGGAGGTAGTGGTGGTGGAGGCTGTGGCGGCTACAGAGACGGGGGTAGGTGCAATGGATATAATTAATTAATTATAATGATGGAGGAGGTATTTAACGGAGTCACTTCTTTCCTGCTTTTTGGTATTCCTATATGGTCTTGACATGCATCCTTTTGTTATTTAGAACATGTCTGACATAAATTTCTATGTATTAAAGATTTTGCTGAGCATAATCCTTGTCCACAACTGATGCCACATATTACTAGTCGATTTGTGTGCTATAAGGTGTTGATTACCATTGTTTTGTTGCAATGATATAGGAGTGGATGGTGGCGAAGTTACTTGATCGTAGTTTTAGCATTGTCAGTTGTGTTGATAGTTGGATTATCAGCTTTCGTAGGATGGTTAATATGGAGACGAGGGAAAGAATCAGCTGTTCCATATGAGCGTGTTGAAAATGTTGAAAGTGTTGTGCGTGAACAAGAACTTCAACCACTAAAGTGAAACAAGTGTAGTGTTGCCACCCTGAATGAAAACACTGACATATTTTTAGGGTAGTTAGAGGTTGACATAATTTTTGTCAAAGTTAATAAGAAATTGTCAGCAGTTATAGATGATATATGTTGGGGGAGGAGTACAAAAAGGTCTGCTCCCCACACATTCTCTTGTGAATATTGTAAGATATCATGTAATGAAGAGGTTACAGTTGCTGAGGTGGAGGTTTTGCCTACTTTTTACTTTTTAATATATAAGTTTTGCTAATATTATGCTACTCAATTTTGAAAGTGAAGGAAAATGAAATTTCTGATTGTAATTTAATTGTTTATTAAAGAAAATATTAACATGAGCCCGATATTATATTTTGAGATTACTTTTTTAAAAAAAGTAATAAAACACTTCACGGGGTCTTGTTGTTCAAAATAAATTTGAGAAGGGAAAAGGGTCAAAAATACCCTTGAACTATTTGAAAAGGTTTAAAAATATCTCTCATCATCTATTGAGCCAAAAATATCTCTCTATCTACCTTTTTGGTCAATCTCTACCCTTAAAACTAACAACCACTTTTTAAAAAGTTATTATTATTATTATTTGTTACATGTCATTTTCTTATTGCATAAATTAAATCTCAACCCATTTAATTTTCTTCTACCCACCCATTATAGTGAATATGAGCCAAATCCAATAGAAGATCCATTAAAAATTAAATTGATTGAATCTTTCTCCCCTGACCCCAAAGCATATTTCTTCTTCCCTCTTTTCTTATTCAAAAATTTCAAAATAATATTCAATCAAATGATATAATTTGTAAATTTCAGCTGCAAATATGAGTAAGTATATTATGAGATAATATCATCAGCCCATGTAACCTATTATACTCCCAAAGGAGGACAAATCAGAATTTTCAGCTTCTCTTGTTATTCGGCGAAACACCAAGTTACCCAGGTGATAGTTAAAAAGATGGTGTCGAGTCAGATAGCAAGAACTAATGATCTCCTCATTTGGGAGATTTACCCATCTAACTGTTGTGGTTTTCTCCTTGTGATCAACAGATTTGACGACTCCCAAACCTTCAGAATTAGCTTAGAGCTGCAATACTAACATGAAGTTGAAAGCAGTATTGATTTTCGCGGTCTTCTTCCCATCGCCTAAAAAAATTACACCAAAATCTACCAAAATTGCACCTAAACTAAAACAAAACAGAAGCAAATTTACACCTATATTCTTTCAAAAACTAAATCAAAACTATAAAAAAAACAGAGGCAAAAAGGCAATAAAAGTGCACCATAATGAGATTAAAAACAGGACCAAAATTGATGATAAACAGCACCGAAGCTGGTCCAAAAACGAAAATAAAAGTGGTTCAAATTTACTTTATTAAAAATAGAATACATTACAATGAAATTTACGAATTATATCATTTTATTGAATATTATTTTAAAAATTTTGAATAAGAAAAGAGGGAAGAAGAAATATGCTTGGGGTCAGGGTAGAAAGATTCAATCAATTTAATTTTTAATGGGTCTTCTAATTGGGTTTGGCTCATATTCACTATAATGGGTGGGTAGAAGAAAATTAAATGGGTTAAAATTTAATTTATGCAATAAGAAAATGACATGTAACAAATAATAATAATAATTATTTTTTTAAAAAAATAGTTGTTAGTTTTAAGGATAGAGATGGAGCAAAAAGGTAGGGGTATTTTTGGTCCAATAGATGGATGAGGGGTACTTTTAGATTTTTTAAAATAATTTAAAGGTATTTTTGATCCTTTTCCGATTTAAAAATAAGAATCTGAGAGAAGAAAAGGTTCTAAGGACAAAATAGTTAGAAGTATTTTGGTAAAGTTCTTTTTTTCTTATACTTTTAACTTATTGATATGGATCCAAAATTTCCCAAATCTAATGACTACCTCGACTGCCGATCAATCTACAGTAGAGACTAACCAGGCTTTCTCCCCAAAAGTTTTCCCAAATCTTTTCCACCCAAATTCTCCTCAATAACCGCTAAATGTTCCTAGAAAGCCTAATAAAGATGAGAATACCCTTAATTAGGGGTTTGTTCAAAGTTGAAATAAAATCGATAATTTAAATCGGAAAAATATTATTGGGTTATTGCTTTGATAACAATTTTGATTTATTTTTCTTATCGGGTTATCAGTTCTTAACGGTTAACCGATTATCTGATAGTAAATTAAATGATTTTATTTATACTATTTTATATATATAAAGTCCTTAACTTAGAGTTTGGTTTTTACTTTTATTTCTGATTGTCTCAAACACTTAGTTATTCTATAATGTCAAAATATTTGTTTTTGAGTAAGATGTAACTTGTGAATTCATTAGTATGGTTCATTTGATTTGTCACCTTGTTTCCAAGTGATTTTCTATGTTTTTTTGTGTCAAATCTTAAGGTTAAACCGATAACCAACCCGATAAAGATAAAAAAAATCGATAAATCAACAACCAATGTCGATAACGATTTAGCATCTTTATAAATTGATAATGAATAAGCCAAATTAATAAATTTCAAAACCGGAGTGAGCCGATCGATACGCATAGCCTTATAAAGTTCTAATTGTAGACAATACTGATAAAAGGAAATATGCATGCAGATTTGGTGAAACCCGTACTATCAACTCACAACTTAGATGTAAAGGGGGTCAGGTTGAGTTGATCCCTATCAAGAGTCTATTTGAATACGTGATCATTACAACGAAATAAAAAAAATATTGTGTATATACGACTAAATATCTAAAAAAAATGATATAGTATTTGAATACTTTAGAACTGCACAATTGTGTAGAGAATTTGAATACGTGATCATTATAAAAAAATTATAAGATTTAATTAAAATTTTAATTAGTTTAGATATAACATTAAAAACATCATCCGTTGTAGTCTAGTTGGTCAGGATACTCGGCTCTCACTCGAGAGACCCGGGTTCAAGTCCCGGCAACGGAATTATTTGTTTAATTTTTTAAACTTATGTATTTCAGTGCTTTTGTTAGTACAGTTGACTACATAATCGGTTTCTAGTATAAAGACATATTTTGTATATTCGAAGAAATAAATCAGAGGAAAATTACATATAAAAGTAGAATGTGGAATTGTTAGGGTAAAATCTTTGCACCTGCAAACCATTATCATATTTATCCTGGGCAAGTTTTCAACAAATGAGTTATTCAAGTCCCACAAAATAGCTGCCATCAGCTGGCTATTTTGCATTTGGACTACCAGACATTAGCTGATTGTTGTACATGTGGACTACCTACCTGGCAACAGCTGATTATTTTGCATCGGTTGAGCATGAGCTGTTCTCTGCCTCCTAAGCATAGTGTAAATATCTCAAAAGGTCACTCAAGTATGAGAAATTATTTGAAAAAATTATTTAATTTTGTTTTGTATCAATAAAGTCACTCAACTTATGGATTTTCTTTTATAAAATTACTCAACTTAAACTATTTTTCAAGGAAATCATTATAGAGATAATCGTATAGAATAGCAAACTAATAATATAAAATAAATATAGTAGCTATCCTTTGATTTATTTGTGTTCCATAGCAAACTGTTTGTCAGTCCCTCTCTTTCTGTCGCTCGCCTCTCTCGCTCTATTGTATAAATTGTGTTTATAATTGTATAAAGCGAGAGAAAATTGTATAAACGCATGCAAACACTATACACTTATAATTATACAATATAAATATTTCCCTGCCCAAGTCTCTTTTGTCTTTCTCGTTTTATATAAATTCATATTGTATATAATTTCTCTTTCTCGTTTTATACAATTTGATTCAATTGTATATTACATACACAAGTCTCTTTTTGTCTTTCTCTCTTTCTCGTTTTATACGAATTCAAATTGTATATAATTTCTCTCTTTCTCGTTTTATACAATTCAATTCTGCCTTTCTCGCTTTCTCGTTTTATACAATTCAAATTGTATATAATTTCTCTCTTTCTTGTTTTATACAATTTGTTTTGTACAATTCACTTCAATTGTATATGTATAGCAAATTATACATATATAAGTTTGCTATGGAGTGCAATTATGCAAACTTTGCTATAGCATACAAATATGAATTTTGTGTTTGCTATGTGAAAGTTGCCCATCATTATAACTAAAAATAAAAAATATAATTGCACAAACCACCCTTCAAGTTTAGTTTTTGTAATACTTCTTTCCAATGTAGTTTATAATATTATGCTTAACTTTCTTATTTTTATTTTTTAATAAATATTTTCTTAACCTAATTATTTGAACATAAATATTTATGATTTAATTAAATTACCCTTTATCATATATTATTAATTAAATTGATTTTATAACATCTTTTTATTCTATTTCTCAAAAAAAATCATTATGTAGGTAGGTAGGTAGATGTGAGATTTTTTTTGTTGTTGAGAAATTGATTCAATTTTCTACATGGCTTAATTAAGATTTGAAGCGTCAACCAAATAAAACTACAAACAACACATACTTATGATAAGATAATTTGAAAACCCATTCAAAAATTTATTTAATATGTCCTCAATGGAAAATTGATACGCACTTGCATGGGAGCAAAATAATAATAAAATCATCTAACTAAATTACAAATATGGTACATGTAGAGAACAAAAAAAAAAGTGCTTCTATGTGTTCAATGTTTATCTTTACATGATGAATGACATAGAGCAGATGTATTAAGAATAGACTTGTGAGGGAGGCCGGAACTTAACTTTAGATAAATGAGTATATCACATGTAGCCTGAATATATGTACAACTGTTTTGGCATAATTACTTTTCCAATTTCTCCTAAATGGCAGATTATGACATGCAATTCAGTATTCACTATATGATAACATGGAATCACACAAATTGAGTATAACTCAAACAGAGAAAAGTCTTGACTTTTTTAGGGTTATAATGATTTTTTTGAGAAATTTAATATAAAAATGCCATAGAACCAATTAAATAAAATAAATGAATGATAAATGGAAATTTAACTAAATCATAAATTTTTATGTTAATAATAATATTAATTAGCTTAAGAAAATATTTGTTAAATAAAATAAAATAAGAGAGTTAAGCATAATATATTAAATATCAATGAGAATAAGTATTACAAAACTAAACTTGAAGGGTGGTTTGTGTAATTATTTCTTTTACTTTTTGGTTATAATGATTTCCTTGAAAAATAGTTTAAGTTGAGTGATTTTATAAAAGAAAATCCATAAGTTGTTGGCAATATTGGTTTCCATAGTAACACATTTTCACAGTTGCAGAAAGATCAAGGAGAAAAGCTGAACAAGAAGACATCTATGTTTCCATCGTTACAAATAAAGTCATTTGGGCACTTTTGCAAGTCAACCTCAAGTCAAAAAGAGCATGGGCTACAACACACGGCCCACACAAAGAATGGGCCACAACATACTGATCCAGATTGATCCTTTTACAAAATCTGTCAAGGATATTATTTTTCTTCTCTATATGTGTACATAGAATAGAATGATCTAGAAGTAGAATTAGAATATTTCTTTCTTAAACTTATTATACAAGTCAACAAATAATAAGATGACAGGTGTTGTAGTCAGGTACAAAATAGCATAGCAAATTTTTATATAACAGAATGTACAGTGTCCTCAACAATTATCAAGAAATAAAAAATATTCTGCATCTCCTTTTTTATTTTTACATGGTATCAGAGCAGATTTAATACACTGCTCTCCAGTCTCCAGTCTCCTTTTTTTTCCTACTCTCTCTTTCTTTTCTTTGTTCTTCTTGTTTTTGTTTCAGCATGGGTGATGAAACTCCAACTCCAACTGTGGCTGCTGGAGGTTCACATGCGACACTGTTATGGATTCATTCCATGCTTACTATCTTCATCCTTCAGAAGCTCCAGGGATGGTCTTAGTGAGCTCACCTTTTGATGGTAAAGGATTTGGAGGATGGAGAAGAGCTATGTTAATAGCTTTATCAGCTAAAAACAAAGCTGGTTTCATTGACCCAAAACCTGCAGTTGCTGCTCCTCTGCTCAATGCCTGGACTATATGCAATGACATGGTCCTTTCATGGCTCTTAAACTCTCTATCAAAGGATATTGCAGAGAGTGTGTTGTATTCTCACAGTGCTCAGTACCTTTGGGAAGATCTGGAGGCAAAATATGGACAGATCAATGGAGCCAAACTCTTCCAACTACTAAATGAATTATCAGGTTTAGTTCAAGGTAATCTCAATGTCACTGCTTACTTTACTAAGTTGAAATGCATTTGGGATGAACTGGATGCTATGAGTACTTTTTCTCTATGTGCTTATGTGTGCAATTGTGGTGGAAAAGATAAAACTAACAAGGCACAAGAATATGAGAGGTTATTGCAGTTTTTGATGGGTCTGAATGACTCTTACTTGGGAGTGAGAAGGAACATTCTCATGAGCACTCCACTCCCTTCAATAGGACATGCTTATTCTCTTGTTATACAGGATGAGAAACAAGCAGAAATTCAACACACCACTCCTTATCCAATGGACTCTGCTTCTTTCATAGCAACTGGGCAAAATTTCAACAGAAAACCACCATACCAGGGAAGAAAGGGAGCACGTGATGGCAAGAAAAATATTGTTAATCAAGAAGTATCTTGTGCTTATTGCAAGAAAGTTGGGCATACCATTGACCATTTTTACAAGTTGCATGGTTTTCCCCCCTGATTTTAAATTTACCAAGTAGAGATAGCCATATCAGGGTGCTCCCAGAGCTAATGCTGTTGTTTCATCTGAAGCACCTGATGGGAAAGGAACACTAGCACAGATTATGCAACTTCTACAACAAGTTAAGTTTGAACAAAGCTCTACATCGCCTTCAGATGGTTCACTAAATGCAAATTATGCTGGTATACAATTCTCTAAAACCTATACAAGTTCTGTTACACATATTGATGAATATAGTTGGATTCTGGATAGTGGGGCAACAGAACATATGAGCTATAATGAATCTATGTTTATCAATTTGAAACCTCTTCCCTTTCCCCTGATGGTTAATTTCCCTAACTCATACAGGGTTAGGGTTACTCATGTAGGTTCAGTTAGACTTTTGCCTAATTTGATTTTGTCTAGAGTCTTGTTTATACCCCCTTTTAAATTCAATTTATTATCTGTTTTCCAACTCTGTCAACAATTCAAATGATCCTTGCATTCACCCCATCTGTTTGTCTCTTGCAGGACCCTTCAGTGAAGAACCCTCTGGAAATTGGTGAAGCACATAAATGATTATACGTTCTCCAGTCAAGACCCTTGAGTTGCAGTTTTCAGCCACCAGTTCTTAGTGATGTCAATTCAATTTTTAGTAGAAGTCAATGGAATGCCAATGATGTTTCTAGTTTAGTTTCTTTTTCAAATCAAGGCAATGCCAATGATGTTTCTAGTTTAGTCTCTTTTTTAAATCAAGGCTTAGCCAATGTTGTCCCTAGTTTAGATTCTGCACTTTCTCTTCCCCTTGTACCAGAAATGTTATGGCATTACAGACTCGGGTATTTGCCTCTGTATAATATGAAAAACATCGATTATGTTCCAGTCCTATATGTTTCAAATTTTCTGCTCCATGTTCAATTTGTCCATTGGCTAGGCAACAAAAGCTTCCCTTTCCCACTATTTCTATTTCCAGTAAACATAATTTTGAATTAATTCATATTGACACTTGGGGTCCTTATTCTACCCCTACTTATAATGGATTCAAATACTTTCTTACTATTGTGGATGACCACAGTAGAGAAACCTGGACCTATCTACTGGCCACTAAATCTAATGCATTTCCTATTTTGAAAAGTTTTTTGGCTATGGTGGAAAGACAATTTCAAGTCAAGGTTAAGAAAATAAGGCCTGACAATGCATTTGAGTTAGGGTCTGGGAAGGAACAATCAATTTTTTTTATCTTCACAGGGGATTCTTCATCAAACCACTTGTGTTAGCACACCTCAACAAAACGAAGTTGTTGAAAGAGAGCATAGGCACTTATTGGAAACCTCAAGGGCTTTGTTGTTTCAATCTCACTTGCCTATCGAATACTGGGGTGAGTGCTTGTTAACTGCAACATATTTGATTAACAGATTTCCCTCCAAAGTGATCGGAATGAATACACCCTATGAGCTACTGTATGGTGTACTTCCTACCTATCACAATTTGAGATGTTTTGGTTGTTTATGTTATGTTTTTACCTCTTGTGCACATAGGAGAAAATTGGATCCTAGATCTCAGTCTTGCATTTTTCTTGGATATCCTCATGGAAAAAGGGCTATAAACTTCTCAATTTGAATACCAAGAAAGTTTTTGTGTCTAGAAATATGTTTTTTCATGAATCTCATTACCCTTTTTCTACAAAGAATGTGTTGTGATCCTGATTCTCCTGTCCAACTTACCAGTTCTTCTTCTACTTCAACTGATCATATTTATACCACACCTACTCTTGCCATTCCCACTTCCCCTACCAGTCCCTCTCAAATAAACATTCATGTCATTCCTGCCCCTATCCCACCTCCCAGACAATCTTCGAGAACTAAGAAACAACCTTTTTATCTTGATGACTATATCTGCAATCTAGTTCATCTCACAGATGTTTCCACATCCTATTTTGAGTCCCAATTGTCACCCCCTTCTTTTTCCTTTTTTGCTCTTTCCAATTCAAATTAACAACTCCTTCATTCTTTATCTTCTCTTGTTAAGCCTTCTAGCTATGCACAAGCTACCTTGCATCCTGGCTGGAAAGCTGCCATGGATCAAGAATACAAGGCATTGATCTTTAATGGAACTTGGGATGTTGTGGATCTCCCTGATGGACACAAACCATTACCTGCAAGTGGGTGTATAAAGTTAAACATCACTCTGATGGATCTATTGAGCGACTTAAAGCAAGGTTAAGTTGTCCGCGGCGACATTCAAAAAGAAGGTGTGGACTTCACAGAAACATACTCTCCAGTGGTCAAAATGTCAACTATAAGATGTTTGTTGGCTGTAGAAGTAAAGAAGAACTGGGGTTTATATCAATTGGATGTAAATAATGCATTTTTACATGGTGATTTAGAAGAAGAGGTCTACATGAGGTTCCCTCCGGGTTTTCCCCCGCCTGATTCAAGTAAGGTTTGTAGACTTCGCAAGTCTCTCTATGGTCTACGACAATCATCTCGTCAATGGTACGCAAATTAACAGCTGCCTTAAGTTTCAAAGGTTATTCACACTCTTCCAATGATTACTCACTTTTTATCAAAAGAGTAGGGGATTCTGTTACCATATTGGCTGTTTATGTTGATGAGATCGTTCTAACGGGCAACGATTTGGATGAGATGCATTCTATCAAACAGTTTCTAAATCAAGAATTTCAAATTAAAGATCTTGGGAACTTACACTACTTCCTAGGCATGGAAGTTCTCCGGGAGGACCATGGATTGATACTTTGTCAACGAAAGTTCACCATGGATTTGCTTAAAGAGTTTGATTCTGCTAATTTACTACCTGTTTCTTCACCTCTTGATTGCAATGAAACACTCCGTCTTGATCATGGTTCTCCTGTTTCTGATCACACTTTTTATCGACGTCTTATTGGGAAACTCAACTATCTCACCCATACTAGGCCAGACCTTGCTTATACAGTTCAACACCTTAGCCAATTCATGTCTGCCAACCACACTTGGATGCTGCTCTTCGTGTACTCTGGTACTTGTTGAAAGATCCCAACTTAGGCCTTTTTATGTCCTTTTCCCCTTCTTTTCAAATTCTTGCCTTTTGTGATTTAGATTGGGCTAGATGCCTTGAAACTCGTCGTTATGTCTCCGGATTTTATATATCTCTTAGTACTTCTCCTCTTTCTTGGAAATCCAAAAAGCAAGCTTCCATTTACTTAAGCTCGGCTGAAGCAGAGTATAGATCGATGAGAAGAGTAGTGGCCGAGATCACTTGGTTGGTTCGTCTTCTTCACGATCTAACTGTTCTAATTTCTCTTCCAGTCCCTTTACACTCTGATAGCCAAACAGCCATTCATATTGCCAGAAATCCTGTCATGAACGGACTAAGCATGTCAAAATCGATTGTCATTTCGTCCGCCAACAGTTCACCGCCGGCCTGATATCTCTCTCTTTTGTTAAATCTGCATTTCAGCTAGCAGACTTATTCACCAAACCTCTTCCTGGGCCTCTCCATCTCTCCTCTTTGGGCAAGTTGGGTGTTCAATCTGCCCCCTCCAACTTGAGGGAGGGTGTTGACAATATTGGTTTCCATAGTAACACATTTTCACAGTTGCAGAAAGATCAAGGAGAAAAGCTGAACAAGAAGACATCTATGTTTCCATCGTTACAAATAATGTCATTTGGGCAATTTTCCAAGTCAACCTCAAGTCAAAAAGAGCATGGGCTACAACACACGGCCCACACAAAGAATGGGCCACAACATACTGATCCAGATTGATCCTTTTACAAAATCTGCCAAGGATATTATATTTCCTCTCTATATGTGTACATAGAATAGAATGATCTAGAAGTAGAATTAGAATATTCCTTGCTTATGCTTGTTATACAAGTCAACAAATAATAAGATGACATGTGTCGTAGTCAGGTACAAAATAACATAGCAAATTTCTATATAACAGAATGTACAGTGTCCTCAACAATTATCAAGAAATAGAAAATATTCTGCATCTCCTTTTTCATTTTTACATAAGTTGAGTGACTTTATTGATGCAAAATAAAGTTAATGCAAAATAAAGTTAAGTGATTTTTTTGTAATAAATTCACAAACTTGGGTGATCTTTTAAGATCTTTACTCCTCAGCATCCCATGGAGGTGGTGGAAAAGAACTGCTTTGACCACCTACTCATAAATTAGACAAGCACTATGTGAGTAATAATTCAGAAACTCAATGAGCAAGAGGTCGTAAATACATAAGACCTGTACAGAATTTGGGTTTACATTGAGGCATACCAACTTCAAACACACAATATACTTCAGCATATCCCTGTTTAACTCTTATTTGATAACCTATTCCTGTTTAACTCTTTACTAACATATCTAATGGTTGTCCGGTCTTTTGGGGTAAATAATGAGGACAAATTTGACCTGTAGCGAACAGAGTACACATTTCTATAGAACTTTAAACTAAAACAGAATTGCATGCAGATTTTTTGTTGTTGTTTTTGATATAAAATAGAATGCATGCAGAAGCATGTGTCTGGTCTGCTGAATATAGAGATTGTGAGTTTTGCTGGGTGGTGAAAACATGTCAACAAAAGAATTCTGCTATGAAATAGGATTGAGGTTCTCGGGCCAGGACATTCTCAGTTGTAGGTGAGGTGAAGTCATCTCCACTCAGAAGATCAATTTTGGGGTCAACTTTTGTTGTTGTTGATGGACTGCTAGCAGTAAGAAGCAACTCTGTTCCTAGGCTAGACATCAAATTGATGTACATCTGAAAAACACACCAATGAAAAAGATTGTCACATTTGAAGACTCAAAAATGAAAGACTTAGGATTAGAAAAAGCTTCAAGTTTCAACTAATTAACTTACCCTACTCTTTCACTAGAAAAAGAAATCCAAACTCATAAATAAATAAAAAAGAAGAAAAAAATAGCAAGCATTCATTCCCCCCGACAAATTAAAGCAAATGCAAACAGTGGGTAAGGCTAAGGCTCTATTCAAAAACTAAAGTCTTACTGCTAAAATTAAAACTATTCCAGATCATCTAAAGCAAGCAACAATCACAACAAACTTGAAGAGTCCACGTCAACAGGACAGAAGCGTTACTACACCTCATGCAACAGTGTGTTAATGAGAATGCCCATCTCACTTACCAAAAAAATCTGAAAATCATTTATCAAGAATAATTTTGAGACAAAAATACATACGCTTTAACATAAACATGAAATGTTAAAAAGCTAACAGCGAAACAACTCAACTAGTTCAGAAACCTAAGTAAAAATTAAAAGCAACTACTTAGCAGGCTAGAGTAGAGTTCTCCAGATATTATCACTATGTTTGCAAATGAGACTTTAGACTCATTGATACTTAGAACCTACATTAGTAGTTAAGCTATATGATACTAGAAAAACAAAGGGAAGCAAGTTGAAACTCAAGAGATAATTCATAAAGGGGGAAAATAAAGTTAAGATGATGTGAAGAATGTTAAGTTAAGTTTGGGGAGAGTTCAGTGTGGAACAATTAATATGAATTTTTTTGCAATGCACAAATAATTTGTAGATAGACCAGACCTTCCAAGTTTGGACAAAAACCATAACCCAGCAACAAGCCCAAACAACAAAGGAAAACTTTGCCAAATTCAAAATGGCAAAGTTTAGAGTGATGAAAAATAATTCTGCAGATAAAATGGGAAGAAACTACAGGTTAAATAAGGCCAAGTTGACACAAGATAAAAGGGAGAAAATGACAAAAAGAATAATCAAGATCTGACCAGCCCATGCAGCCACTAGAACACTTTTTTAAGAGATAAAAGTTGCACATGACAGCTTTTGGTACATACCGTTAAGCTCCCAAATTCTAAAACTAGCTAAATTGCGTAAAGAGTTTGAAAAAAGAAAATATTTTTTATATGCATCAAGCAGATGCAAAGCTGAAAAAAGAGATATTAGACCAGCCCAGATACACAAAAGACTAAGAAACTTACTTTCCACACACAAGATGCAAGTAGAACAAAACTTATATCATGCTATCAAATAAAGAAAATTTAAAATACTTACTAAATAGCAGTTAGAACACGATAAGATAAAATATAGATCAGTAATGTTTTTTAACATAGACAAAAAAAAGCAAACTAGCTTGGCTCTAATATGGTGTTCAATCACTAAAGTTGAAGGGGATTGCATAATGTCTTGCTTGTCAAGAATAATCTTCTCATCAAATTTGGTCCTTGATCATCATGGTTAATAAGACATTTTTCCTCTGAACTTTGATTTGGGTACAGATATGTAGGTGCGAGATATAATATTTTTCAATCTGCCATTCACTCTGATGACTTGTCTCTACCATCATCGACATTGTACGTAGTAGTAGTAGTACCACAAAGTTTTCATGTTGCCAATGTGTCTCTTGTTGGCATTAAAAATTCCCTTGAGTTTGGAGGTTGATTTCCAATAGCCCCAGGGGCCTCTTTACTAGCAAATACTTTATAGTTTTCTCTATTTCGAAAAGTGATCAACAATCGAGTGTTGTTGTTTGTGCCCATTCAAGGATTTGGGATGGCCTGAACACTCTTACTCCGTAAACATCATCGACATCCATAATATTATGTATGCTTACCAGGAAAATGCTTCCCCATTACATACTTCACCAAATTCTTCATTGTCCATTGGATGATCGATCATTACTTTTCACCATTATCTAAACAAAAAATTATGTTGAATGAGAACAACAAGCTAAGATTCATCTTTTAATCATAAAACAAATACTGTTTAATATGGAAATTTTAATAGTTTGGATAAAAAACATAAATATTTAATTTAAGAAACAAAATAAGATAATATTATATATATATATATATATAAAATACATAATAGTTTAATTTTTTCCTAAATGGCAATATAATTCTTAACAAAACACTAACAAACTAGGTTAATGGTAGTTTAATTGGTATTTTATTATTCGCAATTTGTAAAATAATTTTTTCACGTATTATGAATTTTAACATCCACCATTTTACCTAGAGTTTGACATTTAAAATAATTGTAGTTTAATTGATGTTTTATTTTTAGAAAATTATATAATTTTGATTCAAAAATATTTATTTAATAAATGGTTATATTACAGAGTCTCAAAAATACACTACATTGTACACCAATTTATTTATCTAAGAACGGAAAATAACGACAAATTTACAACGCAATATACACCATTTTCATGGATATAGACTATAGTTAAAAGATATTTTATTTTTAACTGACACCAATATATACGACAATGTGCATTATTCATGTATTGAAAATTTCATAAGGAATGTCATTCGTATAATAATTTATAAATTTATATTTTATAATATAGAAATTGATATACAATCCAATAATGATGGTGTCAAGATTCACAGTGTTCATAAGGCATAAAAATTGATACTTGTATCTATAAATTACTTCTAAAGTTATTTTTTAACCCTCAAACTCTTTTATGCAGTGTGCATACTCTCTACAACACATCAACATTTATGATCTGTTTATTCTATTTTAAAATTTAGTGGTAATAGGATCCTAGCTAAATGTAAGTGAGTCATTGTAGTTTTCGATATAATTTAAAGAATACATATGCATTATTTCTTAAAAATAAAAAATAAAAATCAATTCAATAAATTTTACAAAAAATATGTTTATGCTTTTAAACAGACAAAAAATAAATTAAAACAAGGTAAACAAGATTTGATTGACAAGATGAGAGGATTATTTTTTTTTATTGAAAAGATGAGAGAATCAATCTGATTGATTTTAAGTCATAATACTAATATCATAGTACATAAAATGTTTGTTGATTTTATATATGACAAGACAATTTAAGAGAATTAAAACAAAAAAATGTATATTTAAGTTGGTGGAGCCGATATGTTGTGTAGAGTTTAATAATATTGAAGGCAATCGATAAATTAACGCGAAAATAATATTTTTTGATGGCTTATAAATTAAACGGAAAAAAAAAAGATTTGTTTAGATCTTTCATATGTAAAAATGAAAATCTATAGTAAAATGAATATCAAAAATAAATTTGTAAAAGGCAACAAAAAAATCTCATTTTCTTCTCAAGTCGAAACAAGAATTAAAATCTCAAAAGTGTTGTAGACGGTGAAATTTATCAAATTTCTATTTGCAAGGACCTAATATTATATTAAATTCGAATTATATAAACACATCCTCCTTGTGAACTCAAGTCCTTGATCATAAAAAATAGATGACAATTTTTTTACAGAAATAGTGTATGATTTGTCGAATGTTTGTTGATATATCCTCCCGTTCTTCATTGAATCAAACTAAAATATAAATATAATCTGCAGTATTGATATAAGACATTACTTTCTTCAAATATAAAATGAGTATTGATATAAGACATTACTTTCTTCAAATATAAAATGAAAAAGATGATTATACATCTCTTTAAACAAATAAATAAGAACCTATATAAATTTAAAGAGAGAGAGAGAGGGGAACATCATAGTATATCTTGAACTTTTAATATATTTAAATTTCATGAATATAAATATGTGAGTTATGAATTATCAAAATCAAATTTAAAAGGATCCATACAGAAAATACACCAAAATATGGGGAAAAAATATTACAAACACTCTCCTTATGAGTCTAAGACCTTAATCATGAGAAATAGATGACAAAAAAATTTATAATAATCAATGCATAATTTATCGAGCTTTTGTCAACATACTCTCCCCAAATTTATCAACATTCAAGAGTTTTCTTCATCGAATCAAATTATAACATGAATATAATTTCCAGTGATAATATAAGGATATTATTACTTCAAATATGAAATGATAAAGATAATATTTCACAGGGGTCTAATAAAATATATATATATTAATTTGTATAGATAAAAAGAAAAAAATATCATAATGTCTTAAAATTTTAAATTAAATATTTGATAGTTACGAATATAAAAAAAGTGAGATGAATATTATTAAAAACAGAAATTAAATAGGTACATAAATATGAGTTATGTGGTGAAATTCTAAAGCAAATAACAGACAAGTGATAAAATGCAAATGTCATTTTAAAAAAGGGTCAAATATATAACAAGTGGCATTAAAAAAAAGGGCAAATGGTCAAATATACCCTTGTACTATTGAAAATAGTTTAAATATATCATTTGTTATACTTTAGGTTCAAATATACCCTTCTGTTATACTTTGAGTTCAAATATACCCTTCTGATTATACTTTGACACAAATTTACCCTCAATTTTAATGAAAAAAAACGTGACAAGCTCAAAATCAAATAACACATCTCGAATTTCAAATACTTAATTCTTTTAGAAACTCATTTCCTCCTCTTTGAATTCTTTTCTTTGTATCTTCTTCTTAAAAGAAGCTAATAATTTATCGTAACCAAAACTAATATGATTTTTCTTTCTTTCAAATTGAGGTTCTTTTTTTTTTTTAAAAAAAAAGTATCATGCTAACCTCTTCTTAAAAGTGTCAATATTAATCAAAGAAAATACACTACTGAGATATGTTCTAGGAATTTTCAGCATCCAAAAATCGATGACTCCCTACGTTCATTATTTTCTTGTACTTTTATAATAGTAAGAAGATGTCGATAAAATGATTAATTTTATAAAAATAAATTTGAAGATTTTTAATTTATGAGGGAAAAATGCAGCACAATGATGTTGTGTGATATGCATATTTTATTATTTCTAGTACAAGAAATTTAAAAATAGAAGAATGAATGGAATAATGAAAATAAGAGTTCAAAATGGAGGGAATGAGTTGAGATGAGTTAGACAAGTGAGTTTTTAAGAAAATTGAGAGTAAATAATTTAATTTTGATTTTGTCACATGTTTTTCCGTCAAAGTTAAGGGTATATTTGCGCCAAAGTATAATGAGAGGGCTATATTTGGACTCAAAGTATAACATGAGGGGTATATTTGGACCTAAAGTATAACAAAGAGTATATTTAAACTATTTCCAATAGTACAAGGGTATATTTGACCCTTTGCCCTTAAAAAAATGTACCTCCTATTTACTTTATCATAAATTATTATTTATTTATATTTTGATACGCAAAACTAACTAATAAAAATTGAAAAAATTAGCAAACTAGTCACAATCTCTAACATAATTATTAAAAATATCTACACTTTAAAATAATTATTAAAAAGTTAAGAAAATAAATTGTATCTTGACCGATATAATTAAAATTCTTTCCTTTTATTTCTCAAATTTAAGTCTTGGATCTTATTTATTTCATGTACGGTAATTATTATTTTTAAATAAAAAATACCCTTATTACCCACTTACCCCTTTCTACGTTTTACCCCAAGTTGCTCATTTCTCTCTCTTTTCTTTTTCACCATGGCTTTCTCCTTTCCTTGTTCAAGAAAATCTATGTCTTCTGATTTCTTACACTTTGTTCATGAAATCTCACAATTAATTCAAGAGATTTACACCCATTAATAAAGATAATTCGAAGTCAACAAGTATTTTGTGAGATTTTTTGTGATTTTGTTTTCATACTCACCAAGTATTTGTATTTTGAATTTTCCGTTTTTTAAACATTATTGTTCATTTTTTGTGAGTTTGCTTTTTAGATTCACTAAGTATTCTTTGAGATATCACTTTTCTATATGTATTGATTTTTTCGCCTTTTAAACATTATTGTTTGATTTTTTTTGTGATTTTGTTTTCATATTTGACATTTAGTAGAGTGTAGTAATTTACATTAACATCCATACATCATTTATAATTTGAATTTTTATACATTCATATTTGATAATTTGAATTTTGCTTATAGGGTTACTATTAGAATATATGATAAATATATTCTGATTCATTTTATATATGACCTTTGTTAAGTGTATATTTAGTTCCTACTTATAGCTAGTTAGTTTTCTTAATTATATTCTTGTATTGATTGTATATAAACCATTGATATCAATGAAATAGTCTTGTATTGATTGCATATAAACCATTGATATCAATGAAATAATGCAAGGGATAAAACTCTTTCATGGTATCAGATTTCTAGGAAAAACACTTCTGCTTTCTCTTCAACACCACCGTCCGCCCCTCTCTTCTTCTTCGTCTCTTTTCTATCATCATCATGTCGGACTCAAAATCTTCCTTTCACCCTGCTCTTGTTATATCCAACATCAAGAACCATGTTCCAATCGCTCTTAAGATGGAGAACGTCCAATATTCCATATGCGCGGAACTATTTAAGATTCACACACGATCCCATTGAGTTCTTGACCATATTATTCCTCCGGCAAAGGGAAAGGAAAAACTAATGAAAACAGATGAGGAGAAACAGATTTGGTCTACTGCTGATGCTACCGTTCTACCGTGGATATATGCCACTATATCTCATGATCTTTTCCATACGATTCTTTATCCATACACCACGACAAAGGAGACTTGGAATAGATTGCGTGACATATTCCAAGATAACAAACACTATCGTGCCGTCACCCTTGAGTACGATTTCACTCATGTGAACATGGAAGATTTTCCAAGTGTCTCTGCCTATTGTCAGCACCTCAAATCTTTGTCGGACCAACTCAAGAATGTTGGTTCTTCCTTCGACAAGGATACATTATTTCTTCGACTGGTATCTGGCCACATCGAACCCTACAAAGGTGTGGCCACTCTCATTCGCTACCGTGATCCTTTACCCTAATTTTATAAGGCCTGTTCGATGCTCACTCTTGAAGAGGCCGACCTTGCTAAGAAGGCGACACATAGCTCCTCATCAGCCATGGTGGCTCGTGATTCGAATGACTCGCATGATATTGTTGATCATTCCTCTTCACACCGCAATACTAATGGTGGGAATAAGAACCAATACCGCAACAATAATCGCAGCAACAATGGTGGTCGTGGAGGTAGCAAGGGTGGTAGCGGCGGTGGGGGTAAGGCTGGAGGTGGTGGTTAGATGGAAGGCGGCAACATCCGCGGTGGCGGACAACATCCAATAGTTCAGCATCCGCCAACTGATTCTCCATGGTCTGGAGGTCATTTGTGGCCTTGGATAGCACTTTGGGCTCCCTGGGCTATACCTCCTTGTCCATATCCATCAAATTTGACCAGGCCCAATTATGTACAACAACCTAGTATACTCGGGCCCAGACCACAGAAGGCCTACACGGCAACGCCAACTCCAACCGACGTTGAAATCGCATCGGCATCACTCTTACAGATGCGAATTGGTACATGGACACCAGTGCCACTTCTCACATGACATCCGCACAAGGTAACCTCACGTCTTATTTTAATATGAGCAATAAACGTGGTATAATAGTTAGTAATGGTCAATCAATTTCAATTCATGGTTATGATCACACTAAATTATCTTCGTTGTGTCCTCCCTTACAATTAAACAATGTCCTTCGTACCCCTCACCTTGTTAAAAATTTGGTGTCAGTTAGAAAATTTACAATTTATAACTTTGTCTCTGCTGAATTTGATCCGTGTGTGTTTTCTGTGAAGGATTTTTAGACGAGGACACTGATAATGAGGTGTGAAAGTCGGGGCGAGCTGTATCCCATCACTACTCCAATCACTTCTCCATCTACTTTTGCCGCTTTGGCACCATCCCTTTGGCATGATTGTTTGGGTCACCCGAGAGTACCTGTTTTTAACTCTCTTAGAAAGAATAAATTGATTGAATGTAATCAAATTAAAGACTATCGTATTTGTCATTCTTTCCCTCTAGGAAAATATATTAAGTTGCTATTTTATATTTCAAGTTCTCGCACTATTATGCCATTTGATATTATCCATAGTGATCTTTGGACATCACCTGTTTTGAGTTCATCGGGTCATCGATATTATGTATTATTTGTGGATGATTATTCAAAATTTTTGTGGACTTTCCTTTATCGCAAGAATCACAACGTTTTCCACATTTTTGAGTTTCAAGACCTTTATTCGAACCCAATTTGAGCGAGTCATAAAAAATATACAATGTGATAATGGTACCAAATTTGATAATGGCCCCTTTTGGGATTTTTGTAAAGCAAATGGTCTTTCATTTCGTCTTTCATGTCCTCATACATCCCCTCAAAATGGGAAAGCTGGAAGAAAAATTTGTACGATCAACAACATTGTTCGTACCTTATTGGTCCATGCTTCCCTTCCTCCTCCCTTTTGGCATCATGCTTTGCAGATGTCGACTTACCTTCTCAATATCCTTCCTCATAAGCTTTTAGATAATCAATCTCCTCTTTGCATTTTTTTATCAAAATGATCTGTCTTATTCTCATCTTTGGGTGGTTGGGTGTTTATGTTATTCTCTTATTCCCTCTACAACCATAAACAAACTTCAACCCCGGTCAACTCCTTGTATCTTTTGGGGTATCCTTAAAATCATCGTGGTTATAAATGCTTTGAGTTGTCATCTAGAAAAATCATCATTAGCCGTTACGTAATATTTGATGAGACACACTTTCCCTTTGCAAAGTCTAGTACTCCTCAAACTCACACTTATGGGTTTCTAGACGATGGGCCATCTCCCTACCTGGTCCATCATTTCACTACCTCTCCTAACCCACAAGTTTCACATATTTCTAACACAACCACACCCACCTCGCCAAGCCTTGAAAGTGGTTCCGACGTGCCCAGCGGGCAACATGAACTTCCACAATCGACTCCTGGCCTTCCCCAATCGACTGTACCGAGCCAATCTAATCCTTCCACTCTCCTATCCAACTCTCTTCCTTGCTTTAATTCGATCTCTCCCTCACATCTGCCCACGGGTCTGGTTACTCGGAGTCAACATGGGATTTTGAAGCCTAAGAAGTCTGTCAACCTTCTTACATCAGTATCTAAATCCTCTTACCTCATAACCCTGTGTCTGCTCTTCATGACCTGAACTGGAAAGTGGCTATGGATGATGAATATAATGCTCTTATTCAAAATAAGACGTAGGAGTTGGTGCCCCGTCCTCCAAATGTTAATTTAATTCGGTCTATGTGAATTTTTGCTCATAAAGGAAGATCTAATGGTTCATTTGAGAGGCATAAAGCTCGTCCTATGGGATGTTAAAACTCAATAGGTTGGAGTGGATTGTGGTGAGGCGTTTAGTCCGATCATCAAACCGATGACTATTCGCACGGTTCTCAGTTTGGCTTTGTCTAAGGCCTGGCATACTCATCAACTTGATGTCAAAAATGCCTTCCTAATGGGGAACTCAAGGAGATTGTTTACATGTATCAAACTTTGGAATTCCGATATCCTGATCGCCCTAATCACGTGTGTTTGCTGAAGAAATCTCTCTATGGGCTCAAACAGGCTCCAAGGGCTTGGTATAAGAGGTTTGCTGACTATGTCTGGACTTTTGGTTTTTCTCAAAGTACTTTGGATCATTCGTTGTTCATTTATAGTCAAGGTACTTTTATGGCTTATCTTTTATTGTATGTCGATGATATCATTTTACTTCTTTCTCGGATAAGCTCCGTTAATCTATCATCTCTCTTCTTAGATCAAAATTCGCTATGAAGGACTTGGGCCATTTGAGCTATTTCTGGGCATTGAAGTCACTCCTCATGCAGGTGGTTTATTTTTATCACAAAATAAATATGCTACAAAGATCATTGAACGAGTAGGCATGTCATCGTGTAAGGCATCTCCTACTCCGGTTGATACAAAATTGAAGCTTGGTGCTATTACAAGCAAACCGTTTGAGGATCCATCTCTTTATAGGAGTCTTGCCAGAGCACTTCAGTACCTTACGTTCACAAGACCCGATATTACGTATGTAGTACAACATGTATGCTTATTCATGCATGACCCGAGGGAGGAACACATGCACACACTTAAGCACATTTTGCGCTACATACAAGGTACTATGTATTTTGGTCTTCACCTATTTCCTTCATCCACATCCACTCTTATTTTGTATACTGATGCTGATTGGGGTGGATGCCCGAACACAGGACGTTCGACGTTGGGTTACAGTGTCTTTCTGGGTGATAACTTGATCCCTGGTCCGCTAAACGTCAGGCTACTTTATCATGTCTAGTGCAGAGGCAAAATATAAAGGGGTTCCCAATGTGGTTTTTCAGTCATGTTGGTTGCAAAATTTTCTTTTGGAACTTCATTGTCCTATGCAACAGGCTACATTGGTGTATTGTGATAATGTGAGTGCCATATATCTTGTTGGTAATCCTGTTCAGCATCAACGCACTAAGCACATTAAAATGGATATATATTTTGTACGGGAAAAGGTGGCTCGCAACCAAATTCGAATGTTACATGTCCCATCACATTATCAGATTGCATACATATTCACCAAGGGTCTACCGTTGGTGTTATTTGAGGATTTTTGGGACAGTCTTAGCATTCGGCGACCTCCCGCTTTGACTGTGGGGTGTGTTAATGTAACGATCCAAGGGTATACCCTAGAAGAAATGGCATCCTCAAGTCGCCACACGGCGTACTCGACCTCTCAGAGGTCTTAATATTTATAATTACTAGATGTGAAGAAAACTCTCTAAGTCTAAATTTGACTAAATCTGCTTCTATAATTCTTAACTTTTTTAAAAGGCTTATGGTTGAGTTCCATTGGTTTTAAATTATATCATATGATTGAAGTGTAAGACGATGGATTCAAGTCATATCACACCAAAAGGGTAAGACATCAGGTTAAAGTACGGATGCACATAATGAAAAATGTTTGAGGGTAAGAAAGTAGATTCAAGTTCTATCGCACCAAGAGGGTAAGACGTCGACTTGAATTTTGATGCACCATGAGGATAATATACATGGGTTCATGTCCCATAATTTATGATCTAAGACGACTTTATATGGATAAGACGTTGGATTCAGGTTCACATGCACCACCATAATGATTCAATGATGAATATGGCCAACTAATTGTATTTTTATAGAAGTCGTGAATTTCACCTAATTGATTTGCTCCATTCTCTTATGTGAATGTGGTAGCAGTACATGATAAGTCTGAAAGATGATAATGATTATTGTGGTTTAATGAATATGGACATATTTTTTTTTATAATAGTCATCATTGTGGTTAAATTAAGAACATTGTGAGTTCTCCAAATATTCCTTCAAAATGTGAAGGTAATTTTATCACCAAAAGGTATAAAAAGTCATTGGACACAACTGTTGTGCGATCTAATAATATGATAACTTTATAAATCCTCCATGAAAAGAAAGAAAAATAAAGTTGTGATACACTTGACCTTTCAAAGTGATGTTGAGGTGTGTCCTGCAAAAAATGATAAAATTTAAGGGCATGAATAAGAACATATTCATGTATGGTTGAAAATATATCATAACTCACCTCAATGAGAGGTTTGAAAAAACTGAATAACTTTCATTCGACGGAAATGGTCGTGTACGTCTATATGTCATAAATATTATGGTAGGTTTATTGTGAACTACCGAAAGGAAAAAAGAAAGAAATAATTCTTGCGTATAAAGGTTGTGGTATAACAAAAATAAATTTGTTGTGTGACAATAAAAATTGTCATTGATTGTGTACCTATGATACAACAAAAGTAAAGCAAAAAACATGTCGTGCTTGTAATAATTTTGACCATGACAATAATAATATAATTTTCTCCTTAAAGGAGATGCCCACCATATGGATGATGTCATGGAATGTGTGATATTATACAAAAATTAGTTACAAGCTCTAACGAGCTGTCTTATTGTCGAAGGAATAATATTGGGGTTGTAGTAAGTCTCAAAAGAAATTTTTTAAGTTTCGAATGAATTGAAAAGAAATATTGAGACTATAAATTATCAACAAATTTAATGTCTTCAAATTACTATAATCGAAGCGGGTTTTAACTATTTATGTAAAAGGTTGCACATTTTTTCCTCTTGGGCATGCTGATAAAATCACATGCAAAAGTAAATTACAAGTGTATTGGAATAAAGATCAGTTGGCATGATCGGTTGACCATTTCGATTAAAATGTGATGCAAAAATAATTGAGAATTCACATAGTTATATACTGAAGAAATAAAATATTTAATAAGAATTCTCTTGTGTTGCTTTTTCTCATAATACAATTATCATTGTATCAGTTAAAGTTGAGATTGTATTCTCTGAAATTATTTGGTACATATAAAAAGGTGAATATGGATCCATTCACCTGTCATGTGGATCATTTGAAACTATATGCTGGATGCATCTATGCGATGGTCACTTGTGTTTTGTTGTCAACTTACAAATTGGTGTTTCTAAGATTGTTTGGTCGATCATTAAATTTAAGAACACAATTCTAAACTATGAAATTATACTAACAATGTTGGTTGGTTTAACATAAATTGTATGCCAACAATTATAGCTAAATTGTTAATTATGAGAACAAATCTCCCAAAAAGAAATTTGGTATGAGATGAATTTATTTAATATGTAGCAACACTTGTACGCATCAAGCCAACAAAGGTCCCCTGTTAAAATTGGTTCGGTGTCAAAAATTAAATAATTTTCATCTTAAACGTTGAATGTGCGGTTATTATTTAATTGCTCCATCACACACAAAGATGGATTCTCCAATAAGATTGGGATGCATGTTAGATTTCTAACATTAGGGGGGAAGATGACTGACAACTGAAAATTATGTGTGAGGTTAATTATGAATTATCTAGATTATCGTTAAAAGAAAATATGCAATTTAAGTGATAATTCATTTGCATAATGTTGCAAATCAGTTGTTAGATGTATTTACTGACCCTATGATATAATGCAGCTGCAAATGCTCCAATGAGAAGTCCTTGAAGGATAGAGTATATGATACTCTTGAAGCGTAATAGACCAATTGATTCCAAAAATAAAATTCCTTGAAGAAGGAGATGAGAAAAGATCAATATAGTCATGATAATGAGGCAAGTTCTATAAGAGAGCACCACGATATAACACTTCATAAAACATTGGGAAAGGTTCAGGCACCTGAACTGATGAAAAAGAGATCTCGATAAGTTATGTCATATTGTAATCGATATCAAATAACTATCGACGATATCTTTGATATGAATTAGTGTTCAATGATATAAATTGTGACGAGAATTTTGAATTTAAATTTGTCATATAGTGAGAACAGATAAATGATTGGTCAAGTAAAATGCATAATTCAAATATATTTTGTTTTCATTTAGAAAAATGATATTTTGGATTGATAGTCAATAAGCAAAGGTATAATGTCAGTGGGGTACAAATAAATTATTATGCGATGGTATAACCGTAAGATATCACCTTGAGGCATAAATGTTGGTCAACAAAATTCTGACATTATTGGAGATGTTTTCCCCAATGGTGGATGTAAGATTTCTTTTGATCTGCCAATATATTAAAACTTGAATGCATATAATGAATAATTATCATGTCTAGCTAGACAATACTGAAGGTTATATAAAAATCCTTGAATTATTCGAAGTGTTTGAAATATATTAAAGTATGAAAGGATTTTTTCCAATAAAGTTTCAATAATCCTCATATGGGTTGAAATATCAAGGAAGAAAATGGTACAAAAAGAATGACCTTAATTGTCTTGCATTTTTATGAAAATGTCAAAATCTGAATTTGTTATAATACTTGTATATGTTGATGGCTTGAACATTATTAACACTATTAAAGAGATTTCAAAAGTTATTGAGTGTTTGAAAAGGAAATCTAAGAATGAAAAGATCCTGCAAATATAAAATTTTGTCTTGACCTAAAGTTTGAGAATTGACGAATAAAATATTTGTCCATCAATCAACATACAAAGAAAAGTGATGATGCAATTTTATATGGATAATGTAACATCTCGCAACTCGTAATAGCCAAGAATAAGATAAGAAACTAAAATCTTTCACTTTTGGAAGAAAAGGGAAAATCTGGAAAATTTCCTAAAGTTAAGAAAGTGAGTTTTTGGTCATTTTCAAACAGTTATAACTTCTAGCTCAAGATGAGTTAGAGTCAGTTCTTTATATGGTTGTAACTCCCTTGGAAATATATTTCCAACGGCGCCAATTTTGCACGATTTTGATATCGTATGAGGGATATATGCCTTCCGGAAGTTGGACATGAAGTAAAAAAAGTCCAGTCCGTATTTAAGTAAGGACAAAGTAGTCTTTTCACCATCTATTTCCTAATTCGTTTTAAAGGTTTATTAAGGGTAAAAATAAGCCTCAAGTCAGTTTTAAAAAAATCAACTCACACTTCGGGCTTGTGAGAAAAGAGAAGAGAAGAAGCAGAAGGGAGAAGGATCAAGAACTCTAAGGTTTTGCGAGTGGAAGTGTTTGGGTAAGGAACCATGGAAGTATAGAGGGTTTAGAGATGAAAAATAGAGAAGAGAAGTCAAAACGCCCGTCCGTCAGGCCTTGGGGCGCCGCGCCAGCCAGAGCCCCACAGGACAGACTCTGTTTGTCAGGCTCTGGCGCCCCACGCCTCTCAGAGCGCCAAGGACGCCTGGAGACCCCATTCATTCCCCATCTTTTTGTACTAGTTCCTAAGTGATGTACCCACGTTTCTTAGTTGATTCCAACACTATAAGGTACATCTAAACATCATGTAATCATCCATAAATATGAGATCGTGAATCTTGAATCCACAATCCAATCAAGGAAAGTTAAGATCAAAGTCAAAGAAGTTAAGAGTCAAGTCTAAAAGTTAAGAAGCAAGTCAAAGTAAGTTCTAAAAGTTTTCTAGAGTCTTAAACAAACGTTTAAATTTGTTTTAAGGCTCAATCTACAAGTTGAGCAAAGAGTAATAAGTTGAGTTAAATTCTCAAAAGTTATAAGGAAACTGAGTATTCCCTAAGACTTAAGTTACAAGTTAAGCAAAGACTAAAGAGCTGAGTTCATTTCTCAAAAGTTATAAAGGAACTAAGTATGTCCTAAGAGTTACTAATGATTTTACATTTTTAGCAAGAAAGGAAGCTAGATTTCCAACGGAGCCTTTGGGTAGTTTTAGTAAAAAGAAACTATGATTTCCAAGAAGAGCTTTTAAAGCTAAGTTTGAGCAATTACCTCAAACAAAGAAGAAGTTGTTTTAAAAACATATGAGCTAAGTATATTGACAGTAGTATTGAGCACCGATATGAGGACGCGAGTTCATATTAACTCAAGCCCCATAAATCATGTAGCCAACATGAACAGAAGAAGGGTCATACTTTTTAGATGATTCCTTAGTGTTTTTTAGCATATACTAGTGGATCCACTTAGTAATTTAGGTTATATACTGACGACAAGGTATAGGGCGCTCCTCTTGCAATGTGAGGTAAGACGTTGTACTATCTCTTAGGCTCATAGTGATCATTGTCGGTTAGAGAATCTCCCACAAAACTATATTACTTTCATATACAAGTAAAGTTGAGTTTGTTATTGCATCTTCTTTAATGAACTGGGTTATTTGGCTATTTTACAAAGCTTTATATATATATATATATATATATATATATATATATATATATATATATATATATATATATATATATATATATTGCATGTGTCCTTATTGATTTATATTACGTTCACTGTTTCATGAGTTGAGTAGAGCCAAGGTAAATTTTCTTCTTATTCTTATCAAGCTTAAGTTATTGTTTAGCATTCCAACTCGCATACTCGTACATACAATGTAATGATGTCAGTTGGCTTGCATCGTTTTATGATGCAGACGCAGGTAACCAGGATCAACATCCAGCGCCCCGTTGATCCAGTTTGAGCACTCAGAGTCAGTGGTGAGCCTCCTTGCATTCTAGAGGACTCTGTTTTTGCTTTCCATGTTTTTACTTATAGAATGTTGTGGGGTTTGTCCTAACATTCATCTTAGTATTATAGAGGCTTCATAGATAAATAGTCAGTCAGATAGTCAGATTTGAGACTCTTTATTTTGCATTGCAGATATTCTATTTTGAGACTTGAGTGTCATTTTGGCCAAGATAGTTTATTTTAAGTTATTCTTGTGAGAATGATTATTTCTTATTATTGAGTTAAGTCTTCCGCTGAGTTAAGTAAGGTAGGCCAAGGGTTCGCTCAAGGCTAACAATGGTCATTGGGAGTTAGTCACGTCTAGGTCCAAGGTGTAGACTCGTGGCGTGACAAACTTGGTATCAGAGCACAGAGTTCAAGAGTCATAAGGATTCTATGAAGGTGTCTGTAGAGTCTTGGTCATCGGTGTTAAGCGCGCCACATCTATGATTAGGAGGCTACAACATTTAGAAATTTCTCACTTAGTTCATTTTCCTTTTTTTGCGTTAGAGTTTATCTGTAAAAGTCTATCTCTAATTCGTGTTTGCGCTTTTTTTTAGATAATCACAACGAGCTGCCCAAGGTCGCCCAACTAAGAGAAATGTTGAACCTCATGAAAGAGAGTTACCCAATGCACCTAAATTGCAACCTCAAGGGGAAGTTACCAACACTGAGTTCCATGAGGCTATTAGGATGATGAGTTAGGCTGTGACTAACCAGGTTGGTCAACAAAGGGGAGGACACTTTGAGGATTCGGGAATTCTTGAGAATGAATCCCCCAAGTTTTTCTGGTTTGAGCACTATTGAAGACCCGAAAAACTTTGTGAAGAGTTGAAGAAGGTATTTGATGTGATGCATGTCATTGATGCTGAGAGAGTCGAGGTAACTGCATACCAATTGAAGAATGTGGCTTGGACTTGGTTCGACCAGTGGAAGGAGGGCAGATATCAGGATGCACCACATCCGAGTTGGAATTATTTCGAAGAGGCTTTCTTGGGGCGTTTCTTTTCCATAGAACTAAAAGAGGCAAAGTTGCAAGAGTTCCTTACTCTGAAATAGGACTCTTTGAGTGTGCGTGAGTATGGGTTGAAGTTCACTCAGTTATCTTGCTATGCTCCCGAGGTGGTTAAGGATATGAGGAGCAAAATGAGTTTGTTTGTCGTTGGCTTGGGTCGTGCATCTAGCAAAGCGGGTAGAGCTGCAATGCTGATCGGTGACATGGACATATCTCGATTGATGATTTATGTGCAGAAAGTTGAAGAGGAGAAGTTGAGGGACAGAGAGGAGTACAGGAATAATAAATCCAATACTGGGAATGAGTCTGGACAACAGAAAGGTGGTTCAAATCGGCCATAATTTTTGAAACAAAAGGGGCATGCACCATCATCTACTAGTGCACCTGCGCCCAGAAACAGAGGTGAGTATATTGGACAGAATTCGCAGAACTTCAAGTCTAGACCAGCCCAGTCCCAAGGTAGTGTGGAACAAGGAGGTAGTTGGGATCCTGCATGTGGTAGGTGTGGTAGAAACCATGCCGATAAGTGCCGTGATGGCCATTCGGGTTGCTTCAAGTGCGGTAAAGAGGGTCACTTCATTAAAGAGTGTCCTAAGAATAAGCAGGGTGGTGGAAATCCGAGCAACAAAGCCCAATCTTCATCAGTTGCTCCACCATACAGTGCTGCACCTAGAGGAGCCACTTCTAGTACTGGCGGAGGGAAAATTCGCCACTATGCAATCATTAGCCGCCAAGAGCAAGAGAACTCTCCAGATGTTGTCACAGGTATGATCAAAGTCTTTACTTTTGATGTTCATGCTTTGTTATACCTAGGATAAGGTTTATATTTTGTAACTCCTTATGTTGCAAATCAGTTTGAGATTCTTCTTGAGAAACTTTGTGAACCTTTCTGTGTTTCTAACCCAGTTGGAGAGTCTATTCTAGCGGAAAGAGTCTATCGTGATTGCCCTATTTCTATAAATCACAAGAACACCATGGATGATCTAGTAGAGTTAGACATGGTAGATTTTGATGTCATTCTAGGCATGAATTGACTTCATGCCTGTTATGCATCAATAGATTGTAGAACTCGAGTTGTCAAGTTTCAGATTCCTAATGAGACAGTCATAGAGTGTAGTAGTAGATCAACAGTTCCTAAGCGTCTTTCGTACCTTTAGGCGAGAAAGTTAGTTTCAAAAGGGTGTATCTATAATTTAGTCCGAGTTAATGACTCAAGTGCTGAGGTACCTTCCCTTCAGTAAGTTCCTATAGTAAAAGAGTTCCCAGAAGTTTTTCCTGATGATCTACCCAGAGTCCCTCCTTAGAGAGAAATAGACTTTGGCATAGACATTATTCCAAATACTCGTCCTATCTCTATTCCGGCATATAAAATGTCACCAGCAGAGTTAAAAAAATTGAAAGAATAGTTGAAAGATTTGTCGGATAAGGGCTTTATTCAACCAAGTGTCTCACCTTGGGGCGCTCCGATCTTGTTTGCAAGAAAGAAAGCTGGTTCCCTTAGGATGTGTATTGACTACCGCCAATTGAATAAGGTTACCATCAAGAATAAGTATCCTCTCCCAAGGATAGATGATCTTTTCTACCAACTTCAGGTGCCACCTTTTTCTCAAAAATTGATCTCAGAGCTGGCTACCGTCAGTTGAAATTTAGGGAATGTGACATTCCAAAGACAGCCTTTAGAACCAGATATTGGCATTATGAGTTTATGGTCATGTCTTTTGGGTTGACCAATGCACCAGCAGCGTAAATGGATCTTATGAACAGAGTTTCCAAGCCTTATTTAGATATGTTTGTTATCATCTTCATTAATGAGATACTAATCTATTCAAGGAATGAAGAGGATCATGATAGTCACCTCAGGATAGTTCTTCAGACTCTGAAAGATAAGGGGTTATATGCCAATTTATCCAAGTGTGAGTTTTGGCTTAAGTCTGTGGCATTCTTGGGCAACATAGTTTCCGACGATGGGATTAGTGTTGATACCCAAAAGATAAAAGTAGTTCAGAGTTGGCCTAGACCCACATCTCTAACAGATATAAGGAGTTTCTTGGGTTTGGCTGGCTACTATAGAAGATTTGTTGAGGGGTTTTCATCTATCTCGTCTCCTTTGACCAAGCTGACCCAGAAGACAGTTAAGTTTCAACGGTCTGAAGCTTGTGAGAAAAACTTTCAGGAGTTGAAAAAGAGGTTGACTACTGCTCCGGTTTTGACTTTACCAGAGGGTACTCAAGGTTTTGTGGTGTATTGTGATTCATCAAGAGTTAGTTTGGGATGTGTGTTAATGTAGAATGACAAGGTTATAGCTTATGCCTCCAGTTGAAAGTTCATGAGAAAGAATTATCCAACCCATGACTTAGAGTTAGATGATGTGGTATTTGCTTTGAAGATATGGTTTCACTACTTGTACGGATTTCATGTTGATATATTCACTGATCACAAGAGCCTACAATATGTGTTCACCCAGAAGGAGCTCA
This sequence comes from Solanum sitiens, assembly GCA_016801875.1. Lineage (NCBI taxonomy): Eukaryota > Viridiplantae > Streptophyta > Magnoliopsida > Solanales > Solanaceae > Solanum > Solanum sitiens. Next base: position 2,733,728 of record JABWTJ010000049.1, on the reverse strand, counting down.
ATCTCATAGAAAGGAGGTGGTTAGAACTACTCAAGGATTATGACATGAGTATTCTTTACCACCCAGGTAAGCTAATGTGGTTGCTGATGCTTTAAGTAGTTTCTCCATGGGAGTACCGCCTATGTTGAGAAAGGAAAGAGGGAGTTAGCCAAAGATATGCACAGACTTGCACGCCTGTGAGTCAGACTTATGGATTTCACAAAAGGGGGAATAGTGATGACTAATGGGGTTGAATCATCACTAGTGTCATAGGTGAAAGAAAATCAAGACCAAGACCCCATTTTCTTGATTTGAAGTTGAATGTTCATAAGCAAAGAGTATTGGATTTTGAATAAGGGGGAGATGGTGTGCTGAAGTATCAAGGTAGATTATGTGTACCTAGGGTGGATGGACTCCAAGAGAGGATCATGGAGGAGGCTCATAGCTCCAGATATTCCATTCACCCGGGTTCCACAAAGGTGTACCGCGACTTTAGAGAGGTATATTGGTGGAAAGACATGAAGAAGGGCATTGCTGAGTTTGTTGCCAAATGCCCAAATTACCAACAAGTGAAAGTAGAACACAAAGGCCTGGAGGTTTGGCTCAGAATATAGAACTTTCGGAATGGAAGTGGGAGATGATTAATATGGACTTCATCACAGGCTTGCCAAGATCTCGCAAACAACGTGATTCAATTTGGGTGATTGGCGATAGAATGACAAAATCAGCCCACTTCTTGCCGGTAAAGAACACTCATTCGGCGGAAGATTATGCAAAGTTGTACATTCAAGAAGTGGTAAGACTTCATGGAGTCCTAGTTTCAATCATTTCAGATAGAGGTGCACAATTTACTGCTTAGTTCAGGAAGTCTTTCCACAAAAGGTTTGGGTTCAAAGGTGAACTTAAGCACTGCTTTTCATCCTAAGACGGATGGACAAGTTGAGCGTACTATACAGACATTAGAAGACATGTTGAGAGTTTGTGTGATGATTTCAAGGGGAATTGGGATGATCACCTACCTCTCATTGAGTTTGCTTACAACAACAGCTACCATTCGAGCATCCAAATGGCTCCATATGAAGCTCTTTATGGGAAAAGATGCAGATCTCCTATTGGGTGGTTCGAAGTTGGTATAGCGGGGTTGATAGGACCATATCTAGTTCACCAATCCATGGAGAAGGTGAAGGTTATTCAAGAGAAATTGAAAACGACACAGAGTCGTCAAAAGTCCTACACTGATGTTAGCAAAAGACCGTTGGAGTTTGAGGTGGATGATTGGGATAATGAAGGGTGTTATGAGGTTTGGTAAGAAGGATAAACTTAGTCCCCGTATATTTGTCCATATAAAATATCTAAGAGAATTGGCAGTGTAGCTTATGAGGTTGAGGTACCACAAAAGTTAGCAGCGGTTCATCCGGTGTTTCATATCTCCATGTTGAAGAAGTGCATGGATGATCCTTCATTGATTGTACCAACTGAAACTGTTGGAATTAAGGATAGCTTATCCTACGAAGAAATTCGATTCAGATTTTAGGTCACCAAGTTCACAAGTTGAGAATAAAGGAGGTTGCGTCAGTCAAGGTCCTTTGGAGGAACCAATTTGTTGAAGAAGCGACTTGGGAAGCTGAAGAGGATATGAAGAAGTGATATCCACATATCTTTAAATCCGGAGAGAATGCAGATCAAGGTACTAATTCTCTTTTTTGTACCTTATAAACTACCAGTAAGCATGTTGTTATTTTCTATTGATTGTTGAGTGTTAAACTTGAGGTTACTATTCTTAGCGTAGTAAAAGAAATCTCATTCGAGGATGAATGTTCCCAAGGGGGAGATATTGTAATATCTCGCAACTCATAAATGCAAAGAATAAGTTAAGAAACTAAAATCTTTCACTTTTGGAAAGAAAAGGGAAAATTTGGAAAATTTCCTAAAGTTAAGAAAGTCAGTTTTTGGTCATTTTCAAACGGCATAATTTCTAGCTCATCATGAGTTAGAGTCAATTCCTTATATGGTTGTAAATCCCTTGGAAATATCTTTCGAAAGGTGCCGAGTTTGCACGATTTCGATATCGTATGAGGGAGATATGCCTTCCGGAAGTTGGGTTGTTGAAGTGAAGAAACCCAATCCGGATTTAAGTAAGGGTAAATTAGTCTTTTCACCCATCTATTTCCTAGTTCGTTTTAAAGGTTCATTAGGGGTACAAATAAGCCTTAAGTCAGTTTTAGAAAAATCAACTCATGCTTAGGGCTTGTGAGAAGAGAGAAGAGAAGATGAAGAAGGGAGAAAGATCAAGAATGCTAAGGTTTTGCGAGTGGAATTCGTCGGGGGTGATCCCTATCAAGGTATGTGAGATATTTCCTTGTTGGGTTAGTTCACCCACACACCAACTTGTTTAATTCAGCGAATTTGAGTAAATTAAATGATAAAAAGTGAAGTTCTTGAAGAACATTGTTGAATTCTTGTTGGTTGAGTTGTTACATGTTTTTAGTTGATTTGATTCGTGTTTCCGGGTTGTTTTTTAAGTAGAATCTATTGGGTATTGAGGGTATTAACGATCCTAAGTGTTTGGGGAAAGAACCATGGAAATTTAGAGGGTTTAGAGATGAAAAACAGAGAAGAAAAGTCAAAATGCTCGTTCGTCATATCTTGGGGCGCCGCACCAGCCAGAGCCCCACAGGACAAACTCTATCTATTAGGCCCTGGCGCGTCGTGCTCGCCACATCCCCTCAGGACAAACTCTTTCCGTCAGGCCGTGGCACCTCACGCCACTCAGAGCGCCAAGGACGCCTGGAAACCCCATTCATTTCCTATCTTTTCGTACTAGTTCCTACGTGATGTACCCACGTTTCTTAGTTGATTCCAACACTATAAGGTACATCTAAACATCATGAAATCATCCATAAACATGATATCATGAACCTTGAATCCATAATCCAATTCAAAGAAAGTTAAGATAAAAGTCAAAGAAGTTAAGAGTCAAGTCTAAAAGGTAAGAAGCAAGTCAAAGTAAGTTCTAAAAGTTTTCAAAAGTCTTAAACAAACAATTTAACTTTTTTAAGGCTCAATCTACAAGTTGAGAAAAGAGTAAAGAGTTGGGTTAAATTCTCAAAAGCTATAAGGAACTAAGTATTCCCTAAGAGTTAAAGTTACAAGTTAGAGTAAAGAACTGAGTTCATTTCTCAAAAAGTTATAAAGGAACTAATTATTCCCTAAGAGTTACGAATGATTTCACATTTTGAGCAAGAAAGAAAGCTAGACTTCCAACAGAGCCATTGGGTAGTTTTAGTAAAAAGGAAATTATGATTTCCAAGAAGAGCTTTTAAAGCTAAGTTTGAGGAATTACCTCAAACCATAGAAGAAGTTGTTTTAAAAACATATGTGTTAAGTATTTTGGGAGTAGTATTGAGCACCGATATGAGGACGCGAGTTCATGTTAACTCAAGCCCCATAAACCATGTAGCCAACATGGACAGAAGAAGGGTCATACTTTTTAGATGATTCCTTAGTGTTTTTTAGCATAGACTAGTGGATCCACTTAGTAGTTTAGGTTCTATACTGACGACAAGTTATAGGACGGTCCTCTTGCAACGTGAGGTAGGACGTTGTACTATTGCTTAGGCTCATAATGATGGTTGTCGGTTAGACAATCTCCCACAGAAACTATATTACTTTCATATATAAGTAAATTGATTTTGTTATTGCATCTTCTTTGACGAATTAAGTTATTTTGATGTTTTACAAAGCTTTATTTGTATATTTCACGTGTCTTTATTATTTTATATTACGTTCTATTTCATGAGTTGAGCAGAGTCTTATTCTTATCAAGCTTAAGTTATTATTTAGCATTCCAACTCGCATACTCGTACATTCAATGTACTGATACCAGTTAGCCTGCATTGTTTCATGATGCAGAAGCAGGTAATCAGGATCAACATCCAGCGCCCCGTTGATTCAGTTTGAGCACTCAGAGTCAGTGGTGAGCCTCCTTGCATTCGGAGGACTCTTTTATTGTTTTCCATGTTTTTACTTATAGAATGTTGTGGGGTTTGTCCCAACATTCATCTTAGTATTATAGAGGCTTCATAGACAGAAATTTAGTCAGATATTCAGATTTGAGTCTCTCTTTATTTTGCATTTCAGATATTCTATTTTGAGACTTAAGTGTCATTTTGGCCAAGACAATTTATTTTAAGTTATTCTTGTGAGATTGATTCTTGCTTATTATTGAGTTAAGTCTTCCGCTGACTTAAGTAAGCCAGGTCAAGGGTTCGCTCAAAGCCAGCAATGACCATTGGGTGTCGGCCACGTCCAGGGTGTAGACTCGGGGCGTGATAGATAAATCACATTTATTGAGTAACCCAATGATTATGAGATTTGCTTGACATAAATATTGATTAAGGTTGATCTCAAAAGAAGGATGAAAAGCTTCTTGGTGATGAAACTTCATATCTTAGTGCAATCGAGGCACTAATGCACCTTGCTAATAATATCCGATCAGATATTTGTTTTGCAGTAAGTTTACGAGCAAGATTCAGTTCTTCCCCAACAAAAAGACATTGAAATAGTGTTAAACACATACTTAATATCTTCAAGGGACCATAGATATGGATTTATTCTATTCCGATGAATTTAAGTTATAACTGATAGGTTATGTAGATGCAGAAACTTATCTAACCCTCATAAAGCCTGATCTCAAACAGGTTGTTTGTTTATGTGTTGAGACAAAGCAATATCTTTATGATCAATGAAGCATACGTTTGTGGTCACTTCTTCAAATTATGCAGAAATAACAGTCATCCATGAAGCAAGTTGAGAGTGTGTCTGGTTGAGATTAATGACCCACCATATTCAGGATATGTGTGGTTTTTTGTTTGTAAAGAATTATACCAACGCAATGTACGAAGATAATCAACTGCAAATTAAAGTCCACAAGATAGTTGTTGCTATGAACAAGTTGAATGAGCAATTAACTTGCAGCAATGAAGTCATGAATCAAATGATTTTCAAGAATGTTTTCGGCTAAGCTCAAAGCCTCATCATATCCATGAAACCAGAAAATGATATATCATATATGAGTTCAATCATGCAACATCTTCGTGAGATTTGATCACAAAGACATTGTAAATATTTGAAAAGTTGGTATATAAGATTGGATGACAGGATGATATCATCATAAAAAACTAAGTGATGTTTTGATCAGGGGGAGTATAATACGCGTTACACTCTTTTTTCCTTGACCGAGATTTGTTCCATTGGATTTTCCTGGCAAGATTTTTAATGAGGCAACAAATAATGCATATCAAAAGATATGTGTAACCTTTTCCCTTCACTTGAATCTTTCTCACAAGATTTTTTCTAGTATGATTTTAACGAGGCACATTATTTATGGACATCCAAGGGGAAGTGTTATAAATCCATTGAATTGTGTGAATTGTCTATTAGATATATTCAAGACTTAATTGTATTCATGTATACATGTCTCCAAGGTGATAAGAACCCTTTGGATAACTATGTATCTACTAGTTTATAACCTTTGGAAGTGATATCTCAACACTATAAATAGAGATATCACTTACCATTTGGAAGACACACGTGAATAGAAGAAATATCTTCTTCTTCATCTACTTAGCTTGTTAACTTCTTTTTATATTATATCATTGTGAGCTTATACTTTATAACAAATTGAAAATTATATGTGTCACATCACCTTGCATATATTTAATTTGATATTATATATAGATTGTTACAAATGAAATGTCAAATCATATGTAAAATAATTACACTAGATCATTTGTATGGAAAAATTAAATCTACATGTGCTCAGCATAAGTCGTATCGCATAGAGTAAATCGATGTAATAAATTCATCAAGAACTCCAAAATGAAATAAAAGAGAAATAAAATGAACTAAAAGAGAAGAAAACAAAAGTGAGTTTATTTAATAAATTCGGTGTCGACCTCGTTGGCCTTATAATCATCTTCTTCTTTCTTGATTTCTTCTTTCTTGTTCTCCTCCTCTTCATGTTCAGCTTCTTCTTCTTTGAATTTCTCTTCTCCACTAACTTCGTCAGTATTATTATAGTATTCAAGAGCAAAGCCACTATCAAAGTCATTCTCCTTAAAATCTTCTTTCTCTAAGCTAGAACCAGGCGGCGTATCATCATAGTCATGTTCTTTCCTATCCGAAAAAATATTATCATCACCAGGAAAGACAGCAAGATCAAGATCAGAATCATTACACAAAAAGTCTGACATGGTGTTGATAATGATATTAAAAAATATTTTTTGCTAAGAATGAATTTTATTAAACCTACTTGTGCTCAGCATAATGTAGGAAAGGTCATTGGTATAATGGTAAACAAATAATTATTTTTAAGAAGTATATAATGAATATAACAAAATAACGCTCAAAAAAATTATTAAATCTTGCATAACTAATACATGCATTACTAATACTTACATAACTAATACTACCTCCGTTTAAAAAAGAATGACCTAGTTTGACTTGAAACGGAGTTTAAAAAAAAAGACTTTTTAATCTTGTGGTTCTAAATTAAAGTTATGTCAAATGTACCAAAATGCCCTTTAATCTTGTGGTCTTAAACATGCCACGTGGAAAGTTAAAGTTAAAGTGTTGCCAAAAAAGGAAATAGGTCATTCTTTTTTCAACAGACTAAAAAGAAAATAGGGTCATTCTTTTTTAAACGGAAAGAGTATATGTATTACTAATACCTATATAAATCTAACCAACAATCATCAAATGACCCCTTACGGTATATTTGGTATGAAGGAAAATGTTTTGTTGCAAAATAAGTAGATTTCTAACTTGTTTTCTCATGTTTTGTTGCTGAGTAGAAAATATTTTTTAGAAAAATATTTTTTAATATTTGGTTGTTGAATGAGAAATATTTTTCAGAAAACTTCTTTTGTTTTTGGCTTGAGACTAGACAATACTCTTTCGGAATAATTTATGATTCGAAAATTAACCCAATAATTGATTTAGGACCCGACCCTAACACCTAAACTAGTTTAGAAAAAATTGATTTTTTTCCAAAAACAATTGATGGATGGCTTGGGTGGAGGATGACGGGGATGGCGTAAAAAAATTAAATTTGAAATATTTTTTTTTTTGACAAGGTGACCTGGATGGTGGAAGGGGGGGGAGGTGGCTTAGGTGGATTAGGGGTGCATATCGGTCGGGTCGGTTCGGTTTTGAACATTATCGGTTTTGCTTATCGGTTATCGGTTTGTAGACTAGCTAAACCGTTAAAGAACCATTAAGTTATCGGTTAATCGGTTATTGGTTAATCGGTTATCGACCCTTATCGGTTCGGTTATCGGGTTAACCGTTAACATATCACACATTTTTTTAAAATAAAAATCACATGAAGAACAGGCAAAAGGTCCTGCGACGGTGCAACTAAAGTGACAGCATACTAATTACTAAAGCATACTAAAGTGACAGAATACTAGCAAACACTTACACTGCCTTTCTTTTACTTGCTAAAGCACAAAGTCACACACTAAAACACAAACAAAACAGTACATGATTCAATATTCATCACAACCTTTTTATACATGAGACAAGTCCTTGAAATTGAAAGATAACAAAGACACAAAATGAGTTCACACTTCACTGTAAGGCTATCACTATCAGTAATTCAGTATGCATTTATGCTCAGTGCTCACCCAACTCTCAGCAGTCATGTGGAGACAAGGTTGTGCTACTTTCATAAATTGTTTAAAACCTTCTTTTTCAACAAATCTAAAAGGAAGTTCATCAATAATTACCATACGACACAAGGCCTTTCTACACTCTTCCTGAGCAAATTTCCATGGAACAACAACTACATCACCCTTGTTACCACCTATCATTGGTTGAAATGCTAATCTTGATTGTCTAATATCAATGTTATAAGGCATCTTAGAGCATTTGGATATATGAGTAAGCATTGACGTCGTACCATGATCTTTTGTATCAGCAAAATACTCTTTCTTACAGTAGTTGCAAACACCCTTTTCATTTCCATCAGAATCAGTTTTACGAGAAAAATGATCCCACGCACGAGATCTTTTTTTCCTCTCTTTCTTTACTTGAGACTCAACAATTTGACTTTGATTTATTGCATTTGAATTAGAAGCTCCACTTTCACCAACAACCTTATCAGTTATGACATTTTCAGCCATGATACTTTCACCCAAAACTGCGAAAAGATATGCCATAATCGTTAATTGAACTATTTTTTATAAGATCTAGATGAAGCCTTGAAGGAACTAAAAAAAGAGTAAGCAGCCTTGCAACCTTTCTTGTTGTGGGAGGGGCAGGGGAACAAATGCCACAACTCATTTGATGTGAAGTATAATACAATGCAAAAGTATTTTATCTTCGATCTGAGCGAAGGTATTAGACGGGGGAAATGAAAATGAAATTCAAGACTCTTAATTCGTTTGACCTGCAGTGGAGATATAGTCCTATATGCAAACCCAAGCAACAAAATAACGCTCACTTCTCAGACAACCACCAACTACACCCATCCGACCTGCCCATCTTTTTAATTTCATTCTTTCACCAAGAAACACCAAATGAACACCATGAGAAAAGGAAAAGGGAAATCACTGTCCTACGGATATTAGATGTACAAGAAAGAAGGTCATGAAATGATGATAAATGGAACGAAATCAACGAATACAGATATTGAAGCTTGACTCTTGAGGACTAAGATGTCATTGTTAGTCGTTACCTTGTGAGACGTGAGTTCCGTCCTCGCCTGAGAGGCTGAGTGACTAGAGAGTAGTTTTCGCCTCGCCGGACGCCTGAGTTACTCGTTGGTTAGTCGTCACCGACTCGCCTCACCGGAGTTTGGAAATTGGAAACTGGAGAGAGCGGCGGAAAATTAAGAAGAAGCAGAAGGACGAAGGTTTCTAGTTTCTACTTTGTAACCTAATTGTGAATTAGAAAATTAGAAAATTTAGGGGGAAATAGTCGGGTAATCGGGTTACCCGAGATATTTCCTTCCCAAACCCGTCACCCGAACCGTTAATCCAATTAAAAAAGTTAGTGAACCGGTCCCCGACCCAATTACCCAATAGCCCGACCCATTAACCCAATAAACCGAAAATCGGTTCGGATTAATGGTTTTACCCGTTTTTTGCACAGCCCTAAGGTGGATGGAGGTTGTTTGAGTAGGGATACAAATATATTTGAAATTTAAAAAAATAAGAAAATTGTTATAAAACAATATAATATGGATGTCCACTCCACCAAGAAGTTACTCACCCATTATCTCAACTATTTTTCTCATTATGAAGATGATCATAACCTCCATAACCTCCACCTTGTAACCTTTCACTTTCATAACCTCTCCATTATATTCATGTTAATCTCATGTTTATGACTAACCTTTTGTATGCCTCTATGCTACACTATAAATAGAGGCATAAGGGTTCATATTGTATAGACTTGAAGATTTGATTAATACTTTGAAGAATAAGAAATGCTCTAATCTTTTGTCTCCCTAATTCTATTGCTTTATCTTTTATATTTCTTGTCTTATTTTGTTTTAGTTTTAATTTACAACACGTTATCAGCACGAGTTGCTCATTCTCCGTCAAGAATCAATGGTAGGTATCTTGATTTTTTTATGAATTATCCTAGTAATTCTTCATGCAATGTATACTTCATATTTTATATATTATTTGTTCTAACAAAGTTTTTTTTTTTGTGGTTATTTGGTAAAAATATTTGTGTTTAGTTTTCTCTCAAGGTAAATTAATATATAATTTATTTTATATTTTACTTTTGATTATGCATCATTAATTTTTTTACCATCTCAAAATCATATGAGTTCAACAAGTTGTTTTTACTTTTAGCAAACTTTTAATTTGATCACTTATATATTTAAAAAGTAAATTAGTTTTGTAAGTTAACAATTTGTAAGAAATTGTTCTTTATGATCTTGTTTTATTGAGTTATGTGACATATACATATTGATTGAATTATTATTGTTAGTTACTTTTGCACCTTTTTATTCTAAAATGGTTTATAATAATTTTCATAACAATGTTGATAGGGACTATTAAAATGTTGAATTTATTTTAACTTGGGATTTTTATATGATTCTAACATGTTGTTCTAATTAATTGATTTTGTTCATTTTTCTTGTATATAAGTCAAGTTCAGATTATATTTATGATTTTCGAAAATTATTTTCTTGGTAATGCACTTGGTTTATTAAGGCATTGATTGAGGGTAAGACGGTGAATTCAGGTTTCACCACACCAAGTGGGTAAGACATCGAGTTAAAGTCTTGCTGCACCATGATAATAAGAAGTTGGGTTCAAGTCCCATTTATTTATGACCAAAGGTGTCTTTATATGGGTAAGACATTGGGTTAAAGTCCTAATGCACTATAGTGATGATATGATGATGACTAACATAAAGTTTTATACTTTTGACTGAAAGTCATGGAATTAACCCAATTAATTTATTTTATTCTCTTATGTGAATGTGGTAGCAGTATATTAATATGTCTGAAAAATGACAAGTGGTTGAATGTATGAATATGGATATGGTAAAATGTTAATGGTCATCATTGTGGTAATTAAAAGGAAGAACATCATTGGTTCTTAAGATGTTCCATCAAATGTGAAGGTAATTTTGTCCATTAAAATTGTACGAAAGGTTATTGGACACATTGTTTCTTAAGATGGTCCTTCAAATGTGAAGGTAATTGTTAAAAGTAATTGTTATCCATCAAAGTGGTATGAGAAGTTGCGCACATTGTTGTTGGTGCAACCCAATTTAAATTTTTTTATAAATCCTCCATCAAAATAAATGAATAAAAAGTGGTAATACATTTGGTACATTTGACCTTTTAAAGTGATGTTGAGGTGAGTCACATAATGCCAAAACATGACAATGAGTTTCTAATAAAAACTTATGGAACATGTACAAATGGTTATGGTTCATTTCTTGAAGAAAATGTGACTTGTGTTCGTATGGATAAGAACATGTTCATATATTGTTGGATGAATGTCACATCTCACCTCTACGGGAGGTTTGAGAGATTGAAAGAAAATATTTTGACATAAATGGTCATTTTGGTCATATATACTTTGAGTACTACACAAATATTGTGGTATGTTTTATTATGAACTATTGGAGGGCAAAAGAAAGAAATAAATCTTTTCTGTAAAGGTTGTGGCCATGACCAAAATAAATGTTGTTGTGTGGCAACACAAATTTGTCATTGGTTATCAAGAAATAAGTCTTGAATGTAATAACTTTAACCATAACAATAATAATAATTTTCTCTTTAAGGAGATGGTCACCATAAGAATGACGTTGTGAAATTTGTGGTAGTACACAAAATTAATTAAGAGTTTCGAAAGGGCTAATTTGTTACTATCCGGGGAATGAAATTGTTCACATATTGAGGTTGTAGTAAGTCTCAAAAGAAACTTTTTAATTTTCAGAGGAATTGAAAATAATTATTATATTGAGACTGTAAATTATTGAAAGATGAAATATCATCAGATTATTACAATCAAAGCGGGTTATGAATATTTACATAAAAGATTACCCGTATTTCTCTTGTTTGTTGTATACAAATATGAGCATGCTAATGGAATCACATGCAAATGTAAACTAGAAGTTTACTAGAACAAATATCAGTTGGCACAATCGGTTGGCCATTTCGATTCAAATGTGATGCAAAAGAAATTGAGAATTCACGTGGCTATATGTTAAAGAAATAAAAGATTTTTCAAAAATTCTCTTTTGTAGTTTGTTCTCGTGATAAAATAATTATTGTACCAGTTAAGGGTGGGATTGTATCCCCTGAAATTATTTGGAACATATAAAAGGTGATTATGGGTCCGTTCACCTGCCCTGTGGACCGTTTACTATTGTGATTTAATGGATGCATCAATGGTATGGTCACGACTCACGTGTGCATTTCTATCAACTTACAAATTGATTTTTGTAAGGTTGTTTGCTCAAATTATTAAATTAAGAGCACAGTTCCAAACTATAAAATTATGTGGGTAATGCTGGTTAGTTTAGCAGAAATTGTATATCTCCAGTTATAACTAGACGATTAATTATGAGAACAAATCTCTCAAATAAAATTTGGTATGAGATGAGTTTATTTAACATGTATGCATCAAGCCAACAAGGTTCTCCCAACACAATTGGTTCAGGATCAGAAATCAAATAATTTTCATCTAAAAATTTGACGTGTACACATATGATTTTATTGATCCACCATGCACAAAGATGGATCCCCAATTGAGGTTGAGGGTGAATGTTAGAGTTCCTAACATTATGGGGAGATATGTGTAGCAGCTGAAAGTTATGTGTGGGTGAATTATCTAGATCCTCGTTAAAATAAAAATATGAACTTGAAGTTCAAGAGATAATTCATTTGCAAAATGTTGCAAGTAAATTTGTCAGATGTATTTGCTGACCCAATATTTTAATTAAGCTGCAAATGCTACAGAGTCTAGGTACGCCAAAAGCGTAATAGACCAATCGATTCCAAATGTAAAGTTTCTTGAGGAAGGAGAGGAGCAAATTATCAAAATGGTCATTGATAATGAGGTAAGTGCTTTGAAAGAGCACTATGACATAACATTTCATAAAACCTTGGCAAAGGTTCAGGTACCTGAAATGATGAAAACTGAAGAGATCTCGATAAGTTATGTCGTATTGGAATTGATATCAAAATGACCGTCGACGGTATATTTGATATGAAGTAGCACTTAATGCTATAAATGATTACGAGAATTTTAAATTTGAATTTGTCATATATTGTGGACAGATAAATGATTAGCCAAATAAAATGCACTATTCAAGTATATTTTGTTTCACATAGAAAAGTGATGTTTTTGAACTTATAATTCATAGATCAAAATATATGTCAGTGGGGTACAAATGAATCATTATGCGAAAGTATAATCGTAAGATATGAAGTACGATTTGTGCCTCGGGGTATAAAGAGTTTTCGCAAAAATCCTGACATTATTAAATGGAGATATATTCTCTAGTGGTGGATGGAATAAGACTTGTTTCAGTCTGGCAATAGATGAAATACTTGAATATGCAAAATGATTGATTATTACGTCTAACTAGACGATGAAGGTTGTACAAAAATCCTTGAAGGATTTAAAAGGTCTTAAAGCAATTCCATTGAGTGCCCAATGGTTTTGAGATTGCTTAACACAAAGAAAGAATTTTTTCAACTCATGAAAATGATTTAAAATGTTATGTATTGGTGCAATTGGTGCACTTACAGATTGCTGGTTATGCAAATGCTAGAAGATGTGTGATTTTCATTGAGAAGAAAAGACGAGCTTCAATAAAATTGATCAATCTCTCATGAGTCAAAAATGATTTGATTATGTAGATGAAGAATATTTATTTGATCTACACAAAGCTCGATCGCAAAAGAGCTATTTGCTTACATATGGAGGCACAACAATATTTTGGCATTCAACAAACATTGGTAACCACTTCTTCAAATCGTGTAGAAATAATACTGATCTATGAAGTCAGTTGGAGTGTGTTTGATTGGAATCATGATCTATCATATTTAGAAAATATGTGATTTTCTAGCCAACATATACGACAATAATATATAGCTCAATTGAAGAGAGGATATAATTAAAAGATATATAACAAAGTATAGTTCACCAAAAGTCTTTCACACATGATCTTCAACAAAATGGTGAGATAGACGTTCAAAGGTTTATTCAAGTGATAATCTTGTAAACTTATTCACTAAAGATTGCCAATATCAATATTTGGGAAGTTGTGATACAAGATTGGAATGCATTGCTTTCGAGATATTCAGTGAAGTTTTTATCATGGGGACAAAAATACGCGTTGTACTCTTTTCCTTAACCATGGTTTTGTCCCAATTGAGTTTTCCTGATAAGGTTTTTAACGAGGCAACATTCAAAGCGTATTAAAAGATGTGCTCTTTTTCCTTCACTAGGATTTTTTCCTATAGGGTTTTTTCCTAGTAAGATTTTAATGAGACATATTATATAATGAACATCCAAGGGGGAGTGTTATAAAACAATATAATATGAATGTCCACTACACCAAGAAGTTACTCACCCATTATCTCAACTATTTCCCTCGTTATGAAGATGATCATAACCTCCATAACCTCCACCTTTATAACCATTATTCTTGTAACCTTTCACTTTCATAACCTATCCATTATATTCATGTTAATCTCATGTTTATGACTAACCTTTTGTATGTCTCTATGCTACACTATAAATAGAGGCATAAGGGTTCATATTGTATAGACTTAAAGATTTGATAAATACTTTGAAGAATAAGAAATGCTCTAATCTTTTGTCTCCCTATTTCTATTGCTTTATATTTTATATTTCTTGTCTTATTTTGTTTTAGTTTTAATTTACAACAAAAATTTAATTTAATTTTTTTTTATGGGGATGGTTGGCTACGGCGTACAAGATATTGGATAAGAAAGAAATATTTTTCCTTAAATTTAAAGAAATTGAGTTGATTTTCAGAACATTTAAGTCAACCAAACCTGGGAGGTTCATACCAAAGAACACCCTTAATGTTGCAGGTATTCAGAAAGTAAGTATAATATTTCCACTCTTTGACTTTGAGTAATCTTTCACCTTAATGAGATAGTCAACTAGAGATACAAGAGAAAATCATCTGCAAGCCTCGATAAGATCAGAAACCTATTCAAAATGGAGTCGAAGAGTGTCATTAAAAGTTTTTAAAAAGCTTGCAGACTACTGCTTCAAAATTAATTGATATTTCATGAGCATTTTGTCATCTCTTTGTTGTGAACATGCAACTAGTTTTGTACAAACATAAATGCTCCTCTCTAACCTATTTCAAAGTAAACTGTTCAGATATTATCCAGCCTTTGTATATCACAATTCACATCCATGACATTAAACATCATTGCCTAATTGTCAATTGTTCCAAGGCAAGCAGAACATTGACTACAAATACAAAGATCATGTGAGCATTGGCAGAACCGTCAACATTTAGAAGTCAATACTCGACACCACTAGCTACTAATAGGAGTCAAAAGTTTGACTTTCGAAATTCACATGACATAATAGTACTAGGTTCACTATGTTAAGACTTGAAGAAGTCCCATATCGGGGAAAAAAGGATGGGAAACTGGTCTCCTTATATAAACTTGGAAAATCCTCCCCTCATGAGCTAGCTTTTGGGGTTGAGTTAGGCCCAACATCCATATTTACATGGAATCACGAGTCAGATTCATCCTAATTTTTTGTTCACCAATGTTGGTCCCCATATTATAGTGTTCATGCTCCAGTCAACGAGGATTAGGTGTGTGAGGGAGTGTTAAGAAGTCTCACTTTGGATCTCCTTATATGGACTTAGACAATCCTCCCCTCATGAGCTAACTCTTAGTGGTTGATTAGGCCCAAGATCCATCTTTAGACACTACATTACATCCCAAAGGACTCCTACAATTTTCTCTGCATACCATTTGAGGCTACCTAAAAGGTGAGAGTAAATCCAGATAAACACTAAAAAAAGGCAGAAGTTTTGTCGAAAATGCCAAGGGAAGGAAAGTCATCTACTAATAGGGGAACAATATTAATCTGACAGTTTTATTGCAAGCTTAACAACTCACACCATACCATAATAGAAGTAAGGATTTAATAGTATGAACTGATTAATAATTAAAAGTAATCAACCTGAAGTTTCCAGCATTCTCAAGCTTAGAACAGATAATGACATTACTCTACTCAGAACCCAAGTGATTTTGCTACCTAAGAGAAAATAATGACTTCATATTACCTAAGCAGGAGGATTATCCACAACGGTACACACCAAGATATAAACCTTTAGCACAGATCCTGGAGATGGACCGACTGCTTCAGATTATGAAATGAGAGAAGTTCAAAAGGATTCATCTACTTGTAAGGAGAATTGTTGCAAGTCTTTTCCATAGCTATCAGCAGACATTGCTTATACTTGCAACATACGAGTGATCAGCCAATTTTTATTCAGAGAAGCAGATATATTTTCACTTAAAAGCCACTTTTCAGATTATGCAATACGTCAAACCTCTCCTTGAAGAGATTGATTCTTGTCTAGCTTTTTGGGAAGTCAACAGATCCTTCTTTAGTTAAAGACTTGAAAAGGATCCGCTATTTGTATAATATTGATTTACTAGTGTATAGTTATGTATTATTTTCATTTACCAGTATGAGAAAAACAAACTTTCAAACAACAAACTAATGAGCTGTATGATAATATATATGCTTGAAGGCCAGTTATATTTCATGGTAAACATGAATTACCTATAGAGAACTGATTAGGTAAGAAGAAACCAAGTGCAAAGTAGACAAGTGGAGCATTGGTAGGGCAATTGTACATACTTACAACAAAATTCATCAATAACAAACTACTTGTTAGGATTATATAACAGCTTGAGCTGTTGTATTCCTAATGATATGGAGGAGTTGATTGAACACACAACTCTGACTCATCTCCTTCATCATCATCGTCATCTGCTTCTACCCAGTTACTAGGATGGTGTTGAGAAGCATGACCTTCCAAATCCGCCATGCCTGACATACAATTGGAGCAGCATAAGTTGAGTGGACTACAGAAACTAAATGTCCACCAGAGTAGGATCACGACTAACCTTGAGGTTCTTCCAAAGGATTCCTGTCCACAGAACGGAAGCTAATTGATACAGTCAAGAAAAGATACTTTCTTCTTGGAAGTACAGTCATGAAGTAATTAGAAATTCACACTGATTTCCAAATTCACCATCAAAATCCAAAATCTTGCTCATATAGATCATTTAGGTGATTGGAGCATGTATATATTGGTAGTTTCCCCAGGTTATTATGTCCACCCTTATTACTCTTTAGGGTTTGTCTGGTTAATGAACTAATTAAACAAAGGTTTGTAATACATGAATTGTTATTTATTTTTTTGAGAAGGTCACAGGCAATACATGATTTGTTATAAGTGATTATAATGCAGAGAATGATATCTGGTAAATAATAAAACAGATACTGTCAAGCTTAAGTAGATTGCAGTGATTGAGTACTTAAAGGATATTTTTGTATCCTTGAAAGACTAATGTATATTACTATTCCACATTATATCCCACATAAAAATAATACTAAATACATTTCTGCATAAATTATGCATGTATTAGTATATGGAGTTTAATATCAGAAACCAAGTGCTGCAAAAGTTTCGGAGAGTTCTACACCTGAAAACAAACATTGTACTTATTATGCAGAGATTACATAAGTAATGCAGAGTTCTGTATTGCAAATGAAACTTTGTATTCGATAAATGGAATTTCAAATAGGGTTTGTTTTTCTTGCGAGACCAACCCAATGACCACTTATCATAGGTAGATAATTACTCATCATAAAAAGTTATCCACTGCAGCGTGGAGTAATCATGTGGAAAATGCATAACAAAATGTGCAAGAAATTTGAAATATAGGTGACCTCTTGGATAGATACCTTCCCGTTACATTAGCTGCAATTACTTGATATAAAGGTTTCCCCCCTTCCAAACCCCACACCTACGCCACCACTCCTCCCAAAGAAAATGTTACCATATCAATCTCAGCCAGATCTGAGAGTTCCTTGTGATATTTCATACATGTCAAGACTTATCAACACTCAAGGTTACCCCAATAGATTGGGACCAAAACCTCATGCTTCTTACCCCTCAATAGATTGTTAATTATGAACCTATAATTGAAACTTCTGCAAACCATAAGAACATAACATATCAGCTAGCTTTGACCACTTTGTTTATATATCTACAGGCAATGGTAGGTTTAAAGCAGGAGCAATAAAATTGCTAACAATTTTGAAAGCAAAAGAAGTTCAGGATACTCATTAGGTATGTCAGACATATTTCTTCCAGCAGCTCCAGCTTCAGATATGTGTATCGCACCAATTTTCTGAATTTCCCTTTGCACATTATCGCTCTCATTTCTTTCCTTTCCGTGTTCAGCATTATTACCACCTCTTGTTCTGCTTCCTATATAAAGTTGAATTTATGAAAATTAAGTAAATATGTCGTACCAGTAAATAAGTTGTACCATCTAGTTCAGTAAATACTAACCTGAAAGATCAGACCAAATTCTGGTCTGATCAGATGGAAGCCCAGAATTCCCTTTTGACCTCTCCTGGACTGGGGCCTGTCTTCCATCATTAGCCTGCCCATAGGAAGTGCCAGCAGCTTGTGGATTTTCCGAGGAGCTTGCATTGTTGAGCTGTGACATAAGCATGGTTGCAAGTACCAAAGTGGCATCAAAAGTTGAGTTGGAGCCATCGTCTAAACCAAATTTTGGAGCCATTAAAATTGGCCTGTCCATAAATTCAGGTATGATCAGAAGAAACTCTAATATGAAAAGCAAAAAACTTATGTCTAACACAGCAAAGAGATCTACTAATGAATTGAAAAAGAAAAACATTTAAAAAATTGAAGGTCATAAAAATTGTAAGTTTAACATGGTCTGTACACTAGATCCATGAGACATCAAATTCGTATCTGCTGTATCTGGGTAACAGGAAAAGTGAAACGCTGTGACCCATGTTGTCAGGGGAGATGCCAAACTTATCTTTCACAACGATTGATTATTGACTGCAATTAATTTACACATACTAGCTAATTTGATTATGTAGCAAAAAGACATGCCTTTTGATGTTATTGCGTTGAACCTTTTTTTTTGGATAGATATCCTTAGTTAGCCATTTACAAAAATATGCAACCGAAATCATTAAGATGTGTGAAAGAAAATTATTTTTGTTTCCTTCGAAAGTAGTTATCAACCATCCAAGCCAAAAAGTGCTGATATGGAGGCAAATGTATGCAATATTTCCGGACTTCAAAAATAGCTTTCTGTGCAGATATCCTAAGTGCATACAGTTCCTCTTGCTGAAGACAAGGTCAGTTTAAAGAAAACAACAAGGAACTAATGTCAAAAAAAACAGAGAGTGTTTGATTATCTTACTCGCCAGCTTTATCAAAATAGAACTGTATGTCAACTTCACATCCCTCACAGAAAGAAAGGAAAGCCTGAAGAGAGAATTTGCAAAAATAGAACAAAAAAGAGGTTCAGCAAACATTGAAGGGCCTCCTGAAAACACACGCGCTATTTTACAGCATCAAAGTTGTTATTACATGTCATCTAAGAAAGGCCTCAGAATTGAAAAGGCTTTAATTGGATTAAAGAAGTCCCTGTCAAAGACATGAAAAATTACCTTTGATTCCTTCACTCCAAATGTCACATCCACAGGGTTTGTGATATGATTATACTGCACAAACTCTTCAGTGGGATCTATCCACAACTGAGTGTGTAGTGATGAATCATTTTCTACAAAGAAAGATTAACAGCTTAAAACCACCTGCAAACAAGCAAGAGTAAAAAGAAAAGAAAAAGTGGTTCACCCAGTCTACCTTTTGTTGGGTCTATATAACTTCTGAGCTCAACAGCTTTGCCTCCAATTTCAGTTGCAGTATCAGGAGGTAAGCAAGTTGGATTGGTAGCAATGATTGTGATCTCCTGGAGAGTTGTTTGGAAGTTGGACAATAACCTGTTCAGATCACGAGGCCTCACCACAAAGTTGCTTGGAAGCTTTCTCCTATCAAGGGATAAGTGTTGTATGTCAGGTTCAACATTGCAAGTAATCCAATAAGCTTTCCTCATACCTGCAAAAGTGGCATGGTAAGGTGATGCTGCTAATACATAATATGATCATCTATGTTGTACATTCATGTTATCAGAGAGATTAAGCAGGTCACAGTATTGGGAGATACATGGGACATCCCTAACTTCTTGTGATGTACTCAATGGTGCAAATGACATCTTCATGATACAAATAGTGAAAGCTCAACCCTACGACTGCTAATCTATGCCGAGGAAAGTTCAAAACAGAAAATGCTGAAAACTGTTACAAATAAGAATGTTAAGCATATCACTTCAGGAGATTAAAATATGACAAATGTAAGCATGACACTTCCAGAAGTATAAAATATGACAAACGTAAGAATAACATCTCCAGGAGATTAAATTATGACAAATTACAATCACAGCATTCCAATAATACTCCTTAATTAATAGGGCAAATATAGCATGTAGCAAATATTATTTTTAAGCTGTTATTATTTCATAGTTGGAAATCAAGGTCAACTTAGGATGCATTTCCTATTAGATGGGAGATTGTATTGTTGATAAAGCTAATCTATTCTATCGTATACCTCTTGACATTTTAAGCTAAATTTCATTAATTAATTGTATTTATCTTTGTAGATTCTTCAATTAATTCATATGTATCTATTATTATAATACACTTGACTTTGGACATTCTAATTCAGTGTTATCATCACTTGCTTTGGTTTGAAATTATATTTATCATTTAACTAGAGATAGGCTTAACTATCGCATGAATTTTACCTTGTTCAACAGTTCCATACTCCCTCACGGCCTCGCCTCTCCTATAAATTTTCCTTTCTTATGTTTTCTCTTTACCTTTGTCCCTCTCTTCTTTGTACTAAATCTATTTAGGGCCTATTTGGCCAAGCGGTCAAAAATAGCTTATTTTGAGAAGTACTTTTTAAAAATAGCTTTCCAAAAAAATATTTCAAGGAAAAGCAGTTTGTGTTTGACCGAATCAATAGAAAGAAACTCAAAAAGAAATTTAAACTTGCAACTCCATCAAGAACATCAGGATGAACTGTCTTAGCCTCTTTTTTTTTGTGTGTAAACAAAACTTGTGGGGGATGTTGGCGATCTGATAGAATTAATTGGCAATGTGTAAGTTTTTATGTAAGATCAGGATCTCCTATACTTTTGTTTGCTTCACAGCTCAGTAGCTTTTTAATTTTGAGATTTACTGTTTACAGTGCTGACTTTCTCGAAAAAATATGTATTTAAAAAGTGCTTTTTTCAGCAATTGATAAGCAGACTGTATTTGGTTAATCATTTTTCGGAAGTGTTCTTGAGTGCCAAATTATGAAAAAGGACAAGGCTGGCTGGAAATCTAGAGCACTGTGTCTGTCGTAGTATTAGCCTTATTCAGGTAGTTTCTTCCTTTATCTATTACCATTTGTTGTTTATTGTGTTTCAGTTACCACATTATTTACTACTGTTATTGTTCTTTTTTCTGAATGATTTGTACTACTTTCCTTATTAGTTGCAATGTTTTCTTCATTGTCATATTTCCTTTCTCTTAACTACTTTGATTTGTTGCACTTGAGTATACGGTCTTTCATAAATAGCTTCTCTATCTCCACGACAACCATAAGGTCTACGTACATTCTATCATTCCCGGACCCCACTTGTTGGATACTTGGATTATATTGAGTATATTACAGTTGTTGTATCCAGATTATGATTAGATATATAGATTTATCCCTTGTTAATGTTAAGAATTTTAGTTTGATTTTACATTTGTCTTTTTGTTAAATATTGAATGTCAGTTGTCTTGAGAGTTTTAATTTGTTCAAGTTCCCTAATTTATAAATGGGACATAGTGCCCATCGTGTTAACAAATATAACAGCTTAGGAATGCCTGGTGGTTGAACTCGACAGGGAGTTCACAACTCCCTGTGAAACTTGTCTTAGACAAATCCTGCATCCAAATGGCAGGAAAAAGTTAGGGGCCATAAAAGGCGAAGTTAGGAATTCAACTGGCAGCACCTTTGGGTTAAAAATTGTGAAATTAGGTTTTAGGCCTAACTCACACCCCAAAAGCTAGCTCAAAGGAGGAGGATTGCCCAAGCCTTATAAGGAGTCCACCAATCTCATTAACCACCGATGTGGGACTTTTGTCATTCTTCAACACCCCACCTCACGCCCAGTGCTTAGCATCTGGTGCGTGGGCAATTTTGATTTTGGGGGCCCCAACATCGGGTGAGACGGGCCCTGCTCTGATACCATGTGAAATTAGGTTTTAGACCTAACTCACACCCCAAAAGCTAGCTCAAAGGGAGGAGGATTGCCCAAGCATTATAAGGAGTCCACCAATCTCATTAACCACCGATGTGGGACTTTTGTCATTCTTCAACAAAAATCAAAGGAAGTAGATATCCCTTTGAATTAGTCAAGATGTGTGTAAGCTGTTCCGAACAGTACAATTATTAAAAAAAAATCAAAGGGGTTTAAACTATGAGCTTTAAAGGTTAGGCCAGAGCAGACAATACCTTACAGTTGGACATGGGTCATTGGTAGGTGAATGTGAAAGGAGGTTCATTCTGATACTTGTTTTAGCAAAATACCACATCAGAATGGAGAAAATAGTTAGGGGTCATAAAGTCGTAAGCTTAGGAATTTACTTATTGAGGCACTTTTTGGGTTAAAGCCTACAAGAAGAAAACCATAAGTCCCCAAAGGTTAGGTTAGAGCGGATAACACTTTTGCAGTTGGGCATGAGCTACTGAGTTGAAAAGCCTAGGAGAACTAGTGCTTGAAAACCAGACGTTGGTTCGATGTAAAAGATGCCTTTGGCAAATTCCATATGAATGGAAGTGAAAGTTAGGGTCCCTAAAAGGTGAGCTAGCGATTTCAACTGTTGAAGAGCCTTTTGGATAAAGACCTAAGGGTCAAAAAAGTTGTGAGGCTTCAAAGGTTGTTGCCTGAGTAGTTACACTCTCCCTTTAAACTTCCTTTTGGAGTTCCTCCTATTGTAACGTTTCCAGTACCTTTCTTCCTACTCCTTTTTTACACTTCATCACCTTGTGCCAAAATGTGTAGATAATGCATGGGTAGACACAATGTGACCATTTATTCATGAGAATCATAACAAAATTCACCAGACCTTTGACACTATAGCTATGTGAGTCTCTACATGGTCTATCCATCAAACTAAATACTCCCTGCCCTAATCTATAGCTTGTAACTAAGAACATATTTTCCTTCAATTTTTAGGAAATTCTAAAAAAAATAGTTTACCATTATGGCAGTTGAGTGTCCACTGCACCTTTGATGCATCAGGATTAGGCAATGAGACAGTCAAATGATCTATACTGGCAATTGGTGTTCTTAATACAGAACAAATAGCCTACAAAACATGAAGGTAAGGTAAAATTAAGGAAAAGAGTTTAGAGTAGAGAGGATTGGATTGGATTGGTAAAAGCATATATATATATATATATATATACCTTCAAGAGCATACTACATTGCACCTGTGGAGCAGAAACAGTGAAGACATCAAAAAAATCAGGTTTGAATGTAATTGATTGATAGGCCGATCTTGAGGAGTTAAGAGTGTGAAATGTGAGCTGCGAAAAAGAAGGAAACAATGAATAGTAAACTAACAAATATCTGAAGCAACCACAAAACCCTAATTACTATAATTGTGGAGCAAACAGTCCAACCAACATTTGCGAACCTGGGTAGAAGAGGCTTGAATGGCCACCTCATTGCCAATGCGTGCAAGGCACGTTATGGATCTGGCGAACGTCTTCACTGCATTTCCACTCATTCTCAACTCCATTTCTTTTCCTCTCTCCTTTCTACTTTTTGGGGGGAAGGGGATTTCTTAATTGTGAATACTTTAGAAAAAAATAGCGGTAAGGCAAGGGGGGAAATGGAAACATGAGAGAAATGCGCAGAAGGTGTGATTCAAGTGTTCAAATTAAAATAAGTGATATTAAATTAAAAAGATATTTGACAAATATAAAAAATAAATAACTTTAAATGGTTTAGAAAGTGTTTGACAAAGTTAAAATAACTTAAAATAATTAAATTAAAAAAAATTGTGGTGTTGTACATTAATATTTCGAATTTTTTTCAAAAAATTCCCTCATTTTTTTAAGTTTCAAAGTATAAAATCTTTTTTCAGATTTCTTTCTCTTCTTTTTTTTTTTTTCTTTTCAAATTTCGTTTTCCCTCCTCTTCTTCTTCCTTCTTTCTTTTTTTCTTCCATTAACTTCTTCTTCTTTGTCATAGTTGTTGTTGCTATCATTATCGTCGACGTTCATCTTTTTTGACATGATCTAAAGTACACTCTAGACATAACATAGTGTATAGAACCCCGAAACGTCCTACACAAGTCACTTAGCATATATCATACGAGATAATAAAATAAATATTTCAAGAACAGTCTTATATCAATAAAGTGTTTGACAAAAGTGGAAGTCTACATAAGTTTCAATAAGTCATCTAATACATTATAAGAAAAGTGATTGGGACATAACTCATACATCACGTACAAGTCTAAAAACTGAAATGACATAAGAGTATAAAATAAACAACTCCGTCCTCGCAACATGAGGACTCACCAATCTTCAAAGTCAATACAACCAGCTAGCCATGAGTATGGGAGGTAAGAGCGTCGGAATTTACATTAGTGAAACAATGTAGGCACAAATATGCATTAATACATGGAATGAATCAAGTATGATAGCAATGCATAAGAATTATGAAATAATGTTAAAAAAAACTTTACGTAACATGCAATGACTAAGCTAAATCATAAGATAAATGTTAAAAAAACATAAGTCATTATCATGGTCAATGCAAGCTAAAGATCTTTGAACACACTTGTGAGATACTTTAGAGAGTAACCTTAGTTCATTATCGTGGAAAGTGTATTATATAACCATGTGAGCTATAACATCAAATTCGGTGTTTATACCACACCAAAAAAGAGATGTCCTTACTTACCAAGGTAAGAACTATACATTTGAGCTAAAGCGGATTCACTAGTTAATGTCTTTCTAACCTATGGGGGTGCATAGTTATGGGACAGGGAGATAAACTAGAAATCTGACATCTACTAACAGGAGAGTTACCATCTCAATATCCTCTTGGTGCTAAGTATAAATCCCACGGAATAGTCATTAATCATATTCATTTTATTATCCATGAAAAGACACAATTAAAAAATTAATCACAACTAGAGTTCATTTAGAATAGCTCCTAAATCTTGATTCAACTTAAATGAGAAAACATTTCAATCTTTATTAATCCTTTTTGTGACAACTACAATATCGATGTTATACATTCAAAGCATCCTCAAATCATTTAAACTAACATCAAAGAACATGCACATCTTCATAAATTTATCTTTAATGGTTTATAAGCTTAATCACATGTTTATGGTCTAAAATTCATGGATTATACATGGGTTCATATGAGTTTAAATAAAAAATATGTAATTACTACGATTCATGCATAAATAGATAAAATACAATCAATTTGATCATAATTGAAAAGAACCCATGAAGATTGAAGAAAACCCTAACTTGAATTCAGAATCTATCTTCATAAAATTTGAGATTTTAAGAACCCTATGGAGGAAGGAACTTCAATACTAACGTACCTTGGAGTTCAAAGCTCAATTGCTATGGTGAATTGAGGTCTTGGTGCTTGAAACCCTAGATTGCTCTTCCTTGAGTTGAGTTGAGGAAATTTGAAGGGGATGAACTTGCAGGGAATTTAGGAGTTTAAGGGAATGATTTAGAATGGGTACTTTTAGGTAGGGGTGTGCATCGGTCAGTTCGGTTCGGTCCGATTCAGTTCAGTTTTATGTATTATCGGTTTGGTTTATCAATTTTCAGTTTTTAAATATGCTAACCCAATAACAAACCAATAAGATATTCTTTATCGGTTTTCAGTTTATCGGTTTTTTATCATTTCGGTTCGGTTTTCTGTTACCCAATAAGAAAATATCTGTAAAATATTATATGTCTTCTCACTTCTCTAAATGCTTTGATATAGTGAAACAAGAAAGATAATGAGAAATTACATCAATAAGAGAAAATATAGTACGAAGGCTATAATTACATGTTATCACCAAAACATAGTATGAAATTTTTTATGTTAATCAAATTACGGACCTTTACAAATCTGCAAATGCTACAACCTACAATTACAAACTAAAACTAAATAAACTAGTCCAACAAAACTAAAACTAATATAAAATTGCTTCAATTGTGAACCCCTTACTTTAATCTTTAGGTTTTGAGTAAATAGTAAAAACTAGTAAAGCGGCCTAGTGTGAAGTTGCTAGAGTGCTAAATAATTTGATATAGTTATAGTGTCTAATTATATATTAAATTATTAATATTTAATAATTAGAAGGGTAAAATAATAAATTATAACCGTCTTATTGGGTTATCGATTTACCCAATAACCCAATAGTAAAAACTGATACCGAACCAATAGCCCAATAAAAAAAATTTATAAACCCATTAAAAACCCAATAACCTAATAACATTTTTTCGATTCGGCTTATCGGTCGGTTCGATTTTTGCACACCCCTAATTTTAGGGTCTAAAAAGACTAATATAGGGCTTAAGATTAAGACCAAAATGACCTAGTTTAGAAATTAATCAATTAGGGAAAAGACTTAAAAGCCCTTTAAAAATAAATGTCGACTCTCTCTACGGTTTGGGCTTATGGTCTGTAGAACTTCCTACGGACCGTACTGTTCAATCGTAGAAAAGTATAAACACTTCTTAAAATTGGACCAACTTTGATGAGACTGGTCTACGGCCCGTAGAACCTTCTACAGTCCGTACACCGCAATCATAGAAACCAACTTAATTAACCCTCAAAATTTCACTAAGTTTGGGACTCACCTACAAAATCCATCTACGACTCGTATAAGGATTCGCGGACCGTACTAGTCAATCATAGAAAAACGTACTAGGACTTGAATGTAAGATAAAATTTCCCCCCTTTCTACGGATTCCATCTACTGTCCGTAGAAGCTTCTACGATGGGACCCATAGACAGTCTACAGTCCAAAATTTTCTTTTCTTCCTTTTCAAAAATTCTAGGTGTATTGTTCTCGAATGAGACTCAAGCTAGTACGAAAAGACTAGAAGAGGAACTAACAACCCAACGTTATTGTAAGTTCATCAAAATACACATAACCAAGGAGGGACAAGGATTCCAAGCTAAATCATATTCAAAATATCATTTATAAGGCATACATGCAAATCCTACTCAAATGCACATTATCATGAAGTAATCAATCAAGCTAACTCATTTTCTCAAAAATCAAATTCTGATGAGGACACATGAGAATGGCTAAGGCACATAAAATCAACAGATGTACCGTGGGGAACTAAATACCTCAAGCTAGAATAGGATTGAAGGAAACAAGATGAGGATATCGAGACATCATATCGTCCTCTACCTCAAAATTAGCACCCTCGACTAACTGATTCCTCCACAACACTTTTATGGATGCAATTTTCTTATTTCTCAACTTTCTAACTTGTTGGCCCAAAATCTCAACCAAAACTTCTTCAAAAAAAAGACTCTCTCCTATGACAAGACTTTCCAATGGTATAATGAATGTCGCACCAATAATACATTTCTTCAATAAAATGACATGGAAGACCAGATGTAGCGACGTTAAGTCATTAACAAAATCAATTTCATAAGTAACTTTACCTATAAACCTCAAAATATGATATGGGCCCACATAGTTAAGACTAAGCTTTCCTTTCTTCCCAAATATAATCACACCCTTCATGGGTGAAGTTTTTAAATCGACCCAATCATCTACATCAAACTCAAGATCTCTCTTTCTAACATCAGCATAGGACTTTTTCGATCTTGAGTCATTTTCAACCTTTCACTAATAAGTCCAACTTTCTTCTTAGCCTCATGTACCAACTGGGGACCTTCAAGACAACCTTGCCAACTTAAAACCAGCCTATAGGAGATCTACACCTCCTACCATGAAGAGCCTCAAATGTAGCCATACTAATGCTTGAATGATATTTATTATTATAAGCAAACTCAATCAATGGACAGTGACCATCTCAATTACCCTTGATATCAATCACACAAGCTCTCAACATATCCTCTAAATTCTGAATAGTATGCTCGTTTGCCTATCGGTTTGAGGATAAAAGGTCTAGCTAGGCCTATTTGGAAAGACTTCCGAAATTGAGAAGTAAATTGGGTACCACGATCGGAAATAATGGATATGGTCACTCCATGAAACCTAACCATCTCTCTTAGATATAACTTAGCATAGTTTTCCGCAAAATAAAAAACATTAATGAGAATGAAATGAGATGACATCGTTATACGATCCATGATTAACCAAATCGAGTCATGTTGCCACCGAATGTTGGGTAAGCCAACAATGAAGTCCATATTCAAGTCTTCCGACTTCCAAGTATGAATACTAATATTTTGGGACAAACCTCCCTACTTTTGGTGCTCAAATTTCACTTATTGACAATTAGGAAACTTAGCCACGAATTCCACAATATCCTTCTTCATCTCTTTCTGTTAATAGACCTCCCACAAGTCACAGTACATCTTGGTGGCTCTCGAAACGAATGGAATATCAAGAACTATGGGTCTCTTATAAGAGTTGATCCCTCAATTCATCTACATTGGAAACACACAAACGACCTTGATATCGAAGCACCCCATCTCTCCATTGGGAGAAAGCCTCAACAGAATTTTTAAACACCACTTCTTTAACTCTACAAAAATTGGATCAAGACCTTGCTTGGCTTTCACATCCTACACAAAAGACAATTTTGAACCATTAGGAACAACAACAACAACCGCACTTGAATCAACCAACCAAACACCTAGCTGAGTTAGTCTATGGACATCACGAATCAATTCTTTATTATCTTCCTCAACGTGAGAAAAACTATCCATTGATAGTCGACTAATAGCATCTGCCACCACATTTGCCTTACCGGGGTGATAGAGAACACTTATGTCATAATTCTGTAACAACTCAAGCAACATCCTTTGGTGAAGATTTAGATTCTTTTGCTTGAACACATATTTCGAACTTTTGTGGTCGATAAAGACATCAATATGGACACCATACAAGTAATGCCTCCAAATATTTAAGGCAAACCAATCGTTGCTGGTTCCAAATTATTAGTAGGATAGTTATTTTCATGAACTTTGAGTTGCCTTGAAGCATAAGTTATTTTTCATAAGGATACACCATAATCCAATCCTTGAAGCATCACAATAAACAAAAAATCCATCGGATCCTTCTGATAGAGTCAAAATAGGAGTCGAAGTGAGTCTATCTTTCCACTCTTGGAAACTCTTCTCATTCGTTTCCGACCATAAGAACTTAACTTTATTTTGGGTCAATATAGTCAATGGAGAGGCGATCGAACAAAACCCTTTCACAACCTTCTATAATATCCAACCAAACCCAAGAAACTTCGAATATTCTAGGGGATAAAGATCTAGGCCAATTTTTAACCGCATGCGTCTTCATAAGATCTACCTCGATACCTTTACCAGAAATAATGTGACCAAGAAAATCCACGAATTTCAACCAAAATTCACATTTATTACACCGTGCAAATAGTTGTTGGTCCTTGAGGACTTGAAACACAATCCTCAGATGATCGGCATGTTCATCTTTACTTCGTGAATAAATTAATATGTCATCAATAAACACAATCCCGAACATATCAAGATATTTTCTAAACACTCTATTCATCAAATGCATAAATGCACCGGAGCATTAGTCAAACCAAATGACATTACTAAAAACTCATAATGAACATACCGAGTTTGAAAAATCATCTTTGGAATGTCATCTTCCTTTACCTTCAATTTGTGATAAAACGTCTGGAGGTCGATCTTAGAGAATTAACTTACAATCATATATCCTTTGAAGATGATAATTATTCTTAATGGTGACCTTGTTAAATTGTCGGTAGTCAATACACATGTGAAGTGAACTATATTTCTTATGAACAAACAAAACTGTAGCACCCCATGGAGAGATACTCATTCGGATGAAACCCTTATCCAACAATTCTTCAATTTCTCTTTTAATTCCTTAAGTTTTGTCGAACCATATAGTATTGAGGGAATAAAGACAGGTTGGAAGAAGGTCAATGTCGAAGTGTATTTCCCTTTCGAGAGATTATTTGGGAACACTTCAGAAAGCACATTCACAACATGGACAAATTCGAGAATAGAGGTTTCAAAATCTGTATGCCTAACCCGAATAAAATGATATATGAAACCCTTGGAAATCATTTTTCTAGCTTTAAGACAAGAAACAAATTGACCCTTAGGCATAGAATTTCCTCATTTCCACTCTAGGAAGAGCTCATTTGGGAATTGAAACTTGGCCACTCAGTGTCTACAATATCCAAAAGCATAACAAGAATAAAGTCAATCCATCCCAAGAATAACATTAATGTGGACACCCAATTTTGACCGATCTTTTAACTATTTCGGAAGTGTTATTCGATTAGATACATATTTTTAAAAATATTTCGAATTTAAGATTTTAGTCGATTTTTTCCAAAAGTTATATGTTTTAGTATGTATGCTTTATTATATTATTGTAAATATTATTAAAATATTTTTTTAGTTATTAGTAAATCTTGAGATAATTATTTTACTCAAATATTTTAAAAGTCAAGTGTGCTGAATTTGTGTGAAAATATTATAATATGTGTAGTATCTTATTAATCGGATAGCATTTCCTAAATCTTCCCATTTAAATCTTAGCCTATGCTATCCCAATCTTTTAATTCATAGCCTACCCTAGTAAATTTCAATTCAATTTTAGCCATTCCGTTTCTAGCCAATTCCAATCATATTAAGAATTTATCATAAATCTCGACCGTCCTCACTCCAAGATGAAATCTCAGCCTTACATCTCTCTAAATATCAACGGTCTAGATCAAAATAATTTGCTTACCTATTTTAATCTACCAATCCAAAACCCTAAAAAGATTTCATTATCTTTCTCTCCTCAAAAAACATCGCAACCCCTCCTCTCTATGCTTTCTGGCGAGATCGCCACCAATTGTTGGTGGCAGCCGCTCCGCCCCTCTCTCATCTCCTTTGTCTCTCTCGTCGCTCCTCCTCTTCTCTTCTCTCTTCTCCCTTTCTTCCTCTCCTCTCTCTCCCTCCTCATTTTTCCTCCGGCGACGACACCAACAACAATAGTAGTAGCCACGCGAGCCAACCAACAGGAACAACCAGTAGTGCCTGGCGAAGGACAACAACAACAACGATTTCGAGGAGCAACAGCCAGGCGAGGCCAGCAACTCCATCAACAACAACTCCAGTGACTCCGGTCAGTGAGAGCTCAACAACAGCAACTCCGACCAACAGTTATGAGTACGAAACCAACAAGCTCTGGTGAGGTGAACAAAGCAACAAGAATTCCGATGAAGTTAAAGTTCTAGGCGGATATTTTTCAGATCTGTCTCCAGTATAGTTTTCTACAGTTATCATTACTCCATCTGTTCAATCCTTGTGATTCATATATCCTGCTAATAATTGCTTGTTACTACTTATGATATTTAAGTGTTCTGCACTTGCTCGTAATATGTGTGCATAAATTTCTAGATTGATAACTCACTAAATCTGCATCTTTTGCAACTTGAGATTGTTTGGTGGTTCACTGATTTATTTTCATAAGTTTGTTTTCAAAATCAGTCCGTTAACGTCCAATTTTACTTGCTCTCTGCAGATTTTCAGGCTCTTAATTGATTTTCACATTTTGCTAAAATTAGAATTAAAATAAATTATAGCTTAACACAAGTTTATTGTAAAGTCCAATAATTGATTCCTTGTAATTTTAATAATTATCAGTATACTATAATTGTCGACCTTGATTAACTTCTCTTACATGTCTATATATGGTAGAATATGCTTAAATTGATATAATGAATTATATATGGTAAGACAATACTCATTTCGTGAAATTTGACAGATTTCTTATTTGTTTGTATTTGGTAATAAATAAATAAAAATATGTTAGGGTTTTGTCCTGATTTTCTTACCTTATTTGAAGTTTATTGTTACCTAAAAGAAAAGACAAAACATTACCATAAATGTTTTTACTTTTCGTGAAAGGAAAATATAATATTCTTTCATATTTGGTTTTATCATTTCCTTAAAGGAGAAACTTAGAACTCTATAAATTGAAGACCTCTCTTCTCATATCAAGAACAAGAATTTTCACAATGTAGACGTTTAATAGTTTAGTTTATGAGGAGATTTATTCTCTCAACAATTTATAATATTTTTCTTTTATATTAGTTTTCATATAATAATATTATGTTTTTAGTATAAGTTTTTGTCATCTGATTTATCAACAATATGATTCGCAATTTGTAAGCTTTCGCATGACGCCCTAATCACCCTTCATTACCCAACAAAATAAAGACTTCTTTTGCTTCCCGTGTGATTAAGGAAAACAATTATAATTGATCCCTAAAATAATTCATTTCCTTTAATTTGACACCTCTCATCTAGTATATAAGTATGACTTCTTATTCATCTACACTCATTTTTTTTCAATTGAACACTCTTACACACACTACACACGGTTGAATACACTTTAAACAACAAAGAGACCCTCACTCTCAAAAAACTATAAAAGAGTTCTCTTAGCTGAGTGGTGTCCTCCCCTCCCTAATACCTAAACAGAGTTCCGTCTATGGAGCCTAAAGCTTAAACCATGGCAGTAACCAGTAAGTTGGCCTAGGATATTGTTTGAAACTTTTATGGTCTGGGTTACTACTAAGTTGACTTTGGAATCAAGCTAGTTTGTTCAAAACTAATCGGTTAGTAATCTCTACCAATGTTGCTTATTCTTACATTCATCTTATTGTATTTCAAGTTTGTGATATGGAAAAGGAAACATTCAGGTTACTTTTCTCCTCCTTTTGTGAGTGTGTAGTTCAGTTCATAAGAATGTCATTACTCGTTTAATTCCTTGTGTGTGTGCCTTTGAATAATCTTTATGTGTTCTATTCTACTATAATGTGCCATATTATTTAAAATATTTTGTAGTACTTTGCCCTTTGCGCAGGTTCCAAAGGTCTCCAGAGTTTTGAAAACTTCGCCATGGAAAGGATGCTTGGGTGGGAGTCTAGTCTTTTAGATTGATGATTGTTATATGTATTATTTTTCTGTTCCAATCTTCATAATAATTTGTATAAACTCTAAACTCTCGATATGTTGTAACGTCCCTCAAAATGAGCTAGGTTGAAATAGAGTCTAACACTTGTGTCATTATGTTTTAAAGTAATAAAATGATTAATAATGGTGTTCTTAGGCAGTATATAAAGTTTGGAAGTGTTTGGAGGTCAACGTCCAAGACGTTTGGAAACTAGTCGAAGTTGAACTACTGTGTCGTACTGTTTGTAGTGATGTTTTGATGGATGGTTTGAGGGTGAAATTCAGTACCGAGGGTTCCTATGCGTAGCCTGACATACAAAGGGTCAAAACGTCCGAGAACGACGCCCCGGGCACCATCAAAAGGGTCCTCTTGGACTGTTGCGCCAGCCTGTTTTAGGCAGTGGCTGCACGTCGTACAGCTGTCACGGACCATTCTGTCCAAGAATTTTCGAAAAATAAAATTTGGAAGTGTCTCCGCGACGTGCAGTAAAGTTCTAGATTTCGTTGCATCGTTTTTAAGTTAAATTTGAGTTGGTTAATTTGTCCAATAAATGTAGGGGTCTTTTGGGTAATTTAGGGGTGCATTATGGACGGTTATAGGACCTATTTAAACCCCTAACCTCACCGATTAAAGCAATACCCTCAACTCAAAACAAAACCTCTCCATTCACTCTCCCCAAAACTCCATTGTTGAAGCTTTGAAGCTCCAAGGAAGAAGAAAGGTTTCTCAAGTTTTTCTCCATCAATCTTATGGGCTTTTCATCAAAATTAAGGTATGGTTATTCATACTTGAAATCTCTTTCTTCAAGGAGTCAATTCCAATTATTTTCAAAGATGATCAAAAACATGAATTGTCCAATTTTTATAATCTATCCATGGGTTCTTGCATTAAAGGTTTTGAATCAATGTTTTAGGATTGAATTGATGTTAATGCAATGTTTTAAAGCTATAATTCCTATGAACCCATGCAAACCATGCAATTCTAGTTTTGACTACTTTATGGGTGAATTGATCATGTCTCAATGCTTATGAATTCTAGTGTAGTTTTCTATGGGCTATTGAATGATGTAAGAATTGTATTGGATTAATGTATAGGTTGTCTTAGATTGATAAACTTATATTGAATTGACTTAGATTCATAGAGTATTGTGATTTTTGTATTGAATTGATGATCATGGCCATGTGTAAGGGCCTATTGGTATTGTTTTGGACGAGTTAGCTATGGATTGAAGTAGTGAGAATGGATTGGTGGTACGCTGCCCTAATTATATTTATGTTATGTAATGTAGGTCTTGAATTATGTTGTGATTGGTATGATCCACCTATGGTGGCAGTGTTATGTGCATTACTTGTGAATTACGTGGCCTCGTCGGCGTTACTTTATGTACTATAATGATTATGGCCTTGTCGGCAACTACTTGATATATAATGATGACTTGTGTAGTTGATTATGTGAAGTATGATCATATCTATCTACATGTGATTAAGTGAAAATATGTGTTCTTCTATTGATATTAGGTGATCATGTTAGACTATGACTATGTCCTTATGTGTGTAGTCTTAGAGTTGATGCATGATTATTCCTACTTGACTATATGAGTCTGTAGTGGCTATATTGATGATGTTATAGTAATGTATAGGATGACATAAAGATGATAGAGGCCATTCCTAAGTGCTTCAAAGAATGATATGCTATATATAATAAAGTAAAGTATGTGTGTGTCTTGTTTTGGTAGACTTGTGTCCCTTACTTGATACATGTACATTATGAATATGAACATCTTGACTTAGTAGGCTTAGGCACCTTTGTCTTGTATGTGTATGGATGAATGTTGAATGAAAGTCTAGGATCGGTAGACCTAATATGGTGCCCTTCTAAGCATGACTAATATGTGGAACCTTCTATGTAGAAAGAAGGTTAAGAATGAGCTATCCTTATAGACCATTGAGTGACAGCCCTAGTGGACCCATATTTGGTAGGTGCATTATGACTAGGAAATGAGTAAGAGATGGTACATTTTCATATGCCCCTTTTTTATTGAACTTATTCTATGAGAACAAAGGATAGCACCGAGTGAATATGTTATGAGTTGTATCTCTACTTAAGAAGGAGACTAGAGTAGAATGTATATCTACTTTGAGAATGAGACTAGAGTGCATAAAAGACCTTGATATTCTTTAACCATGTGCCTACATGGGATGTGTCCTAGTTCTACCTTGGCAAGTAGAACACCCTCCATCGGAGTAGGTTTATGACTCTGGATTCCATGTCTAGCTAGTATGGTCTATGTCAGTTATTGCCTATTCTCATCATGTGGATACATGCTAGTGTTGGATAAGTACTATGAAGTTTAGGTAGTGGAATGGGACGCTATCTAGACATTGCACGATTAGGCTTTGAATATTTTAGTGTGTGAGTGCCCTAGGTCTTTCTAAGACCATTATGTGAAGTCTATAATGAATGAAATGTCTTCTAATTGACTTAATGAATGATTATGACTTTTGTTAATTTATGTTGAATAGAATGTGCTCTATGTAGGGTAGCTTTGAGGGTTGCATAGGTAAGCTTGAAGAGGGTGTATGGGCGGTCTCTTCTTGTCCTACTTAGGTGAATCTTGGAGTAACCTTAGGTGGGGAGTAAATGAAAGGAAAAGGGAACAATCTTATCTTAGGTAGTCTTAAGGATTATTTAGGTAGGCTTGAAGAGGATGTATGGGCGGTCTCTTCTTGTCTTACTTAAGTAAGTCTTAGGATAACCTTTAGTGAGAGGTGTATACATTTATATGGGTCGAAGTGATGTTGATGCTATATTGTCGAATGTGACTTGTGTGCATATATGTTGACTTGTAAGTGATTATTATACTTGTCTTAAAAGGTTTTCTCAAAAAGAGCATGTTTTATACAAAAGTCTATTTATCATGATTTTATGTATTATGTCATACTTAGTACAAGTGTTTGTACTAATTCTATACATTTTGTCTATCTCTAAAGGTATAGGTGGCATTTGAGAGGAGTCTCGAAGTGGAAGCTTGGATTAGTGTTCATTCAAGTAAAGAGTTGGTATGTCCTCACTAGATTCGAGGACATCTTGATGTTTAGATTTCCTTATTGAAAGTATTGTAATAGACTTAGCTATTTTCTATATGATGAAGTATGGGACGTGTCCCAATACATTCGTATGTCTAAGATGGAGACTTTGAGACTTAGCCTTTCATTATGTTTTTCTATGAAAGAGATATTTTTAACTATTATTATTTCGTGTGAAAAGTTTTAATTCCGCACCACTTTTCATACATGTATGCAATGAATGGTACGAAAGGGCTTGTACAAGACCTCCGAGAGGTCGAGTACGCCGTGTTTCATTTCGAGAATGCCCTAACTTCTAGGGGGTATTCTCGGGTCATTACATATGTGATATAACTTGGGGGAATAGTCTAAAGGGGGAGGGGATATACGTGCTAAATGTTACTTCGTCGTACTTTATGTGTAGTAGAAATCATGCCTATAGGGTCAATTAATTTTCAAATGTTAATTGGTGTAGAAACTATGCATATAGACTGAATTATTGTTATCTTAATCTTCACTTAGAAATCATGTTCATAGGTACTTTAATCAATTTCCAACATGTCACTAAATCCAGAATTCCAAATAATTTTTAGGATCTTAACTAAACAATATGCTTAATGCAACTTTAACGTCCTGATTAATCATAAGTAATTTTCAGCATGTTTAAAAATGAAACAGACATGATATAATACTTCTCTACTCACTATTAATAATTTTCTGCATTATGTTTAACTTTTTTGCCCATGTTTTATAAAATAAATCAGTCTTTGCATGCTTAATCTAAAATATGCCTTGATAAAATTTTGCACGAAATAATTATTTGAACACTGTTTGCTACTTAAAATAATTCTTGCATTAATAAATCTCATGCTGCAGTTCTAAGCTATTTGTTGCAATAACTTTCTGCCCGTTTTAAAATAAACCATTTATCTTTTTGTTTTTATTTCTTTGTCAAAGTTATTGTCCAAATGTATCTTTCTAATGTTAATTGGACATGATCTCTTTTTTAAAATTATATAAAAATACTATCTCCTAACCTATAGTTAGTGAGAAAGTAAAAGGAATTACGAGGTCTAATTCCATTTTCATTAAGCCGATGCATCCTCGGAAGTACCACCTACCCAAGACTTTTTCAAAAAGGGATTATGTGTATTTATATGTAAATATTTATGTGCTTATGTTTAAACTATTTTTTTTTCAATCATCTTCAAAATATAAACTATTATAAATTTTCTAAGACCGACCTCAAATCAAAATTGTTAGTGAGATTAACAATATTGTGGAATCATCCCTATGAAGAAATAAATATTTTTTTATTTTGAAAAATAAAGACTCTATTCATAACTTGTTCAATTTTCAAAACTTTATTCTATGCACATTTTATTCTTGTTTGGGTAGCTTAATAAATTAAATTGGATTATCTTCTATATCTATTGTGCAATTTCTGTTCTCTCGCTTATCTTCTATAATTTGTTATGTTTAATATTATGTTATCACCTAATCTCGCATGCTTAACTAATTAATTAGATTAATAATGTTATCTTAATCGTTTATTATTTGTTATCACCTAGTAAACATGTTGATTAATAAATAATAAATGAAGTGACCTTAAGTGCTACTTGTAACCCCCACATAAATTGCATGAGATACGGCATGGACCCAAATTTGTGGATTTCTAGGGTTGTGTAACACCTTCCACTCGAGGTAATTTGAACCCTTACCTTGATCTTTGGTTCGTTGATCTTAGTTGGACTTAGTTAGGTTAGATAGGTGCCCTAACACGCCTTAATTCGTTAGGTGGCGACTCTTCAATTTCAAGCCAAAAGAGTGTTAGGTCAAAGTCTATTTTTAATGAAAAAATGGGGCGCGACTGAATGGTTTCCCCTTGATTGCTTGAGAATGAAGAATGACTTGTCGGGCAACCAACGTTGACTTAGTAGCCG
Source organism: Solanum sitiens (assembly GCA_016801875.1). Classification (NCBI taxonomy): domain Eukaryota; kingdom Viridiplantae; phylum Streptophyta; class Magnoliopsida; order Solanales; family Solanaceae; genus Solanum; species Solanum sitiens. Next base: position 2,695,820 of record JABWTJ010000049.1, on the reverse strand, counting down.
ATTTTGTCTGACTGACAAAAGATGTCAATGGGATCAATTGAATGATAAAGTTGGAAACGGGTACGATCGATACTTGGTATTAAGTCGCCTACATATATCTGGTTATACGAGAATCAGATCGTGTGTAGTTCTAGATTCAAAAATGAAACTAAGTTCCAAAGATGAAAAAAAATGATACGAGTTTTTAATGGATGCGATAGAAGATTGAGTTGATAGGATTTGAAGCATAAGGTTGTATAAATATGGACTTGTTTTTAGACCATCCATTCCAGTAGCTTCTAACATGACTAGATAAAACAGTTAGTTCATTAATATTGAGAAGTATAAACTTAATATGATGTAAAAAAATCAAGAAAAATAATAAGATGAAATGAGATAAGAAATCATATATGTTGAGAGGGCTATGATTGGCTCATGCAATATCCAGAAAAATAATGTTTACTCCCATTCGACTATGCTTAGCTTCGGGTAACAATCAACTTCCATAGATCACTTCTTGGCCTTGGGTAACTTCTTGAAAGATGGAGTTTAACCAATCAACTTTCAAAGAACCACACTTACTCTTGTAGCTTCTTGAATGGTAGAGCTTGACCAATCAACTTCCAAAGATCCATGCTTAGCCTTGGGTAACATCTTGAAAGATGGATTTTAACCAATCAACTTTCAAAAAACCACGCTTAGTCTTGTAGCTTCTTGGATGGTAGAGCTTGACCAATCAACTTCTAATGATCCATGCTTAGCCTTGGGTAACTTTTTGAATGGTGGAGCTTGATCATTCAACTTCCAAAAAACCATGCTTAGCCTTGGATATCAATAAACTTTAAAGATCAACGCTTGGCCTCAGGTAACAGTCAACTTCCACAAAACCGTGCTTGATCTTGCGTGATTGCTTGAAAGGTATTGCTTAACCAATAAACTTCCAAAGAACCTTGCTTAGCTTTGGGTAACAATCAACTTTCAAGGAACCATGCTTAGCCTCGGGTAACAATCAACTTCGAAAATCCATGCTTAGACTTGGGCACTTCTTGAATGGTAGATCTTGACCAATTAACTTCCAGAGAACCGCACTTAGTCTCGTGCGCTTCTTGGAAAGGTAAAGTGTAACTTTCAGAGGATAGTGATATTCTGGAGAGGCTTATACCTGTAATTCCTGCACTCAAAGAAAAATTATAAGTTTTAAAGGGAAAGATTGATTCGTGTCTTGATTCATCTCTTGCTTTTTGTCACAACACAATAATGTAGCCCTTGAACTTGAATTTTATTTGGATGTCTCTGGATCCAACTCTTGATGAAATTTTTGGGGATCTCTCAAAAATTTCTACCCCAGTTTATGACTCAGAATGCTCTCCTACTTCTTTGCAACTTATGATGGAATTTTGAGATCACCTCAAAAATTCTATCCCAGTTCATGTCTTGACAATCTCGTATATGTAGAAAATGTTTCTCCAAATAAAATTTTTGAGATCCGCTAAAAACATTTGCCCCAGTTTGTGCTTGAGAATGAGGAATATGAAAGTTTATTTATGATAAGATCAAACTCCATAGGAGCGCCTGCATATCCCTTTTAAAGGGAATCAGGTCACACGTAGTTCCAATACATAAGGAAGATCATAAAAGAAACATCATCTCGCTCCAAGTACATATCATCCTTGCAAAATTAATAGATCTTCGAGTAATTATCCAAATGCTTGAAAATCTCGAGATGAAGAAACAACATGATACCATCTTTATTAATAACTGTGAGTCATGCCTATGGATCTTTCATATGTATCATTTTGGTATCAATCAACGTTTGAATTTGATATTTCAAAGTTAGACATTCATCTATGATATGTCCTTTCATCCCCGAATGATAAACACATATTTTAGTATGGTCAAGCCATTTGGTGTGTGTACTCATCACAATTTCAGGAATATGAGTAATATAGCTTGATGATGTCGACAAGCTTATGATCCTCTATGAGCATCATCCTCTCATAATATTGTGGCTCTTGGGCGCGCATATAAAGTTCTTTTCTCTATGATTCATCCATCGGGGGTCGGACCCTAGCAACTTTAGACCTTATAGCATATTCTCAAAATGATTCTGTAGGTTTCCTCTTTAAATTTTGAATGTAAAACCAATCAGGTGCATGCTTAATATTAAATTCGAACCTTTTCATAAAATCGATGGCCATATCAGTCCATTTCAACCATTTCTTTGAATCTTGATTGATATACCATGACAAAGCCTCTCCAATAAGGCTCATAACAAAAAATTTCATGCGAATTTGTTCATTTTTGCCAACTCCCACCAACTTTTCACAATACATTCTTAGATGTGCCTTTGGATCTCCAATTTCGTTGAACATTTCGAACTTAGGTGGTTTGTATCCCTCAAGTAATTCGACGTCAGGATGTATACACAAGTCCTCAAAACTCAGCCAATCTATCTCCTTATTGTCCTCAATATGTTGCACTCGAACATTCAACTTCTCAAACTTTTCTGTCATATCTTGTATCAAGTTATCCTTTCGAGAAAACTCCGATTTATAATGGTGATGAATAGGAGAATCGATATGTATAGGATTCAATTTATGTGTTTCCAAAGTAGGAATATAAGAAGCACTGGTAATGGAAGTTTGAGATATATCACAAGCATATAAATTGGTATGAGAATATGCGGCATTTGGTGGAGCTAAATAGGTTTTGTTGGATGTATTATGTTGGTATGGTGGTGGATGGGTATGATGCAAATGTTGGTTAATTTGAAAAGGCAGGTTATTTGAGGTAGTTTGAGGATATGAGATAGGATGAGATACAGGAGGAAGATTTGTGAGCATGACCTGAGTCTGACAATGGTGTTGACCTTAGAAAGTAACACATTCGAATTGCGAGCATGAGATAATTGTTCCTGTATTTCTAAAATCTTTTGTTCCAACCTTGATATCACCTCATTGTTTTCAGGCGTATGCCCTTCCTTTGAGTTTTCTAAGCCCTGTTTCTGAGCAATAGTCCCAATCATATCAGTAATATCATTGTTATTCTCCATAAAACCTTATCTTAGTGATTAGACTAATGAGACGAAATAAAGCCTTCTGATCGAGAGTGATAAGCACGAATCAACCTTAGGGAGGGGAAAACATATATAACAAAAAGAAAAAAAAACAAAGAGAAGAAGTTAGTAACATAATCTGTAACACTATGGTTTATGAATGACCTAAAATGCAAGGAACCTCGTTGAGCCAGAGGTAGGCCTAAGACAACACATAAGTGATACACAATAATTAATTCAAGCCTATTTTTCAAATTTGGAGTTAAGTTAGAGAATTCTAAACTCCATTTTGGCATGATTTGGCTTGATTTAACTATTATGATTACATTGACACATAATTATGCAATTTGCTTAAAAGGTGTTAGGGCCCTTTAAACGATAGGGTGGATACTAATTTTGTGGATTGACACCAAGGGTCAAACCACCTATGGTTTATGCAACATGTATGACCTAACTAGGACTTCTAAGAGTTGGCTTGACACAGACTTGAAAGAGATTCTATGCGTGAAGACTATTTGTTCCATCCACGCATATGTCGATTCTGAATAATGGATATTTGAAGAGAAGTGGAGTAGTTGTGAGAGGTGCAAAGGCACAATATCACAGTAGAAATTAAAAAAAAAGTAAGAGGGTCCCGATTCGGAGAGTATGAGCGGAATGTCTGTTATCAAAGCAGTAACATATAATATTTAGGTGGAAAGCAGTAACACATAGGCAGTTTATTAAGTAAAAGGAAGTAAACATATAAACATATTAGAGACTCACACAAATAAGGAACGAGGATATGGTATTAAGCATGCAAGTAAATAAATAAGGGGAAAGGGAAAGGGTGAAAATGACAATAAACAAATAAGGAAGAGGGAAAATGGTCAACATGAAAATAGACAGTATATAAGGAAAGTGAGTAAACAAGGAAAGAAAATAACAACTTAGCATGGTAATACACAAACAAACAATGAAGTGACTTAATATAGTAAACCCCATATAAATTGCATGAGATACGGTCGGGACCCACATTTGTGGTCCTCGAGGGATGCGTAACATCTTTCCCTCGAGGTAATTTTAACCTTTACCCTGATCTCTGGTTCGTTGACCTTAGTTAGTGTTAGTTAGGTTAGATAAGTGCCCTAACACACCTTAATTCGTTAGGTGGCGACTCTTCACTTTAACCCAAAGCTCAAAAGAGTTGTTAGGTCGTGCCAAAACCCGTTTTGATGAAAAATGGGGCGCGATAATTAAAATCTAACATATGAAGCTCTACAAGATCAACATAAGTGACTCTATGGGATAAGGGATATCGGGATAACTTCTATCGACTCTCTTTGCCATAATAGATTCACTAATGGAGTAGAGACAGAAAATGGTCTAACAACACAAGCGGAGAAATATAAAATCTCATAGCCACATATGGAGTCAAAAAAGAGAAGGTAGCATTAGTATCAAGTAAATCATAAACAATAAGATGAAAGACTTTCAACATACCGGTAACCACATGGGGAGAACCTCTTGCGCATATCAAGTTTGAAGTGCATAAATCTATTTTGCTTTGGAACACTTGAACCCGAACCACTAGACATGGCTTGTATACCCTCTCTTACCTTAGTAGTAAGTGATGCAAATCCCCTATCTTATGACCATTGTTACCACAACAAAAGCAACCATTTGTACTGGCTAAGCAATTACCTTTATGATTCCTTCCACATCTAGCACAAGTAGACAATGAAGACCCACCACTGTTTCCCCCTTGAGGATTAGGGTTAGGCACCCTATATTAGTTGAACTTTAGAACTAGATAATCAAACGAACCTTGATCAAAGGACCTTCGTCAGAATCTAGAACGACCATGTCCATTGAAACTCCAATGTGAAAAGTCACCATCACCAATCCTTTCCTTCTTTGCCTTCCTAGATATTTCCTTAAGTTTTTCCTCTTCTATTTTTTGAACATGTATCATTAAGAGAGAAATATCCATTTCCTTAATGAGTATGGCAATACAACATTCCTTAACCACCATTTCGGACACACCCAAAATAAACTTACTCATCTTTGCCCTAGGATTGACAACTATAGAAGGAGCATATTTGGACAATTGTGTGAATTTCAAAGCATACACTTTCACACTCATATTCCCTTGAAGAAGGTTAATGAACTCAAGAACTTTGGCTTTCATCTCAAGGGGAAAAAATCTATCAAAGAAAGCAACTTTGAACTTTTCCTAATCAAGAGGACCCGCATCAACCGCCCTCACTTTCTTCCATTGGTCGAACCAAACCTGTGCAACACCCTTAAGTTGATAAGTGGCCAGTTCCGCCTTTTCCACTGGTATTACTCCTATGTCCATCAAAACCATGTATACCTCATTAATAAATTCTTAAGAATCTTCTTCAACATTGGAACCATGAAACTCTAAGGGATTTATTCTAGTGAAGTTCCTTACTCTAGTTGCCTTCGTTACGAGGACCACAAACTTCCTATTGACCTGAGCCGTCATTCTGTTTACATCCCCACTCTGTTCAAATAGGGCGAAACGTCGCGGCAACTCAAAAAATTATTAATTGATTCAATTTTAAAAGAATTTTAAAATAAACGAGTTTTAAAAAGAGTCGCCACCTAATTTTAGGAAAAAACTAGGAAACCATTAAGTGATCTACGAAATCAATTTGATTCTAGGTAAGGGGTTCAAATTATTCCGAAGGGAAGGGGTTAGGCACCCTTCGAAATCCACAAGTGTGGGTCCCGGCTGAATTCATTTTTTTTCAAATTGAGGAAAAAATAAAATAATATACAAATATAATAAACATGCAATATACACAAATAATAAAAATAAGAAAATATAAGAAACGGCCTAAAGTTTGCCTAACGTCAATATATACAAAATAATGAATAAAAAGTATGATTCGAACTACATTCGAATAATTTCAAGGAGAAGCACCTCCGGGTACCTGTAAAGACACTCAGTAAAAGAGTTAGTACCAAATAAATATAAATAACAATGAATAACTCAAATAATAACTTAAAAATAAAAATCCGTCTTATTAACATGGAAGGCCTTGGAAATCGACGGTAATTTCTTCATCGGCCAAATTTAACAAGTAAATAATATAAAGTTAACTAAATTTTCCGTCTTTTAAAATGGGGAGGCCTCCAAAACCGACGGAGAGATTTTATCATTGGCCAATTTTAACATATAAAATATATAAACTTAAATTAAAATTCCGTCTTTTAAAATGGAAAGGCCTCTAAACCCGACGGATAGATTTTTCATTGGCCAATTTAACAAATAAACATATATGAACTTAAATTAGATTTCCGTCTTTTAAAATGGAAAGGCCTCTAAACCCGACGGATAGATTTTTCATTGGCCATTTTAACAAATTAATATATAAACATAAACTAAATTTCCGTCTTTAATATTAGGGAGGCCTCCAAAATCGACGGAGAGATTTTCTCATTGGCCAATTTATTTTGTTTCTTAACAATTAAATTGTATAAAACTAATAAGATATAATAAGAAATAGTAATAGCAGCCTAACAACAGCAATTATATGCGGCTAATCAAAATATATAATATAGTATGCAATATATGAATAATATCAATACAACAAAAGAAGTAGTACAAATAAAAGTATTCAAATGATAATGATTGAAAAAGTAATTGGTTTAAAAGCTTGAAAATAAAAGTGCACGTACTAAATCCCAGTAACAACTTAAGAGAAGTCATATGCAAATAAATAAAGAAACAAAAATGCCCAAGTAAAATAAATCTAAATAAAATACAAATAGATATGAAATTAACAGAAAATACTACAATGCACTAAAATAAAATCAACTCTAACTTGGCAAGAAACATAATAAGCTTAGAGAATTCTAATTTTCAGGAAACATGATAATAGTAATATACAAATAAATTTCAACAATTACCGTAAACAAATAATGACCAGCAAAGAAGATAAAACATCAACAATATATAAAAAAAATGAAAACAATAAGCCAAATTAGTAGCATTTATCGGGAAAAAAAATATCGCTGGAAAACAACAATGGCCGGAATTTGGACCACTCCGGTCAGATCTGAAATGGAAAAGAAAATGCAAAGCAAAATAGCCATAAGACTAAAGCAAAAGATTACCTCTTTACCGAAGTCACGTCGGCGTCGTGGTGGTCTGGTTCTGTTTGTACTGGTGTGATTAGAGCTTCGTTTTGGTTGCTTGTTCCTCGGATTCCGATGGTGGTGATTGAGTTGTTCGATTGCTGGTTGTTCTCGCTGCTGCTTCTGCTGCGCAGGGCTGCTGGAAGATGCTGCTTGCTCCCACCGAAGCTGCGAAAAAGGAAAGCAAAGTGAAGAGAAAGAGCGAAGGCGAGGGGGCGACAGGAAAAGGGGATGCCGGCGAGCAAAGGGAGAGAGAGGTGAAGAGGAGGAGCGACGGGAGAGGAGAGAAGAAGAGGGGGCGGCGGATTCTGTTGGTTTCGGTGGTCCTAACGAGAAAAGGAAGGGCGGCGAAGCAGCGTCGGCTATTGGTTGCTTGCTGCTCCTCGCCGGTCTGCTGCTGGAGTCGTTTGGCGTGCGCCTCTTCGGCGCTGATGGTTGCTGCTGCTTCACCGGCGTCCATCACTGCTGGACCGAGCAGCTGTTGCTGCTGGTTGTTCACTGCTCTCCACTTCTGCTGCCTGCAAAAAAGATGAACGAGAGGCAGAGGGAGAAGAGAAGAGGGAGGCGGAGAGGGGAGAGAAATGAAAGAAAAGTCCTCAACCCACTTAAAAAATCTTCCCCTCCCCTAAACCTAATCTAAACCTAAATAAACAAAATGCAATGGGCCCAAATGATGGGCTTAGTATTGTGGCCCAAAATTATCTCAATAGAATCCCTAAAACAATTTCGTATTTGACTAAAATTTAGACTGTGCTAAATTCAACATAAATATTAACAAATATAATAAATAAAATTAAATTTTAAAATAATATAATAAACGTAACTAATGACATGTAAAATGCAATTTTAAAAATTAACTAACAAAAAATCCTAAATTTTGATAAATAAAGATAGTTATCGATAAACTTATTAAAAATTATATAAAAAAAATTATTCTAAACTATTAAATAAATAAAACTTTAAAATTATGAATTTTTAAAATGTTAGGCCAAAATTGGGTGTCAACAGCTGTCCCTTTCGTTGTGTATGATTGATGAAAGAAATCGTGGACAACGAAAATTGACAAACCCAATTTTGATCGAACACATGACCTTTCTAGATAAGTACGGTGAAAATATAGTGGAAGTCAATCCCAAACTCGCATCTAAAAGGTTCCACGCTTTGTTGCGTCTTTGTTGAAGTAATTCGCACATGTGGCTCCTCTGAGAGTGCATCCTCTAGAATTTTCTAAAAGAAAACAAATATAAAACTCATTATTATAGGCAAAATTAAAAGAAAAAGGGTAGCATCTCTTATGATACGATAAATGGAGATAAATACAGGTCCCTTGGTAGGACGAATGAAGATGATGATCAATCTGTAGGATTTGGAATGTATGTTCATCGGTAAGACAAATGAAAAGATTATCCATCGGTAGGATTTTGAATGCATGTTCATCTGTAGGACGAATGAAAAGATTATCCATCGATAGGATTTTGAATGTATGTCCATCGGTAGGACAAATGAAAAGATTATCCATCGGTAGGATTTTGAATGTATGTCCATCGGTAGGACAAAATGTAAACATCTTTCAACGCAAGTTTCCAACGACTTGAACGTTGAAAAGATATGGTGCATATCCTTCACCTCCGAATAGATGCGTCTTAAATGCAAATATCTTTCAACGCAAGTTTTCACCGACTTGAACGTTGAAAAGATATGGTGCACATCCATCACCTCTGAATAGATGCGTCTTAAATGCAAATATCTTTCAACGCAAGTTTCCACCGACTTGAACGTTGAAAAGATATGGTGCACATCCTTCACCTCCGAATAGATGCGTCTTAAATGCAAATATCTTTCAACGCAAGTTTCCACCGACTTGAACGTTGAAAAGATATGGTGCACATCCTTTACCTCCGAATAGATGCGTCTTAAATGCAAATATCTTTCAACGCGAGTTTCCACCGACTTAAACGTTGAAAAGATATGGTGCACATCCTTCACCTCCAAATAGATGCGTCTTAAATGCAAATATCTTTCAACGCAAGTTTCCACCGACTTGAACGTTGAAAATATATGGTGCACATCCTTCACCTCCGAATAGATGCGTCTTAAATGCAAATATCTTTCAACGCAAGTTTCCACCGACTTGAACGTTGAAAAGATATGGTGCACATCCTTCACCTCCGAATAGATGCGTCTTAAATGCAAATATCTTTCAACGCAAGTTTCCACCGACTTGAACGTTGAAAAGATATGGTGCACATCCTTCACCTCCGAATAGATGCGTCTTAAATGCAAATATCTTTCAACGCAAGTTTCCACCAACTTGAACGTTGAAAAGATATGGTGCACATCCTTCACCTCCGAATAGATGCGTCTTAAATGCAAATATCTTCTTGGCAATGTATAAACTTTTGCGAGGGATGGAATCTTCTCGCGATGCATAAAATTTTGCGAGGGATGAAATCTTATCGCGATGCATAAATTCCGCAAGGTATGAAATCTTCTTGCGATGCATTAATTTCAGCGAGGTATGAAATCTTCTCGCGATGCGTGAATAATAACTTGCGATGCATGCTCTTTTGCAATGCATGAATATTGACTCGCGATGCATGATTTTTTTTTTTTTTTTGCGATGCATTAACATTGACTCGAGATGCATGATTTTTTGCAATGCATGAATATTGACTCGCGATGCATGATCTTCCGCGATGCATGATTTTCCACTATGCATGAATATTGACTCGCGATGCATGATTTTCCGCTATGCATGAATATTGACTCGCGATGCATGATTTTCCGCTATGCATGAATATTAACTCTCGATGCATGATCTTCTGCGGGGCATGAATATCTTCCCGCAATGCATGAATTTTGCGAGGGATAGAATCTTCTCGCGATGCATAAATTTCCGCAAGGTATGAAATCTTCTTGCGATGCATAAATTTCGCAAGGTATGAAATCTTCTTGCGATGCATAAATTTCTGTGAGGTATTAAATCTTCTCGAGATGCATGAATAATAACTCGCGATGCATGAATTTCTGCGAGGAATGAAATCTTCTCGCGATGCATGAATTTCTGCGAGGTATGAAATCTTCTCGCTATGCATGAATTTCGCAATGCATGAATATTAACTCTCGATGCATGAATTTTGCGAGGGATGGAATCTTCTCGCGATGCATAAATTTCTGCGAGGAATGAAATTTTTTAGCGATACATGAATTTCTGCGAGGTATGAAATCTTCTCGCTATGCATGAATTTCTGCGAGGTATGAAATTTTCTCGCGATGCATAAATATTAACTCTCGATGCATGAATTAACTCGCGATGCATGATCTTCTACGGGGCATGAATATCTTCCCGCAATGCATAAATTCTGCAAGGTATGAAATCTTCTTGCGGTGCATGAATTTCTGTGAGGTATGAAATCTTCTCGCTATGCATGAATATTAACTCTCGATGCATGATCTTTTGCAATGCATGAATATTGACTCGCGATGCATGATCTTTTGCAATGCATGAATATTGACTCGCGATGCATGATTTTCTGCTATGCATGAATATTGACTCTCGATGCATGATTTTTTGCTATGCATGAATATTGACTCTCGATGCATGATTTTCCGCTATGCATGAATATTAATTCGCGATGCATGATCTTCTGCGGGGCATGAATATTAACTCTCGATGCATGATCTTTGCGGGGCATGAATATCTTCCCGCAATGCATGATTTTTTGCAATGCATGAATATTGACTCGCGATGCATGATCTTCTGCAATGCATGAATATTGACTCTCAATGCATGATTTTTGCAATGCATGAATATTGACTCTCAATGCATGATTTTTGTAGTTGCTATCAAGCTTCTCGCAGTACTTATCAGAATTTTGAGGTCTTTCTTAAAATTCTGTCCCAGTTAGAATTTTGGCAAATCTCAAAATGATCTTCAATCTTGACTTGTTGGCGATAACACCTCTATTGAGAATTTTTGAGATATTTTCAAAAATTCTGTCCCAGTTTTCATTGTAAGGAGAAATAATAATCACACTGGGTATATGACCGAGCCGTTGTGGCGCCTACATATCCTGTTGAGGCAGGAATCAGGTCAAATGTAGTTCCAAACTTGTAGATGATGAATTGCAAAGAATCTGAAAGAAAATCATCAGTAGAAAATGTACAATATGAACATGATGAAATAGGAAAATAATATTCCATGTGATATCCAAAGCCTAGAGATATATAAAAAAAACATGTCACATTTTGGGACGGACAATCCATGAAGTAAAATAGGACTCTCACACATACAAGATTAACCCGATGACACTTTTTACAATGAACAACTCAAAAGGCAATTTCTCTTTTTTTTTTTTTATAAAATTGAAAGATTCTTAAAAGGTTTTAAAATATTAAAGAATGAGTGTTTGCTCACTTTTTTTTTTCTTTTTGAAAAATAAAGAATGTGATGAGATAGTCAAACCTTCAATACAATTGGTGCCAACAGTTAAGATTGCAGGTAAATCTCTCATTCCCTCATTTTTTTTTTTTTTTTTTTTGTTTTTTAAGATTGAGTTTAAGGTAATTCCTACAGCTTCAAGTGGTACCTCCAATATACTTAAGGATCAACATGATCCGTTCATCTTGCTTCAAACAAAGGTTTTGAATTGTATCAATCCTCATGTTTCAAGTGCCCTCACGAAAAAGACTTGTCCTATTTCACACATATTTGAAACATTTGATTTTAGGACATTTTCCAAAGTGCACTCACACTCACAAGAATGTTCAATGCATACAACTGTGATACCATATGCTTGACCCTTATGTAAATCTCCACTAATGTGAGAACATTTGGAATGAGATCATGTAGGGCTTGTCACTGGCTTGTAACGTAGGCTTAGGGATGGGTAGGATATTTATTTGGGATAAAAGTGACTTAATTCCTCCTTGAGCGTCACACATAATTTGTGCTCTTAATGATTGGTACGCCTTTGCGTTAGATCCTCTTCATTGTTCTCCCCCTTTTCAACTTCTTTTGAATTCTCATTTTTGACTCTTTTCCCTTCTTCTTCTTTTTTCTTCCTTTGTTTCGACTTCTTTTGAGTTCTCATTTTTTGGAGCTTTTCCATTCTTCTCTTCTTTTTTTTTTACCCTCTTTGTTTTGACTTCTTTTGAGTCCTTATTTCTTGGAGCTTTTCTTTTATTTCACTCCTTTCTTATAAATTTTTCTCCTTTTTGTTGGAGTATTTTCCTTCCCACCTTTCATTGACCTTGTAAGGGTATTTTTGTCTTTCTTTATTTCTTTCACCTTTTCTTTCTTTCTTTATTTCTTTTTTCTCTAGAAGTCTTTTGTTTTCTTGACTTTGGGAGACTCGATATCTTTGCTTTCGGAAATTTCAAACATGGATCTTTTCTTATAATTTGCACATTCTTGGTGCACTCAAGAAGGTTGGGCCAAGTGAGGATAGTGCTTGTAAGCACTTAAAAGGGTAGTGGTTAAGATGTGGTTGTCCAAAGAAAAGTTTCAGGCTCAAAGTGGGAAAACTAGGGATTAATGTAATTTGGTAGGCTTTGAAAGGCACAATCGGGTCAAAAAAGGCCTACAATCCTTTCTCAAACCAAACATTACTCAGAATTTCACCTTGAAAAACATTCAGGTCAAGTTCTAGATCAACAGTGTAACACAATTGAACTTTGATCAAAATCTCACCACACAATGCACATGAAACATAAGGTTAGTTTTATTCTTATCTTGATTGCATGCAAGAGAATTTTCAAGCATCACAAAAGTAAAGATAAGAGGTACCACGAGAATCTATAGTTTACCGCAAAGTCAGTCTTTTCCATCATATCAAATATATTTACATGCTCTTAACTACATAGGTCCCAACCGAGCTGAAGACATGACTCTTACAGTATGTATAATAAAATTTTTTTTTTGAAAGAATGATAACCGAACCCGAGAAGGGCTGCCTACGTATCTCATTAAAATGAGAATCAGGTGTGCGTTGTTCATGCAGATATGACTTGGAAAATATGCACAAACTATTTTATTTATTATTTTATTTTTTATCTTTTTTGAAGAAGATAATACCGAACCCGAGAAGGGTTGCCTACGTATCTCATTAAAATGAGAATCAGGTACGCGTAGTTCGTCCAGATATGACTTGGAAAATATGCACAAACTATTTTATTTATTATTTTATTTTTTATCTTTTTTGAAGAAGATAATACCGAACCCGAGAAGGGTTGCCTACGTATCTCATTAAAATGAGAATCAGGTACGCGTAGTTCGTCCAGATATGACTTGGAAAATATGCACAAACTATTTTATTTATTATTTTATTTTTTATCTTTTTTGAAGAAGATAATACCGAACCCGAGAAGGGTTGCCTACGTATCTCATTAAAATGAGAATCAGGTACGCGTAGTTCGTCCATATATGACTTGGAAAATATGCACAAACTATTTTATTTATTATTTTATTTTTTATCTTTTTTGAAGAAGATAATACCGAACCCGAGAAGGGTTGCCTACGTATCTCATTAAAATGAGAATCAGGTACGCGTAGTTCGTCAGATAAGGCACATAATAATTTAAAGATTTAGACAACTCAAAGAAATTTCTAGGTCTAACGCCACTAAAATTTATAGTCATGAAGTGTTTTTTGACCCTTTTTTTTCCGCACCAATATGTTTTATAGTCTCTTAATCGTCAATTTTTATACTGTCTTTTGAATGTAACCTGCAAATTTTCACAGTAATTTCTACGTATACTCTTTTTGGATGTTTTCTTAGAACTGTCTCCTCCCAATTTTCACGAGATCCAAACATTGTTATGACCATCCCCGACTGATGTCGGGGACGGTATTCCTACAAAAATATGAGAAATATGTGAGAGCAGGACCATCATGCAAAATAATAATAAAAATAAGTGGGTGTCACCTCATAGTCAAATACTCCCCTGATTTATCGTTTTGACTTAATGTTAATGTCTTGTGAATTACAAGGACTCGCATTTCGCTAATCCTCTTGTCTCTTGCGACTTCGGACAAATAATAATTTCTGAATTCAGACATAAATCAATTTTTCGCTGTGAAGAAGAACAACTCAAAATGTAAGAGTGTTAGTTCATGTACATAATGGATAATGCAAAATATCACACAAATAATGAATTAAACACACAAATACTGTTTTAATTAAAGACAAACTGAAATATATCACATAGCATACAAACAATTATTGCGCGTCCTATACAAATATGTGACCCTTTTATGCCTAGGGTAGGCCTACCGATTTAAATGATGTATTACGACATTTGACAACTTTCCATTGTTCATCAAAAACACTTGCTACAATATTTTATGAATAAATGAAATAGAATTTGAAGTAAGGGAAAAAAAAAATACATTTATTCAATCCCACGCAGGGGTACCATCCTATTCTAAGCCTTTGTGAAAGGTACACTCTCTTGAACTTGTTGTCATCTTCGATTGTCAACACTTATTTGATGGAATGATAGCTTGTGAAGAATCGATTTTGACAAAAATAGACTATTAAAATAACTCTCTAATCAGATGGACCATGGTTTGTCAAATGTCGTATACATCCTTCAAATTACACACAATTATGATTGTCCGTTTAGGCCGGAGGCCCTTTTGGACTCAAGGTGGTCTATCTAATGAACCCAACACACCTTGGGTGTTGAGTCATCTTAGTTCAATGCTTAGATTTGGATTTGGTTTTGCTCTATCTTAGGCTTCACTAGAATAGTTTTCAAGTTGACGATAACCCGAGTCGGACAAACAACGGGGTGAAGCTACCAAACGACGTCGGATGACCATATTCCAACTATTCGTTTGATACTTCCAAATGAAACTCTTGTGTATTTCTGAAAAGCCATTTGGCGGAAAGATGTATGAGTGCAATGACAATATACATACAATAAAAGAAAATTGAATAAACAACAAGTACAATATACACATAACCAGCGAAATATAAAAATACAAGGTATAACACAATAAAAGAATTTCCTCAATTTAAAGAAAATGAATTCATATGGTTAGAACCTCTAATAGTCCCCAGCGGAGTAGCCATTCTGTTTACATCCCCACTCTGTTCAAATAGGGCGAAACGTCGCGGCAACTCAAAAAATTATTAATTGATTCAATTTTAAAAGAATTTTAAAATAAACGAGTTTTAAAAAGAGTCGCCACCTAATTTTAGGAAAAAACTAGGAAACCATTAAGTGATCTACGAAATCAATTTGATTCTAGGTAAGGGGTTCAAATTATTCCGAAGGGAAGGGGTTAGGCACCCTTCGAAATCCACAAGTGTGGGTCCCGGCTGAATTCATTTTTTTTTCAAATTGAGGAAAAAATAAAATAATATACAAATATAATAAACATGCAATATACACAAATAATAAAAATAAGAAAATATAAGAAACGGCCTAAAGTTTGCCTAACGTCAATATATACAAAATAATGAATAAAAAGTATGATTCGAACTACATTCGAATAATTTCAAGGAGAAGCACCTCCGGGTACCTGTAAAGACACTCAGTAAAAGAGTTAGTACCAAATAAATATAAATAACAATGAATAACTCAAATAATAACTTAAAAATAAAAATCCGTCTTATTAACATGGAAGGCCTTGGAAATCGACGGTAATTTCTTCATCGGCCAAATTTAACAAGTAAATAATATAAAGTTAACTAAATTTTCCGTCTTTTAAAATGGGGAGGCCTCCAAAACCGACGGAGAGATTTTATCATTGGCCAATTTTAACATATAAAATATATAAATTTAAATTAAAATTCCGTCTTTTAAAATGGAAAGGTCTCTAAACCCGACGGATAGATTTTTCATTGGCCAATTTAACAAATAAACATATATGAACTTAAATTAGATTTCCGTCTTTTAAAATGGAAAGGCCTCTAAACCCGACGGATAGATTTTTCATTGGCCATTTTAACAAATTAATATATAAACATAAACTAAATTTCCGTCTTTAATATTAGGGAGGCCTCCAAAATCGACGGAGAGATTTTCTCATTGGCCAATTTATTTTGTTTCTTAACAATTAAATTGTATAAAACTAATAAGATATAATAAGAAATAGTAATAGCAGCCTAACAACAGCAATTATATGCGGCTAATCAAAATATATAATATAGTATGCAATATATGAATAATATCAATACAACAAAAGAAGTAGTACAAATAAAAGTATTCAAATGATAATGATTGAAAAAGTAATTGGTTTAAAAGCTTGAAAATAAAAGTGCACGTACTAAATCCCAGTAACAACTTAAGAGAAGTCATATGCAAATAAATAAAGAAACAAAAATGCCCAAGTAAAATAAATCTAAATAAAATACAAATAGATATGAAATTAACAGAAAATACTACAATGCACTAAAATAAAATCAACTCTAACTTGGCAAGAAACATAATAAGCTTAGAGAATTCTAATTTTCAGGAAACATGATAATAGTAATATACAAATAAATTTCAACAATTACCGTAAACAAATAATGACCAGCAAAGAAGATAAAACATCAACAATATATAAAAAAAATGAAAACAATAAGCCAAATTAGTAGCATTTATCGGGAAAAAAAATATCGCTGGAAAACAACAATGGCCGGAATTTGGACCACTCCGGTCAGATCTGAAATGGAAAAGAAAATGCAAAGCAAAATAGCCATAAGACTAAAGCAAAAGATTACCTCTTTACCGAAGTCACGTCGGCGTCGTGGTGGTCTGGTTCTGTTTGTACTAGTGTGATTAGAGCTTCGTTTTGGTTGCTTGTTCCTCGGATTCCGATGGTGGTGATTGAGTTGTTCGATTGCTAGTTGTTCTCGCTGCTGCTTCTGCTGCGCAGGGCTGCTGGAAGATGCTGCTTGCTCCCATCGAAGCTGCGAAAAAGGAAAGCAAAGTGAAGAGAAAGAGCGAAGGCGAGGGGGCGACAGGAAAAGGGGATGCCGGCGAGCAAAGGGAGAGAGAGGTGAAGAGGAGGAGCGACGAGAGAGGAGAGAAGAAGAGGGGGCGGCGGATTCTGTTGGTTTCGGTGGTCCTAACGAGAAAAGGAAGGGCGGCGGAGCAGCGTCGGCTATTGGTTGCTTGCTGCTCCTCGCCGGTCTGCTACTGGAGTCGTTTGGCGTGCGCCTCTTCGGCGCTGATGGTTGCTGCTGCTTCACCGGCGTCCATCACTGCTGGACCGAGCAGCTGTTGCTGCTGGTTGTTCGCTGCTCTCCACTTCTGCTGCCTGCAAAAAAGATGAACGAGAGGCAGAGGGAGAAGAGAAGAGGGAGGCGGAGAGGGGAGAGAAATGGAAGAAAAGTCCTCAACCCACTTAAAAAATCTTCCCCTCCCCTAAACCTAATCTAAACCTAAATAAACAAAATGCAATGGGCCCAAATGATGGGCTTAGTATTGTGGCCCAAAATTATCTCAATAGAATCCCTAAAACATTTTCGTGTTTGACTAAAATTTAGACTGTGCTAAATTCAACATAAATATTAACAAATATAATAAATAAAATTAAATTTTAAAATAATATAATAAACGTAACTAATGACATGTAAAATGCAATTTTAAAAATTAACTAACAAAAAATCCTAAATTTTGATAAATAAAGATAGTTATCGATAAACTTATTAAAAATTATATAAAAAAATTATTCTAAACTATTAAATAAATAAAACTTTAAAATTACGAATTTTTAAAATGTTAGGCCAAAATTGGGTGTCAACAATCATGGCTTGAGAAAATACTTGAAAATCATCTCTAAACTCTACATTATTCACTTTCTTGGTCAAAGGGTTTACTGTAACTAAAGGATCTTCTTAAGGAGCTTGAGAAGCTTCTCGATCCATATTCTCACCCTCATTCCTTCTAACGAATGCTCTTCAAGGGGCCATATCTTAAAATATATCAAATAAGGATTAAGAGAGAGATATAGAGTTAAACTCTATCGTACGACTTTAAAGTGATGTAAAAAGTGGAGTTTCCTAAATATATTATAGTCTCTAATACAAAAATGTAGCACACTTCACACTCATGAATAAGTCGTTACTCGTCGTGGCTTATGAGACATCCTAGAACCTTTCTAAGCCTTGTGCTTTGAATGTCAAGTTTATCATGACCCAAGTACACCCTAGGAGTGATATGGAATATAGAACCCTGGGAGGCCCTACCCAATCCACTTAGCTTACATCGTACAAGATAATAAAATAGAGACTTCAAGAACAATCTTATATCAATAAAGATTTTGACAAAGTGGAATTCTATATAATTCT
The DNA here is from genome assembly GCA_016801875.1 of Solanum sitiens. Taxonomy (NCBI): domain Eukaryota; kingdom Viridiplantae; phylum Streptophyta; class Magnoliopsida; order Solanales; family Solanaceae; genus Solanum; species Solanum sitiens. The sequence goes on along the minus strand of JABWTJ010000049.1, from coordinate 2,677,349 downwards.
CAATAAGTCATTTAATACAACATAAAAGTGATTGGGATGTAATCCATACATCTTATACAATTCTGAAAACTGAAATGACATAAGAGTATAAAAACCCTCTCGGTCCTCGGAACAGGAGGAATCACTAATCTTCAAAGGCAATAAAGTCAACTAACCACGAGTATGGGAGGTGGGAACGTCAGACCCTATATTAGCAAAACAATGTAGTCATAAGTAAGTATTAGTACATGTAATGTGCTAAATATGGTATAATGCATAAGAGTTATCAAATCATGCTAAAAGGACTTCAACTAACATGCAACGACCAAGCTAAATCATTAGATAAAATGTTAGAAAACATAAGCCATAATTAGGGTCAATGCAAGCTAAACATCTTTAGAAACACTTGTGACATACTTTAGAAAGTAACCTTAGTTCATTATTGTGGGTAGTGCACCATTTAACCGACGTAGACAATGTGTGATATAACATGGAATTCGGTGTCTATCTATACCAAAAAGAGATGTCCTTATTGTTAAATTTCTGCTGAATGTTTCTCAAAGTGAGAGTCTTTCCATTATATAGAGAATAAAGATTACACATCCCTAAAGATCCGCCATTTCTATCCCTAAAGATTAGCTATTCTATCTCTACAAATCTGCTAGTCAATCCCTCCAAATCCGCTATTCTATCACAATATTTATTCCTTTGGTTCTACAACAAATCTATATGATCATGCTAATTTATATCACTATCTAATTACATTAATATATATAATTATTTATATTTCCATCATGCTAACATCCCCCGTCAAATTGATGTCGGTGGATCAAGAATCATCAATTTGCCTACTAGAAACTGATGGCGTTGTCGTGCCATAGATTTTATAAACGCATCAGCTATTTGAAGATCACTGGATACATGTGGAATAGTAATGACTCCTTTATCTATAGCTTCTCGTATGTAATGACAATCTACTTTGATGTGTTTGGTCCTCTCATGAAAATCTGGATTAGTAGCAATCTAAATAGCACTTGTATTATCAACATGGAGAGGAGTAGAATGAGATTGAGAAAATCCAATCTCAGCAAGTAATCCACAAAGCCATATAACTTCAGAGCAAGAAGTAAACATGGATCGATATTTAGCCTCTATTGAAGATTTTGACACACGATCTTGCTTTTTACTCTTCCAAGATATAAATGACTCTACAAGAAACATGCACCAATCAGTGACTGAACGACGAGTATCAGGACATCCCGCCCATTCAGAATCACCAAAATCATTAAGACGAATAGGATAACCACTTGGAAAGAACAATCCACGAGTAGATGTTCCTAGAAGATACCGAATGATGCGACGAATAACCACCAAGTGGAGATGACGGGGAGCTTGCATAAATTAGCTAACTTGTTGCACTGCAAAAGAGATATCAGGCCGAGTAATAGTAAGGTAATTTAGACTCCCAACTAATTATCAAAACATAGTTGGATCAGGAAGAAGATCGCCTTCCTCACGACGATACTTCACATTCAATTCCAATGGAGTATCTACGGAGGAGGAATCTTGAAGACCTACCAAAGAAATCAGATCCTGAGTATATTTGTGTTGGTTAGAAACACACCTGAAGCAACATTATGAACTTCCAAACCCAAAAAATATGTAAGAGTACCAAGATCTTTCATATGAAAAGAATCTTTAAGCTGTTGTTGGAGGCTAGTGATTAGTGAAGAATCGGTTCCTGTGATAATAATGTCATCTACATACACCAAAAGAAGAACACAACCTGCAGATGTTTTGCGAAGAAACAAAGATAAGTCATATTTGCTCTGCTCAAAAGAAAATTGTAGCAAAGTAGATCGGAACTTATCAAACCAAGCTCTTGGAGCTTGTTTTAATCCATACAAAGACCGCTTCAACTTGCATACATATGATGTAGGCGATGAGAACAAACCAGGTGGAGGTTTCATATAAATATCTTCTTTGAGATCACCATGGAGAAAAGCATTTTTGACATCCATTTGATAAAGAGACTAGTTTCGTGAAGCAGCAATGGCAATAATATTCGCACCGTAGTCATTTTTGCTACGGTGCAAAAGTCTTCTCATAGTCCACCCCATACTCATGTCTGTTACCAAGAACAACCAATCGAGCTTTGTATCGATTAAGAGGTCCATCAGAATTGAGTTTGATTGAATAAACCCATTTACATCCAATAGGGAGGACATTTGAAGGACATGAAATAATGTCCCATGTGTCATTTTCATTACGAGCCAAAAGTTCTTCCTCTATTGCTTTCTGACTACAGTCATGCTTGGAAGCTTGTGAGTAACAAGTTGGAACAGAAATGCTAGATAAAGTAGAGTAAAATCCATACTAATTGGGAGTACGCGATACTCTGGTAGAGCGCCGAGTAGGCTCAAGAGGACCAGATCTTGAAGAATTCTCAGATTCTAGTTGTGGTACAGTTTCAGGCGGCGGATCAGTGTCGGGATAAGATAAAGTTGGCCGACATTGTCCATACATGGATCCAGGTCTGAACCTCTTAAAAGAAGATGATAAATCTTCAAAAGTAGGAAGAACAGGAGAAGGAGAAGACGAATCGACAATCATAGGAAAGAAATACTGATTCTCAAAGAAAACAACATTTCTAGAAATTCCAAATTTGTGAGAACATGGATTATAGCAAATAAAACCTTTTTGTGAAGTACTATAACCCATAAAAGCACATTTAGTAGATTGTAAAGAAAGTTTATTGCTTTGCGAAGGATGCAAATGCACAAAACAAACACAACCAAATGTATGAAACTCACTATAGTTAGGATTTTGGTGATAAAGACGAAAATATTGAGACTCAAGATTTAGCACTTTAGATGGAAATCTATTAATTAAATAGACAGCAGTAGACAAAGCTTCCACCCAATATTTAGATGGTACAGAGGACTCAATCAACAAAGTACGAGTGACATCTAAAAGATGGCGATTTTTACGTTCAGCAACTCCATTTTGTTGTGGTGTATATGAACAAGAGTGTTGTGAGACAATTCCTTAGTCAAGTAAGAATTTTTTGAATTCATAAGACATATATTATTCACCAGAATCAGATCTTAATAATTTGATGCACGTAGAAAATTGTGTCTCAATGTAAGCCAAAAATGTCTTGAACATGGAAAATACCTCAGATTTGGATCGAAGAAAATACAACCGTAAACCGACTATAATCATCTATGAATGTCACAAAGTATTTGAAATGAGCATGAGAAATAATTAGTGAAATGCCCAAACATCACTATGAATGACATCAAACACTTTGTAGCACGACTACCAAAATTAGGAAAAGGAAGAGTTTTACTTTTGCCTAATTTACAAGTTAAACAATCAATGGAAGCAACTGAAAATTGATTTTATTTCCCAATAAACCAGAATTTGATAAATGAGACAACACAACAAAATTTGGATGTCCTAGACGCTTATGCCAAATCTCAGTCTTACTAGGAGTAGAAGTACAAGCAAAAGATAGAACAAGAGGAATGGAAAAGTGTATAGGAAACAATCGTCCAACTTTAGGCCCCTTCGCGATTATCTTCCCCGACACATGATCCTGCACAAGACAACCATTACGAGAAAAATTCACATCACAATTGTTATCTACCAATTGTCCAACTGAAATAAGACTGGTTGAGAGCTTTGGTAAAACAAAAACATTCTTGAAAGTTGGAGTAATATCCCCAACCTTGGTAATGGGTAAATTACTACCATTGGCAATCTGTATTTGTGATGGACCTTGATACTTACGAACATTTTTTAGGATGCTTGTTGAGTTGGTCATATGATTAGAAGCACCTGAATTAACAATCCAAAAATTAAATGTAACATCATTCCCTTGTAATCCCAATGCTGAAAAGGCTGACACAATCATTTGTTGAACCATTTCAGGAGTAAGAACTTGTCCTGAAGATGAGTTATCAATAGTGGAACCATTTATCCCAGCTTGAAAAGCGTTGACCCTACGATTTTAAGGGCGCGTGGGACACTCTTTGATAATGTGTCCTTGTTGTTTACAATAATTACAGAACTTCTTGCTACAATTGCTAGCAATATGCTCATATTCCTTGCAACTGTAGCATGAGTTCTACTCATATCCCTGCCCTTTCCTTTACCTTGAGCAGCAAATGCAATAGTGATGTCATTTTCCTTCTTGAAAGCATTTTGTGGGACAAGACGTTGCTCTTCACGAAGTAATTCCCTAAAGCAAACATCCAAAGAGGGAGACGGGTCACAATTCATCGAGTTTGAGCGAATACTCTCAAAGTCAGAGCGTAATTTCATAAAAAATTGGTCTCGCTTGTTTTGCTTATGAACTCCCTGAATCACTGATACAGATTCAGTAGGTATTTTGGCATAATCAATATCCGTAAATTCAGCCCATAAGTTCTGAAATCCAGAAAAATAATCCTGAACTGAAAGACCTTCTTGAGAGTAATTAGCAATTTCATACTCTAACTGAAAGCGTCTTGCGCTATTATCTTGGTTGTAAACCTTTTGTAAGTAATCTCACATGGCCTTATCTTGTCTTATACGGCCTGAGATTAAGAACAATAAGAGGGTCAATTGACCCTAGAATCCATGTCATCACCCTAGCGTATTTAATCTTCCATTCACACAGCTTTGTTGTATCAGTAGGAGCAGGATCACTTCCATCTATATGGCCCCACAGTTCTTACCGGTGACAAATAATTGAAATGGAAACTCCCAAGAAGAATAATTTTTTCAGTGAAACGAACACTGAAGGATTCAAAGTGATGTGAATTCATGCTTTTGAGTAGCTATGAAAACTACAAAGACTCACGAAAGCAACTAGAATGACCAAGAGCAAAAGTCCTAGGTGGTAGGACTGATTGTTGACAAACAATCAACAAAAAACCAAGATGTTCAAAAAAAAATTAGAAGGAACCACGGAGACTCTATGAAACAACATAGCCAAGAGAAGGCTCTAATACCATGTCAATTTTCTGCTGAATGTTTCTCAAAGTGAGAGTCTTTCCATTATATATAGAGAATAAAGATTACACATCCCTAAAGATCCGTCATTTCTATCCCTAAAGATCAGCTATTCTATCTCTACAAATTTGCTATTCAATCCCTCCAAATCCGCTATTCTATCACAATATTTATTCCTTTGATTCTACAACAAATCTATATGATCATGCTAATTTATATCACTATCTATTACATTAATATATACAATTATTCAGATTTCCATCATGCTAACACTTACTTGACAAGGTAAGAACCATACATTTGAGCTAAAGTAGAACCACTAGCTAATCTCTATCTAGATCAACCTATGGTGGGACATAGTTATGGGATTAGGAGATTGCTACAAGAATCCTAAACTCTACTAATGGGAGAGTTCTCATCTCAATATTCACTTAGTGCTAAGTATAAATTATAATGAATAGTTATTAATCATATTTATTTTATTATCCACGGAAAGAGACACTTAAGAAACCAATCCAAGCTAGAGTTCATTTTGAATAACACCTAAATCTTGATTCAACTTAGGTGAGAAAATATTTCAACTTGATGAATATTTTTTGTGAGAAAACCTTTCACAATAACTACAACATTGATGATTTGGTCTCAGATAGTCCTCAAAACATTTACATTAATTTCATCAATGAACATGCATATCTTCATAAATTCATCTTTTTTGGTTCATAAGCTTAATCATGTGCTTACGGTCTAAAATTCATGGATCATGCATGAGTTCGTATGAATTTAACTCAAAACATGTAATTACTTAAATTCATGCATAAATAGATAGAAAAATCAATTTGATAATAATTGTAAAGAACCTATGAAAATTGAAGAAAAACTCTAACTTGAATTGAGAATCTATCTTTATAAAATTGGAGATTCTAGGAACCCTATGGAGAAAAGGACTCCATAAGTGAATACTAACATACATTGGAGTTTAAAGCCCACTGTTGTGGTGAATAGAGGTCTTGGGTGCTTGAAACTAAATTGCTTTTCCTTGAGTTGAGGGAATTTGAAGGGGATGAACTTGGAAGGAACGTAGGAGTTTAAGGGAATGATTTACAATAAGTAGTTTTAGGGTCAAAAAGACTTATACAGGGCTTAGTTGTAGGACCAAAATTACCTAGTTTAGACATTAATCAATTAGGTAAAATACGTTTTTTGGTAAACAATGTGAATATTTCTATTAAAAAAAAGTCACTTACAATTTGTGAGCACTACCCTTCATCCCCTATGTAAGATGGAGGGTTGCCTCAATTCAAAAAAGAAATAAAAACAAACTATTTACATAATTTGTGCCAAAATCCTACATCTAATTGCTTTTCTTGTATTCTTATACATTTATATCCTTACTTCAATTCACTTGTAAAGTTCCCCACTATATCAACATGTTGAATACTTGTTCCTTTGAAATGTTTCCAATTCCTTGCTTTCCAAATGTGATATACCATAGCTCCCCACAAAACTGCTATCACTTCTTGAACTTCTTCCAATGCTTCTTTTTATCATCTCCAAAGTAAGACTCAAGTCTGTTGCATGCATGGGGTTGTTAGTCCATCTTAGGAGTGTTGTCCCCCTTGTGGCATATTCACATTCTAATAAACAAATGCTTATTTGTTTCTAGTACTACCTCTTGACATCAGCAAATAGTTGTTTCAACTTGTATATTAATATGTATCAACCTTTCTTGAGTGAGTAGCCTCTTTTGCGTCATGATAAATCTTTTCCTTGGAAGTAATACAAAGTTCCACATTAGTTGTGATGTTAACAGTTTTTCTCTATGGCCCAGCAATGCAAGATATCCATTTATAATTGAGTATGCACCATTAGCAATGAGGTTGAGTTTCCCATGTGTATAGTAATGTTGCATTTTGATCTTTAAGGCATTTAGTTTCCTCCAATACCAACTACTATCAGTCGGAGCTCTATGATCCAAAATATTACATGTTTTGATGTATACATCATGCCCCCATTTCACACATAGAGACTCCTTGCATACAACACCGCTAAACTAGCTTCCGTATAGAGGCTTTATTGTAGTTCCCACACCCCTTGATATTTAACCCATCCTGCACTTTTGGAAAACATACTTTGTCCCATGAAACCAATAAAACTTTCCTTTTCTCCCCATTATTGCACCATAGATGCTCTCTACACTTATTATCAACCTCCTTAATACACTCTGAGGGAGTAAAAATATTGATCCCCAAAAAGTGTGTATTGAAAAAAATACTGCAAGCACCACTTGAAGTCTTCCTGCATAGGAGAGCTGTTTAGCTTAGGTGATTTTGATCCTGCGTGTTAACTTTTCTGCCAGTTGATGACACTCCATTTTCCCCATCATTTGGATGTGAGTGGGAGACCTAGGTATTTGATGGGAAAGAATCCTTCTGTAAAACTAGTTATATTCAGAAGCTCCTCCTTAACCTCTTCTGTCATCCTGCTACTAATATACTAGACTTCCCTATGTTTTCCACCAGCCTTGTAGTGGCACTAAAATGGAAAAATTCTTCCTTAACTCTATTGACTAAATTTACATCTCCTTTACAAAAGATCAACAGATCATTAGCAAAAACTTAGATGATTCAGCCTTAGAGCTTTGCACATAGGATGAAACTTGAATTCTGGTAAGCATGACATGCTTTTGAGTACTATTGATAGGTACTCCATGATCAATACAAATAACAAAGGTGAAAGAGGATCTCCTTGCCTCAGTCTTCTCTTTCCTTCAAAATACCACGACCTTCTCATTGAGCCTGACAGTATACTTTGGAGTGGATACACAGACCATTTTCCACTTGATAAATCTTTCTGGAAATCCAAATTTTGTTAAAGCTTCTTCTAGAAATTCCCAGATCATCGTATCATAAGCCTTTTTGAAATCAATTTTCATCAAACACCTAGCAGTAGTCTACCTATTGTAGTGCCTTAGCAGGGCATGACATATCAAAATTATGAACAATTGATATCCCTTGCACAAATTCAGCTTGATTGTCTACTACTAAAAGACTCACAACATTCTTCAATGTAGTACATATTATTTTGGAGATACATTTATACAATAAATTGCAACAGGATTTGGTCTAAACTGGTTGGCATGTTCTGGTGAATCTACCTTTGGCTAAGTGCAATATTAGTAGCATTCACTTGCCTCATTAACTTCCCATTTTGAAAAAAACTCTAAAACTATTTTAGTAATGTCTCTCCCCACAATCCCCCATGTTTCTTCATAAAATCCACTACCATAACTATCAGGGCCAAGGCTTTTTTCAATCTTCATCATGGACTGTTTCACATCATCCTTACTGAAAGGCTCCAATAGTTGCATTTGTTGCTTCATGTCTAGTATAGGTACATTTTTCAAGATAGTTTCATTAGCTTTCAGCCTAGTAGTTATTTTATCACCTAGGAGCTCTTTGTAGTAGTTAACAAATATCTTTGCAAAATAGGCTGTATATATTTGATATGCAGTACGATATACAGGAAAATAGGTCAAAATACAACCCATATATAACAATATACAATTGTTGTATACACAGGTGTTGGAGAGCAAAAATGGGCTGGAAAAAGGCCCAAACAATGCAGCTGACCCATTATTAGATTTAGGACAGGTTGGGCTAAAGCCCAAAAATCTGGTTGTTGCCTTTCTTTTATGGGAAAATTAACAATTAAGTCATAATATCTAATATATTTAATCAAAATAACAATACTTTAAAATATTTTTTTAAAATGTCAGAATGACAATATTTTAGAAAATAATATGTATTCAGATTTGAGTTTAAATTGTATCCACCATCAATGTACACTTTTTTACACTAACAATACTTTTAAGACAAGTTTTTTTTTTTTATTAATATTTTTTATTTTATAAAGGGAAAATGCAAAAGTACCTCCCAAGAGTATGATCGAAATCACAGAGACACACCTTAACTATTCTAAGGTCCTATTACCCTCCTGAACTTATTGTTTTTGTAATTTTGTGCACTTTTTTGACTTACGTGGCATCCAAATATCTCTCACGCGCCTCAATTGCGTGGAGTCACGGAGTGTGCCATGTAAGACACAAGGTGTATAAAATTACAAAAATAATAAATTCAGGGGGTAATATGACCTTACTTTAGTTAAGGTGTGTCTCTGATATTTTGGTCATAGTCTAGGGAGGTACTTGTGCATTTTCCGTGTTATAAAATATAAATATGAAATATAGTAATATAAGGTAATTATGATTCTAGTTTTATTATATCCATTGATTTATGATTCTCTTTCCTTACTAAATGAAATTACTATATCTTTTACCGTTTACAATAAAAGTGAAGCAAATTGAAAGCATCCACCATTGAAACAGTTTATAGAGAAACTATTCCCAATCATAAAAAAAAATTGTTTTCTTTCTTAATAGAGTTTGGTGGATCCTTGCTCCTTTTTTTTTTTGGAATTCCACTTTCCCAATTAATCTAATATCCAATAACCTTTCTTCTTCACCTTTCACGTTTCTACCCACCTTTCATGTTCTAACCATTTTTTCACGTCTCCAAATCTCTTGAAGGTGCTCACAAATTTTTCATCAAAATATATATTTTAATTCAAGAAATTTTCTCTATCGTTAAACGAAATCTCTTTATTAATTAAAGTTGATTTCTCGATGGCAAGGTAATTTCCATTATTTATTTTGATTTATTTTGATTTGATGTTTAAGATCAATGATTGTGATATGTATTTCAAATTCTATGTATTACGTATTTCAATATCACTGTTTGTGATTTATATTTCTCATAGTACATATTACATATTTTTCGTTAATATTTTTTATTTTTATGCAAGTTTGTTATCATATTCATCTAATATTTATATATCACAGATTTTAGTCGATTAAATATTATTTTTTTTCCATTTTTTTCTGATTTATTAAAATCTACAAATCCATTCATATGCTTATTTTGTTTGATTTTTAATATATTTGTATTTGTTGTTAGGGTTTTAGATTTGGAAAAAACATATGTATATCTACAATGTCTGAATCAACAGTTTATTTGTGTATTCATTCTATCTATATATCAACAAGTTTTACATTTTTTATTTTTACATTGTATTTCAATCTCAATTAGTATACCAACATGTTTGTATTTCCTTCTTAATTTGTATTCGTCCTAACTTTATACGAACAATTTTATATTTCATTGAGTATTCATTCTGTATTTCAATATCAATTTATATGTGAACAAGTTTGTGTTTCTCTTTTGTTTTGTATTCTACCTAATTGTATACCAACAAGTTTTGTATTTTATGTGCCTACTTTACCTTTCACACTTTGTTTGGATCATTGTTATCCATTATTTCATAATTGTATTGTATTGTATTATACTCTATTGTACTGTATTGTATGGTAGACACAATGTTTGATTAGACTGTATTGTTTGTTGTTGTTTATAATATTTTAATTGTTTGGTTTAATTGTATCATATTGTACTATAATTTATAAATTTACTAAAGTATCCTTAATTATTCTAGGGTAGGAGGTTTGACTAGATTTAAAAAAATAAGGTAAAGGGTAAAATTGTATTTTGAAATATTATGCAAAGATATAATTGGAAAAAGAAATTAAGTAACAATGGAAACACACCAAATCGGTTGTTCCATAAAATAGGGGTTTTCATTGTTACGTAACAATGAAATTTAACAATACAATACAATATATTTTAAGTAACAATTAAAACAAACATTTTAGGTATAGTAACGATACAATACAATACAATGGGTAACAATGATCCAAACATAGTGTCAATGTCATTTTGTATTTCAAATGAAGAGAGTATTTCTTTTGTATTCACAACTTTATATTCAATCTTACTTTGTATTTATAACTTTGTATATTCATCTCATTTTAATTTTGTATTCATATAATGTTGTATTCAACATATAGTTCATGACCGATTAGTTTGTATTTTACCTTTCAAAGTCACTTTGTATTTCAAATGAAGAAAGTATTTCTTTTTGTATTCACAGCTTTATATTCAATCTCACTTTGTATTTATAACTTTGTATTTTCATCTCACCTTTGTATTCATATATTGTCGTAATCAACATATAGTACATGATCGATTAGTTACATTAACTTAATGGGATACAAATTATTGTATGCATTCAAACAGAAAAAACAACTACTAAACTAAAAAATAATAATAATTTCATTCGTTATACATCATAATTTGGATAAAAAATATCCGAAAAAAGCTATAAATCTCAATACATACAAAGATTTCACTGATTCAATTAGAAAAAGAACACTCTTGTACTCTACATATATGAATATCTCATCCAAGCAAATAAAAAAATCGAAAAAAAATACTTGATTGTTTTTCAATTATTCACTCGATGAGACAAATTTAAAGTCGTCAATTTTGAAAATTTCTGTTTCAAATATATGTCGTATTCAACTTGAAGAAACTTTAAAAGTTATCAGATGAATGATTCAGAAGACAAACTAAATTATTTTACTTATTTTTTGTATGTTCTTAAGAAGAAAGCAAAAAAATACTCGACAAAAGATGTCTATTTATGCTCTTTTCAAAGCGTAACTAATTTGTGTTTAAAATCTTTTTTACCTTTTTTGAATTTTTTTGTTCCATAATTTTCTCTGTTATTAATTATTTGTATTCTTTCAAATTATATTAAATAAAATAAATACATAATTAGTCCCTTAACGAACTAAAATAATGATATTTTTAATAAATAATGAAATTATTGCGAAGGAGTCCCACTAAAAGCTAAAATATTATTGTTTTAAAATTTTCCCCTTTTTATCATATTCCTTTATTATTATTTGTATGTTTATATTAACACTAATCTCTTATTGGATTCGGTTTAATTTAATTAAAACCCCAAAATATGACCTATATTCTTTATGTTAATTTATTTTCATAATTTTTTTTATCAACTCTTCTATTTTTATTTATAATCTTTAGGCAAATTTTAATTTATTTAAAATAGTTTACATGCTTTAGTCTCCTTTTCTAAAAAATAAAATATTTCTTTGTTTAACTATTTTTTACAAGTTGATCGAATATTCTAAATTATTTTTATGTTAAAGTTTTTTCCTTAAAATATAGTCAAAAGTATTTTTGTCAAGTCATAGGATAACCGCGTATTAGCGGGCGCTTCAAATGCCTTAAAAACCTTCTTGAAGCGTAAATAAAAACCTCTTACCTATTTTTTATAAATTTATAAAGATTTAATCAGTTAAAATCTTTTCAAAATTAAGTTTTCTTAATTTCTTTAAAAAATTGAGTGACGACTCTTTTCTAAGGATTTTTCTCAAATTGTTTTATACTAAGAATATTTCAAAAAATGATTTTTCTAAAGATAGTAAAATTACGGCATAACAGAAATGATTACTCTTATGGGGATTGTTGAATTGGATCGGTTGATGGGCCTCTTTGTATTGTGGGATATTGTTGCTGGAACATGAATTAGGGTTGGGCTGGGAATTATTTGGGAAATATGAGTTGGCATTGTGCTGAGATTAATAAAGTGGGCTGGAAATTGGCCCAACTTTGGTCAAGTAGAGCAAAATATTGGTTGAATTTGATTTTAAAAAGTAACCAAATATATTGCAAATTCGGTGAAGTTTGGATAAGCTGAATCAATATGAATTAATTAATGAGCTTCTTAATCTTAACAAAGCAAAATAAATAATTTAATTTTAAATTAATTATAAAGTAACAACTAAAGAATATATGCCAACTTAAAGTAGACTATTTTTTTTAAAAATCAACTAAAAAATAAAATCTTTTTTGGTTGATTTTTGAATATTTACAAAATATACTAATTATATACAAATTAATGTAAAACATGTATATTATCTAAAAATTATAAAAAGTGACAAACTATTTAAAATAACTTGCAAAATATTTTTTGAAATTGGGGAAGCTCGGTGATTAATTTATATTGTAGAGGATAAAAATTGGGTGTCAACAAGTAGACTTACCTTGATTTGTTGGAGTAACATACTCCAGTTTAAATCCAACATTGACCACCTTGCCTATGTCAAAATTATCCCAGATTGAGTTCTTCGTAGCAAGTTCAGCGATCATCTCCTCCACTTCATCTGCTCAGGATCTCTTTCCACTGCTTGGTGATTTTCCGGTTACTTTCACAGATTCCATAATTTCCTCTCATACTGTTGGGCCTCAATGGTTTGAGTGTTTTTGCTTGTTTCAACCCCCCGGCATCAGATCTAATACCTCTAGGTATTTCTATGCTCCCATCCAGACATGATTTAAGTGTTCCTCCATTTACTTGCAATGTTGTTACTATTACATTAGTTTGTGGAACCTTTGGAGTTAAAAGAGCTATTTGTTTTCCCCTTTGAGTTGCTTTTATCCTTTCACGCGCTTCCTTTGCCATTATAACCTTCAAATATGGAACCGAGCCTCTTGCCCAAGGCAGACGCATGTTAGGCTAACATGCACTGAGATAGAAAGTCCATGCAGAAAAAGCTAGGGAAAAGACTTTGAATCCCCTTAAAAATAATTACCGACACTTTCTATGGTTTGGACCTACGACCCGTATGACTTTCTATGGACTATACTGATAAATCGTAAACATAAACTTTTTAAAATTGTACCAACTTTGACTAGCCTAATCTACGCCTCATAGAATCTTGTACGGTTTGTAGATCCCAATTATAGAAATCGACTTAACCCTTAAAATTTCACTAAGTCTAGGACACACTTAAGAGACTTATCTACGACTCGTATATGGATTGACGGACTGTACTAGTCAATCGTAGAAAGATACCGGGACTTGAATTTATATAAATATTTAAAATCTTTCTGAGGATGTAATATGTGGCTCGTAAAAGCTTCCACAGTCCGTAAATGGGACCCGTAGACACAACATGTAGTACAAAAAAAATCCTTTTCAAAATTCTGAGGTATTACAATTTTTTATCACAATTTTTTTCTTTTTTTTTTGGTTACATAGACAAACTATTTGCTTTTATTTTAGAAATTTTGAAGATTATTTTTTTGAATTCATTGAAAAATATCTGCAGAAAATCAAGCAATTGTGGAAGTTGTTACATTTATTGTTGAAGTTTTTACATCTGTCTCAACTACTACTAATTTCTTTCCACTGTGGCTGAAGTTTGTTCAACAACTATGATAATTTTTGCAGCAAGTGAAGTAAAAGAGAGGGTGATAGGACAACACATGAGATACTGGTGGTAACAACGAATGTGGTGGTAATGGTTGTTGTAGAGACAATGTTAGAGAAGAAGCAGGTGATAGCAATAGTGGTAAAAGAGGAAGAAGACGAGGAAGTGGTGGCGGAGGAGGAAGAACTGATGGTTGTGGTAGAGGATGAAGTGGTGATGGTATAGTGGTGACAATGGTGGTTACAGTGGTAGAAGGTGGATGGAGCCGACAAAAGGGTGGAGAGCAGGTAGGGATGGGATGGGGGAAGATAGGGCTTTTGTGTAAATAATAAAATTTGAGAATTTAAACTTAGTGTCATTAACATTTATCTTAATATTTTCATATCTACTCAATAATTAAGAGTTATATCACTTTTTCTTAATTTTGGTTTTCTTTTGTCACCCTTAATTCAAATTCCCTAGAAACATGATAAAAATTGCAATTTACACTCACCAGTCACCACCAATAAAATGAACAAAATAGGGTCAAAAAAATCTCTCTCTCTCTCTCTCTCTCTCTCTCTCTCTCTCTATATATATATATATATATATATATATATATATATATATATATATATATATATATATATATAGTTTGAAATATACTTTTTTTATCTTCTTTGGAAAGTCACCGTGTAATTGAGATTTGATGTAATTGAACGTAATTACACTCTTTGAAAAGTTCGGTAGACCAAGTAATTACTTGGCAAGAGTAGGGGGAATGGTGTAGACACATATTTAATTATTTTTTGATTAAGTTCATATGTAATTTTAATTAAATTCATGTTCATTTTGGTTGAATGATCAATTTGTGATTTACAAATAAATAAGTCTATTTTATCAAATTCAAGTCCAAGGTCCAGTTCACGTTGAAGTCAAAATTCATGCCACGTGTCACATTGACTAGGCATCCAAGACCAAAGAGGGGAAAATCACGTGTCCAAATAATATGGTAATCCAGTCAAATTCAGGAACCAATCACAATCCGTCAATTGTCAAAGTGACATCTTTTGGCCAATCATAAGCAACTTTGTCCATCCCTACAACTATAAATAGGGGATAGACATGACATTCAAGAAGATCCCAAAAAACTCTTCAACAAGCATTCTCCAAGGGTTGGAGAAACTACAACATCAACTACATAGCTCTTAAAGGAGTAGTCAATACAGTTCTTCTCGGAGATCAACTTGAAATGATGAAGCGCTTTACGATGTTTCCAGAGATTAACCACATCTCAAGGAGGTCTCCATCATCAAATAATTCGAGAAGTAAGCTACTGAAGGCGCATGAATCTTGGAGAAGTTTAGGATAGAACAATCAAGAGAACAACATAATTGTACTCACACGATTCATCAATGAAAAGTACATTTTCTTTTATTTATTTTGCTTAAAGTTAAATTTAGTGCTACGGAGATTTGTTGCAAACAAAATTGGCACACTAGTGGGACCAATTATGTTCTTCATCTCTTCCACCTACAATCAAGAAAAACTACAAGTTCAACTATTGCAATGTCCTTCAAGAAGATCAATGATGTTTCATGTGGGGACTCGGTATTCCTACTCTGAATTATGAATTTTTTAATATAACCACGCAAAGCTGCAAAACAGACATATCAGATTCTGAAATCTTCAGAATTTAATTCTTATCAATGATGAAGGAATTTTGATTCGAAACTTTGACATATTGTAGGACCTTCAGTTATATTTCTGTTGGATCAAGTGTCCTGCAATTTCATTGCTTCTACATTCAAAAATAAATATACTTGAAAAGACATGCAAAGTTGGAATCACAAAGTGTAAGGAATGAAAGCTCCATGTAATTTACAAGAAGTCATAAGATTAGTCCAAGATCATTACCAAATTGAAAGGAAGACATCAATCCACACTGAAGTTTAAGGCATGAGATCATCTACAATGTAGCTCGCTGATGTTTAAGGGCCTATACCAAGTGTTTCTCTCACCATGCTAACGTTGTGTGTATTTTCACTATAAATGAAACAAAAGTCCTCCAAATGTTTCTCTCGTAGAGCAACAAAGGGTGATGAAAATGAAGGTGGAAAGTTGTCTCTGCCAAGGCTGCAAGGAAGGTGAATTCCCCGAGTAAGTTTTCCGCTAACATTGCAAGGATGAGACAAGTGGTTCCACACCAATCATGTGGAAAAACGGTGCATTTTCTAGGTGAATTAGGCTCTTTTGGAAACTTGAAAAGAAAAATATTGGAGCCTTCGGTGCCAACTGTACGAAGTTTTCAGTTCTACTTGGTTAATCTATTTCTGATAACAAACGCAGTGAGTACATAACCCTTTAATATGTCATGATAGACATGATCATCACTAGAACAACCTTGTTCGGCACAACAATGCTAATAGCACGAAACTTTGTATTGTGGCTAAATTGGGTCTTGAACATCAATATGCAGTGTTTAAGAAACATATCAACAGAGAATTAATAGATCAAACCACAACCATAACCTGCAAGAAAGTGAAACAAGAAAATCTAAAGAGACACAAACCTTTGAGGAAAACAACTAGATTTGAAGACCAACTTCAAAAATCCATTTCTATCAATTCATGAGAAGCTTAACATTGGTTTTTAGATATGTCACAATATTACGAGTCTAGTTTCTTCAGAACCAACTCACTCGTCATTTTAAATCTCCTACACCAGAAAAAAGGATATTTTGGTGAGATATCCCATAACCGTGAGAAGAACTTCCATATTTGGGGTCAAACTTCAAAATTCAGTTCCCGTCAATATGGAAGGTGTTTAACACTGATTTCGTGATATTTCGTAGCTCTCATCATTTCAAAATATATACACCAAGAAAATGACGTTTTGACAAGATTTTACATAACTATTAGAAGAAGTTTCAGATTTGAATACACACTTCAAAAATTGATTCCCATTAATTCAAAAGGTGTTAGTGCTGATTTTGGGATATGTCGCAGTACTACAAGTCTAGTTTCTTCCAAACCAAGTCGCTTTTCATGTGGAAATTCCTACTATAAGAAAAGGATATTTTGGTGGGATTTCAATTAGGAATAGAAATTCGAAATTCAACGATACTACTCATCTAAAGAATACTCGAAATCAAGGATGAAATCCTAGATTACTTTTTCTCTGAATTTTGACATATATAGGGTGTGAGGACGAACTAGTCCAACACTATGATAACCTTACATACCCGGAAAGAACAAATTTCTTGGCAAAATTTATGGAAACTTGAAGGACGCTACAAACTCTAGCCTTTTCTCCTCTTGGAACTTTGCTATAATGATTTGAAATGTTAAAGAATGTAAAACAATGTTTAACACTGCTATGACCCATTAATAGGTGTAACGGGGTCGGTATTTATGCTTAAAATTAATGGAAAAAGTCTGAAACACCCTTAATTAATAGAAAATGCAAAACCCAAGTCGCACCTGATGGAGGTCCTGACGACCCATCACCATGATGACAACCTGTCACTTTTCATCGTAAAAAACCCTGAAACACTGAAATTTCTGCTAAGTTGACTGGCCAGGTGACGAACCGTCTAGTAGTTGATTGACCATCAGGTTTTCATCAACGTTTTTCTAAATACTCTCTCTGGTAAAACGACCATAAATTTTTACACCAAACTCGAAATGAGGCAAACTCAATGGCGTTGGAAAGAGAACTCAAAGACCTTCAATTTGATAGGTCATATGCCACTTAATTCAGTATGAACTAGGATATATAATCATTTGAAGTTGATCTAAGAAGAATCTTATGTCAAAACTTAACGAGTAAAGAAGCTTTCAACTCACTTGGTGCTAGGGGGTTCTATGACCTTAATTCATATTCAAAACCGTTATCATGCTAAAGAATTTACCTTTACACATATGATCATTTTAAGATTCACCTGCTACTATTTTACATGCAATTAAAGATGGTTCGAGTCATAGCTTAGAAATTTTTGGGGTGTTACAATATATCCCCTTGGAATCATTCGTCCTCGAATGATGGTGAAACTAACCATGAACTATCTTTTTGACCTCTGAACTTTTATACTAACATAGGAGGAAGTGATTCATACTAAGATCTTTGAAACTAGACTAGAGCACGCTTGGCACAAACACTCAAATAAGATTTCAAGATTACAAATCATGGCATGAACTTTCTAAGAATCACAATAAGGGCATCAAATCTCTCCCGTCTATTATTACTCAACTATTATTAATCATCAACACTATAAAACTGAAAAGGAATCACTGAGAGAGCATAGAGTGAAAGATCATAAACATGATTCATTCGAGAAATCAGATATTAGAATATACATGACATAACATTATGTTGCTTGTTATTGAGAATAAATCATTGCGAGATTGAGCATACTATGAGCAGGAGTGCTTATATGAATAGGTTCATATCATGAGACTGATATTTTAAATTTTATGAAGTAAGATTGAGATCAACGGGCTAAAGTCTTTGCCCCTCATTCTAGAAACTGAGCATAAATGTGAATTTGTTTGAAGTGTATGAGCATAGGTCATGGACACAATTATGATATTAGAAATATCAACAAGATGTTGTAATGATTAAACTTTGAGGAATATGGTAATGTATAGATTGATATAACATTATAACTCTTTTTCAACCTATCACTATCTGATTCTTAACACTAGACTTGATTTCTCATCTTATCATCCCTCCTTAGTACTCGAAAAATGCTAATCTCATGTCTATAGAACTCTCCACGTGGGGTACTAAGATTTTTACTAGGACTTTTTTTAAAGATGCTTATCTTAACCTCTTCTTATTGGATTATAAACTTCTTAATCTATTTCTTAATAGTTTGACGTCTACTTACTAAAATATTAATACCGAGTTGTGCAGATGAGTCCGAGTGCCCCGAGATGAGAAAAAAGGACGTGGAAGTGATTCCTACCTCCTCTACTGACATCCGGTGCATTGAGGTCGAGTACTTAAAGGATCAGGCTAAGAAGAAGAAGGCAACCCCAATGGATTCATCCTCAATTGTGGACATTAAGACTTTACCTATAGAGGTAGTATTGCCTACTCCAGCCCCTGGCATTCAGGTATATCTAGTACTGTCCCTCCCATGACTCTGAGTTCTTTACCACTACCCTACCTCCTAGGTTTGTTTCTAGTACTGTTGCATCCCAACCTCCACTAACATAGATTGCGATACCACAGATGGGGCATCTAGCTCATTCTGCTGAATCGTGTGCATCCATGCTAGAGTCTACAATCCCTAGGATGATAGATAGAGCTCTCACTGCTACTCTAACACCTTTAAGAGAGTCAAATGATGATCTCGCGACAAGGATAAAGGTGTGTGAGAGAGGTCAAGGAACCACTCATGAGGTGACGGCCCTAAAGACCACGACTAAAGAGTTGAGAAAGGATGTGGACCAGCTGAAGTCCATAAACATGTCAATGATTTTTGGTATCGTGGACATACTTGACATGCCACCTGATTTTGATATTCCTCCGACTAACATTGGAAACGAGGTTCGAGCTATTGACTAATGATGAGAAACTTGGTTTCCAAGAGTAGACCATATATGAGGGCCTAAAAGATGTTGAGGAGCCTATGGTGCATTCAGTCGTGCAAGTTTTATTTACAGATACGTCCATGGCTGGCTCTAGTGGAGCCAATGTTGATGTTACCCCAGGCACTGATGCCCATGATCAGTGTGTGACAGTGTACATTGATTCCCTTGAGAGATGGAGCGACTGAGTAGACAAGACAATTCATTACCTCCTTCTCTGTTATTTTTGTGTTTTCTTATATTTTTAGTTGCATTTGACGACAACTGCTTTTCTTTTGTGGGTGGAGTGAGGTATTTCTATACCAACCTCTTTTGGTTACATTTTATGACTATATAGTGGGTCTTTGCATTTTAAAATTGTGTGTTTATCCTATCTTGTGGATATTTGAGCTTGTGGCTCCCTATGTTGAATAAAATTGTTTTTTTACTAATTTGAAAATTTTGTGCCACCTATTGTTGTGTGTGAATCTGGTTGTTCTTGTGCAAGTTATAGTATCATTTGTGATCAATACTGATAACTTGAATATTGTTTTTTATCGAACAAAATAAATGCGTGGCTACAATGAGGCCAAATAAAGTTGCATAGACAATATGTGGACTTCTTGCATCTTGTTATGACTAGTTGATTATGGAATAGAGTCTCTTGTGATAAGGATTACACACTAGATTGAATGAGTCTCATTTGATATTGGTGCAAATTCCTTGTGATATAATCTTACCTTGAACATGGTGTGTGGTGACACCCAGAATTTGCCCCGTTGGTCCGGTTGACTAAGTGATGTAAGCTCTTGAAATGATCTTAGGAAACAATTTTGATGAGTGAAACAATTTGATAACATACTTCTTTTTGTGTCCAACCTTATGAGATGTGTGAACCTTGCTTGAACCCCTTTGAGCCTTACCCTTTTCTTGGAAGAAACTTGAACATACGTGACCTCTCTTTATCCACTCACCAATAACTCTCATGAAGTTTGGTTTGTTTGAATAGTCAACTTAGGCCAAAAACCTAAGTTGAGGGTGTGGTAAAAAGAGGATACGAATCAAAAAGTTTGAAAATTTCCCTTTGAGATATGGTCGTGAAAATGATGGAACAACTCCATATAAAAAAAGAGAAAAGAAAGAAAGAAAGCAAAAGAAAAAGAATGAAAAAGTTGTGGAATAAAGTTGTGAAAGTTGCAAAAGAAATTGGGTGTCTGGTAGTCTGTTGGAACTTCAATAATGAGGTGAATTGTCAGCATGAGTAATATGCTGAAGAAAAGGAAGAAAATGATGTTCAGACTACATTCCATGAGGGTAGCATCCATTGAGGCTAATTGACCATATCTGTACACTCAGCGCTGCTACAAGCCTTGTAAAGACCTTTTTGATCTTGAGTGAGCTGAATCGAATCTTGATTGGAAAATAAGGTTAAACTATGGGTGAAGTCATGCATGTATTCATCTTTGTGAGTGTGAGAGTTGTATGTGATTCCGGAACTATAAATTGTTGAGAAATTGTATGTGGGTATGGAATCATCTTTATTGTAAGGCATTTGAGTACCTTTGTTGAGCTTGAACTTACATTTGAAGTGATTATTGTGAGCTTGAGCATTTTTGGTAATGGTGAGTCGCAACTTGAATCTTTGAGTGCATAATTGATCACTGCATTAGTAGTTGAGTCTTGTTGTGTGCATTTATATTGTATTTTGTAGTATTGTTTGAGACATCCTTTTTGAATTGATGAACTTTAGTTTTACTTGAGGACAAACAAAAGTTTAAGTTGGGGGTGTTGATGAGTCCGAGATTTGGACTCATTTGGAGCTTTATTTGGATAAATTTAGTGTCCTTAAATGCCTAATTTGTGCCATAAGCTGCTGAAAAATTATTGATTTCCAGGTACATGGACTGAGGATCAAAGCAAGGACACTAACATGCAAAAAACAATTAAACAAACTGAAAGAATGAATAAAGGCAAGCCTGGTAATCGCCAAGGTCACTTGGTGAATCACCGAATGGATCTCTGACCGCCTAAAGTTCTAGTGTGCCAAACCCTGAGGGAAGTAACCAAGTCGGTGATAGAAAAGAGAAGTCGGCAGATCGTCGAATAGGTCCGCGAAGCAATGATAAATTACCCAAAGTTACAGGACCTAAGGATGCCGAAGGAAAGGTGAAAAGGTGATGGAATAAAGCATAGGGAGGTTCGCGCAGCCCGACTTACTTCGCTGACTGACCATTCACAACACATTTTTGGGTGACTATACATACGTTTTGAACATTTAGTTTAGTATCTTATCTCATCTTAGATCATATTATTAATTTTGTGTGTACCTAGAGATTGTTTTCTCTAGAGTTTTCCTTATCTTTGAAGGATTGAAGAAATTCACTTTTGAGAAATTAGAAGTGTGACTTTAAGATTAATGAAATTGGAGCATTGTAAAGATGAAATCACTGTTACCAGTTGATGGATAATCAATTTGGTAATTGTTTTTACCTTTTTATAATGTATAGATAAAACCCCAAATTCTTGGGGTGTGACCATGTGATTATGGGCTAAGTTAGCTTATGTGTATTACTAATTGTTAGTTTAAATGCGACTTAAAAGTGAGTTCAATCATTAACTACGGTTTAAATTAAGAATTGTAGTTGCAAATGTCGTTTTATGTTTGTGTTCTTGGCTTGCTCGAGAGAGAGTTTTAGAACTAAGATTTTTGATTGATGGTTTGTGGGTAATGGGTTGATATGTGTTTAGCTCGAGAGTAAATACTAAACCCAATCCCACACATTTAGCTCGAGAGAGTGAATGGATTAAGGTGTGGACTGCTCTTAATTTGCATGCTTATTGATGTTAGAGAGAAATCACTTGATTCGGGGTAATTGTTCCAGACAAAATTCTCTCCCTTATAGATATCTAGCTATTTTCTAATAGTTGCAATTACCCATATGTCTATATTTGCATATAATCAATCACATCCCCAAAATCCATTTCATTAAATTTAATTCTTAGCATTGGTGACTGTTTGTAGTTGATAACTAAAATTAAAACCGCTCATTTGACATTCGTGTGACCCCTTAATTGAAATGATGTCTTTATTCGATAAATTTTATTCCTATGGCTGATTTTACCATATTTATGCTTCCTAATCAAATTTCAAAAATGTACCGCTCCATGTGGGATTCGTCTCCAACTCATTTAGTTGGGTTTTATACTAATTTGTGACTGTTGAGCACTTAGTATCGAATGAGGTGTGGTTGCAATGTAAAAAGAAACAAAATGGCGCCGCTACCGCGGAGTGTTGTTGTTTGAAGTTCTTTTGGTGAAGTTGAATTGTGTTCATTTTTTTTATATATTTGAATATTTACTTTTAGTTTTGGTTTTTGTTTTGCTTGTTAAAATAGAGGAAATGAACGTTAATGGTAGCAACGGTAGACAGGTGGGCCACCAAGATGACATCGGGAATCTCAATGATGTCAATGAACCGAATGTCAATGACACTAATCAAATAGGTGGTGTTGGTGTCATTCATTTGCCTCCACCTGTAGGAAACGTAGTGTTTCACATCACAAGCACCATGTTACATCTCTAACAACTGAAGGGTTTGTTTGGTGGGCTGGATCATGAGGATCCCTATGAGCATATAAGGAAATTTTTTATATGTTTGTGGTCTTTTCTCCTTCAAGAACATATCTCAAGAATCGGTCTGGCTGAGGTTTCTCCCATTTTCTCTAATGGGAGAAGCATGTAAGTGGTTGGCTGAGTTGCCAAAAGACTCTATCACTTTGTGGGACGAGCTTATTACCACATTCCAAGTGTGACTGTTTCCTCCTTCGAAGATGATGACTCTTCGAACAACATTCAAAGCTTCAAGCGTTTGGAGGGTGAATCAATCCCTGAGACTTGACTAAGTTTTAAGAAGTTGGTGCTGCAATGCCCAACTCATGGACTGCCCAATAACGTACTGCAACAATACTTCTACAGAAGCCTTGATTCGGTGAACAAGGGAGTGCTAGATCAACTTTATATGGGAGGTTTAATGCAACAACCTTATGTAATAGCATCCCAATTCCTTCATGGCATCACCAAGATAACTGGGCATGGTACACCGAAGATTAAGTCTCTCCTCTTACTTATAAATTGAGAAAAGAGCACATTGAAAAAGATCAAGAGAGAGGCCAAAACATGACAAATATGATGACCTAGTTGGACATCTTGGCTAAGAAAGTCATGGGTGCTGATGCTAGGAGTGCTAATGTTGTGGGTATTAGTGTTGTAAACCCCGATGAGGCTAAGTTAGAAGTGTTGTACAATGAGGAAGTGAACTTCCTAGCTAACCAAGGAGGAGGTTATCATGCTAACTACCCAAGGGCGGGTGGAAACCAAGGTTGGAATAGAGATGAGGGCTGGAGAGAACCTGACAGAGAGTGGCGTGATCATAATGCCACTTGGAAGGAAAGAGAAGGCGAGAAGGATAGGTATGTTCCTCCCCACGAGCGTAAAAAGCCCAAAGATTCTGAGGGTGGCCGGACGGAGGATATGCTCTCACATATTCTCAACAAGGTTGAAGGGTTCGATAATGTTTTATAGGATATGAAGGAAGATGTATCAACTCTCAACAAGACGGTGACCTCTCATTCCGTCTCTATCAAGTAGATGGAGACGCAAATGGGTCAAATTTCATCACATTTGAACCTAAGACAACAATGGGGGGGGGGGTTCCTAATGATACTATGTGAAACCCCGATAACGAAGCTTGTGAGAGTACTTGTGTCGTGCCACGAGTTAACTAAGGCGCTTCTTGGGAGGCAACCCATGTTATTAATGCTTTGTATTTGTTTTTGAAATAACGAGTGTTGATGTTGCAGGTTGAAAAGTGAAATGTGTTTGAGAAATGCAGGTTGGCGAGCCAAGTGTCCGGTTGGCTACTCGTCGAAGAGGTTGGCGAGCCTGACTTGGACCGCCGTTGGACTTTGGAAAATATCTGGAGAGAATATGTAAAACTCGGCGGGCCCATGGACAAATAGGTGACTCACTAAATAGGTCAGCTAGCCCAATTTTGTTCGGCATTTGGACCCCTAAATTAATTGGAGGTCCTATAAAACTCGGTGAGGTAAGGCACATCTGCCTAGTGGTTCGGAGAGGACGACTAATACCGCCGAAAGGGACACAAATTGAAAGGTTCTAAAAGGCCAAACTGTTTAAACTTTCAAAATCTTTCATATTCTCTCATTTTAGCCTTGTAAATTTGCACCCACACTCTAGATTTTTCTATATTTTCCATTTTGGTTGCTTGTCGTGTTGATCTCGTGCTCTGAGTTGGATTACACTACCGCCTAGCATTTCAAACTCTTATTTCAACTTAAAGGTTGGTTTTTATCGAACCCCAAACTCTTGATTTGTAGTTGAACTCGAATGCATTTGCTTAAATCTTGTTAATGTGTGTTGGGCCTGTGGTGAAATCGTAATTGTTGTGCTAATTTACCTATTTTAGTCTTGAAATCGTGCTTAAATTGCTTAATATGTTAATTTCCTGAATTTGGTGAGTTAAAATTAATCATAAATTGTTGGGTTCGATAAATAATTTTTGGGTCTAGTTGGGTGAAGTCTAAGTAACCCCAATTGTGTTAAATGAGGTACTTTGCCCAATGATGGAGCGTTTGACATCATTCTTAAAGGCAAAAGTTGTCAAATGGCCAATTTGGGCCAAACTGGGGGAAGTCAGAGTACTTCGGTGGCTTGGGTCTAAGTCTAATTGCATAATTGTTTTGTTTGATTTTGTTTATTTTGGGAAATGGGGTTGAAATTTGGCACGTTGGGCAGTTTAACAAGCTTAGTCGAGCTCATCGAACCATTCAAAGGTTTGCCAATGTCCCCGTTGATCGCACTTAATTTCATGTTTTGGCTAGATTAGAGTTTGTAACTTTCGGCGGGAATCCTGAGCTCGCAGAGTTCACTTGGTGACTCACCAAAAGTCTCTCTTGATCGCCTTTTCTGCGCCCCTAACCCCTAAAACATTCTGTAAAATTTGACGGGCTAGTATGAGCTCACCGAGTGGTATTGTCGATTCGCTGAAGGGACATGAACATCGTCGACCAACCATTTTTTGGAAAATTTTAAAGCCAGTCTGATTTGGCTCGCCTAAGTGACTCAACGACTCACTGATCGGTTCGGCTAGTCTTTCTGCAACTTTTGTTTTGCATTCTTCTTGATTATTTCTAACTTTCTTTCCGATGTGTTTTGCACATATGGCTAGATCAAAAGTAGCAAGACGAAACATGCCGCCCTGCAAGCGGGTGAAGAGAATCACTATCAATGAGGATGCAACTGCATCCAAAGCAAAAGTAACAAAACTTTCTACCACAGGTGGGAAGGGTAAATAAAAGGTCAAGGCACCTGTTACTCAGTCAGCAAAGGTTAGCTCCAACAATAAAGGAGTTTATGTGACTCATATCACCACTTCACATAGTGAGGCAGAACATTAAGACTCTCTCGCTGACATTTTTGAGCCTGAGGAGATCAACTGCTACTAGACGAGAGAGTGAATTGCGCTCCAAGAGGTTAAATGATCCATCTAGGATTCGAATACCGCAAACCACTACTCCTTCTCCTGTTCCAGACCAAGTTGTGGTACTAGAACATCCTGCAAAGGGTCCTCCTCCCCGGTCTCTCAAAAGACTAAAGGCTGAGGGACTGAGGAGTATTATTAAGGAGAAGATATTGTCCACATACGGTGTGGTGGATAGATATCTAGAGATATGGAGCATCCTCAAAGTCCACAAGTTCCAGATTTTTACTAAACCTTGTGGCCCTTACATTCCTAATTGGGTCCGGGAGTTTTACACTGCCTATAGTGCTCTAGTGCCACAAAGAAAGAGGAGAGCTGCTACCTTCAAGCTAGTGGGCTATGTGGTTGTCCAGGGCAAGAAAGTGAAGTGTGACAGTGATTATATCAATGCAGTTCTTGATTGTACAAAGAATATTGTGATGGCTACCAGAGTTTGATCAAGACAATTTCACTGGAGGACATGAAAAATTGGTTGGATCTTCTCCTTTTAGATGACACTCCTAGGTGGATTGAGGTCGGAGTGCCCATAGAGAAGAAGAAGCTTAATGTGGTTGAGAGGTACTGGGTTGGGTTTATCAGCAACACAATCATGCCATCCAAAAATGAGTCTATCATCCTCCACACTAAAGCGGCCTATCTTGGCTCTATCATTGCTGGGAAGTGCCTCAATTTAGGCATGATCATTACATAGGAGATTTCCATGTGGGCAAGGCAACGTCAGTCATATCTCTCATTCTCGATGTAGGTCACCAAGTTATGTAGACAAGCCCGAATGTCGCGAGATGAGAATAAGGATGTGGAAGTGATTCCCCCTCTACCAACACCTGACACATTAAGTCCGAGTACTTAAAGGATGAGGGTTAGAAGAAGAATGAAGCCCAGTGGATTCATCCCCGACTTTGGACATTGAAACTTTATCGGCAGAGGCAGTATTGCATACTCTGACCCCTGGGCCTTAAGGTATATCTAATACTACCCCTTCCATGACTCCAGGTTCTTCTACCATTCCCCTACCTCCTAGGTCTGTTGCTTGTGCTGATACATCCCGACCTCCACACACATATGGTGCGATACTATGGATGGGGCATCTAGCCATTCTATCATTTGCGTGCATCCAGGCTAGAGGCTACAATCCCTGGGATGATTTTGAGAGCTCTCACTACTGATGTGACACCTTTTAGAGAGTCCATTGATGCCCTTGCGGCAAGGATAGAGATGTGTGAGAGAGGTCTGAGAGCTAGTGTGAGGCGACAACCCTAAAGTCTACGATTGCAGAGTTGTGAAAGGATATGGTCCGACTGAAGTACACAGATATGTTGATGATTTTTGGGACTGTGGAGATCCCTAATATTCCATTTGATTTTTGATGTGCCTCTGACTACCACAAGAAATGAGGTTCGAGCTGACAAGGTAGACGCCGCCAATTCTAAGGCAGAAACTGATGATGAGCAACTCGATCTCCAAGAGAAGCCAAATATGAGGGACTGACAGAAGTTGAGGAGGCTATGGTGCATTGAGCCGTGCATATTTATTGATAGACATTTCCATGGTTAGATCTAGTAGAACCAATGTTGATGTTACCCCTGGCACTGATGCCCATGATCAGAGTGTGACACCGGGCATTGATGCCTCGACAGATGGAGCGACTGAGTAGATAGAGTCATTCTTTACCTCACTCTGTGTTGATTTTGTTATTTTGTTTTATGTTTTTAGTTGAATTTGAGGAAAACTACTTTCTTTGGTGGGTGGGGTGAGGTATTTCCATACCTAACTCTTTTGGTTATATTTTATGTATATATATTGGGTCTTTCTATTTTTAAATTGTGCATTGATTCTATCTTGTGGATATTTGAGGTTGGGGCTCATTCTGTTGAATGGAAATGGTTTTTGACCGATTTTGAAAATTTTGTGTCACCTCTTGTTGTGTCTAAATGTGGCTATTCTTGTGCAAATTTAAGTATCGTTTATGATCAATACAAATAACTTGAATAGTGCTCTTAATCGAACAAAATGAATGTGCAGCTACGATGAGGCCAAATGATGTTGCATAAATAATATGTGGACTTTTTGCATCTCGTTGTGACTAGTTGGTTATCAAATGAAGTCTAATGTGCTGAACATTGCACACTAGTTAGAATGAGTTTCGTTTATATTGATGCAAATGCCTTGTGTGATGAGCTTACCTTGAACATGGTGTGTGGTGACACCTAGAATTTTCCTTGTTGGTCCGGTTAACTACGTCATCCAAGCTCTCAAAATGATCTTAGGCAACAATTTTGATGAGTGAAACAATTTGATAACATACTTCTTTTTGTGGCCAACCTTGTGAGATGTGTCAAACTTGCTTGAACCCCTTTAAGCCTTACCTTTTTCATGGAAGAAACTTGAACAAATGTGACCCCTCTTTATCCACTTACTCATAACTCTCATGAAGTGTGGTTTGTTTGACTAGACAACTTAAATCCAAAGCCTAAGTTGGGGTCTGGTAAAAAGAGAAGGCAAATCAAGAAGTGTAAAAAATTCCCCTTTGAGCCATGCTCTTGAAAAAGATGGAACCCCTGCATATAAAAAAAGAGAAAAGAAAGAAAGCAAAAGAAAAATAATGAAAAATTTATGGAACAAAGTTGTGAATGTTGAAAATAAATGGGGTGTTCGGTAGTCTGTTGGAACTTTAATAATGATGTGAATTTTGAGCATGAATAAAATGCTGAAGAAAAAGAAAAAAAATGATGTTCAAACCATATCCCATGAGGGTAGCAGCCATTAAGCCTAAATGACCATACCTTTACACTCAGGCTCGTTACAAGGCTTTAAAAAGTCTTATTGATCTTGAGTGAGCTGAAACGAATCTTGATTGGAAAATAAGAGCAAACCTATGGGTGAAGTCATGCATGTGTTCATCTTTGTGAGCGAGAGAGTTGTATGTGATTCTGAAACTATAAATTGTTGTGAATGTGGGTATGGAATCATCTTTGTTGTGAGGGCATTTGAGTACCTTTTTTAAGCTTGAACTTACATTCAAAGCGGATATTGTGAGCTTGAGCATCTTTGTAATGGTGAGTCACAACTTGAAACTTTGAGTGCACAATTGATCACTGCATGAGTAGTTGAGCCTTGTTGTGTGAATTTATGTTGAATCATTTGTAGCACTATTTGAGACATCCTTTTTAAACTGATGAACTTGAGTTTTGTAGAACTTTATTTGGATAGATTTAGTGTCCTTAAATGCCGAATTTATGCTATAAGCTGATTAAAAAGCATCTATTTCCAGGTACATTGATTACGGAACAAAGAAATGACACTAACATGCAAAAAGAAACAAAACAAACTGAAAGAATGAAGAAAGGCAAGCCTAGTGATCGCCAAGGTCACTTGGCGAATCACCGAATGTCTATCTAACCGCATAAAGTTCCAGTGTGCCATGACTTGTGGGAAGAAACTAAGTCGGTGATAGAAAAGAGTAATTGCCAAATCAGCGAGCAGTTTTGTGAAGCAATGATAGATCGCCCAAAGTTACAGGACCTAAGAATTCTGAAGGAAAAGCCGATGGAAGAGAGCAAAGGGCGGCTCGCTGAGTGGTTCATTGAACCCGACTTACTTGCCTATAATCGATCACACCCTAAGAATCTGTTTAATTACTGTTAATTCTTAGCGTTTGTGACTATTTGTAGTTCAAAACTACAATTAAAACCCCATATTTGACATTCGTGTCACCCCTTAATTTGAATGATGTATTTATTCAATAATTTTTATTCCTGTGGCTGATTTGACCACATTTTTACTTCCCAATCAAATCTAAAACACGTACCACTCCCTATGGGATTCAACCCTAACTCATTTAATTGAGTTTTATACTGATTTATGATCGTTGAACACTTAGTATCGGATGATGTGTGCTTGCAACGTAAAAAAATCATTTCGCCTATAGGATAGGAATATACCTATATGCCTCATTTAGTTAATATACAAGATGATAGTTTAATGCTCCGCGAGTGGTTTATGTCTATCCCTACTTAATGATATAGTTAGGATGTCAGTGATGGTAGACGATTAGAGGTCGGGAGACCATGATCATAAATTCAATCCTATAAAACAATAATGAGGATAACCTGTCGATTGCTGGAATACACTTTCTTATGCTTGAAATCACAATGCTTCCAAATTGTGAAATTACTGTTTGCAACTTATTTAATTGTTTAGTAGTTAATAAGTGAGACTGTTTTAATATTGATACTAAAAAATTTTAGAATCTTTCTATCACATAAGTAAATTTATTTTAGTTGCAAGAAAGTTTGGGTTTGTCGATTTGAAGTCCTATGGGTTCAATAATCCGGATTGAAAGAGTCATTGTATTACTTGAGCGACTACGTACACTTGCGTATGCATCTGGGCTCAACAATGGCAGCGCCGCCGCCGACTTTACAATCGGTGAATATTTAACTTTTTAGTTTCTAAATTATTTTTGCAAGTGTTTACAACTTGATCTTGGCTATTCATTTTGCAGGTTATGTTAAAACTTCAAACTGGAAGACGACTAGGATTTGGTAGAGACTCTCGCTGAACCAAAAAGATTTGTTCATTACCATAGAAGGCAAGACAACTCACATACCCTGTTCCTTTGTTGCTAGTGAATTAGTAACCTCAGAAAAAATAGTGGAACAGGACTCACCTCTAATGATGGCAAAGATGAAAGTGAGAGACGTGGCAATCCCACGCACAACCAGTATTACCTCTTGTATCCAGAAACCTGCAAGCTGCAACTGGTGGGAGATTTGAACTGAAGCACAGTATATTGCAACTATTGAACACAAATGGACATTTCACTGGTCAATCACAAGAGGATCCACAAGTGCATATTCAGAATTTTCTTGAGATCAGTTACACATACACTTCAGCTGGACTGCACCCCAATGTTGTGAGGCTCACCCTATTTCCCTTTTTTTTTTGCTAGGGAAGCAAAGGTATTTTTGAACTCTGAGCCCTCAAACTCCATAACATTATGGGACGACCTTGCACGGAAGTTCTTGATAAGGTTTTTACCATCCGATAAAAACAACAAAGTTAAGAAGCGATTGATGAGTCCGAGATTTGGACTCATTTGGATCTTTGATTATATAGATTTAGTGTCCTCAAATGCTTAATTTGTTCCATAAACTAATGTTAAAGCCTTGATTTTCTGGTATATAGATTGAGGAACAAAGCAAGGACACTAACAGGCAAAAAAGAACAAAACAAACTGTAGAAATGAAGAAAGACAAGCCTGGTGATCGCCAAGAGCACTTGGTGAATCACCGAGTGGCTAGCTTGACCGTCTAAAGTTCCAATGTGCCAACCCTAAGGGAAGAAACTAAGTCAGCGACAAAAATGGGTAGTCGGTGAATCATTGAGCCATTCCACGATGCAAAGAGAGATCACCCAAAGATAAAAAAGTTGAGGATACTGAGTGCCAAGGCAAAAAAAGGTGATGGAAGAGATAAATGAGTGGTTCGTCGAGTGGTTCGGTGAGCCTGACTTACATCACTAAACGACCCTTTGTTTCTTAATTTTGGCAACTATAAATTAAATTTTGAACAATGATTTTCCATGCTGACTGATGCTGACTATGGCTAACTTAGAGTGAATTAGTTTAGAATACTTTTCTATGTAGTTTTTCATAGTTTTGAAGAATTTTAAAGATTCAATTTGGAGATTTTGGAAGTGGGTTTCAAATATTTTGCAAATTGAAGCATTGTAAAGACTAAATTACTCTTACCAATCGATGGCGTTTTTACTCTTTTAGGATGTTTGTCTAAAACCACAATTCTTGGGGTGTGATCATGTGATCATGGGTTGAATTACTTTATGGGTATTGTTAATTACTAGTTTAATTGCTAAATTAAAGTGGGTTTAATCATTAATTGTGGTTCAATTTATGAATTGTAGTTGCAAATGCATACTAAATTTTTGTTCTTGGCTTGCTCGAGAGAGAGGTTTTAGAACTAAGATTACTGACTAATGACTTGTAGGTATTGGGTTGCGCTGGGTTTAGCTCGAGAGAGTGAATTCTAAATTCAATACTACCCATCTATCTTGAGAAATGGATGAACTAAGGTGTGGGTTGTTCTTTAGTTTTATGCTTGTTGATGTTCAAAAGAAATTACCTGATTCGAGATAGTTGTTCGAGAGAAAGCTATCCCATACTCTAGCCTACTAACTGATTTTTAGTTGTTTACTAGTAGTTTCATTTACCCATCGATCAAAATTTGCTTATTATCGATCACATCTCTAAAATTCCTCTCATTATTGTTATTTCAAAGTGTTTGTGATTGCTTTGTAGTTGATAATTGAAAACTAAAACTCCCCATCTAACATTCGTGTCACCCCTTGTAATTTGATTCATGTCTTTTTTGATAATTTTTATTCTGTTGGCTAATTAGGCCACATTTGTACATCCTAATTGAATTTGAACACGTACCTCTTTGTGGGATTCAACCCTAACTCTTTGTCGGGTTTTATACAGCTTAACGATCGTTTTCACCTAGAATTGGATGAGTCTGCTTGAAACTTTAAATCATCAATATATTAATCTTTCGACATAAAGGTGGAGAAAACTTGTGCCAATCTTGGGATAAGTTTAAATCTATGTTGCTAAGCTGTCCACACCATTATCAAGCTAACGAGGTGTTGGTCCATATCTTCAATGAAGAACCAAACACCAAAATTTTATTCGATTCTGCTGCAAGTGGACATACTTTGGAGAAGATGTATGTTGAATTGTTTACCTTACTGAGCAGAATTTTACAAGGTAACCCGAGTGGAATGGAGAAGCTAAACCGGTAGTGCAAAAGACTGCTGGTGTGTTGTAAGTATATGCAACAAGCTTAAGTAAATGTGGTTCAACAACCACCAACATGGTGTGATGTCTGTGCGATGGATATCACACTGCAGAGGTATGTGGAGCAAACCCTGAAATTGTGAATTTTGTAGGGAATGCACAGCAAGGAAGAATGCACCAAAATTATGGCAACACCTACAATCCAAGTTGGAGGAACCACACAAACTTTTTATGGGTGGTAATCACAATCCACACCAAGGACATAGCCATTATAGGTCACAAGATGGTGGACAACACTATAATCGATCAACAAGGCCAGGGAACTTAGCAGGGCCATGAAACTCAGCAGGCTGCTAAGTAGGGTGATATGAGTGTGGAGGACATGCTAGAACAGATTATGGCTGATGAAGCTAAGTTGAAAACAGATGTACAAAACAACCAATTAGCTACCAAAATTTTGGAGAAGTAGTTTGGAAAGTTTGCCAATGGCCAAAACTCTCATCCACAAGGAGGTTTTCCTAGAAATACTGATCCGAACCCAAAATAGGTAAACGTTATGAGTTCTCGTAGTGGCCATCCACTGGAGCAGTTGACCCCAAAAATAAAAACTACTAAAAATAGGGAAGCAGATAGATGAATCTGGACCAAGTGAGCCAAAGAACTATGAGGAGCCAAAAGCGAAACCACCTCCTATATTTCAATAATTTAAAAACCAAAAGAAGGAGGAATATTTTGGTAAGTTTATCAAACTCCTTAAATAGATACATGTTAAATTGCCTTTAATTTACGTTTTGTGGAGATCTCTTAAGTATGACAAATATGTGAAAGATATTATGTATAACAATAGTAGATTGGCGGAGTATGTTGCAATAGTAGCACATACTGACGAGTGCAATTCTAGAATTTAGAACAAGTTGCCGACGAAGTTGAAAGGTCCAGGGAGTTTCACCATTCAAATAAAAATTTGTAAGCGCACTGATGCAATAGGGTTGTGTGATTTGGGCGCAAGTATTAACTTGATGCATACATCCATGTTTCTTAAATAAGGGATAGAAAGGCCCAAGTTGTAAGGTCCCTCAAAATGATTTAAGGTACCTAGAGACTCACATGTTCCTAAAAAGGTTATTAATATGTTAAATAAGTGTTTTAAAGTATTCATACTTGATTTTAAGTGATTTGGAGGTCAAACGTCCAAGAACGTCCGATGACATTCGAAAGTTACCCTTGAGACGTGCATGTGTGTCTTGTTGGGCCTTGGCATGTTTTACGTGTTTGTTTTGGTTGAAATTGATGTTACAGGTCGCTAACATGTTACGAGTGTATTTACGTTGGAAACATCCGGGCACGAATCCCCAAGGACCACCCAAGGGGTCCTTGAGGAGGACCCAAAAGATTGCCTAGACACTGCCTTGGCAGTGTCAATTGACAAGCCAAGGATCGACGCCCCGTCGATGGGAGGCGTAGAGCAACACTTAACCATGTGATCTTGATACCCCAAGAAGGAGCTGCAGTTGGAAACGACGAAGCAACATGACGAGCCGTTGTCCAATCGACGCCCCGTCGACTGCTCTCGTCGATGCAGTCTGCAACTGCTTGACATGCACACTGTTTCATTAAAAGGGTGAATAATAAATTCACCCCACGTTCCTAAGTTACTATGTATGGTTATTATGGGGTATTTTAGGTATATTAAGTTAGATAATAACATGGAAACCCCATTCCCAATTCATTCTTCAAAAATTATACTTCCCTCTCAAAATAAAACCTCTCTAGAAACCTCCATGGGAGATGAAGCTCAAGAACAACCATGGTGATGGACTCTGAAGCTTTATTCATCAAGTTTTCGTGGTTTTATCCTATAATGAGGTATGGTAATCCTTCATCTTTAGATATCCATTCATCTAAAGAGTTCCTTCCAAGGTTTTCAAAGAAGTTTCATGATCAAATTGTCCATCTTCCAATCTAGCCATGGGTTCCTTCTAAAAATGATTTTAAAAGCATGATTATGAATAATTATGGATTATATACTGTTTATAATTATGTTTTCAATCCAATTTCATGATGAACCCATGTGTGTCCCGATTTCTCAATTTAGCCTTTATTGTGGTCATTGTGATGTTGATGCTAGGATGATTGTAATGTGATTCCATTCTGATAAATTGATTATAGCTATTGACTTCTATTTAAATTGATAGTGAATTATGGGTAATTGATCAATGAGGATCACGGTTTTAAGATTTGGTAAGTTCGACCTATATTCCTCCACCTCTTATAGAATTTATGATGTAGTGTACATAATGTGATCTAGATCCTATGATGGTTGAATCATGATTCCGTTTATGTTATTTAACTTTTATATACTGCCTTATATATGAATTATTGATGAATTAGAGTATTGATCAATGATGATCAAAGTTTGGAGAACTGGTGAGTTTGCCCTACTTCCTCTACTTTTCGATAGATTTGATAGTTGAATTGGCCTTTATGGCATTGTGTGGTATGACCCACTTATGGTGGATGTGTTTACTTTTTGTCAATCTAAATATGTGTTGATCATGGATTTGAAGGCAAGTTGGTGAATTGTGAAGTGTGGTTATGATGATCACACCTATGAAGTATTATGCCTAGTCTCCAATGCTTGTACCTTGTTCTAGGTGTGTTAATGATGTGATGTTAATTGAATGAATTTGTTAGGGTTAGGTTTGGTCTAGGTGCTGACATTGATGAAGTCCTAATGGTTAATGACCATACCTATTTACCCTATATGAATGTGGTGATATTAACCGATGTTAGGAGTCTTGAATGTAATGAGAAAGTGTCTTGTCTCCTATGCTATTATGTGGTGTGTGGTCTATGCTTGAATGTGCATTGTGGTCTTAAGAGGGTGGATGCCTCAATGTGATGTTGATTGCCATTATGTGATCATATTAACCAATGTACAGACACTCACACCTCATGCATGCTTATAGGTAGTATAGGTTCATGGTGTCTAATGAAAGGATAATTTCATATGCACTCATGTCTACTACTATGCATGTAAAGTATATGTCCATGAAATATGTTATGTATCTTAACTAGGATGACTTGATAGGTGTACAAGTGTAGGAAATGATATGGGACTTTGCCTATACATTGCACATGTCTACCTTGATAGAATAGTTCCTAGGGTGATACTCTATGTACATGATATGAATGTATGATTAAGCTATGAACATGAAAGTATATGATATGATGGAGTATGAATATGTTTAGTATCTAAATGTGTTTATGTGAAAGGTCTTCTCATGTAAGTACGCATACACAAACATGAATGCATATAATGAAGCATGTATGATAATCTAGTAAAGAGGGGGTCTCTTGAAAGGTATTCTCAATTGTACTCTAAACTAGATATTGCTTGAATATGCTATGTCCATGTAAAAGATTTTCTCACATGATTTAGGTTGATGAAAGGACATTCTCATCTATAACCTATGAGTTAAGCATATGAGGAGTTAAACCTCCTAAAGCCATTTTTATGAAGTAAAGTTAATAAAGACTTTTCAATAAAGGGAACTTAGGTTAGCACTGAGTTGACAAATGAGAGGAAGGTTCCCCTTCCTAATGAGGAAGGCTTGTTCACCTATGGTTCCACATGAGGTGTTGACTTTGCCTTGTAGGGAGATTCACCTTATTTTTCTCATGAGATGGAAGTTACAATGCCAATTGGCTTAAAGAGGGATTCAATATACATCTCATAGTTCCATAACTATGTTGCCCCATAGGACCTAGCAAGTGATATCACCTAATATGATACTATCATTCTTATGTCTTACCTTGGCAAGTAAGATACCCTCTTTTGGTGTGAGGGATGACACCAAATTCCATGTTTGGCTTACATGGTCTTATTGTCGGTTAAGGCTAGGATTTCCCTAAAGCAAAATGGACAATGAAAGTAGTGAAATGAACCCTAACTAGGATAACCTAAGGGAAGTTGCTTAGTGTAGGTGAGGGTGTGGGACTTTACCTATGCATTGCACAAGTAGCTCTTTTAGGGAGTTCTAGGAAGGTGTTCTATCTGTATATGTATATGTTTATGTTTATGTTCCTTATGCATGACATTGTAGTATAGTCTACTTGTTATGGTAATATGCATGGCATGAGTCCTAGTGAGTCTATATGATGAGGTATTACCTTATATGCATAATGTTGGTCTTATTGACTATATTATGAAAATCTTACTTGGTATGTATGAAGTTGTCTATACTTGCCAAATTGATGTATGAAGTAAATGTTAAGGCTTGTAATCTCATTGTAGGTTTACTTAGTATGTGTGTAGTTAGGGGGCTTCACATGTACATTGCACTAGTAGGCTTAGATTGGGATTATTATTTATGAGTAAGATCTTGTGATGTCTATATGAAATGAAGTCCAAGTATGCTATTGTTAACTATTTCCTCTTATGTTGTTATTGGTAGTGTTGACTTACATGATGTCTTGGAATAAGTCTTATATGAGGTTCATGCATATGTTGAGTTATATGTGAAGCTTGTATTGTCATGATATGTCATGCCTATATGCATATATATAAGTGATTGATGTTAATGAAGTCTATGTGAATGTTCGCCTTGGTGATCTTAAGGAGATGCTTGAGTGTGAGTAGTGGAATGGGACACTATTCATGCATTGCACCAAGTGTCACTAGAGGATTACTTGGGAGTTAAAGACTTAAGGTAAAAGATAAGATAATACAATGAATATGAAAAAAGTTCTTTAAATGAATTATGTGGCTTTATGTGATGTTATGAATAGTGTCCATGCTTATGTGAAGTATATGAGCTATGTTATGCTTATTATACCAAAGTTTTTATGAAGTTTTACTAAAAGGAATGATGCATGATTTTCTAAGAAAATGTCCTCTTTAAATGCATGTTTTTGCATGATTGCCATACTTAGTGCATTCTTGTACTAACACCATTCTTTTTTACCTTTTTACACAAAGTGTATGTTATGGATGCTTAAAGGATGTCTCTAAGGCGAAGGGCTTGATATGTGTTTCCCAAGCTCAAGGAAAGGGATCCTTAAGTTCAAGGATTTCCTATGTTATGTTTTATTCAAAGTTATGTACTAGCTTAGTTAATATTTTATGTTGTAATGACCGTGTCCCTAATATACTCTAATGATGTTAAGTCTAAGATGGCAAAGAGACTTAGAGTCTAACTATGTATTATGATATTTTATATATATGATGGAAGTGATGTTCTAGCATATGATGTGCTATAAAAGTTTTAAATTTTTCAGCTAAATTTACCTATGACAATGCGATAAATGATGACTATAGGCTTGTATAAGACCTCCGAGAGGTCAAGTACTACATGTTACTTCTAGGGGGTGCTCCCCGATTGTGACACAAGTCCACCACCATAATGTTGCAATTAGTTGGTCATCTGGTAGAAAGGTCGGACATTGTTATTGAGGATGTGTTAGTCCAAGTCGGAACTCTCATTTCCCTCATGGACTTTGTTGTCTTGTACTTTGATCATAACCCTGAGGTCTCATTTATTTTGGGATGCACGTTCTTAGCTACCGGTGGTGTATTGATTGATATGGAGGATGGTAGGCTGACAGTGAGGGCTCATGACAAAGTAGAGGTGTTTGATGTGTACAAGGCAATGAAGTTGCCTACGATCTTTGAGGAGTTGCTAGCAATCACAATCATTGATGAAGAAACAACAACCAAGCATGTTGAAGCCTGAGGCCATTTAGTGAGGGTATTGATTGCGCAAGATATAGAGGGGGATGTTGAAGCTCAAAAGCTGATTAGTATTATAGATGTCCCAAATGTGTGTATGCTTCGGAAGTATGTTGAACCATTAAATAAAGTTTTACGACCCCCTCCCAAGTCCTCAATTGAGGATGCACCGAAGTTAGAGTGTAAAACTCTTCCTTTTCATCTTAGTTATGCGTTCTTAGGTGCTAACGAAATGTTACCCATAATCCTTTCTACTACTTTGTCTGAAGTGAAGGTTGAAGCCTCTATGGAAGTATTGAAGAAAAGGAAAAAGGAGATATATTGGCACATGAATGACATACATGGAATCAACCCAGCCTTGTTTATGCGCATGATATTCATGGAGGAGGGCCACAAATCGAGCGTACAACCCCAGAGCAGATTAATTCCAATTATGAAAGATGTGGTGCATAAGGAGGTTATTAAATGGTTAGATGCAACGATTATGTATCCCATCTCTGAAAGCAAGTGGGTCAGCATTGTTCAGTGTGTGCCTAAGAAAAGAGGCATAACAGAAATCCCAAATGAAAAGAATGAGTTGATTCCAACCAGGACAATGATAAGGTGGCGCATATTCATTGATTACAGGAAACTAAATGAGGCCACTAGAAAGGACCACTACCCAGTTCCTTTTATTTATCAAATGTTGGACAAGTTAGCTGGACAAGAATATTATTACTTCCTAGATGGCTATTCAAGATATAACCAAATTTTGATTGTGCCAGATCACCAAGAAAAAAACTTCATTCACTTGTGTGTATGGGACATGTGACTTCAAAAGAATCTTGATTGGGCTATGAAATGCCCTGGGCACATTCCAAAGATGCATGATGGCCATTTTGTATGATATGGTCAAAGATTTTGTGGAGATATTCATGGATGACTTCTTAATATTTGGGAAGTCTTTTGACGGGTGTCTAGAAAATTTGGACAAGGTGCTTGCCAGATGTGGGGAGAACAATCTCGTCTTAAACGGGGGAAAATGCCATTTTCTAGTGAATTAGGGGATAGTAGTGGCATAAGGTGTCAAATCAAGGGCTAGAATTTGATCGTGCAAAAGTGGATATAATTGAAAAGCTACCCCCAAGTCTTTGTTAAGTTGGTGGTTCTTCGTTATTTGATTTCTCGTGATCAACGACACAAGCCTACTGTCTGAGTTTCTATGAATCAAAGGTAGTATAGTAACCCAACTAGGGGTTGGGGTCGTGTCCCAAGGGAGTGGTAGTGAAAGTAATAGTCGACTAGAATTTCTTTCTAGTTAGTAGTAGTTTAAGACATTATCGAAGAAAAACAAAAAATTTCAAGTTGTGACACCAAAGTGTCAAATATCAAAAAGGGGGTTTTGTCACAAGTAGTAAAAACGATTAAAATAAAGGGAAAATCAAGTGTGGGGGAAAGTTCTTGGGGTATGACCGCAATATATGTTGACGTAAATCGATTGGTACTTGCTTTCAATAGGAAAATTTGCAAAATAATGTAACTAGGCTAAGCTTTAGGTGAAAGTAAATTCCCTCTAGGGCAACTTACCCCATATCAAATGAGTTCCTCTCGGACACCCACTTGTCTAATGAATACCAGACTACGCTTTATCCACACCCGCTCTTTCGATGAAAGGAGCTTAGATATGAAGCTAGGGCTCACCCTCTTGGGCTGAGCCTCTTGCCACATGACTCCATAGGACATCAATCCAGTGGTCTTGGTTTCACGATCTCTCTCTCAAGCAAGCCGAAAACACAAAGGTGGTTTTGTATTTGCAACTACAAACCTATTAATTTAAACCACAACCACTAGGTGAAATCACAATTAAAATACATCTAATCACATCAGCAAGCAAGAACCAACAATAATATCAACACCTATTTGCTAAATCACACCCCTAGAATGGGGTTTTTTAGCCACACATCAAGCAACAATCAAATACACCTAAAATGATAAAGGAATCAAATGGGTATAAGAACTTAAACCTTAATTTGAGAAAAAGAATAAGAATGGAGAAGACCCACTTTTGATTTAAGGAAGAAGAAACTCTTTCTTCAAGTCTCGCACAAAAACCCTCTCCAAACATGAGAGAAAATATAATAAGCTATGTTCTAAAAGTGAAAATTGGTAATAATGTTCGGACACTAAAAATAATAAAGAGTTTAGTATTTATAGACTTCAGATTAAGTGCTGGCGAATCTGTTCGATGAATTTAGTAGTGAATCGCCGAGTGATTTGGCGATTTACGTTTCTTTTAGTTCGTCATCGTTGTGCTTTGACTTTATTGTCTATGCATGTTTTAACATTGGGGTGCAATAACTCTAATTTGCAAAACTATTCGGCGAAGTGCCGACTGCTCATCGACTTCTTAATCCACTTCATTCATGTCTTTGCATGTTCTAACAAGGGCGAAATGCAGCTCTTTAACAGATTTCCAAGTATACTTGGCAAAGCTCAGGCTTAAACTTCAGCTCTTTTTCATCCTTTTTGTTCCGCTTTGCGCCCAAGTGTCCATGCTTACGCTAAAACTTAAAATACCTAAAACTCAAGAGTTTTCATCAGATATTGAGATAAAAATGAGCAATTTAGGACACTATTTATATTAAAATAATGCCCTAAATGAGTCCAATTCAAGGACTCATCAACACCCACAGCTTAAACTTTTACTTGTCCTCAAGTAAAATTCAAATTCAGCAGTTCAAATAGGATGTCTCAAATAGTGCTACATAAGACTCAATCATGAACATACACAACAAAACTCAAATTACTCATGGATAGCTCAATTGTATACTCAAAGATTCAAGTTGTGACACACAATTACCAAAGATTCTCGTGCTCGCGATACTTGCTATTTATGCAAGTTCAAGCTCAACAAAAGTATCTAAATTCCCTCACACAAAGAATGATTCCATATTCACACACAAATATTAATCAATTTAAGATCAAGAATCACATGCAACGCTCACACTCACACTCACAAAGAGGAACACAATGCATGTTTTCACCCATAGGTTTGCCCTTATTTTCCAATTGAGCTTTGGTTCGGCTTACTCAAGATCACAAAGGTCTTTCTAAGGCTTATGATGGGGCTGAGTGCAAAGGTATGGTCATTTACACTCGGTGACTTTTTCATCAATGGGATGTGATTTCCTCAAGCTATCCCTAATCTTCCTTCCTCAATCCTTAGTCAAGTGCTTCTAAGCCATCTCTTTATTCTTCTTCATAGATTGGTTGGAAACCCGATTTCTTTTTGTACTTCTATTCCACAACTGTTTCTTTTTCGTTCTTTTATTTCCTTTTTTATTTTTTTTTATATATGGAGCATTTCCATTTTTCTAAAATACCATGGGTTTCCAAGAATTTTCTTGCAGTTCTTGACTTCTCCTTTCCCTTCTTACCACATCTCCA
This sequence comes from Solanum sitiens, assembly GCA_016801875.1. Classification (NCBI taxonomy): domain Eukaryota; kingdom Viridiplantae; phylum Streptophyta; class Magnoliopsida; order Solanales; family Solanaceae; genus Solanum; species Solanum sitiens. Next base: position 2,635,091 of record JABWTJ010000049.1, on the reverse strand, counting down.
ACTTAGGACTTTGGCCTAAGTTGGCTATTCACTTAAATCACATAACAAGAGAATTATAGGTGATGCATAACGTAAGGTCTAGGTTTCATCAAGGCTCTTCTAAAGAAAAGGTAAGGCTCAAGGGGTTTCAAAAGAGATTCGCACGCTCATGGGTAGGCCACAAAATAGGTATATGTCAAAGTTAGTTCACACTCTTAAAATTGCCTAAGATCATATCAAGAGGACACCTTTCTAAATCAATCAGACTAACTAGGAAAATTCTAGGTTTATTCATGTAAGGTTCAAGGTAAGCTCATTATACAAGGCATTTACACTTAAGTCAAACAAGACTACACACTTTCGCTAGTGTGTAATGGCCATTACAAAAGAATCATTCCGTAAATGGATAATCACAACGAGATGCAGAGAGTTCACATATTGTCTATGCAACTTCTTATGGTCTCATCGTAGACGTACATTCATGTTTGTTCGATTGAGATCACTATTCAAGTCATCGGTATTGATCAAACCGAGACTTGAATTTTGTACAAGAATAACCACTTTCAACACAAGAGGTGGCGAAATTTTAAAAAATGACAATATTTGAAAAGTTTTCGGAAGGGTAAAAATTATTTTGAAATTAGGACCCCAAAAGAGAGCCATAAGCTCAAACAAATGCAAAAGTAGTTTTATAACACAATTAAAAATAGACAACCCAATTATATAAAAAATATATAACTATTCATAACAAGCCAAACAAAAGGTGGGCCTCACCCCACCACAAAAGAAATATTTGTCCTTAAATATATAACAATAATTCAGAGGTCAAATATAAAGAAAGAGTGAGATGGGGCTAGAAAATAATCCTTGTTAGGTAGTTGTTTCGAGTTGGAGTCCTTCAACAGATGTAGAGTTCAACAGAAGGTATGGTAGGGATGTTGGGTGCATTGCCGAGTCATTCATCAAGCTTAGTGTAGCTTTTCTCAGCAGTACAATGTGCCTTTCTTCAGCCCATGTCCTCGAATGCTTCATCATCTACCTTTTGTGCGTTAACCTGCAGCTTGTCCAGTTTTATCCTATCCGGCGATAACATTTTGACTTCTAGATTGTTCGGTGCATCACCAAATAGATTTGTACTTCGCCGAGTTTTACAGAACTTCTCAACAAGCTTAGATGTTTAAATGGTGGGATTCAACAGATATGCCAATCTGGTGGGCAAATCGCCAACACCTTCTTGGTCTCGTCGAGTTATACAAACTCAAGGTTTTGGGGATACCTTGAGTCAAACGGTAGAAGAGAATTTATAGTCGGTGTCTCGGCTACTCACCAACTAGATCTGCTACTTGCCACTTTGCACCTTTTTAGCGCCTACCACACTTCAACCTGCAAAACTAACATACTATTATTTTACCAATATGAACATACAATATACTATGGGGTTTCGGGTTGCTCCGAAATAGCGCCTGAGTTAACGTCACGGCACGACGCAATGTTACAACCATTTTTCGCCCTCAAAATCACTCATGGTGTAATTAGGTGATCCCTCGGCGAACGGAGAATAGTGGCTTGTCATCAAATGGGTGATTTGAGCATCCTACAACTGAACAGTCATGGAGTTCAAAGTAGTTACTTCGTTTGGCATACAAATGTTTTCCTTCATGTCATTCAGATTCTTGTCATGCTCATCAAGTTTTTGATGGATGAGTGAAGGGTGTCGTCACTTTGCACACTCGCATGCTTCTTTTTTTATTTACACCTCTCGAAGAGAAAATTTTATTTCCCTTTCTTTAGCTTGTTCTTCTAACCCCATCACTCGTTTGGATAGAACATATGTTTGTGCCATTAGTTTATCCCATTTGTATTTCTTTTGGGCTTCTTTGTTGGTTTCGACCATTTTATCAAGTAGTGTAGCGGCAATAGTGTAGGGTTGATTCATCATTCTCCTTTCGAAAATGTGCTCATCTATTCATCTATTTTTGGGTTCGAAACACCGATAGAAACAATCCAACAATGTTTTATCAGGCATTCCATGAGGTGGGATGTCTACAAGATTTCTTTGAACTTAAGCCAAAATACTGGAATTGTATCCTCCCTTACCTGTTTGAATGTCAGAGGTTCAATAGCTTTAGGAGAGGATGATTTGTGTGACATACATAGTGCTCATCCATTTTTGCTTTCCTGCTTTATAAATCAAATAAGCAAAACAAAAACTAAAACTAAGGTTAGCAAAACTATAACTACAAAGGACTAAAAACTCAAAAAGAACTATATTTTCACGTAACACCTCTCCCCGATAGAAGCGCCATTTTGATTCTTCATGTTTGATCTCTCGTGATCAATGACACTAGCCTAATGTTTAAGTATCTACGAATCAAAGCGAGTATAGTAACCCAACCAAGGGTTGGGGTCCTGTCCCAAGGGAGTGGTAGTGAAATAGTAGTCGACTAGAATTTCATTCTAGTTAGTAGTAGTTCAAGACATTATCGATGAAAACAAAATAAATTCAAGTTGTGACACCAAAGTGTCAAATATCGAAAAGGAATTTTTGTCACAAAAAGTAAAAAATGCATATAATAAAAGGAAAATCAATTGTAGGGGAAAGTTCTTGGGGTATGACCGAAATATATGTTGACGTAAATCGATGGGTACTTGCTTTAGGTGAAAGTAAATTCTCTCTCGAGCAACTTACCCCATATCAAATTGGTTTCTCTCGGACACCCACTCGTCTAATGAAGACCAACCTACTCCTTATCCACACCCCCTATTTCGATGATAGGCGCTTGGATATGAAGCTAGGGATCACCCTCTCGGTCTGAGCCTCTTACCACCTCACTCCTTAGGACATCAATCTAGCGGTCTTGGTTTTGTGACCTCTTTCTCAGGCAAGCCAAAAACACATAGGTGGTTTTGTATTTGCAACTATAAACCTATTAATTTAAACCAAAAACACTAGGTGAAATCATTATTAAAATACATCTAATCACATCAGCAATCAAGACCCAACAATAATATTAACATATATTTTCTAAAGCACACCCCTAGAATGGGGTTTTTATCCACACATCAAGAAATAATCAAATACACCTAAAATGACAAAAGAATCAAATAGGTATAAGAAATTAAACCTTAATATGAGCAAAGGAAGAAGAATGGAGAAGATCCACTTCCGATTTGAGGAATAAGAAAAAGGAAATTAATAATAAAGTTTGGACTCTAAAAACAATTAAGAGTTTAGTATTTATAGACTTCAGATTAAGTGTTGGTGATTTCGTTTGGTGAATTTAGTCGTGAATCGCCGAGTGATTCTGCGCTTTGTCCTTCTTTTAGTTCGTCACCATTTGTGTTTTGCCTTTATTGTCTATGCATGTTGTAACAGTGGGTGGAATAACCCTGCTTCGCGAAACTATTTGGTGAAGCGCCGACTGCTCCTTTTCATCGCATTCTTAATCCACTTCCTTCAGGGCTTCGTATGTTGGAACAACGGCAAAATGCAGCTCTTCAGCGGATCTCCAAGTATACTTGGCAAAGCTAAGGCTTCAACTTCAGCTCTTTTTTATCCTTTTTGTTCCGTTTTGCGCCTAAGTGTGGATGATTATACTAAAACTTCAAATACCTGAAAATAAAGAGTTCTCATCAGATATTGAGGTAAAAATGAGTAATTTAGGACCCTATTTACATTAAAATAAATCCCTAAATAAGTCCAGTTCAAGTACTCATAAATAGGTGAGAAGTTTCCTGGGTCATGCTCAGGAGATTAATTAAGGATTTCTCTAAGATTGCAAGACCTATGTATAGTCTACTAGAGAAGGAGGTGAAATTCGTCTTTGATGAGCAGTGCATTCTAGCTTTTGAGGCTTTGAAGAAGAATCTGATAGAAGCTCAAATCTTGACTTCTCCTAATTGGGAGCTTCTATTTTAGTTGATGTGTGACGCAAGTAATGTGGCTGGAGGGGAAAATTTTAGGGCAAAGGAAGGAGAAAGTGTTTCACTCAATCTACTATGCGAGTAAAACACTAGATGTTGCTCAAGCCAACTACACGGTGATCGAGAAAGAAATGCTAGCCTTGGTCTATGCCTTCGCCAAGTTCAGATATTACCTAGCATAGACTAAAGTTGTTGTTTACACTGACCATGCAGCTATCATGTACTTGTTCAATAAGAAGGATGCAAAGTTGCGGCTGATAGACGAATTTTTTTGCTACAACAGTTCGAAATAGAATCAAGGATAAAAAAGGATCTGAAAATCATATTGTAGATCACTTGTCCAGGTTAGAGAGTTCATCGCATGTTGGTGAGCGAAGTAAAATTCGAGAAGAGTTCCATGATGAACAATTATTGGCTTTAGAGGTGACTGAATTACCGTGGTATGTGGACATTGTCAATTACTTGGTGAGCAAAGTGTTTCAACATGAAGCAACCACCCATCAAAAGAAGAGGCTGACTTATGATGCTTGTTTTTACATATGGGATGAGCCTTATCTGTTCAAGCAGCGACCTGACAAAATGGCGAAGAGGTGAGTACCTGAGTCTGAGATGATACAAGTAATGGATAGTTGTCAATCGTCTGCTTATAATGGTCATCATGGAGGTGAGTGCACTGCTCATAAAGTGCTACAATTAGATTTTTTCTAGCCTACTTTGTTCAAAGATGTTGCAGATTATGTGAAACGTTGTGATCAATGCCAGAGGATGTGAAGAATTTCCAAACGACATGAGATGTCATTGCACAATATCTTGGAGGTCAAAATATTTGATGTCTAGGTATTGATTTCATTGGACCAATGCCACCATCTAATGGTAATCAATATATCCTTGTGGCCGTCGATTACATGTCAAAAAGGGTTGAGGCAGTGGATCTGCGTACAAAAGATGCCAAAGTTGTGCTGGAGTTTTGAATAAAACACATTGTAACTAGATTTTGGACTCCAAAATCAATAATCAGTGACAGAAGGAAGCATTTCATAAACCAGTTGGTGAAGAATATATTGGACAAGTATGGGATTCGTCACAAGGTGGCTACAACTTATCACCCATAAACAGCGTAAATGTAGAAGTGTCAAACTGTAGGTCAAGCAATTCAGCAGAAAATAGTGAATTATCAGAGGAACGATTAGGCGGTGAAGCTAGATGACGCACTATAGGCGTAAAGGATAGCATATAAGATGCCAATAGGGACTTCTCCCTATCACATAGAGTTTGGTAAATCATGCCACCTTCTAGCTGAATTAGAAAATCAGACTTGCTAGGGAGTGAAGAAGTTGAATTTGGATACACAGTTAGCCGGGCGAAAACGTATGGGCCAGCTATATGAATTGGATGAGTTTCGACCCATGCTTATGAGAATGCAAAACTCTATAAGGATAATACAAAGGGTTGACATGATAAGCATATTATATCACGAGTCTTAAAACCTGGCCAAACGGTATTGTTGTTTAATTCAAGATTAAGGTTTTTTTATAGGTAAGCTAAAGTCAAAGTGGAGTGGACCATTCGAGGTGGTGCACATGACCAATCATGGAGTCGTAGAATTATGGAATGAAGGTAAATAGTCCACGTTTATAGTGAATGGAAAAAGGGTGATGCACTTTTTCAGACAAGAGGTAATCAAGAGGAATATGTGCTTGAACTGAGCAAACAATGATAGGGAATTTGAGTCGTGTCGCGATGTTAAATTAGACGCTACTCAGGAGGCAACCCATGACTTTGTACACTAGCAAGATTTTCTTTATATTTTATTTTGGTAGGTTAGTTCATTTTTATAGTTGTAGGTTGGTTTAGTTTATTCGTAGGTTGTAAAAAGAATTGGGCGAGAAAAAGTGGAGTCCGCAACCTGGGCGCAGTGCGGACTTGATCATACCAAGTGAGGTTCGCCAGAGCGGAGAAGCAAAAAGCTGCAACTGTTATCAGTGAAATTTCTACGTCATGGACTGGTTCTAGGCTGATGCGACGACGGGAATTCCAGAAACAGTGGAGTCCACGAGAAGGTCGCATCGTGAAGTTGTTCCTGCCAAGGCAATATCGCCAATTGCAAAATTTGGAAAAAAATCTAAAGTGTTGTCTGCGATAGCTCTGCGTCACGGACTTTGTAAGGTTTTTGTTTTTCCATTAAAAAATTTGTTTTGCCCGACTAACTTGGAATAAGCCAACCCTCATCCCCCTTTAACTCCAAAAAAGGCCCCATAACCCTAGTTCTTTCAAGAAATTGAGAAAAAATTATTTCCCTCTTCAACCCCAACCTTTTCTTTCAAATCAAATATGTGCGCGCAAAGTTGATAGATCCTCATCGAGTTCTTCAATTTCATCGTTCTAAGATCTAAAGGTATGTTTCTTACTTCTCTTAGACTTTCTTTGGGATGAATTATTAAAGTTAATACTTGTATTCATGTTATTGACGGGTTAGATTCTTGAAATTGATTGTACCTTGTGGGAAAGATGATAATGGGGAAAAAAATCAATTCTTCAGCCTATTTTATGGTACCTATGACTATACACATAATTTGAATGGTCTTGGTTGAATTAAAAAGGGGTATACTGACTGATTGGGTTGAAAGTGGGATTTTTTGAAGTCTTGAGCAGCAAAAAAGTTTTGAGGGAAAAGATTGAGTAAAAGCATCATTGTTGGTTCGAATTCTTGAGTAGAATCAAATTAGCAATGGGGGTGGTACGATTGAATTGTGATGGGGTTGCAAATAAAAATTCTTAAAATGACAATGAGAAGTCTGAGTACCGTGTTGTTTGTGAAATATGTGATTAGAAATAAGTGTGAGGTGAGTTTTGGTGATTGTACTCAGTGACTGGAATTATAACTGCCTGATATCAAGATATTATGTCTAGAACTCAAAGAGCAGGAGAATTGGTTGCGTCTAGCAATTTTAAAAGGGTGAGGACTGGAACAACCATCCATCCAGAACCCGCAGGCCTAAAAGGGTAAACCCAATGCTATAGTATTAAGGCAGTTGCATCTGAGGGCAAAAAGTGGTACAAAAGCCACACTGAAGCCAAGTATTTTTTGAATATGGTGATTGATGATGTGAAATTAGAAATGGATTTACCTTAAATCATATGCCGACAGCAAGAATTGCACATGTGATTCATCTTTCAGGATCTTATGGAGTGCAATGTGAGTGTAGTTTGGGAATTCTACGCCAATTAGAAATACAATAGGTCTCATTTTATAAAATTGCATGGCGTCGAGGTCCCGCTCACATGCTCTGCGATAAATCAGCTATTGGGCACTGCAAAAGCCCCTTCTGATATTTCGACTGGGTTAAACATCAGCCCTGCATATCAAAAGACTTAACACACTTTGTGTGGAGTACAATCCACTACTAAATGGATTAGGAATGGGCATCACAGATACCATTAATCCTATCCATATTCCCACATGAAATAGGAAGCCCGGGTGTGGCTCAAATTGTCACGAACTGCTTGATCCCAGGCTTTCACTTCACTGAGTTGACCAGAGACCGAGCTTGCTTTGTCTATGCTCTGATGAAAAATATCCCATCAATGTGGGGGCAGTTTTAAAGTCTACAATGCGTAAAGTAGGTTGCACAGAGAAAGACGGTAGGCATTTGATGGTTGATCATAAGTTTGTGTAGGGGGACAAGAGTACCAAAGGAAAGTCTAGATTACATAACGCCCTTTTTCACCACACCATTACATGTCACGAAGACAAATGAACTGAAAATTCTAATAGACTCACCCTTACTACAAAAGAGTGCAACAAGAGAGATGATATGATTATGACTGACATGTACGGGATTGAAATGTTGCGCTAGAGAAATGGAGTCGGCCTTCCATTGAAAGAAGGTACCTTCTCAACGAACACACAAAAACACTACTAAGATTGGATCCCGAGATCTGGAGCCAGTATGGGATGATGTCCCTACTAATGTGGACAAGAGAAGAACAATGTCAAACTGTAATCAAGGAAATACCCACCCTATTGTTTATTCAATTTTCTATACATGTCACACTGGGGATAGCGGTACATCTGTAAGTGTTGGGTGGGATGAAATATTTGTGTAAATAAATTTGTTTTGCAATTTTGGTTGTTGATTTTGTTTTGGGTTCCTTGGAAGTTCTTTTCATTTCTTTGTCCAAGGATAGTCCCATAAATCGTACAAAAAAATATTGTATTTTTTTAGATTGATCAATTGTCATATTGAGTCACATTTCCCTGAGATAGATGGATGACCATCGTCTTAAGGGCAATTTATGTCATTGGGTCTATAGGATTGACATCTTGCTAAGGCTACACAACTGCATTGAGATTAGGCTGAAATATGGAAATAAAGGAATGACTTTGTGTTGAGACATCTAGGTTGTTTTATGTGACTCTAAAATGACGTATGCTTAAATTGAATTCTTGTTATTGTTTGGGAAAACTTCCTTAGTAATCAGATATGATTTGAATATGTGACATGTGTGTAAGGTTTGTTGCATTCTATGCTACTAATTGATGTGTACAGCTTTCCTACTGTGTCTGAAAATGAAAGAAAGGATAAGGAGTTGAGGAAGTGATATATGCATTTTGATAGCCATGTTTTGTTTTCCTCTTTACCCACCATGATACATATCCCTAGTTAACCCCTTCGAGCCTTTGAATTGTTCTTTGGTAGCCTAATATGAAGCTTATTCTCATTCATTCTATGGCCTTTAAATTTGATTCAAAAGCTCCTAAGCGCTTTGGGGGGACAATAGTGAACAAAAAGAAAGAGCAAGTATGAAGCCCTTGAGTATGATACACTGAAAGAGTTATGACTCATTGGAAAGAGAGTGAAAAAACAAGAAAAAAAATGAAAAAATAATAAATTATTAATGCCCTACAACAAAGTGTTGAGAAGCTTAAAGTAAAAGGCCAAATAAAAAAATGAGGTTATTAAAAGAAGGTTCCAAAAAATGAATATTGTCATTATTAAAGTGCTTGGAGTGTAGTCACCGTTCATAGCCAAAAATAGTATCTACCCGCCCCCTAGCTTACATTACAACCCTTAAATACCTAGTTGATCCTGAACTTCCGTATTCTTGAAAGTAGTGGCGCAGTACACTAAAGGTAAGCCTATGGTTCATTGTAGGAAGCATGAGAATTCTTTTGGGAGGGTGACTGGAATTTGATCCTTACACCCACTATTGTTTGAATTTCTATATGTGTGAGTAGTACGGGGTGTGTCTTGTGGTGAGGGCACATGTCCAATGAGGGAGTGGTAGCTTATGTAACTTTATGACCAATACTTATGCATGAGTTTGCTGCATTGTAGAGTCGATTCTTGAGGCTAGAAGGTTTTGCACGAATCATCCTTGTGAATGCATAGTAGTTCCATGCTTGTTGAGAATTTCGTGTGATTGTTTTGACCGAAGGTTGAATGTCTTTAGTTTGAAGTGTTGTAGAGTCATTGTATGCATGAAAGTGTGGAAGTATTCTAGGAAGAACAAAGCTTTAAGTGTGGGATGGTGATATTAGGCGTATTTATGCGCCTAATAACCAATTTATTTCATATATAGCCAAGTTCGAAAGAAAATTCCTAGTTGGAATTGCAATTTTAAAGTAAATTGATTGTATTTCCTTTAACCAATATGAGTAGGTGTTTTTAGGGTGAAAGCAAGGACAAGGAAACCATCCAAGAAAAGGAAAATAGAAGTCGAAGTTGCTAAGGAGAAATGGTAAAAATCTAGAAAAATGCATTGTATGGGAGCATCTCCGCATCGCGGAGTTGGAAGATAATTGTGGCAAACGAATTACACAGAACAGTGGAGTGTGAGATAGAGGTGCGTCGCGGAGGAGAATTGAACTTCTCAAAATGTGAAGCAAGGGAACAAGTCCATGTCATAGACATAGACTCCAAAATTGGGTCACGTGTTTTGTTCCACCTTATAAATAGTCTAGCTGTCTTATTTTATTAACTATTCAGTTTTTGAAAAAATGAGAAGAATACGATTTGAGAGATTTTAATGACGAGCTCTAGCGCCTTTTTATACTCTTCGTTTGGTAAACACTTTAATAATCTTTGAACATTATTTGATGATGATTCATACTACGAGTAGCTAAATTCCCTAATTCTAGGGTTATAGCTTTGATTGATGGCATAATATTGTTAATTCCTAGCATGAGACGGGTTTTCATAGGATTTATGCTTACATTCTAGTTTTTACTATTTTGACGTCTGATCAACATTAAAATAAAGTATTTGTCCACTCTTGACCTTGAAAGACGAATAGAGGGATAGACTAAGGAATGTGAGGAACATGTTCATTCTAGGGTAAGAACTTAGAGTGTTTCGCCTATGGGATAGAAATATACCTATATGTCTCATTTGGTTAATATATAAGACGATAGTGTAATGCTCCGCGATTGGTTAATGCCTATCCCCGCTCAATGACGTAGTTAGGCTATCAATAGTGGCAGACTATTAGAGGTCGGGAGACCATGATCGTAAATTCAACCTTGTAAATCAATAATGAGGATAACATGTCGATTGCTGGAATACTCCTTATTATGCTTGAAATTAGTGCGCTATAACCCTGGACTTCTTCCAAATTGTGAAATTCAGGTTTGCAACTGATTTAATTGTTTAGAAGTTAATAAGTGAGACTGTTTTAATATTGATACTATAAAGAAATTTCTGAAACTTTATGTCACATAAGTAATTTTATTTTAGTTACAACAAAGTTAATGTATATCGATTTGAAGTCCTTTGGGTTTGATAATTAGGCTCGAAAGAGTCAATGTATTACATGAGCGATCACGTACACTTACGTGTGCATCTGGGCGCAACATTCATATCAACCTAACTAGAAGAAACTTAATTTATAGTTCGGAGGCTCATCATAGGCTAGGCAAAATAAAATCACTTCTACCAAACTCTTAAGGATAGTAAATAATGCTTACATCAGCTTACTCCACCGGCCAACTCAATTATGCTATCTAGGCACACATGAAAAAACCAGAAACTTAATTGGAAATTCGTCTGACTACATACAATCTCGGTTATACCTCTTGATGTTCTTGCTAATCTAATGATTTAGTCATACTTAATTTTCATAACTTAAGTACTATTTACCCATTTACTATACACCATTACTAAATTAGTTTTATAATACTCTGAATATAATTAGTTCTATAATACTCTGAATACCATGGGGCTCCTTTTAAAAATCATAAGTCTAGTTTAAATCTATCGCATTACGAATACTCAGCACTTCTATTCAACACTTATACTTGGTGGATACTAAATCATTGATACCTCATCATAAACTTCTTTCAGGCTAAAGTGTACTCTAACTCATCCATACTAGTAACTTTTCATCTGCCTTTTATCATGAAATCTACACAAACTCACCACTTGATCTTACTCTGCTCATAAGAGAAAACTCCTCATTTATAACTTACTTGGTGCATGACTGCAATAACATAATTTACCTCATCACTATCTCACTTTATTAGATTACTATACCTAGAGGTGTAAAGACCAAACCGTAAAGTCAAACCGAACCGATGAACCAAGCCAAACCGAGAAAATAACCGACTTATGGTTTAGTTTTATTGGTTTGGCGTTGAAAAAAATCTGACCATTCTTGGTTTGGTTTGGTTTGGTTTGCTATCAATAAAAAAAATTCAAACGAATTCAACTCAAACCGACATACTACATATATAATTTTAACTTTTTATACATAAAAAATATTCATATAATCTATTTTGTAAGTATTTTAAAATTAGTTTCATTAATTTTCAGTATGTAAAATTAGATATATATTCAGATTTGGGCTTGTAACTTGTAAGTTATAATATATACTTGTCCATTAATTGGTTCAATGATCCAAGCCCAATATAAACTTAAAAGTTAAAAACTTAGAAAATAGTCATTATTCTCACTTTCCACTTTCCACTTTCCAGAGAGCTCCTCAATCCCTATCTTCTCATTCTCCTCATTCATCAGCTCATCTATTTGGTGATATCAAGTTTGTTCATCTTTCCTTTTCTTGAAAATGTAAATTTATAAATGAAAATTGTCACTTACAATATCTTAAAACAAGGCACACTATTTCACAAAGAGTAACCTTATTTTGAATCGTTGTTGGTTGCTACGACAAGTCTTGATTTTTTGTGTTTTGCTTTCTTAGATGGAGATTATGACTGGAGTAGATGTAGAAATGATTATCGACAGTCCTCCAGTTGTATCAACACCTCAAAATAAAGGTAAAAGCACTCCGAAGAAAGAAAAAACAGCCCAGATAGATTTCAATCCTAAATATGGTAATACTAGAAGAGAAACGTCATAGATTTGGGATCACTTAGCTAAATCTATTCTAAAGGAGGTAAAAAAAAGAGGAAAATGTAAATATTGTGCTTTGCTGCTCAGACCAAAAAAATGGGACTTCTGTTTTGTAGTCTCATTTAAATGACAAATGTCTCAAATCTCCCTTTAGATTTGTTGATAGAAGGAAAAAAACTTTGAAATCTGTACCTATCAAAATAGGGAGACAAGAAAATGGAAAAAGTTCTATTGAAAAGGTTGTGGACAATGTGGAGCATATCAGGAGAGTCATCATCAAAGTTGTCAATATGGATGAACAGCCATTTAAATTGTTGAATGGGAAAGTTTTAAAAAATTGATGGTCAAAGTTTTGCCTAATTTGATTATCGTCACGGGTAATTGTGGCTTATCATTGTTTGAAGATTTATCGAAAATAGAAGAGAAACTCAAAAAACATGGCAAGAATCAACATATATGTATTACTAATGATACATGGTTATCATTTCAAAATTTGACTTATATGGTTGTGACTGCTCATTGGATTGATAATGAATAGAACTTACATAAGAAGATTCCTAATATTTTCCAAACTCCGAATCACAAGGGTGAGATTATAACTAATGGTATTGAAGCATGTTTGTTGGATTGAAAAATTGAAAACTTGTTTACAGTGACAATGGATAATGCATCAGCCAATGATTCTGTCATTAAGCATTTGAAGACACATATTGATGATTGGAGAGGGGTCCTATTGAGAAATGAGTTTTTACATGTTAGATGTAATGCTCATAATTTGAACATAATTGTAAAAGAAGGTTTAGATGAACAAATTGAGCCAATTTCTCTCATAAGGAATGCAGTGAAATATGTCAAGTCTTCTGCTTCTAGGTTTGCCTCTTTCAAGTTATATGCTAAGAAGGCTAAGCTAGACACTCATGGTCCCTTAAATCTTGATGTTGAAACTAGGTGGAATTCTACATATACGATGTTAGAAACTGCTACAAATTTTGAAAATACATTTGTAAAAATATGTGTGGATGATCATAACTATCGAAAGTATTATCTTTAAAGTGGATTGAAAAGACATCCAACTACAAATGATTGCCAGCTTAGGAAAGGTTTTATAAAGTTTCTTAAAATCTTCTATCAGTCTACGTTAAAATTTTCTCGGAGCTTATATGTTACTTCAAATTTATTCTTCCATGAAATTTTCAATGTTCAAAGTTCTATACCGAGGTACTCTTGTAGTAAATATCTTATTTTGATTGACATGGCTGGAAAGAAGAAGGTTAAGTTTGTTAAAAATTGAAAAAATATTGAGAAACCTGAGAATCTGAACATGTTGTTGTATATTTATATTGTGTTGGATCCTGGGTATAAGATGTGATATGTCAATTTTATTCATAGAAAATCATATCACTCTTTATTGGGAAAATTAAAAGCAGATAACGTGGAAGGTGTCTAGAAACGCTTGTATAATTCTATAATGATTCTTTGAATGAAACTTTTACTTATAATATTGGAGGTGACACTAACATGATGGGTGTATTTGATGATATATTGCATTCTCAATGGGAGAAAAATTTAGAAGATGAGGAAAACATTGAAAAAAATTTGAGCTTGATTAATATTTGACGGATAATATAGAGAAGCAAAAAGATTTTAATATCTTGACTTGGTGGAAAGATTCATCGATTAGATATCCAACTATTTCAAAAATAGCAAGGGTTGTTCTTTCTATTCCCGTGTTCATTGTTGCATCTGAATCAGCTTTCAGTATAGGTGGTTGTATTCTTAATTCATATCGGAGTTCTTCATCACCAAAAACGGTAGAAGCTCTTATTTACACTCAACAATGGATAATGTCACCTTCTAAAGAATTCAAGGTTCAAGATTATTTGGAGTAAGTTCAGAAAATTGAAGAAGTTGAAAAAGGTAATTTACTAATTTAATTCTTATTTTCCCATTTTCGCTATTAGTTTTCTACTTTGAAGACAACTTTATACTAGTCGCTATCTAACAAAGTTTAGTTGACAAGTGATTCAATATATAATTAGTCATTTATGTGATAATAATTTTTTTTCCTTTAAGAATGTGCAGATGCTCGTTTGAGTATCAATTAGTTTAATGAAATAACTTTTTGCAATTTTTTTTTATATGTAGGTTTTCCTTCCCCTTTATTGAAATAGTGTTTAGAGTTATTTATTATCTAGAAAAGTTAAGTTTACAAGTCAAGTTACTCGTTTTTAGGTGACCTTTTGAGTATAAATTAGTTTGGATGAAGAGAATATGTAACTGCATCATGGTGGTTGGAGATTACTGCAGTAGCTTTGTAGTTCTTTTGTTGAGTTTCTAAGAGGATTGTTTACACGCGTGATGTGAACTGTTATGTTTTTAATTTTCAATGTTAAATAGACTTGTTTTTTATTAAAAATTTGCTCCTGTTGATCATGTGAGGATCTTGATAGTCAAAACTTGTAGAAATCAGATTGAAATCAAATGAATTATTGAGCAGTTGTCAGGTTGCTGGGTTATGGAGGTACAAAGCTTTGTTCATTTGTACACTCCTAAATCCTAATAAACATATTGCAGATGGGTAGACAAACATATTGCTTTATTAAGTGCAAGTCATATACAATGTAGTTGTCCAAATGTAGAATGAAATTAATTTCCTATACCAAAACAACCTCCAACTTGTACAAGATGAAGAGAGATAGATGAATATTGTCTTCTCCTATCGTAAAAACTAAATATTCATTAAAACTGAGAAAGTTGAAAAATTGATAAAACCAAAAGAACCGACTAAAACTGAAATCGAAAGAACCAAAGTTTATATTGGTTTGATTTGATTTATAAATTTACTAAGCCTACATAATTGGTTTGGTTTATTTAATAAAAAATTAAACCAACCCGACCTATGTACACCCCTAACTATACCTATGCATGCATTGTTCTAACTCTGGACACTTCTAATACTATGGGCTCATGATATCTCAATTCACACTAGCTTCCGGGTGGAAATACTACCAATCAAAGACACTTCTCTCATAAGGGTATCCCTTGAATTAAGGTTTAGAGAAGAGAGTCTGGGACTACGTCTCGCTTTTAGCTCGAACGCATGATTCATTGGAATAAAGGTGCATTCTTTCTATTCCAAACACTTAATCTCACTCACAAGCTTCTCTCTAGCCCTTCTACAATCTCTTGACTACCGAAAACTTTATGTGAGAGTAACTCATTGATAAGGATCTAGGCTCTATTATTTCAACAACCTTTAGTATGAGGGATGGTCGAATGAATTTGAGAAACGCACAAGCCTGATTATATTCCTTAACACACGATTCTATTACATGATTTAGAGTATGAAAAAATGGGAAATATCTCTGAAATGTATTGTTGCATTCTGATTATAAGTGTGGTGCATAACATACCCATAAACAAAATTGTACAAGACACGACTTTATAGACATCCAAGACACTTGAACTTTATGCTTTGATACCAAGTTTGTCACTATCAGAGGATATACCCTGGACGTGGCCCACACTCGAGAACTATTATTGCCCCCAAACGAACCCTCATCATGGCTGACTACAATAGGAATACTAACTCAAGCATACAAAAGCATCAAACTGAAATGAGTGTTTAATCAACAACATAATAAATCTCAAAACTCTTTGAATGTATTGAATATGAAACACAAGTTTCAAATAAAACTTATGAAACTGAAAGACTATCCAAAATTGTCTTTCTATGAAGCATCTACTATTAATGCTACCAAAACATTTATATAGCGTGTTGAGGTATAAGAACTTCTCAACTAAGTGGATCCACTAATCAATAAGGATTCATCTAAAAGGTATGATCATGTACCTATGTTGGCAAGTGTCACGACACAGTGGTATCCCCTAGACGTAACATGTGGTACTTGACCAGGAAGGGGTCTCATACAAGCCCTTAGCAAATCATAATAAGATCATAGAGAAGTACGGAAATTTAAAACTTTTTTAAACCATACAACCAAAAGAAAATCATAAAGCAAGAGGAAGTCTTTAATAAATCTTTGTCTCAAACAATCTATTAAACTCTTGAATAAAACTGTTGGCATGCAGCATACAAAGTCTAAAACATAAATAAATGACTTAAAGGAAAATAATGGGTTTGTCTTCAAAGCTATGAGGACTCACCAATTCTTCAACTCTTCTTGCTCCTTAGACACCTAGCCTCCAAAGGAACTCAATCTCCAAAGCCCTTCATTTGATTAGAATGTAGACAAAGTATGCGTTAGTACAAAATTTACCAAGTATGAAATATAGCACAACATCATAACAACATCTCAAAATGGTTAGTCAACATAAGAAATAAGCATATGAGATAATAATATAATCAAAACATAGCCTCCAACATAAGCATCATATAATCATAAGTCAACATAATACATAGTAAATGAGCATAGGAGATACATCATATTCATATCATAGTCTTCACTTAGACTTTCATACTTACATACTTCAACCTTTAGTATTTCATATTACAAGAGGACTACTTTACAAGCAGCCTTAAAGCATACTTGTGCAAGACAAGGATAGCATCCCATAATAGTATCCAAGCTAAGTACTTATTCTTGGTAATTCTTGGGAATAGTCCACATTCATAGTCAAGACTTAGATCTTCATGTCATGAACAAGTATGCGACTTTCATAAGTAGCTTCAAGTTATACTTTGTACAATGCATGAGTAGCATCCCATACTACTACCCACACTAAGAACTACTTTTGGCCATCATACAAATCACCTTAGAATCTTGTTGCTTAGCTTCACTCTCATGACCAAGGGCAACTCTCTCCTCTAGTAAATTGAAACAAGGAAGGCAACTATAGCACAATCATATATCTAACATACAACTTCTAAGAACCACTTTCTTGGTAAACCCTAAGTCATACTTGTGCAAGGCATGAGTGTCATCCCATACTACCAATCATAGTAAGTATAATCTTTACATTCTCATGCGCTCACTACTTGGTTTGGAACCTAGTTCCTCTTTTAACTCTAGAACACTTGGAGGTACTCTCTTAAGAACATCTTAGTTCATTACTTGGTTGAACCCTATGAGACACTTATTTAAGTATGTCTAAGTTCATTATTAGCATGGACTCTGTGAGATACTACCTTAATCATGTCTAAGTCCATTCGTACACTTGAACACTATGAGGTACTTCATTAAGTAGGTCTTAGATCAAATATACTTTAGAACACTATGAGATGCTTCTTCAATATGTCTTAGTTCATTGGATATGTATATTGCTACTAGAAACCTTAACTCAGTTATGTGAAGTCTTCCATCTCATGAGACCTAACTATTGGAAAACTCACACTCTATTACGTAAGAGTTCCCCCTTTAACTTGGATAGTCCTCACATCAACTAGGTGTGTCTCTCCTTTCTTCTTGGATCCCCGACCCTATCTTGTGTGACACTCCTTCTCATTTCCAATATACACTTGGAGACAAACATACACCCCAAGATTTACTTGTTAAGAATTTCTTAACACTCATTTCAATTCTATCACTTTCAACTTTCAATCATTCATTAAGTAGGTTAGGTGAGTATAAGCCTTTCACAACAATTCTAACTATTAGCCTTCTTGACACACCCCGGAAATTCCATGACCTAAACTAGAGCCTAATATGTTGTATAATAATAATTTTAGACCTAAAATAGTGAAAATAACTTGTTCGATAAGTATTGGAGTCATAGCATTAACGAAAAGCCTTAACGTCCGGAAACTAGCGAAATTTAACTAGTTGACGTCCCTATGTTTGGTGAAGGTTTCGGAGGGTCATATGAAGTCCAAAACTTATAAAAATACATTGAATAGGTAAAATTTAGTATAGAGGGTCAAACCGTACAGTCACGACACCCCAAGGACCACCGTAAGAGTCCTTGGGGAGGACCCAAACATGGGCGAGCAGGCTGCCAAAGCAGCCTGCGTGCAGCAGGATTTTGGTGGCTGCTGCGTGATGCGCAGCCATCATGGGGAGATTTAAACATGCCTCGTGATACGGGGCCTACACGAGGTCCACTGCCTCAATTTGGATTTTCAAAAATAAATTCATAAAAGTCGTATTTTTAGTGTTTTGACTTCACAAAAAGACCCATTTAAGTGAGGGGTATTTTGAGTAATTTAGTGGGTGACTATATAAGGTCTTAGGGTCAGTTTTTGGTCAATTTTAACACTCAAATCAAGTCTCAAAAGTTAAAATCAAAAATCACCCACATCTCTCTCAAATTCTCTCTTCCTCTAAACCTCCATTGAAGACCATTAGAGCTCCAAGAAGAAGATCAACCCTTCAAGTTTCCAATCCAATTTCGTGGCTTTATCATCTATAAGGTATGGTTTCTTTAACTCTTGGGATCCTTTTCCTCAAGAGGTCCCTCCAAAGATGATATCTAAAATCCCCCAAAATCTAGGTTTTCTTCTACACATGGGTCTTCTTTGAAAAACGAAATTATGAATCAATTGTGGTTAATTATGATGAATTAATGTTGTTTAATTATATATTAATGGTTAATTGATGATCTCCTATGAGATTTCACTTGACCCATGTCCTTCCCCCAATTTCATGAAAACCTTGAATTGATATGGTGAATTGTGAAGATCATGAACATGTAGATTGACTACAATGTTGTTAATTATGTTTTTGCTTCTAGAATTTACCTTGTTTATGCAATTGGTTATGTATTCTTGGTAATGGACGTATGAAGGTTCTTGGAAGGACAATGAGGTATGTTGATAGGTTCTTCTTGGATTCAATTATGAATTATGAGTTACTTAGATAGTAATGCTTCTATGTCAATTGTGTGGTTGTGATGTCGATACTAAGTATTCCTCATCCCTAACCCTAAGACATTGAATTAGACATGAGCTATGTATGCATATTATGATACGATTATTGTATGATTGAAAGTAGTTTCTTATGATTACAATAAGGTGTTAAGTGAAAGGTTTACTCACTTATAAAGTGGTGTCTAAAGTTAAAGGATTGTTCTCACTTGTGATGACCTATGAGCTATAAGTATGATAAGATGTTTACATAGGGGGTCTAGAAGAGACTAATGTGAACTTGTTTGATGAGATAATATGATTACTAAAGGGAATAATTGCTTAGCACAGAAAAGGCATGTAAATGAGATGGAGGTCTCACGTTAGTAAGTCCGACCTCCCACATGGGTTTCGTCACGTTAGTAAGTCTAGATTCCCAAATTATGTGTTATCTCATGAGATGGAAACTTCCACTTTAGTAAGTCAAGGTTTCTAGCAACAATCTCCTTGACCCTTAACTATGTGCCCACATATGACTCTAGCTTAGTGGATCCACCTAGATAGCTACGTACGAATGGTTACACCTTAGGCAAGTGTTAACCCTCTCTTTTCGGTGTGGATAGAACACCGGATTTCATGTAGCTCACATGGTCTCACGTCGGTTATTGCATTTCTTTCCCTAATGTAAAAGTAAATGAATAAGTTAAGTATGTGAACTCTTATTAGAGTTGTCTTGAAGGCTACTTCATAGGGTAAGGGAGGGTATGGGACTTCTCTTACTCATTGCACATGTGGGATCCGAAGGGATGGTTCTAGTAGTGTTCTTTTATGATTATGGTTATGATTATGTTGATAATCTATGAGTAGTATGGATGTATGAAGCATGTTAAATATAAGAATATGTTATAAGTATGAAGTGGGTTGCTTAATGTGATACTTAGCTTTGGATATGGTTCTGGGCTTTGTTCTTGGCATTGAACAAGTGTTGCTTGAGTTACTTATATGTTGATATGATTATGATCTTCCTTATATGTGTATATTGAATTGTTGAACATTATGCATGGTTTTGACTAAATTGTGACTTTTCTCATGCATTGATGAATTTTGTGCATAGGAGTCATACTTAGTACATGTAGTTTGTACGAACCCATATTTCTCCCTTTTTCCAAAACATTTTTAGGTTCGGGCCATTGAGAAGATTCATGGTCATTGGAGAAGAAGACTTGGATCTTTCCTAAGTCAATTGGTGAGTCCTCATGAGTTACGAGGATAGAGCCACTCATCAAGCCTTATTAGTTTCGTCTATGTTTTGAGACAATTATTCCATTCTCATGTTGAGACTTCATTGTAGCCAATATGGCATATTGTAATAGACTAAGGGTTATGCCCAGACTATTGGGATTCATACTCTTGTAGATGGTTTATATGTTAGGTGAGACTTTAGACTCCTATATGATTTGTTATGCTAAAAGAGAAGTCTATGTACACTTCGTATGTAGGAGTCTATGTAAACTCCACATATAATATGTGAGAAGTCTAAGTATACTTCACAACGTAAAGTTTTAAATTTTCCTCATTTTTGACCTATGATGTGCTATGATGTATGCTAAGGGGCTTGTCTTAGTCCTCTTAGAGGACGAAAACGCCGGTTACGCCTAGGGGGTACTTTGGGTTGTAACACTTCTATTCATCACTTTAACTTTACTCTCAAAGCCCTAGTGATTCAAAATTTACGACTTTAAACATACACTCAAAGTTTTATTTCATTCTATTGTCATACTCGACTAGGTCACAAGACATATTAGTCACAAGCCTTAGTCATATGCCATTCTAAGCATAATTCATCATAAAGTCACAAATTCAATCATTATAATTCATGATCTATCATACATTCATAAGTCTAGTTCAATCCATGATTTCATATTTCAATTCTTAAACAATTTGCATACATGATAACAATTATAGAAGATCTATTAAGAATCATTAATTTCTTATCACAAGGCATAAATCCACATACTTTGATTTCTAGGGTTAACCATGGAATTACATTTAAATTCACCATAATATCATGGATCAACACTAAATTAACTATAAGTAAGTATTATTCAACCAATTAGAGTCATACCCAGCTAAACCCACACATTGGAAGAAACCCTAGCTTAGATTGAGGTTCATCTTCACAAATTTGGGTAATTTTTACGGGACTCAATGGGTGGAAGAACTCATAGATGAAAAGATAAACATACCTTAAATCAAATCCCTAACACAAGCTTTCAACAATGGAGGTTGTTCTTGACCTAAGCTTCCTTCCCTTCTTCTTCTTAAGCTTTTCTAGAGAGAAATATTTGAGAGAAGAGTGATATGGGTTTTTTGATTCTAATGACTTAGTTGGGGTGGTTAATGACTTAAAATATTCTATTTAGGTGTATAAAGTCCAAGACAAAAGACCCCCACTTAAAACTAATTATAAAGGAATTTACTGAATAACCCTCGACTAGCAGCCCCATGCCAGGGGCCACACCCATCTTCATGAGCCATCAAGGGCACCACGGCTAGTGGTCGAGCCCGTGGTCCCTTAAAGAGTAGATCCCCACAACTTTCCAAGATCCCAAAATTCTAAGGCCTGACCACAAGCCTTCCCACGAGTCGTGGTCATGACCACGGGCCGTGAAGTGGCTTGTGGTCCTAAGGCAGCAGCTAGGCCTTAGGAACTTGCCTCCCATTACTGTAGTCTTCATGGCCCCCTTCATGGATCTTGGTCAAGACCACTGGTCGTGAAGGTGGTTGTGAACCTTAGGCAGTGCATGGCCATGGTAGGGCAGCCTTGGTCTTTGACTTAGGCTTTACCCCCTTGCCTTGATACTTGCCCTTGCAACCCTTACTCAAACCTTAGGTAGTCTTCTAAACCACAGGATCTAACACATAACTTCACGTTTGACCCCTAAACCTCGTATTCTAAGTATATAAAGTCTCAACTACAACTCTATTCCTCACACATCAAACTCTAGATCCCTAGTTAGAGGCTCTAGTTTGGTTTACTAGTCTCAAGGGCATTACAATATCTCCCCTTTGGGAATATTCGTCCTCGAATGACATTTCTAAACACTTTTTAGAGGATACGACTCTAGACTAGCAGCCCATAATGTATGCAACATATCTAATGCACATAACCAAGGAGGAAAATTTCAACTCCCACTACACATACTCAATGTACAAAAGGAAGTAGGAACTTCATCTAACAACCTATACATGCATGAAATTCTCATAACTAGTCATGTTCAAGGAGGAACTACCATCTCCTATTCATAACATGTTCAACATACTCTCATGGAGCTCATGCACTTTTTAAAAAAGTATTCATTTAAGGAGGAAACACTCAACTCCACACAAACGCATGCTCATTCATTCATCTCATGAATTCTATATGCAACTTGACTCAAATACACTGCAACATGAGGAAAATAATGCATATAAGTCATTTCTAACAAGATCTAAGCATTTTCATGAACATGCATATAAGGAAATCATGGCAACACATAAAGCACACAATCACCCTACTAGATAGGCACTCTATCTCCCCCTGGAGAGTAAGCCTACAAAATCACTTCTAAACATAATTCATACTGAAGACAACTTCAAGTCCAACATAACAAGTAACAAAAGACGAGAAATCCAAAATTTTACTGAAGCGTAAAACACATATCGGAAGGGACATGAGGAGATAACTCTTGATCATCTCTAGATTAGAGAGCATAAAACCTATTCTACCTTTGAGGCTCCACACCCCACACCACACTATTAGAGGCAAATTTTTTATCCTCCCTTCCCTTAGCCTTAAGAACAGGGTAATCTCTCATTTTGTACCCATCCTTTCCACACCCATTGAACCCATCCATGTCGGCTAAGCAATCACCATACTGACTCCTTCCACACTTGGTGCAAGTAGGCCTTAGAAATGGATACTAAACTAAATCCAGCACTAAATATTCTAACAGATAGAATTATTTTCCAATCCAAAATACATTCCAAGGCATAACTGAAATCAACCATTCTAACACTTTGAATATTTTCAGCATATTCCAACACTTAGAATATTTCAGCTTATTCCAACACTTAGAATTATTTCAGCATGCTTCCAACACTTAGTTTTATTTCAGCTCTTGTCTTGCCAACATCATGTCCATAGCCTTGTCTTGTCATCCAACACCCCGCCTTGTCTTGCCAACGAATCTGCCCACACGTAAGCCTTGCACGTCAAGCTGCCTTGCCAACACCCAAGCACCTTGAACCTTTGTTGCACTGTTTTTCCCCAAGCATGCTAAGAACAATGCCCGAATCCTGGTCATGTTTGCACGTAGTTAGATCAAGTAGTTTACGGGTCTAACAGACCACCTGCACCACTTGAACTCAATATCCTCATCGAGATTGTTTTAAGGTAGTCATCGATTTGAGCATCAAATTGCCATAAGTCCTTTGATTTATCCCAAACTGCATCAGCTACACTCTTGCCTTTCCAATTAATCAAGAATTTTGTCTTTGTATTCTTCTTACTTGTGCCAAAAACCCGGTGATCAAGGATATTGTCAATTTCAGCATCAAACTGGTACTGATGGAGGAGCCCTCTTTGACATGTTCCTGTCTGGATCATCTGCATTTGCAAAGTAAGGTTTCAAGAAACTCACATGGAAAGTGGGATTAATCTTTAACCTTTCTGGCAGGTTCAACCTATATGCAACTTCGCACACTCGTTTCACCACTTCAAATGGACCATCATACTTAGGAATCAAACCCCAATGTCTAGTCTTACTTGCAATCTGTTTCCAGATTTGTAGAGTAAGTCTCAACAACACTTTGTCACCCACATTAAACTCAACTGAGCGACGATGTTGATCAGCATACTTCATCATGCGCCACTGAGCCTTGCGCAAGCTATCTTGTTCTTCAGACAACATTTCAAGTCTATCTCATGCAACCTTGTACGCTGCTGGACACTTTTCCTGATTTTTAGACTTAGCAACATCCAATGGCATCATAGGTTATTTTCCTAAAACGATTTCGAAAGGGCTCATTTTTGTTGCAGACGACTTGTGCAGATTAAAACAAAACTGCCCAGTGTCTAATAATGCAACCCAATTCCGTTGACTTGCTGTCATATAGTGTCTCATGTATTCCTCTAATAGGTGATTAATCCTTTCCGTCTGTCCATATGTTTGCGGATTATTTATAATAGAAAATTTCAACTCAGTTCCCATCAGATTGAACAATGATGTCCAAAATCTGCCTGTGAACCTTGTATCCCTATCACTCACAAAGTCATCCGGAACACCAAAGTATTTAACCACGTATTTATAGAATAAATCAGCAACAATCTCAGATGAACACAATTCAGGTGCAGCAGAGAAAACAGAATATTTTGAAAATATGTCTACTACTGTCACGACTGGAATCTAGACCCTAGACGAGACCGGCGTCGTTGACCTCTCAGAGGTCGCAGACAAGCCTACTTACGTCATTCTTACTTTACATAGGTTAATTTTAGCGGAAATTTGAAACTTTTTGTTTCTAAATATTGCTTACTAAACATTTCTAATACATTCGTAATTTGTTCACCATCAACCATCTAACATTAAGAGATAATCAAATAAAAGGAATAGTTCAATAAATCTTAATTGTATAATTGCCAAAACTGTCCAATACAAAGTCTGAATCAAAACAGGAAAGAAATGCTAGTGGAACATGCTCCACTAGCTCAACTCTAAAACTAAGCTGGAATGTAAAACAGTAGCATCCTCGAAAGCATGAGAACCTACCAAACTCCGGATGAATGCTGACGTCCGGATAGCTGCAACAATGATCCTGTAGCTCTACCGTCTACCTGTGCCTGCACCTAAAATAGTATAGATGTATAGGGCTAGTACACACTTGTACTAAGTATGGGTATATGCTAGCACACACCAAGGACATGCAGGAGAAAGAATAGCTCTTTCCTAACGACATGATTTTTGGAAGTCAAGTCAGTGGACTTGCCAAATTGAGATTAGGAGGTTCCCAAATTTGGATTAGGAAAGTCAATGAGCTTTCCAAATTTGGATTAGGAAAGTCAGTGAGCTTTCCAGATTTGGAATAGGAAGCTTATGCCATGAGAATAACATACATCATCATACTTTCATATTTGCAAACAACACATAACATTTACACGTAGCACATATCATATAGCTTACAACACACTTTGTATGTAGCACATAACTCCTTTAATATCATTCATTCATATGCCATGAGACCTCGGAATCATGGACTTAACATTAAGACATCCCAGAAATGAGGGCTCAACAGATGGGACCTCAACTAGAGAGTCTTCATTAGCAAACACAGAGTCTGCTTTGTTCATTCATACGTACTCCATTTCATTTCGTTCATAGGCCAGTGTAAACACCAGCTATACCTAGGATGTAGTTTAAGACTTTCATTAGGTTCGTTGTGCAATGACCAAGAATGACCTAATGTCATTACTTGAATCTAACTCACCTTTTGATTATCTTATTCTAACACCTTTGGTATCATTCATTTCATTATGTGCTTCATTTGAGGCTGGACTCATTCATTCATTGGGAACTTTAACTTTAACCAACATAGATCATGTGAGCATCATGAAATCCAGTGTCTCCCCCACATCAAAAAGAGGTGGAATCACCGGCCAAGGTGACCCAAAACATGCTAGCGTACATGGGAATAAAACCCCGCCAGATCCCTATATTGGCAGTATAGGTTCGAAGACCAGGAGATATAAGGAGACCCATACCCGGCAAGCCGGACAGTCTCATCTCATGAGAGTTACGTGAACCTCCGCCCTTCCCGAAAGAAGGCATCACCGCTCATAGCTAGTCTATCGGTGCTCAGTATAAAGTTCCATTACATTCAACTCATACTTCATGGAAGCTGGCTTCTAGTATGAGGACATCATAGCTCAATAGATGATTTCTCATCTCATCATTAGTATTAAGTGTGTTAATCTTAATACTTTTATTAGAGTGTTCATAGAGACTAGTCTCTTCATTAACTTTACACTCTCATAGGTGAGTACGTTTTGGTAATAATTACTTAGGCTCATTTGAGATTGTTCTCATCTTTTACATTAGCCTCATATCATGTTGTCACCACATTCATTAACATTAGCACAATTGCTCTTCATAATTACTCACCCCATTTTACGTGAAAGTTCATTTCATCATATGCCATGTACTTGGCCATTTGCGTATTTCACACTCTTACTTAACCCTTCTAGGGTTTCTTCGTTTCTTTACATACATCTTAGGTTCACTTATTTTTAAGCGTATGCTAGACTTATGGGTCTATACATACAAGCCATGAGGCTTCATTCATAGTTCGTTAAGTGACTCATATCTTCCTAAGATTATGTAGTACAAGACTTATGTATCTTGTATATATGCCAAGATATCGATTTCGATCTAAGTAGGTGGCATTATTCTTGAACATTTAATTCACGTATGATTTATGTATCAATACGGAAATTTGGGCAAGGGAACCCAAGTTCGAATCCCTTGGACAATACTTACATTTTTTCTTGACTTTATTTTTAGTCTTCATGATATTGGGACCCTAGGTCGAACCCCAACATCAACATTTCTTTTTAGTTCCTTTTCTCTAGAACTTCTCTCCTTTGGCCGAGGGGTTGTGGGTTCGAACCCCCACAGCCCCCTCTTATTTTCCCATTTATTTTCCTTGTCCATTTCGGCTTAACCAGGAGGTTGTGGGATCAAACCCCCATAGCCTCTCTTTATTTATTTTTTCTTTATTTCGCTTGGGACTTAGAGGTTGTGGGTTCGAACCCCCACAGCCTCCTTATTTTCATTTTCATTTAAAATTTAACTACTTAAGTGTTGGCAGTGAGGTTGT
The DNA here is from genome assembly GCA_016801875.1 of Solanum sitiens. Classification (NCBI taxonomy): domain Eukaryota; kingdom Viridiplantae; phylum Streptophyta; class Magnoliopsida; order Solanales; family Solanaceae; genus Solanum; species Solanum sitiens. The sequence goes on along the minus strand of JABWTJ010000049.1, from coordinate 2,608,121 downwards.
GGGATCGAGCCCCCACATCCTCACTTTATTTTCTTTTTAATTTCTCTCTTTGTCTCCTTCTTCAGCCAAGAGGTGGTGGGTTCGAATCCCACTCCTCCCATTATTTTTATTAATTTAAAATTCCCCTCTTACTCTCTTGTTTGACCGAGAGGTTGTGGGTTCGAATCCCACACCTCTTTTTTTTTTCCAGCTTTCATGTAGTGAGGTATTGGATTCAATCCCCACTGACCTCACATATTTCAAAAATATTTGTAAACCTCTCAACCTTAAGTATTCTGGCCGAAAATTCCATCACCAAGTGCTGGAAATTTTATTAAATTTTCTAGCCTTTATTTAACAACATTCATACGTTCGTTTTGAGGTACTTTCATGATTCGTTTAACACATTTTTAGGTGTAGATTCATTGTTGTTTTAGCTTAGATTTTTCCACTTATGATCAGCCACCTTACACTTTATTTAACATCACAATTTACACACCTTATGCACAATAATTTCAATCATCAAACAAGCCATTTTAAGACTTCAAAACGGAGAACAACAACAAACATTTTACACATTGCACCACATCATTTTCGGTTGACATCATTGAACATGCTTGCTATTTCCAAACATAAAATCACAAGGAACATCATATTTCACACTTAGCTACCAGCAACCATACCAAAAACATGATTTCTAAACTAATTTAGATTGAAATCGGAAGGAGACTAGGGACAAGGAGTTCAACGTTCAAGGGGACAGCCCTAGTTTCATATGTCGACTTTTGTAGAAAGAAATTCCTCTTGTTCCAAGAGAGAAAACCCATACCTTGTTGTAGCTTTCCACACCTTCCAAGTGCTGCCAAACTCCTCCCCTAAACCTCAACACAAACCCGTCGAGAAGATGATGCAAAGATTTCGTTTCTTAAGTTAGCTTGCTTGCTTGTATATTTGTTTTTGTAAGTTCTTTAAGTTTAGAGAACTTTTGATTGCTTTCTAATGTTTTTATCTTCTGTTTTTGCAGCCAAGAAAAATAATTTGGATGAGAGAGAGAGAGATTTAGGCTTGAGGGAGAGAGATAGTATGAGATAGTGCATCTTAAAACTAGGATAGTTGGCAAGACTTAGTCAATTTAAAAAAAAACATTAATTAATAAATAAATAAATAATAAATAATAATAAAATCTGATTTTCCTTTTTACATCAGCCATTAATTATAAATTTATTAAATTAATTCACCAATAATAAAAAAAATCATATTAAATCCTTGCTCCCACCTAGGTTCGAACCCGGGTGGAGCAAGACTTCATTTCAAGAGACCAATTTTGGCTCTCTCTCCCCAAATTGCCCCTCCACTTTATTAAATAATTAATTAATTATATATTTAGGGTAATTACGATATTACCCCTAGCCTGGTAAAAGACCATTTTACCCTTAGACCCTCAAAACTTAAAATTTCTTCTTTTTAAGTCCGGTAAAGACTCCTTCGATTAAATCTTCATTTTCGAGAGCCTTACTTGGTTGGTTCCAACCTTTACCAGTTCAACTAACTCCCCAAGTTAGTTGGCTTGGTCTTAGTAAGGGTTTTGAGGTCTGGTTCTACGCGTATCAATCCGTGTGAACCTTGGTCTAAGCGCAAGCATTCTTGACACCTTAAACATTTAGCTTATTCATTTTTTAGGGTTGTTACAACTACTATCATTATCGATGTTTGTCGTCTACCTTAGGAAATCAAGAAATGAAATCCATACTTACTGATAACCAAGGCCTTTTAGGAATAGGCAAAGGCTGCAGCAAACCTGCCTCCTTTTTACGTTTAGTATTATCTACTTGAAAGACATGACAAGTCTTCACGTATGCCTCTCTGTCTTCTTCCATCTTTGTCCAGAAATAAACACGAGACAGTAGAGTCAACTTTCTTTCAACACCCGAATGTCCAGCCCAAGCAGAATCATGCGCTTCCTTCATCAAATCTTTGCGCAATCCACCCTGATTTGGTACGACGATTCTCCTTCTTTAAAATAGAGCAGATCGTCCTCGATCCAATACCGTCTCATTGTGCCATCTTGCACTTGACCCATCCACTTAACATATATGAGTCATTTGCAACACATAACCTGATTCTATCAAAGGAATTAGTCTCAAATTTTGAAATTGAATAGACTGCAGCAAATACCTCTTTTTGACTCAATGCATCAGCAACCTGGTTGTGTTTCCCTGGCTTTGTTTCCCTAGCTTGTGTTCCCACATGAAATCATATTCTACTAGAAATTCCTGCCATCTTGCCTGTTTTGGACTTAATTTCTTTTGTGTCTTGAAAGAGTGTATTGGTTACATTATCAGTTCGGACCACAAATCGAGTCCATAAGATATAGACTCTCCAAACCTGCAGACAGTGTACAACATCAACCATTTCCTTCTCATGTGTCGAATATCTCTGCTCAGCATCATTCGATTTTTGACTTTCGAAGGCCACAGGATGACCTTCCTGCACTAACACGCCTCCAATAGATTTATCAGACGCATCAGTATGTACTTCAAATGGCAACTCAAAATCAGGCACTTTTAGTATGGGTTCAGTTGCAATAGCTTCCTTCAAATTTTGAAAAGCTTCTTCACATAGTACAACCCATATCCATTTAGCATCTTTATTCAACAAGTCAGTCAGAGTCGGTGCCCTTTTCGAATAACCCGCAATAAACTTTTTGTAATAGTTAGCCAACCTAAGAAACGACCATAAATCCTTAACATTTCGTGGTGTTTGACAGTCAACAATAGCCTGCACTTTCTTAGGATCCATTCGAACTTGTTTTTTACTAACAAGATGCCCCAGAAATTTTATCTATTGTTGAGCAAATTCACACTTTTCCATTTTAACATAAAGTTCGACTATAGATAACAATATTCGACTATAGATAACAATATCATCAAGATAGACGACTACAAAATCATCAAGATAGTCAAACAGAACATTGTTCATTAAGTTGCAAAAGGTAGTCGGGGCATTGGTTAGCCCAAATGTCATTACAAGGAATTCATAAGAACCATATCTAGTTACATATGTTGTCTTAGGTTCATCACCTTCTGCTATTCTAACCTGCCAGTAGCCTGCCCTAAGATCAAGTTTCGTGAACCAGCATGCATTGCCCAACATGTCCATCAAATCCTACACCAACGGAACTGAATATTTATTCTTCACAGTTGCTTTGTTCAGCGCCCTGTAATCCACACACATTATCATCGTCTCATCCTGTTTCTTTTGGAACAAAATAGGAGCACCATAGGGAGCCTTAGATGGTTGAATCAGACCAACATCCAACAAATCGTTTAACTGTGTCCACAATTCAGCCAATTCCTTAGGAAGATAAGGATCCTGTGTAGGAGCAATCATACCAGGCAGCAACTCAATTTTATGATCAATATCCCTTATTGGTGGCGAAGTCTTTGGCAATTCAGGTGGCATCACATCGACAAACTTTTTCAAAAATTCGGCCACACAATCAGGCACCTCTACTGTTACATCAGGTTTCAATTCGACTAAAGCAGCAAGTATAGTTTCATTACCCTTTTTCAGCCCTTTGTAAATTGACATAGCAGACAACATCATTCCCTTATCCTTATTCTTTGCAACATTACTGACTTTCCCAACCGGATGAACACCCTTCACAAACCCAGCATTATCCTCATTCATAATCATTATCCCATTTAAATGTGAAAAAGGAACAAGCTGGAATTTTCTCAGAAAATCAATACCAAGTATCGTCTCAAAATCTCCTAACGGCATCACCATGAAGTTATGTTTTCCTATCCAATTTCCAGTCGACATAGACACTCCATAAGCCATGCCCACAATGGATTGTGCCGTAGCATTCACTGTTTTGACGTAGGAGAGACTTTTAGTTAACTTAAACCCCAATTTTGCAGCACTATTAACATCAATAAATGTATGAGTAACCCCCGTATCAACCATAGCCATCACATATTTTTCTTTTATCTTCATTTCCAAATGAATCAATGAAGCATGTGGATTTGAAGTCTTAGAAGTCCCTTCAACATTTTAACCAATGTAATATGATTGAAAGACAAACCTAACAGATTGGCCATAGCAACTACGACTTCCTCTCCTTCTTCATCATGATTCACCTTTCCGGCAAGGAAAGCATTCACTCTTTCCCTGTTTGGACAAGGCTTAGCCAAATGAGGACCACCACAACTCCAACAACCTTTTGAATTGCCATCCTTGTTCTTTGTCCTGTTTTCCTTATTTCCTTCCTTCATTGGTGCCTTACCTTTATCATTAGCATAATATTTACGATTCTCCCTTTTACAGTCCCTTTTTTTCTCACCCTTTTTCTTGGATTTCAAAGTATAAGGGACATCAGTAGTCGGTCGAGTCGTCCTGAAATCTACTAACGAATCAGCAACAGCAATTGCCCCTAGCAAATCCTTGACATTCTGCCTTCGAAGTTCATTTTGAGCCCAGTCTTACATACCCAAAATAAAGTTATGTAATTTATCATCATCAGACATATTTTGGATGTCTAATATCACAGAGGTAAATTCTTTAATGTATTCCCTCACCGAACCTGTCTACCTCAATCTCTTCAACTTGTCCCTTGCAAGCCAAGAGGCGTTGCTAGGAAGAAATTGGTCATGCATTTCTTTCATCAAATCCCACGTATCAATTATGGGTCGTTCAGCACTTACATCATCTACATTTCGAGTATTTAGCATCACCCGTCAAATACATTGTGGTAATGTTTAACTTTTCTAATTCAGGCACACTTGTAGCAGTAAAGTACTATTATATATCCCAGATGAAGTTTTCTAATTCTTTAGCACTCCTTGCACCACCAAAGGCTTTAAGTTAATTTTAACCTTAGACAATTCCCCACTATTTGAACTTAACGCTGCCACAGCCCGATATAGTACAACAATCTTTGCATGAAGATTTTCGTTATCTTTATGTAGTGTCTCCAATTATACCTTCGTAGCCTCACGAAAATTCAAAGTTTTAGCCATGTGTTCGTCAACAAATCCTTGGAACACACCAGTGTCACTTCGAATCTTGTCAGCGTCCAGTCTCAAATTGACAATCTGCGTTAGAAGATCAACTAGCGTTGGGTCTTCCATTACCTCATCAGTAATCCCAATGAAGGCTTCAACCATGCGCACTATTTCCCGAAGTTCTGCATTCGTCACCATTGTTCAACCACACTCTGATATCAATTGAAAGAGAATCAATTTTCTTTATCTAACACCACTCCCAGGCAGTCTACAACTCTTTGCAAACTTCAGTCTTACACTCACACGAATTTGACTAAGTATTTTATTTAGGCAATAATCAACGTAACAACACAACCAACATATTGAAACTTTTTCCAACCTTTTATTAACAACAAATCAATAAATGATAAGGCTTAACAAATTAGTCTAAGGCCAGATTCGTTCTCTACCAGCCTTAGACGAATTTCCACCCCTTATAAAAATTCTGTACAAGGCAGTTACAACAGTTACATCGGCGATTACATCTGACATGTGTCTAACACTTGTCCTCACAGAATTCAAACTAAGTCCTGCACTAAATATTCTAACTGATAGAATTATTTTCGAATTCTATTTTCAGCTTATTCCAACACTTAGAATATATCAGCTTATTCCAACACATAGAATTATTTCAGCCTACTTCCAACACTTAAAATATTTCAACATGCTTCCAATACTTAGTTTATTTTGATCATGACCATAATAAAACATACCACAATATTTTTTATGTACTCATAGATTATGACTAAATGATCATTTATATCAAAATATTTCTTTTCAACCTCTCAAACTTTTCGTAGATGTGAGATATGACATTTATCAAATCATACATGAACATGTCCTTATACATACAAACTCAAGTCACATTCTCTTGAAGAAATGTACTATAATCATTTGTACATGCTCCATAAGTTTTTATTGAAAACTCATTGTCATGCTTTGAAATTATCGATTTATTTGACCCACCTCAACATCAATGTGAAGGTTAAGTGTACAATCACTTTATCTCATACCTTGACATTTATCATACAAATATAACCCACCTCAACATCACTTCCAAGGTCTAGGGTACCACCACTTCGTTTTCCTTCCTTTTGATGGAGGATTTATAAATATATTAAATTATTTGGTAAGACAACAACCATATGTTCAATGACCTTTCATGTCATTAATTGTCGTAATATTTTGAAGGACTATTTGGAGAACCCATAGTATTTTTCATTTTTACCACAATGATGAATATTATTGTTTTGTACTTTCTGATGCTCCTATTTGTATATATTCAATCACTTGTCATCTTTGAGACATGTTATGTAATGCTACCATATTCACATAAGAGAATGGAACAAATTAATTTTGACGAACTTCATGACTTTTATATATTACGTTGTGTTAGTCATCATCATATCATCACTATGGTGCATTAAGACTTAAACCCAATGTCTTGCCCATATAAATGTGTTTTAGGCTATATTTTGGTGGGACTCAAACTCAATACCTTATCATCATGGTGCAACAAGACTCTAACCCAATGTCTTAACCTTTTGATGCTATAAAACTTGAATTCGTCGTCTTATTCTCAACCATTGACATAATAGACCAAGCAATTTTATGTATTGATAAACAATAATTAAATTAACAACGATAAAATAAAATTTGTGTAAAATGATTTAAATGGATAAAGCAACATATATGAACAAGCTTGATAGCTAGTCTAACTTCAATTTAATTTAAGAAAAAATTATCAAACTAGTCAAAATCCTTAACATAGCTAATAAAAACATCCACACTTTAAAATAATTATTAAAAATGTTATAATATCATTATTTTAGCAAATATAATATATCTAATATAATTATGATTATTTTACTATCTTAATATAATTATTTTCCCCAAAAAATACCCCCAAAATGAGGCCCACATGACTCCACTATCCGCTTAAAAGTAAAAAAACTAAAAATTAAAAAAAAACACCCCACAACCCTATTTCCTCTCTCTATATTGTTTTTTACCCCAAATCTCTCTACTCTCTCTTTCATTTCCACCATTATTATCTCCCACGGATTTTTTTACAAATTAATCCACTTTTCGAGAAATTTCTACTAGTATGAAGAATATTGTATTCTACTAGATCCATTATGGATCCCAAAATAGTAGTATCCAAAAGAAGAATTATTAGCTCCAATATGTAGTTGTTTAATATATGTGTCATGTTTATATATTCTTTTCTCTGATTGTATTATTGTTTTGTGTATTAGTATGTTCTTAGATTGTATACTTTTTGTCCTTCTCCAGTGTATTCTTGTTTTGTATTATGTTATTAGATTGTATTGTTTTTGGTCACTTTTAGATTGTATTATTGTTTTGTGTATTAGTATGTTCTTAGATTGTATTTTTTTTGTCCTTGTATTCTTGTTTTGTGTATTAGTATGTTATTAGATTGTATTCATACTAATTTTGTCCACACGAGTTCATTTCCACAATAGTATCTTTATACTAAAATTTTGTGTTCATACTAATTTTGTATTAAAATCTAACTAAGTGAGGAAGATTTTGTGTTTTTAGCTACATTATATATTCCGGATTAGTGATAAAGAAGATTGTATTTTACTAGATCCATTATGTATCCCAAATTAGGATTATCCAAAAGAAGATTTATATCAGCTCCATTATGTAGTTGTTTAATATATGTTTCATGTTTATATATCTTTTTCTCAAATTGTATTATTATGTTCTTAGATTGTCTTTTTTTTTGTTCTTTTCCGGATTGTATTCTTGTTTTGTGTATTAGTATGATATTAGATTGTATTCTTTTTGTCCTTTTTTCAGCTTGTATTATTGCTTTTGTATTAGTATGTTCTTAGATTGTATTCTTTTTTTTTCGGATTGTATTCTTATTTTATGTATAAGTATTTATACTAATTTTGTCCGCGCAAGTTCATTTCGTCCACAAAAGTATCTTTGTATTAAAATTTCGTAACCATACTAATTTTGTATTAAAATCAAACTAAGATACAAAATGTCAAATACATACACAGATCCAACTACTCTCATCCAAAAAAAAACTTAATCAATACGTGACAATTTTTTATTTTCACTGATAATCTTGAACTTTAAAAGAAATCGATGAAATTCAATTTGAAATATCAATCGATTAATTCAAAAGTTTCTTATTCAGATAAAACTGACGCAAATCAATGATGACTTCACTTCAATTTCAATGGAGTTATTTGAAAATGGATATTGATTCTTTTTAGAACAATGGTGAAAGGGATTTTGAATGAAGAAGAGAGAGATCACAGACGTAGGACTCCAATGGCAACTGATTAGAGATTTAAGCTTTTTCTTTTTCTTTTTTGGAAGTATCTTCTCTCATTATTTTCTCCATTTTGTTGTTAAAGATTTGTATTCTTTCAAATTAAATAAATTAAATAAACGCATAAGTTTAGCTTATAACAAATCAAAATATTTGACATTTTAGATAAATATTGACAGTGTTGCCAATGGGTACTACTAGATGCTAAAATATTATTGTTTTGAAAATTTTCTCATATCAAACTAGTCAAAATCTTTAACATAATTAATAAAAACATCCACACTTTAAAATAATTATTAAAAATATCATAATTTCATTATTTTAGCAAATATAATTTATCCAAATATAATTATGATTATTTTACTATGCTAATATAATCCCCCCCCCCCCCCAAAAGACCTCAAAATCAGGTCCACATGACTCCATTATCCGCTTAAAAGTAAAAACCTAATAATTGTAAAAAAAACACCACACAACCCTATTTCCTCTCGCTATGTTTTTTTTTACCCCAAATCTCTCTACTCTCTCTTTCGTTTCCACCATTGTTATCTCTCACGAATTTTCTAACAAATTAATCCACTTTTAGAGCAATTTCTACTAGTATGAAGAATATTGTATTCTACCAGATCCATTATGTATCCCAAAATAGTAGTATCCAAAAGAAAAATTATTAGCTCCATTATTTAGTTGTTTAATATGTGTCATGTCTATATATTCTTTCTTTGATTGTATTATTGTTTTGTGTATTAGTATGTTCTTTGATTGTATACTTTTGGTCCTTTTCCAGTGTATTCTTGTTTTTTGTATTAGTATATTATTAAATTGTATTCATACTAATTTTGTCCACATAAGTTGTATTATTCTCCAGTGTATTCTTGTTTTGTGTATTAGTATGTTCTTAGATTGTATTTTTTTTTTGTCATTTTTCATATTGTATTATTGTTTTGTGTATAAGTATGTTCTTAGATTGTATTCTTTTTGTCTTTTTTCAGACTGTATTCTTGTTTTGTGTATTAGTATGTTATTAAATTGTATTCATACTAATTGTCCACACAAGTTCATTTCCACAATAGTATTTTTATATTAAATTTTGTGTTCATACTAATTTTGTATTAAAATCAAACTAAGTGATGAAGATTTTGTGTTTTTAGCTACATTATATATTCCGGGTTAGTGTTGAAGAAGATTGTATTTTACAAGATCCATTATGTATCTCAAATTAGTAGTATCCAAAAGAAGAATTATATTATTATATGTGTCATATTTATGTATCCTTTTCCCAAATTGTATTATTATGTTTTTAGATTGTTTTTTTTTTGTTCTTTTCTGGATTGTATTCTTGTTTTGTGTATTAGTATGATATTAGATTGAATTCTTTTTGTCCTTTTTCAAATTGTATTATTGTTTTGTGTATTAGTATGTTTCTTAGATTGTATTCTTTTTATTCTTTTTCTAATTGTATTCTTATTTTGTGTATTAGTATGTTATTAGATTGTATTCATACTAATTTTGTCCGCACAAACATAAATATATTATTTTTAGGATAAATTACAGAAATCACATACTTTTAAGGTAAAATTACAATTTATGCCTTAAAAGTTTATAATTACATAAAACCCTCAAACGGATAAAATAATATAAGCGCTGATACATTAAAATGAGGGTCGGATGCATTAATGACCAAAAAGTCAAAGCGCTGATACATTAAAAAGAGGGTCGGATACATGTGCTGATATATTAAAAAGAGGGCCGTATCATTAATGGAGGGTCCGGATACATTAATGGCCAAAAAATCAAAGCGCTGATACATTAAAAAGATGATCGAATACATGCACTGATACATTAAAGGAGTGTCAGATACATTAACGGAGGGTCGAATACATTAGTGCCATTTTTGCCTTAACAGAAAAATAAGGAATTTTGGAAATTTATAAAATTTATACGGAATAATGGTAATAAGTAAACTAAAATTTGGTGTGATTTCTGTAATTATTCATATTTTTAACAAACGAAAATTTTAAGCACACTTTTTGAAGAAATTTTTTATTATGTTTAAAAATAAATAAATTATTCACCGTTCAAATATAAAAAATAAATTATTGTAATCTTAAATGTGGACTAAATTTCTTGTGTTTAACGGAAGATGTTTGGAAAGAAAAGGAAATAGCTGAGTCATAGGAGAGTCATAGAAGTGTCATAATTTTGGTAAAACCATTTTCTTCCCTATCCCACTTTTTTCACTTTCTTCTCCCACCACACCCCGATCTATCAACCCAAAGAGAACAAACTCGCTTCAAGCCTACTGCCAGTTCCCCTTCCTTTCCCTCTTCCGCAGATCTCTAAACCCACCCAATTCTTGTATCAATTTCTCAGTTACCTCTTTGCATTTTCTGCTCCCCGGTATCTATGTAGAAGCAGCTTTTAGTTGCGACCAAGCATTTTTTTTCAGGTGTATGTTAAAGCTAGTGTATATATGAAAGAGTGACGTGGGGTTTTGGATTTTTTTTTTTGGTTGGTTGATGGTATGGATACGCAAAGCTGGAAAGATGTGTACAAGGGCATGTCATCGGACAATATCAAAGGATTGGTTCTCGCTTTGTCCTCGAGTTTATTCATTGGTGCTAGCTTTATTATTAAGAAGAAGGGGTTAAAGAAAGCTGGTGCTTCCGGTGTCAGAGCTGGTACAAGCCTTTTAAATCTTGAAGTTAATATTAAATATTCTTATAGTTGTACTCAATTGAACTATATTGCTTTATTTGATTTTATTTTGTGTGTCTTTGTGAATTTATTTGCGACTTTTGCTGCTTAGTCTATGATGTGAGATTCATTTTATGGTGGAAACTAGCTGCTTGTGAATATTTATGGCTAAACAGGTGCATACATGAGTTTTGGAATGAACATCATAAGCTTTTATAGGTTACGAGTTCAACTGGTGAAGTTCTGAATGTGACAAGTGGCCTCATTTACACAGTGCCAATATGGTTATCGACTGAAAGTTAGAAAGTGAACCAAAGTTTTTTTTCTTCATTATTTGACCACTCCACTTAAGACACGATCAGCTTAAGGGCCTAGACTGCATGTTGCTCAGTTCCTTGATGCAGTTTCTAAACTGAACTTTAATTGCAATAAAGATGTGCCCAAAGTCTTATGGTGTTGTAGCATAATAGTAGCAGTCAATATTGTTGTATCAGTTAAGTAGTAGGAAGAGTTGTCAGGTAAAGGAAAAATAAGGTGCTATATAAGCGTGTTTATGATTTTATAAGCGTGTATATTTGTCTGGAATTTCTCTTATGGGAATTGGAAATCAGCTAGAATTCTTATCTAGATTTAATTAGAGGTGTTTGGTCCAGTACCCAGTTTCCCCCGTAGTCTACAAGAAGCCTGCTATGAGCTATCTCATCTTTGTAGCTAGTGTTACGGTCCAAATTACAGAGTGCTGAGGATTTTCTTAATATTAACCCGTTCCAACTGGAATGTGGAGATGATGTTGAACTCTTCAGATAGCTGCTCCTGCTCTTGCTGTTACTTGGCTATGATCCTCATCTTATTGTCCTTCCGATGCTATATGGACTTGGTTGAATCCAGTGAATATGAAATATTAGAATAATCATTGCTGTTTTAAGTGGTATTTGGGATTGAAATTGGCATCCTGTGGTAGATTGGTGAATGCAATGTAGCCTCAAATGGTCAACCAACAAATCCATCTATAATCATTGCTAACCCTGTTTGCATTTGTTGTTTCTTAGTACTAGAGGTTCTTGGTTTCAATTTTTGTTTTTTGCCTAAAACATTTGTTTGGAAGATTGTTCATTACTTAGAACAACTATCATCCACTTAAGGGCAGCAGGCCTAATGCTTAATCTTGGAACTTATATTTGGAAAATTTAATGTGTGATATTTGGTCTTTCATGTACATTCACATTAGCTTTTTAGGACTTCTATACTTACCAAGTGCCCTTTCAATCCCCCTCATGGTTTATAGTGCTGTTCTTTCAAAACACCATTTGGTGATACATTGTTTGTGTGACTTGACATAATTTATTTTACAGGTGTTGGAGGATACTCATACCTGTATGAGCCACTTTGGTGGGTGGGCATGATAACAAGTGAGTTATATATCCCCTGTATAATTACAGAAATGGGAACACCCCCTTTTGCTTCTATGCGTTAAGTTGCATATTTACCACCGTACATGCTATTTGAGAAAAAAAACAAATTTCGTGCTTTATTTGATTAAGATTTAACTTTTCTATTGCCCCATTTGATCATCCACTTGTTCTTGTAATATGCATGATGTGATTAAGCCTCTTTCCTTTACTTTTCTTTCCCTTTTTTTTTCTTTTTGGAGAAACTGGTACTGTTAATTAAGCCTCTCCCTTGCCTTAAAATTGAATAAGGATCTTCTGGTTCATCTTCTTCTTTACCGAAATAAATAATCAAAATAAAAATACTTCCTTGGCACAAAGTTTAAGAATTAAAGGAAGACTTTTGGAACTTGTGTCATTAAACGTGCCATAAAATTTCTGTGGCTTTAAGACTTCTAAAGACTAAACTTATGGTTTAAATATGCCATAGCATTTGTTTAACTATAAAAGTTTCTCACTAAGGGTGACTAGAACTTAAAAGTTACTAAACAATTGGAGGTTTTAAAATCAAATTATTCCCATATATAGAAATGTATCTCTTTTTTTCGTGGACAGACCAATAAGGAAATCATGTCATATACATTGGTAGGAAGGAGGGAGTAAGCAATATAAAGTAAGAGCTAATTTGTTGAAAATTGAATCCAGCATCAGGGCCAACTGTAAAGTCTTTTTTTCTGAATGGCACATTGCTATCTAATTCTGAAACTGCATCTTGTTTTATATGTTCAATCTCTGAGTTATCTGGTATTCATACAACGAAACTTTAGTTTAGGTAAGAACAACTTCATGAAAGGATAAATAGGAAAAAAAAGTTATCATTCTCAAAAAAATTGTATAGCTCTTTATTATTTTTGGTGTAAACAGAAAGTTTTAGTACAGGCAGAAGAACTTTTGATGTTATAGACTATTTGTGACAAAAAGCACAGATGGAGTCAGTCTAGTTTGTAATACTTTTGGAGGGGGGCTACTTTGATGTAGTATACCTGTGGATAAATAGGAAAAAAAAGTTATCATTCTCAAAAAAAAGAACAACTTCATGAAAATATTATTTGGCCCAATCTAGTAAGTCCACTAAGGTGGGTGTTTGGATTGACTTATTTTTCGTGACTTTGGCTTTTAAACTTAGTTCTGGAAGTGTTTGGATAAACACAAAAAGTGTTTTAAAGCAATTTTTAGAAGCTAAAATAGTAAATAGAAAGCCAAAAGTCAAAAGTTGGGGGTTACCAACTTATGACTTTTGGCTTTTAACTTATAATTCACTTGAAAAGAGCCAATTCAAACACCCCTAACTAGCTTATCTGTCTAAAAAGATCCTACTAGACTACAAGGGGCGAGTGTAGCACTAGAATCTTAGAATGATAAAATTATAGTAGAGATTGAATTATGGTAGCAAAAGTCTTCCTATTAGGGGGTTGCTAGCCTAGCTCACAAAGGCACTCTTGCTAACTAATTGCCCGGCTTAGCGTAAACTCATAAAACATATGTACTATAATAGAATAATTCTACTAAATATATTTAACACACTATACTCGAGCAATGAAGCAAGGACCTTCACCCGTCATCCCATGTCTTGGTCTCTTGGAGGGGAAGAAACATGAGATAATTTAGCTACAAGAAAATTTTATTACTCCATAATTTTTACAAATGGTAGAAGGTAGAAACAAAAGATGTCTTCCAACTAATACAAAGTCTCCTTTGTATAGGAGATGGAAAGCTACTAACAGTACTACCACCTATACTTAATAAATTTACATAAAACAAGTGGAATAAAAATAACATGACAAGTTAGTATCCTTTTTGAAAAGATAACATAGAGTTAATTTACATAATCCATTTTGGTTGCTCTTTCATGACCAAAAAGTCTTGTTGTTTGACGTTAATATCCTTTTTGAAAAGACTATATAGAGTTAACTACTATCCAACAGTGAGGATTGTTTCACCTTAGCGGATAAAAAGTACTGCCCAATTGCTCTGTTGCTCTCTAATGTCTGACTGCTATGTTGCTCAAATATTAAGAGTAAGATTAAGCTAGAAATGGGAAGATTTAGGGTAAAAAAAAACTTATACCATTTGTTGAACACTTCATATATATGTTAATTAGATACTGAGATGACATAGAGGAGAATTACTTTATTATGATGCTGCTCACCCGTCTCTAAATTGTACACTCGTGCATCTCATATAATGGATGAAGTGTTAAAATCTGGTCTTTGATCCAATCTAGTTTTTCTGTGATCTCTTGAACTTAGAATAGATCTTAGTCGTACTATATGTTTCCTCATCTCTATCGCCAACAAATAACATTAAATGAGACCATCTTGCAAGCCCTTCGAATAATATAGAAATATGGGGATAGCACAAACAAAAAAAAACTATTAGATTCCATTGTACTACTCAAGTGCCATCAGTTATGAGTTTCCTTTGCTAATTCCTTATTGGAGATACAATAACAACCATGTAATACATTCAGATATTGAAGCATTCTATAGTATGCACATGTTGTATAAACTTGATCGAGTATCTCTTAAACAATGCCAATCAGAATTACAATAATAGGTATTTTAGTTTATGAGAGAATGAGTATGTATGCTCCAATTATCGATAAAAAAGTATGTATGCGCCAATTTATTTTGATGTCTAATGCACATGCTATAGGCATCAATAATTTTTTTGGCTTCATGAAGAATACACTAAACTATAACCAATTCAGTAAATATTTCTGATTTTTGAAGTCCTTATATTGACTATGTTACTATTAAGAAGTCCCACATCGGTAGAGGGATGAAAAATTGGTCTCCTTATATGGACTTGGACAAACCACCCCTCACGAGCTAGCTTTTGGGGTTGAGTTAGACCCAGATGTCATATCTTTACATGGTACCATGACACTATACTTTCTTATCTACCCACATACCCTCCTAACAAACACAAAATGAAGAAAAGCTAAAACTTGAATATCAAATCTCTTATGTGCAAAAAGGAAGATCGCTTATATAAAGCCATATAACTCAAATAAATTTATTTATTGGTGTAGTAGTAATACAAATATTAAAAAGAAAAACATGTACTTTCTTAAAAAGGGAAAAAAGAGTTAGCGACGTGGGCTTGCTTCACAAAAGCGAGAAGCGTGAAGCGAAGCGCGCTCTTTTTTTTTAAAAAAGCGACATTTAATATAAAAATAAAAAAATATTAAATAACTAAATAGAGGTAATAGTCTTAGATTAAAAGAAAATAGATAGTCAATAATACTCATTAGTCATAACATATAAAGCAAATAATCAAAAACGTAATTAAATCACAAAGACTCAAACAAAAAAGAAGTGTCAAAAAATAAAAAACAGAGCAGCAAGCATACACACTGATCACAAAATAAAAACGAAAAAAAATAAGCAAAAGAATTGAAAAAAATAGAGGAGGCAGTCAGTAATTGTGAACAGAAACAATAGCAGATCGTAGCAGAGATGAAGAGAAGAAGAAGAAAAAATAGCAATCGCATCGTGAAGAGAAAAGAAACTCACACAGATGAAGCAGTCGCGGTCGAGGTGTGAAGAGAGACGCAGTCTCAGTCGCGATCGTGAAGAGAGAAGCAGCGAAAGAAGAGTCGTGAAAGAAAATTAAATTATATTGTATATTTCAGATTTTTTTTTTTAAAAAAAAATCCTAATTGTCGCTTTTTTATAAAAAGCGCGCTTTATTGCGCTTTTGCCTTAGTGTCGCTTCTTGCTTCTTTATCTGAAGCGAGCGCCTTTTTCAGATCGCATCGCCTCAGGAGAAAGAAGCGCACTGGTGTCGCCTCGCTTTGAAGCGCGCTTTTCTGCGCTTTTCACAACACTATATCGTCTATAATAATTTGAGCAATTAAAAGGTCCAAAGCTACACCTTCATTTCTTCCCATATATCAACCAAATCACACTCGTCATTTGTCCACGGTAGAAAATTATTAGTAGAATAAGTATATTTGAGATAAAATAATTGTGGATATTTAATAACTCAATTGATTAACATAAAGTAATAACTATAAGACAAATCAGAGACATCAAATACATTGAACTTGTTTCCTTTTAACTGTAAGTCACATATTCATTAAAATGTCTTTTTGATGACAAGGGAAAGCCGTAGCCGCTACTCTTTGGGTGCGCATATGGTAAAACCCCCACACCTATGCAATAGCTCGCAAACCACATGGTAGAGGTGACCCGCACTAGGCAAGCCGGTGCGACGAGCTCGATCCAGAAGGCAAACCCCGTGTTTTCGCTGGCTAGGGGTTTCGAACTTGAGACCTCCAACATGGAAGTCCCAAGTCCAAACCACTGGGCCACCCCGAAGGGTCATATATTCATTAAAATGTTTCCTAGATAACTTAAATATTAACTTTGTTCAATGCATCTATCATGGTCTGTCATATTGAAAGTTATAAATGGATAGATTTAAAATTTAAAAATCTAATTAGGATAGCAGTGTAAGTGGTAGGAAGAGAAATAATCAATACATAAAAATTTTATTCGAAAATGAAGAGGCGAACCTTAGAATTGTTATCTATTTTAGGACGTCAATGAAATATTATCTGGCGTTTGCAATTAATATATATGATAATCAAAATCACAATCAAATTTTAACAAAAAAGAGTAATAAAAATAGAATAGAGATTTAGAAATCTTTGCTTTCTTCTCCAATATGTCATTATGCAGTACATTAACAAATGATAACCATATAGATCGGAAAAACAATCGTCTTTAGATGCGACATCTCTTTTGACAAAGAAGTTACCCTTCTTCAGTTTTTCTAAGAAACTACATAAAATATATTACGAATGATCATGCCCAATTTCCTTGTGACTTTGTTCCTGACCCTCAATTTTTGTAAGTTATAATCTTCATTCCCAAATCTTGAAATCACTTGTGTGGATTTATGGTTTTTTCTAAATTCACGTGGTCTTTGACAATGCAAAAATGTATAACATTGTTTGGCATCAGTGGTAAATTTTTTTGGATCGTTAACACTACTTTTTTTTTACAAATGTTTTATGCCAAACATTTACTACTAGAATGTCCCTACATATACACAAATAAGCCCCATTCTAGAATATTGTACACAACTAGAATGTTCTAAGGACTTCCCATGTAAATCCATGGAATTCTAAGGTCTTTCAAATTAATTCTCCACATATCTCTAGAACCTTCTACTATGAACTAGCCTTCATGTAAGCCTTCTACATGGACAATTGTATGCCACATCGTGCCTATGTGGCGTGATGACATGGCGGGTCATCACAATAAACTCCAAATTCTCATGCCATATCATCGAACCTCACATGGGCTTCTCGTGCCCCAGTTTGAACATACACACAAGTCCAAAATCATCATAGAAACCTATTAAAATCTTCAAATAAAAAATCCAAGCGTATTTCTCATGTTGACTTTGGTCAACTGCTATGTTACTTGGACCCTCCAATGTTGCTCCTGCGTCGTATTCTTCAAACGTCCACTAACTTTGGTCTTTGGAGGACCCGACATATAACCGTCGATATTTTTTAAGAGTCCGAGCAACGTAGGTCAACTCTAAGAACTTCAAGTCACTAGTTTAGGTTCAAGTGTTCCAAAACGCTTCCGATCCCCTCGAGACCCGTGTTACTCATACCGGCAAGTCATAAGTCACTAAATGAACCTACAATATGTCTCAAATTCGGATGGGTAGTCTCAAATTGGGAAAGGGTTATAGAACTCAAAACGAGCGACTGGGTCATCATAGGAAAAGAGAAGGTCATATGGAAGAAGAATCACCACATAGCAAAAGATGTTTCACAAGAGTAGAAAATAGGAGACTAAACAATAACGCTAGGTTCAAAAACAAGTATAATGAATAGTTGTAGATTAGAGAAAACAAAAAATTTGCACAAATCATTAAACCTTCTAACCATTTTACATCACCATAATTTCCCATAAGAAAAAGAATTTTTTTGTAACATTAAGCCTTCTAGACATTTTACCTCACCATAATGTACCATTAAAATCCAATTTCTTCTTTTAAGGCCACCTTCTTTTGTCTACCCGTATCTTGCCAAGAAATACTACTATCCCATGCCATGCAAGTTACTATTCAAGTGTTCCTTTGTCATAAAAGAAAATTATTCCATTATCTTGCCATACAAATCTGACTATCCTATGCCATGCAAGTTACTATTCAAGGGTTCTATTGGCCATGTAATTTACTATTCAAGGGTCCCTTTGTCACAAGACTTGTTCTCTAGTTCATGAAGAGATCCCTACACTGTCTTAGACCTTCAGTTTGTTTATTTCTTTGATGATAAAGTTAAATTATCCTATTCTATGCTGCTCCATGTTTCTTTATTTCCTAATATGAGGTGATGCGAGGGGGAATCACAATGCTACTTTCGGAAAGAGGGCTCCTAGCAGAGAATAAGAAAGAAGGCGCAGAAGGGTTGACAATTTGGCAGGGCTTATAGTGGAAAAGTTGGAGAGAGGCAGTCACTAGATGAAACATTACGGCTGCCCATTTGATCTCTTCTTAACCTTAATAAATTATGTTAATTCCTTTTTCTCCCATTAAACTTGTTAGAATAGGAATAAGTATTTCTTACTTAGAATAGGAGTAGAAATAAGAATAGGAATAGGAATTCTAGTAGGAATAGGAATTCTAGTTAGTAGGAATAGGAATTCTAGTCGAAAAAGGATTCCAATGTAGTGTCTATAAATAGGGTCTCAATGTAACAATTTAGATACACAATTCAATAATATTTTCTCCAATATTTCTCACATGGTATCAGAGCAATTGTGAAAAAAAAAAAAATCCAGCCATTTTTTTATGGGGAACTTTCACATATAGCCACTTAAAAATAATTAATTACTCTCCATAGCTATAGGTTCATAATTACAATTTGTAGCTACATGTTATTTAGAGGAGAGAGGTGAGCGAGATTGGGAGAGAGAGGAGAGAGGAGAGAGAGGGGGAAAAGAGTGGGAGAAAGGTGAATTGTATATGTATATTGGTTAGATAATTGTATATTATACATATGTAATTGTATATATGACAAAAGAGATTGGGAGAGGGAGGAGAGAGGCGAGTGAGACTGGGAGAGAGAGGAGAGAGGCGAGTGAGACTGGGAGAGAGAGGAGAGAGACGAGCGAGATCGAGAGAGGGAGGCGAGAGGCGAGAGAGAGAGGATAGAGAGTGGAAGAGAGGTGAATTGTATATGTATATAATTGTATATAATTGTATATAATTGTATATTATACATATAAATTTGTATAAATGACAAGCGAGATTGGGAGAGGGAGGAGAGAGGCGAGCGAGATTGAGAGAGGGAGGAGAGAGGCGAGCGAGAGAGGGCAGAGAGTGGGAGAGAGGTGAATTATATATGTATATAGGCAAATAAATTGTATATTATACATATTATTTGTATATCCTGGCGAATTATACATATACAAACATGACTAATTATACAAATTCGAAGTCAGCCCACATAATTAATGTATAATGCTAGTCGCGAATGGTAATTATAGCAAACTATAGCTATGATGAGTAATTAAATAGTATAAGTTTGCTTATCCGCGTAATTTTCCCTTTTTTTTTTCCTCGACAATTTTTTTTTATCTGGGTCGCCTCTTTATTCCGAGGCTGGCTATGTAATTTTTTTTTCCTGATTCCGATCAGATTCGATCATCGAAATTAGGGTTCCGGCGATTTTCAGTCTGTTTCCGGCAAAATTCCGGCAAAATCAGAATTTTCGAATTTCTCTCTTCTGTTAGGGTCGTCCAGTATTTTCGGTAAGAACCTATACAGTTATCTCCAGATCCGATCACCGGAATTAGGGTTCCGGTGATTTTTTGGCAGTTCCCAGCAAAATTTCGGCAAAATCAGAATTTTTCAGGCCACTGTGGGCAGATTCCGGCAGCTTCCAATATTTCAGACTTGTGTAGCAGCTTTCGGCAGTTCCCAGCGTACATATCAATCCATGGAGAATAGACGGGGGAGAGAACGTTTTGGAAAATTTCGATCCAAGTGTAGTCATTGTCATAAACCTGGACACACTCGTGACATATGTTTTGTTTTGCATGGTCGACCACCCAGTTATGATCCTATTGTTCTAAAGGAATATATAGAGTTCCTTCGGTATCGTGCAAATAAACAAACGTCTTCACAAGTAGTTTCGGTTGCAAAACCTAATGTTTCTGTTGCGGGTAATTCTTTTACTTGTATATCACAGTCTAACACTCTTGGATCATGGGTCATAGACTCGGGGGCTTCTGATCATATCACTGGTAATAAATCACTTTTGTCTGATATTGTTTATTCACAATCTCTTCCAGCTATTACATTAGCCAATGGGATACAAACAAAACCAAAAGGGGTTGGAAAAGCCAAACCCATATCTTCTGTCACTCTTGACTCTGTTCTTTATGTCCCTGGTTCTCCTTTTAATCTAGCATCGGTTAGTCGTTTGACGAAAGCCCTACATTGTAGCATAATTTTTTTTGATCATTTCTTTCTTATGCAGGACCGCAATACGGGACACTGTTGGAACAGGATATGAATCACAAGGCCTTTACTATCTTACCTCTTCTAATTCTTTAACAGCATGCTCCGTTACAGATTCCCCAAATCTAATTCACCAACGTTTGGGACACCCAAGTCTATCCAAACTGCAAAAGATGGTGCCTAGTTTGTCTGGTTTATCCACATTAGATTGTGAGTCGTGTCAACTTGGGAAACACACTCGTGCTACATTTTCTCGTAGAACTGAGGGTCGTTCAGAGTCTATTTTTTCATTAGTTCATTCTGATATTTGGGGTCCTAGTAGAGTTAGTTCCCCCTTAGGATTTCGTTATTTTATCAGTTTTATTGATGATTATTCGAGATGCACTTGGGTTTTCTTAATGAAAGATCGTTCTGAGATATTTTCTATTTTCAAAGGTTTCTTTGCTGAAATACAGAATCAGTTTGGTGTTTCTATTCGTACTTTCCGTAGTGATAATGCCTTAGAATACTTATCATCCCAATTTCAGGAATTTATGTCTCACCACAGAATCATTCACCAAACATCTTGTCCATACACTCCTCAACAAAATGGTGTCGCAGAAAGAAAGAATAGGCATCTCATAGAGACTGCTCGCACTCTCCTCATTGAATCCCATGTTCCGCTGCGTTTTTGGGGTGATGCAGTCCTTTCAGCTTGTTATTTAATTAATAGAATGCCCTCTTCGTCTATTCAGAATCAGGTTCCACATTCCATACTGTTTCCTCAGTCACATCTCTATCCTATTCCCCCTCGTGTCTTTGGGAGTACATGCTTTGTTCATAATTTAGCCCCAGGGAAAGATAAATTAGCTCCTCGTGCCCTCAAATGTGTCTTTCTTGGTTACTCTAGAGTTCAAAAAGGGTATCGTTGTTATTCACATGATCTTCATCGATACCTTATGTCCGCTGATGTTACATTTTTTGAGTCTCAGCCTTACTATACATCTTCTGATCATACTGATGTATCTATGGTCTTACCTATACCTCAAGTTTTACCTGTGCCAACCTTTGAGGAATCTACAGTTACGTCTACATCTCCAGTTGCAGTGCCACCACTACTAACTTATCATCGCCGTCCCACCCTAGTCCCAAATGATTCATGTCATGCGCCAGACCCTGCTCCTACTGCGGACTTGCCTCTACCTAGCCCACCGCTTGCACTTCAAAAAGGTATACGATCTACTCGAAATACTAACCCGCATTATACCTTCTTAAGTTATCATCGTCTATCATCACCCCATTATGCCTTTGTATCGTCTTTGTCCTCTGTTTCCATTCCTAAGACTACAGGTGAAGCACTTTCTCATTCTGGATGGAGGCAGGCTATGGTTGATGAGATGTCTGCTTTACATAAGAGTGGTACTTGGGAGCTTGTCTCCCTTCCTGCAGGTAAATCTACTGTTGGTTGTCGTTGGGTTTATGCAATCAAACTTGATCCAGACGGTCAGGTTGATAGACTTAAGGCTCGCCTTGTCACCAAAGGGTATACTCAGATATTTGGGCTAGATTATAGTGACACTTTCGCTCCTGTGGCTAAAATAACATCTGTTCGTCTTTTTCTATCTATGGCTGCCGTTCGTCATTGGCCTCTTTATCAGTTGGACATAAAGAATGCTTTTCTGCATGGTGATCTTGAGGAAGAAGTCTATATGGAGGAACCACCTGGTTTTGTTGCTCAGGGGGAGTCTAGTAACCTTGTATGTCGATTACGTAGGTCACTCTATGGTCTGAAACAGTCTCCTCGAGCTTGGTTTGGGAAGTTCAGCACAATAATTCAGGAGTTTGGCATGACTCGCAGTGGAGCTGATCACTCTGTGTTTTATCGACATTCTGCACCAGGTCGATGTATCTATTTGGTTGTTTACGTTGATGATATTGTTATCACTGGTAATGATCAAGATGGTATCACCGATTTAAAGCAACATCTTTTTAAGCACTTTCAGACTAAAGACCTTGGCAGATTGAAGTATTTTCTAGGTATTGAGGTTGCTCAATCTAGATCAGGCATTGGTATCTCTCAACGCAAGTATGCCTTAGACATTCTTGAGGAGACAGGAATGATGGGATGTAGACCTATTGACACTCCGATGGATCCGAATGTTAAAACTTCTTCCAGGACAGGGGGAGCCACTTAGTAATCCCGAAAGGTATAGACGACTTGTTGGAAAGTTGAATTATCTCACAGTGACTAGACCAGACATCTCTTTTCCCGTGAGTGTTGTAAGTCAGTTTATGACTTCCCCTTGTGATAGTCATTGGGAAGCAGTTGATCGTATTCTTCGATATATAAAGTCAGCCCCCGGTAAAGGACTACTCTTTGAAGATCAAGGTCATGAGCATATCATTGGATATACAGACGCTGATTGGGCAGGATCACCCTCTGACAGACGTTCGACATCCGGATATTGTGTTTTAGTTGGAGGTAATTTGGTGTCGTGGAAGAGTAAGAAACAAAATGTGGTTGCTCGATCTAGTGCATAATCAGAATATCGAGCAATGGCGACAGCAACTTGTGAGTTAGTTTGGCTCAAACAGTTACTGGGAGAACTAAAATTTGGCAAAATTGATCAGATGAAACTTGTGTGTGATAATCAAGCGGCTCTTCATATCGCATCAAATCCAGTGTTTCATGAAAGGACTAAGCACATTGAGATTGACTGTCACTTTGTCAGAGAAAAGATACTCTCCGGAGATATTGTTACAAAATTTGTGAAGTCAAATGATCAGCTTGCAGATATGTTCACCAAGTCTCTCACATGTCGTCGTATTAATTACATCTGTAACAAGCTAGGTACATATGATTTGTATGCACCAGCTTGAGGGGGAGTGTTAGAATAGGAATAAGTATTTCTTACTTAGAATAGGAGTAGAAATAGGAATAGGAATAGGAATTCTAGTAGGAATAGGAATTCTAGTTAGTAGGAATAGGAATTCTAGTCGAAAAAGGATTCCAATGTAGTGTCTATAAATAGGGTCTCAATGTAACAATTTAGATACACAATTCAATAATATTTTCTCCAATATTTCTCACAAAACTCATGAAACTTCTTTCTTCCCCTAAACATCATGTTAATGCCGCTTGACTTTTCTGTTGACGCTGACAAGATCTGCATGGACTTGGAATTCAACTGTTTCTTTCAGAAATTAATGGTTCCATTGACATTACTTGAAGTTTGGTTGACCAAAATCTGTTACCATTTCTCTTGTATTTCTTACTAAAAAGAAACAAAACATTGGTAAAGTTGACATTATTTGGTGTACCTAGTTAAAAGGCGTATTGAGTTCCGAAAGAAGATGCTGCTACTTGTTAGTACTTATTTGGGAGAGTAGGTCTTTTATGCAGGATCGACATGTTTCCTATGTGTACCTAGTATCTGTCAAAACTCTTGACTGATAATTGAAGTATCTATACAAGTGTAAGACTGAAGATAAACTGTGTTTGACTGTATCTCTTGTGACATTTTGTGGACATATGATGTATACAGTCTCCAATAAAAAGTTGCTTCATATTTAAATTATTCAATCATTTCTTTCTCTTATTCATTGTACTTGGATCTGATTATTTTGTTTTCCGGCAAGTGTGTCTAGATATGAATATTTTGCTGGGGTCTGATTCTTGAAGATAGAACTCTGACTGCTTGCTGCATTGCAACAGTGATTGTTGGAGAGGTTGCTAATTTTGCTGCTTATGCATTTGCCCCTGCTATTTTAGTTACTCCTCTTGGTGCACTCAGTATTATTATCAGGTATGGTAAAAGTTTTAACCCATTCAGAGTTCTAACTTTATGGTTTGATTATTGACGAGTTTGTGTGTAAACCACAGTGCTGTGCTCGCTCGTATTATTTTGAGAGAGAAGCTACACACCTTTGGAATTTTAGGTTGTGCTTTATGTGTTGTTGGGTCCATCACAATAGTGCTGCATGCTCCACAAGAACGTGAGATTCAATCTGTGAAGGAAGTGTGGGATCTTGCTACTGAACCAGGTAGTTTCTTTATTCATATTGTTGATGGTGTTTGTTCCTTCTCCTTTTCTACCTGATCTCTCAAGCTTAACATTTTGTCAAATCTGCTGCAGCTTTTCTCCTCTACGCAGTGGTGGTGATAATAGCTGTCCTAATTCTTATGTTCCACTATCTTCCCCAATATGGGCAAACACACATTATGTTTTATATAGGAGTGTGCTCACTAATGGGTTCTTTATCGGTATGTAACTGTTCCTTTCCTGCTTTGGTTCTTCCAATTAATTGCGTATTTGTATCTTTCTAAAAAAAGAATTGTGTTTTTTTCGTTTGTCCTATTTCCTACGTATATTTTTCTTATTGAGATTTCAGCTTTACTGTACAGGTTATGAGTGTCAAAGCACTTGGAATTGCTTTGAAATTGACATTATCAGGAACAAATCAGCTAATATATCCACAGACTTGGGCTTTTACTTTGATTGTCATTGTGTGTGTTCTTACCCAAATGAATTACTTAAATAAGGTGTCCTCCTTATTCTTCCAACATATTTGCTATCTGCTTAATGAATTTGTGCTCTATGTTCTTCCAATTAATCTGCAGTTTGCTTAATACATTTGTGGTGGCCTGTTTCATATTAAATAGAAGAATTAACTTAAATAATCAGTTACCCGATTATTTAAATTCAGTAAAATGATTACTTTTGTTATAATTTAATTTCAATATGATTTCTAATTAGACCAGATTGATACTATTGGATGTATATATAAATATAAGACGCTTTTAAATAAAATACTACTTATTAGAACTCTTCCTGGGTGGAGCTT
Source organism: Solanum sitiens (assembly GCA_016801875.1). Lineage (NCBI taxonomy): Eukaryota > Viridiplantae > Streptophyta > Magnoliopsida > Solanales > Solanaceae > Solanum > Solanum sitiens. Next base: position 2,582,316 of record JABWTJ010000049.1, on the reverse strand, counting down.
GCCATTCAATTTCGTTAAGAACTATCATTTAATAATTTTGTTAGTAAATAATTTAGTATGTGTGAATGAGTACATCAAATAATAAAATACTGTATAGATAGATATAAAATAAATAAGATATACATGCAATCATAATAGCCACATAAGTAAGTTAGAATACCAAAGGAAAAAGAAAAAAAATAAATAACAAAATAACATAACACAAGACAATCTTTTATATGCGCATTGCTTCTAAGATAGTGAATGAATTTTTTTATCCACTATGCTACACCAAATGTTACGACAAAAATAGTACATTGCATTTAAAGAAAGATTAATCAATACCTTTGTGAATAACTATCACAAAAAAGTTCTTTCTAAGATGAGAAAACTCTAAATCTGAAAATGATTAAACATAAAAAGAGAAGAAGAAAAAAAAAAACTTACATCTCTTATATGTCACTAAAGGGGTGCGTGTGGAACATAGAAGTATGCTAACTATTAACCGAAATTCAAGTTTCTCCCAGGCATGATTCCCAACGACCTCTCTCTCCTACTTCCTTGGAGAGTAGAAGCCCTCCTCTCCGACAACCTTAGTGAGAGTCGGCCCTTTTCTTATAAGCCACCAATAGCCACCCACTGTGGTTATAGTCCAAACACCCTTGAAATTCTAAGATGGTGGAAAATATAATTTACTTTAATGCTGGGTTCAAGTCTTTCGACATCACCAGATGGGATACTGGGAAGTGGTAGTGGTACAAATGGGTAGAAAGGAGTAGGAAGATGATATGTAGGTCATCATTGAGTAGGAAGGCAATGGAGTGACTATGTTTCTGCCTAAAGGAAGCATCAAAGGACAATAAGAAGGAAAGTAGAAGATGGAAGTTGGCAGAACGCAAAGCTGAGATCTTTTGCACGAGGAAAAACAATGAGTATGGGAGATTTATAAGCATCATATCACTAAATGGAGGAGGTCGTACATGCCTAATCATCCCCGAACAAGCACTAAATGCTGGGTGGTTGGATATTGCTTTTAAGATTGATAAGTTCATTAAATGCCAGAAGAAGGAAATTTCACTCTCGAGGGTTAGTCTGCCGACTACCCTTATGCGAGAGCTCTACAACAGAGTAAATGGCAGTCAAGGAACCTATGTGATGCTGAGGTCAGTTACAAGGAAGGAAAGATTGAGATATCTGTTAAAATACAACTATATGATAATGAGTTGCTCCAGAGATGCTTAGTTGGTTTTTGCATGGAGAGGAGACAAAGGAAAGACCAACTCTGGTTGATATTTGAAGGTGGTCATCTTCAAATTGGACAAGGCTTTTGGAGTCGATATATATGAATTGAGCAGTGAGATGTTCTTGTTCTAATTCCCAAACAGATTCATGACAGAACAGACCAGATAAGGCCAGTGGAGATGGAAGAGCTACAAATTCCAATTTGATTGGTGGAAGCCAACTACAAGATGTACACTCGTAGTTTCTGAAGTTAAAGGAAACCTAGATTAGGGTTGTGGGAATTCCATGACACCTTTGGTCAATATTTCAAGAAATAGGCGGGGTCTATGGGGGGTTAGATTACTACGGAGAAGGAAACAGAACTCAAGAATCATATGAAGTAGGCTCAAACTCTGGTGGCAAATGATGGGTGAAGCATATTAAAGGAAGTAGTGGTGGCACATAAAGGAGTTATCTTCCACTTTCTGATCTGGGTGGAATGAAAACCTATGTTCGAATTGTCATTGGAAAAAGAAATTACCGCCGCCGGAGAAGAAACGTCTTTCTACCATGAGATGGGTATTAACCAGAACATCTTCGAAAGTTCCTGTGATGATGTACGAGAATCCCCTCAATTTAGGGATTTTGACTGGAGTAGGCACGTGTACAGAAATCTAGCGACAATTGGGAGAGCCAATTCTCACATCATATGTGAAGGGCACGTGAGCCAGTTAAAGGAATTATCTGACATGGTCTATGTACACAGACCTAATGGGAAACAACCAATAAAAATGCTAAAAGGCCCAGATCTGGCCGGGCTTGTTATAACAAATAATTTCCAAGGAGAAAAAGATGGAGAAACAAAAGGCCAGAGGTAAAACTCTTTGGAGATGACATATTAACGCGCATGTCTCTACATGCAGCAGTGCCGATTGAAGAATAGAGAAATTCTTAGGCAGAGACTGTTTTGTGGATTATAGTTAACACCGATGGGGAACCCTCGGCGGAAACAGGTGAGGAAAAAAGATCAGCAAGAAGAGAGAAATTGCGAGCTTCTTAGAGCAGACACAAGTAGTAGTGGAATAACATCATAGTGCACGGACACAACAATTGTGAATTGGGGGGGTGGAGGAGGTGGATCCTATAGTGATGCAACAACATCATATCACATAGGAAAATGAAAGAGACACTTCCAACTGTGTTCAACAAAATTTGATCAAACTAGGGAGAATTTTTGGGATTGATATCCAAGGGTACGAAGAGGAGGCTACTGAGCTACTAATGCAAATTGATAGTTGTAGACAAGTAAGGAGAATGGATCTGGATGTGGAAATTAAGAAGATAAAGATCAAGGGTGCACAACAATTAAAGAATCTTGTAGCTTTTGATGTTAAATTCAAGAGTTTTGGGAAGACGAACATGGAGAGGCTCACTAGCTCTAGTGCTTGATGAATTTCAAACTAGTGTCTTGGAATGTTATGGGGTTGAATAATAGAGATAACAGGAGATTAATAAACAATCTTATAATGGGGTGGAAGGCGGATATTATCTGTCTGCAAGAGACAAAATTGGAAGGGAATGTTGTTGAGGTGGTTAAACAAGTTTGGGGAGGGAGATGGATTAGACATGCTGCATTGGAAGCAAATGGGAGGGGGATCATCTCATTGTGGGATGAAAGGGCTTGGAAGGGTGAGGTGCTTGAAGTTGGCACATACTCTATCACATGCAAGTTTGAATCGCAACTCCAAAATTTTAAATGTCACATAACAAATGTGTACGTACCAAACTGCTACAAAGAAAGAAGATTGGTATGTGAAGAACTGGGCCCTATGAAGGGCTTACTAGAAGGATCATGGGCCATCTGTGGGGTCTTTAATGTCTCAAGATTTCCCTCGGAAAAAAGAATTACATAAGGAGAACAAGGGGTTATGAAGGAATTCTTAGATTTCATTGAAGACATGGATTTATTTGATTTACAATTGGATGATGCTACATACACTTGGTTAAAAGGTGATCAACAAGGAATAGCATCCAGAATTGATAGATTCTTATTGTCCAAGGAGTGGGATGACAATTTCAATAACTTGACACAAATCCCACTTCAAAGACTGAGCTGAATCATATTCCAATAGCCCTAATAGGAGGTTCTTGAGAGAGGAAAAAGAATTATTTCAAATTTGAAAATTGGTGGTTAGAGTTAGAAGGGGTTCATTGACAAAGTCACATGATGGTGGAGCTCTTTTAGCTACCCAGGCAAACCAAACTACATCTTGGTATGTAAACTAAAAGCTCTTAAATTTAAACTCAAGGAATGGCAAAAGGGGGGGAATGGGAACTTGGTAATAAGAGGAAGAGATTGTTGGATCTACCTACAATTTTAGAAGCAGATAGAACTCTCACCGAAGAGGAATCGACCAAAAAGGCTCAATTGCTTATTAAATATGAAGAAATGTTAAAGAAGGAAGTGATATCTTGGATACAAAAGTCAAGAGCTCTTTGGTTAAAGGAAGGGGACAAGAATACAAAGTTTTTTAACAAGATGGCTAATGCTCATAGAAGTTATAACAACATAGACTAACTCATGATTCATGGGGCAATCATTCAAGATCCACATAGTATTCAAAATGAAATTGTTGATTATTATAAAAGTGTGTATACGGAAACCAATCAGTGGAGACCTATTTGCCAAAATATGCAACTCCCAATCCTAACAGAGAGGGCAAAATGTTACAGTAGTTTTAATGAAGAAGAAGTTTTAAGAGCCCTAAAATTATGTGCAGTAGATAAAGCTCCTGCCCCTGATGGGTTCACTATGGGGTTTTTCGTGAAATGTTGGGAGGTGGTAAAACAGTACAGGATAATTTTTAGAACTTCTATGATCAAGGAATTTTTTTAGAAGAGCTATAATGCAACATTCGTAGCACTAATCCGTTTTTTTTGGTAAGGAACATTCGTAGCACTAATCCATAAGAAGAAAGGAGCAAAAGAGCCAAGAGATTTTAGGCCTATAAGCTTGATTGGCAGTATCTACAAACTGATTTCCAAAGTCTTGACTGAGAGATTGAAAGGAGTGGTGGACAAACTAGTAGATTCCCAACAAATGTCCTTTATAAAGGGGAGACAAATCATGGATGCTGCCCTGGTTGCTAATGAAGTTGTAGATTCAAGACTTAAGCAAAAGAAGCTTGGTATTCTTTGTAAATTGGACATTGAGAAAGCCTATGACCATATGTGCTAGAGTTAACTTCTAAATCTTCTAGAAATGATGGGTTTTGCACAGAAATGACCGAAGAGGATAAATTATTGCATCTCAACAGTGGGGTTTTCAGTACTTGTGAATGGTTCCCCAACTTGTTGCTTTCTAACACAGAGAGGGCTTAGACAAGGTGATCCTCTGTCACCTTTTCTATTCCTATTAGCAATGGAGGGACTAAACATAATGATCAAGACAACCAACTAAGGGGATGGATCAGAGGGTTAGAAGTTGCCAAGTGACAACATGGAAGCGACACACCTTCAATATGCAGATGATACTCTTATTTTCTGTGGTGCTGGAGAAGAGTTACGGAAGTATTTAAGGGTAATTGTTGTGTTGTTTGAAGGAATATCTGGTTTGCTTATCAACTGGAGAAGGAGCCTAATGTACCCTATTAATGAAGTCACCAACATAAACTGGCTAGCTACTATACTTGGTGGAGAAGTTGGCAGCCTGCCAACAGATAGAAATATGGGATAGTGTGATAGAAGTGTGAAGAAAAGCTAGCTAGGTGGAAAACTTAATACCTCTCCTTTGGAGGAAGACTAAGGGTGTGTTTGGTACGAAGGAAAATGTTTTCCATGGAAAATGTTTTCAATGGAAGATGTTTTCCTGGAAACAAGTAGATATTTGACTTATTTTTTCATGTTTGGTAGAAAATATTTTCCGGAAAAATATTTTAGTGTTTGCTTTTTGAATGAAAAATGTTTTTGAGAAATATCTTTTATTTTTTTACTAGAGTAGAAAATATTTTTGAAGTTGATCTTTTTAAAAAAAAGACAAACGTAAATTTTTTTTTCGTGGGGGGTGGGGGCATGGTAGGGGGCTAGTGGGGTGGGTGGGGGTTGAGTAGGGGTGAAAAATGAAATTTTGAAGTTTAAAATATTTTTTAAAAACAAATTAATTTTTTTTTGAGGGATGGTGGTGGTGGTGGTGGTGGTAGGGGATGGGTGGGGGGGGGTCGAGGGTAGGGGTGAAAAAAATAAATTTTTGAAGTTGAAAAATATTTTTAAAAAACAAACATAAATTATTTTTTTTGGGATGGGGGTGGTAGGGGAGCCGAGGGTAGGGGTGGAAAAAATGAAATTTTGAAGTTGAAGATATTTTTTTAAAAATAAACTTAAATTTTTTAGGGGTAGGGGAGCTGGTAGGGGGGGGTGTGAGTTGCTGGCTGGTAGGGTGGGTGGGTGGGTGGGTGGGGGGCTGGTAGGGTGGGGTGGTAGGGGGGAGGTTGGAAGAGAGTTTTGGAAAATATTTTCCTTAGTTATGAGGGGAAGTCATTTTCCTTAAATTTGAGGAAAATGAGTTGATTTGGAAAACATTTTCCAAAACATTTGACCCAACCAAACATGAGAAAATTGGAAAACATTTTCCGAAAAATGTTTTCCTTCATACCAAACACATCCTAACTCTCATCAATTCAGTCCTTGATGGTTTATTAACTTATATGATGTCTTTATTACCCATCCCACCAGGGGTTATCAAAAGGTTGGACAACATTAGGAGAGAGTTTTTGTGGTAGGGAAACAAAGAAAAGAAAGGGTACCACTTGGTAAAAGGGAAATGTATGATGACTACTTAGAAGAATGAGGGCTTGGGGGTGAAGAATCTGGAATTTCAAAGCAAAGCTTTGAGGAAGAAGTGTTTATGGAGAGATGCCAATGACAATCAGTTGTTGTGGAGCAGGGTCATTGGTGCCAAATATGAACTGGAAGACAGTTGGATGACAAAGGTGGTGACTAATACATATGGGGTCAGTTTATGGAGATCTATAAGAGACAGGTGGGATGAGGTGAAGAACTCAAAGAAAAAAGTGGTGAATGGAAGAAAGACCATGTTTTGGAAGGATGAATGGCATGAAAAAGGCAATTTGGAAGCTTTATCCCAGATATTATAATTAATGTAGCTTTGTTCCAACAAAGATCCATAGCAGTCTTATGGACACCACAAGGGTGGTTCTTTGCCTTTAAGAGACAACTAAATGACTGGGAAATTATGAGAGTTTGATTAGCTTCAGCTTGGGGCGGATATATTATGGTGGAAGGGTAACAAATGGGTATTCAGAGCTAAAAAAGCTTACAAGATGATGGAAACCTAGTAATCATAATCTAAACTGGCTATGGAAGCAAATTTGGAAAAATAGGATACCTTACAAAATATCTTATTTCATTTGGTTATTGGACAAAGAAGCAACTTTGGCTCAGGACAATGTGATGAAGAGAGGGATAACTTTGTAAGGAAACATATGAGACAGTGAACCATATGTTTCTACACTGCACTTACACTTGGAAGCTATGGAGAATATTTCTAAGTCTCAAAGGCATCTTTGGACCATGCTAGGAAAGTCTCAGAGGCTTTGAAGAGCTGGGAGAAAGCATGAGTACATGCTAAAAACAGAGATAGATGGAGAATTATCCTTGATACTCTATGATGGTCAGCCTGGAAAGAGGGGAATTCTAGGTGTTTTGAGAGCATAGAGAATAGTGTGCATAAGGCTAAACTAAATTGCATTGTGTTATGTTTTTGGTGTAACCAGTTATACTCAAATGAAACTGTCTGTACAGTTGATGTTTTATACTCATTAGAGTATAACTGATTATACCAAAAAAATAAAAAGTAAAATGTAGTTTAATTTAACTTTCTGCACATTGTTCTCTATGCGCTCAAAGCATCTTGAATTCCTTTCTTCAAACAGCCCCCACCAGATAGCCCCCGGGATACTCTCCATCTACCTCTGTCTTTAGCATGTAGACCTACTTCCTTCCAGCATAGTAATGCCTCAGGCACCTTCCTGGGCATTATCCAGGAGATGCCTTTGAGGCTTAGGAATATTCTGCAAAGATGATGGATGTACTTGCAATGTAAAAATAGATGTTTAACCATCTCAGATGTTTCACCACATAGGAAACACCTGGAGCCCCCCCTTCATAACATTGTCATGTGTAAGGACTGCTTCCTTAGCCATTACCAGATAAAAAAGGAGACTTTGTGAGGGATTCTGCGTTTCCATATTTGCTTCCAAGGCCATCTTGAGCTCTGTTGATCTGTCTGATCCATCAACTTGTCGGCTTTATTGACTTTGAACACCCCTATGTCAGCTCCTGTCCACCAAAATTTATCCTCTCCTATCTGTAGTCTAGTGGAAGTGTCCACAATGTTTAAAATTCAGCGACTCTCACTATTTTCCAATCATTAAGTTGTCTTCTGAACGTGAAATTCCATCTTTGTGATGACCATAGATCCGCTATAGTGCTTTATTCAATGCATGATTAGGTTGTAGATGTCTAGAAAGCGATCTTCCATGTTGCCTTTCTAATGCCAAATGCCCTTCCAAAATTTGGTCTTGCTCCCATCCATTACTTTTGCCTTTGAGTTACTTTTAACTTCATTTCACAAGCTTCCGATGGACCTCCAGAGGCTAACCCCATAAGCAGTGGTTACTTTTAGTTATCCAATTGTCCTCTGCTTCATATTTGGCTCCAATTACTTTCCTCTATAGCATCTGGATCTGTTTGCATACTTTCACAACCACTTCATATTAAGAGCTTTGCTTTGCAATTTCAGATTCTTTATTCCCAACCCTCCATTTTTCTTGCTTGTCATGACTTCCTCCCATTTAACCAAATGGAAGCTTTTCTTTGCTTTGTTGCCTTGCCACAAAAAATTCCTCTGACACTATCCAACCTCTTAATGACCCCTGATGGGATAGGAAATAGGGACATCATATAGGTTGGCAAAACATCAAGTACTTAGTTAATAAGGGTCAATCTACCCCCTTTGATAAGTACTGAGACTTCCACTTGGCCAATTTCCTCTCTCACTTCTCAATCACACTATTCCACATGTCTATGGACTTGGATTTGCCCCAAAGGCTTTTATCACTCCTTAGTTATCCAATAGTTACAACAATAATTTCTTTTTAGTAGTAGTTAATTTTCTGTAATAGTACAACTATTTTCATGTAAAAGTGCAGTTCTTCATTTTAGCTAAGTTAGGAAGTCATGTCCTAGTTTCTAGGGGTAGTTATTTTATAAGTGTTGTATTTAAACTATTGTGTGTCTGAGGAAATGAAAAAAGGAGAAAAGTAATTTAGTTTTTGAGTACTTGAACTCAAGAGATTGCAAGTTCTCTCTTAACGAACCAACACCATAGGTCGTAAGAAGAAAACTTCAGATTTCATATTGCAGCGTCCCGTAACTAGATCCTTAACAAGGGACCATAACAAAGGCATTCCCAAGTATGTATTAGGCAAAACCCCTATCTCACCACCCAGGATTGATGCTAAACAACTCATGTTGTTTACTTCACTAATAGGATACATCACATGCTTCCTCCACTGTATATGCAAATCGGAAATACCTTCAAATCAGACCAGAATCAGTCTTAGATACTTCAGTTGTTCCTCCTCAGCATTACAAAAAATCAGGGTATCATTTGCAAGTGTGTCACTTCTAGTCTCTCAGCACCTTCTCTGGCCACATGAAAACCCCTTAACTACCCTCTCAAGTTAGCAATTTTTATCATTTTGCTTAAACCCTCCATAGTGATCACTGATCATGAACAAAAAAAGGTAACAAGGGATCACCTTGTCTGAGCCAAAACAATATGCCTGCTTTAGGACCCCCCAAAAAACTATAAAAAAAAGAAAGAAAAGAGCCACAACAAATGCATAACACTACTAATTTTTTCACAAGCTTTTTAGATTTCCCCCATAATTTATCCAAGTCGAAAGAATATCCTATTTCATGACCCCAATTAAACTTAAAAATAAATTTAAAAGAAAGGGTACAACAAATACTAAAAACTACTAGATTTTTGTAGAACTTCTTTTCTTGGTCTTAAAGAGATATATTGTTTTGGCCTGTGTTATTGTATTAATCCCAATCTAGTCCTTGTGATATTTGGTTAAGCTCATTTAACCTTCAATTAAGCAATGTGTAGGATTTAGTCCTTCAACTACCGACATCAAATAAAATAACTGCCTGTTAAATTGCGGAGGGGCAAGTTAGGTATTTCATGTTACTTTAATTGCTTACACTTGAAAAAAAAGGCCTTCGTTTTGTTCTCCCGTATCTCTAATTCTCATCGTTTTCCTCAATAATATTTTCCCTTCATCAATCATTTTCTTTCTGGCATTCTTTCTCAAGAAAGAGCAAATGTTTGTTGTTTGTGATATTTTCTTAGATTCTTCTCATTCAATTTTTTTTTGATTCAATTTTTTAGGTATAATTAATTTTGAATGGCGACAATCTTTAGCCATTTGTTAACGATTTCTTCTTTATCTGCAAGTGGGGCTAATCTCCATTTCTTCTCCTCTTTCTTTTGGATCTTGCATAGAAGGTCGGTGCTATGGCTTCCATAATGCCAACCCCTATACACTCTGTAAACCTGCCCCACCACTTCGATCTTTTTTTGTTCTAGTTTTAACAAATTTGGAAGACACTACTATTGAGAAATTTGAGATTAATACGAAACATGTTGCTTTACACAACAAAAAGAAAATCAAATCGGCAAAGAAAAAAGATTGTACATGATCTAGAGATGGTTCTTGAAATAACCCACTAGAATATATTTTATAAGAAAGAATTAATGGAGTATAACCAGTGTTATCAAAGGCGAAAAGCGCAAAAAAGCTCTAAGGTCCATGGGGGCTTTAAGCGCAAAGCGCAAATAAAGCGTGGGCTTTAATGAAAAAAGGCGCAGAGGGAGAAAAAAATACAAATATATATGTTTAGTCCAAGACTAATAATTATAAACATGAATGACAAATATATGACCAAAGAAATTGAAAAAAAATTATGATTAAGTGAAATATCAATTATTTAGTTTCACTTCTTCATAAAAGGCTCATTGGCAAGGAAAAGCTTGTCTTAGAACCTTGATGACGACATTGAAGCGTACATAAAGCGAGGCGAAGCGCTCAACACGTTTTGAGCCTCGCTTCAGTGCTTAAGCGCGCTTAAAGCGCGCCTTTGATAACACTGAGTATAACCATATTAGAAATATAAATACCTGATTTGCCCCTCTACAATGTAAAAATCGTTATTTTATTTGATGTCGGTTGGTTAAACGACTAAAATCATATACATTGTTTAATTGAAGGTTCACTTGATCGAATATCATGAGGACTAAATAGGAATAATATAATAACACAAGGACAAAATGTTATATTCCTTTTCTGTATTTGTTGCAACTTTATCCAAAAGGTAAGTTTTAAAGTTTTTTTTAATGTTATAGTAAAAATAAAGAAAACTATTCAAATTTCATTAAATAAAGGATTAAAGAAAGCAAATACAATATTATCAAATCACTTTAATCCTTACAACAATAATTTTTTGGTCTAAATGGAATATACAAAGTATGTGCAACAATTTTTTTTTTAATTTTCGAAATATGTATTGTTATGACTTGAGATTTTTTTGAAAAGTTTTTCTTTTAGATTCTCCCCATAATTTATCCAAGACAAAAAAATATACCTGCTTCATGACCCCCCAAAAAAGGAGCCACAACAAGTATATGTTTTTCAATTTTTTATAGATTTCCCCCCCATAATCTATCCAAGTCAAAACAAAATCCTTCTCTATGAGCCCAAAACATTTTAAAAACGGAGAAGGACCTAAAATGCCTCATAACTATTCGAAAATGGTACAAAATTACCCTCCATCCACCTTTCAGTCTCCAAATACCCCCGACGTCAACGTTTTGGCTAAAAAATACCCTTATTTCTAACTGCCCACACTCATAAGGTGGATGGAGGGTAAATTTATACCAAATCTCATAGTTTAAGGGCATTTTAGCCCCTTCCCCGTTAATGAGCTGAATCTGAATGATTAGAATTCAAACCTAAAAAACAAACATACTTAATGAACCAGATCTCCATTAAGCAAACAAATGAGGCCTAAGATGGAATCAACAAAAGAAAAAGTGAATATAAGGGGGAACCAAAAAAGGAAACATTAAAAGGTAAAAAGAACAAGTTGGAAAAACAGAGGAACAGTACAAGGAGGAGACCTTTATTAGTACAGGATAATTTACTCTTAGGCTTAAATTCCCATAGTTAACCATGGTCGAATCAACCTGAGCAAAACATAGTAAGGTTTAAGCTTTGCTTGTTTTGAAATTCAACCCTGTTTATAGTCATCTAAGGATATATTCTCAAGGAAATAGTGATGTTTTCCTTGGATGCTTTTTAGTCACTATTTTATCTATCCCTGACACTTTCTTTGATGAATCTTCAATGCAGGCCCTGGATACATTCAATACAGCAGTTGTCTCTCCTATATACTATGTCATGTTTACCTCTTTGACTATCTTAGCCAGTATAATCATGTTCAAGGTGATTCTTTGATCTTAGACATTTTAATGTTCAGTTTTGCTTTGTGAATAGTAAAAATACGTGATGTGCTGTGACTGAACTCGGTTACAGATCAAGTTTGCCAAAGCCTTCTCCTGGTTGTTTCATTATATAATTGGTTCTCTGTTCTGGCCAGTTTAGGGGATGCACAAATATGATTTTCTTCTTTCAGTCCATTTGAACACAATAAATAGGGACATGCATGATGTTCGGCATATCCAAACTATAACAGGCCATTTAACAACATATTGAGGTCTTGAGTGGTGAATCCTTGAAGGCAATTTTTTTATTTTTATTTTATTTTATTTTTTTTTAAATTAATCCTTGAGTGCAATTTGTTACTTGTCTTTAGGACAGTTTGAAGCTTTTTGAGCATCCATATTTATTATTTTTCATGGTAGCTTCAAGGTATCTTATTCTACTCGTTGTGTTTGAGTGAACAGGACTGGGATAGGCAAAACCCAACTCAAATAGTAACAGAAATGTGTGGATTTGTGACTATTCTTTCTGGAACTTTTCTTCTACACAAAACCAAAGACATGGTTGATGGTATGTTCTACTGTTTTTCTTTTATTTGAGTGAACAGGACTGGTCTAGCCAATTTCTCAAAGCATCTTTTAATGGAATCTGAAACAGGTCCTGCCATGCTGCCTGTGCGACTTCCAAAGCATGGTGATAATGAGAATGGTTTTGGGCAAGTGGGTATCCCCTTGAGGCGGCAAGATTCCTTGAGATTACCATAATGTATGTTTCCTTTCCTATTCCCCACCAACCTGTCCAACTGTTTAACCACCCACTTCAGCTGCACCAGTCCATTCTCGTAGTATTTTCTTCTCAGAAGAGACCACACTCATATTGTATACAATTGGGACTCTTATCATATTCTGCGAGAGAAATGAAGGCGCTTTCTCACCCTTGTATCGATGGAATCATCAGAAACTTGTTCATGTGATTGCAAAGCCTATTGTCTAGTTACAGAAGCTCAGTTTCCAATGTATTTCCGAGCAGATTAATTCCAGGCGCACTATCTTGACATACCTGTAAAAATAACTAGTATATTCGATTGTTTAACAAGAACTAAATCAGTTGGATTTTTGTACGCTTCATCAGCCATTGATATGATAGCTTTGTCCTACTTTGTGTAACAGCTATAAATTGAGCTAGTTGCTTGACATTTTTATTAGTGGTTCACTTTTGTATGGAGCAGGAAAAACTACTACTATGGATATGAGCAAGCATTACTTGTTGGGCAAATTTAATAACAATACAACCAGCTAACTTACATTGCAAAATTATGGTCCAAAAGTTGCACTGTAATTCTTTAGTCCAAAGAGAATATTGCTATCACCAATAACTAACCTTTGTTCTGTTATTTAAGAATCTGTGATTTCTGTACCTGCTATATCGCTTATTTTCTGTGATCTCTGTTCTTTTATATCGCCAATTCATAACTTTGTTCTTCTTTCAAAAAACTTCATATACATACATAGTCATGCAATATCAGATCCAATGCAGCTTCGAGAACTTCAATTGCCGTGAAAAATATTTAGCATTTATTTTCATTTTTCCCCCCGCAATTCTAGGTATCAATTTATTTATTTTCTTTCTGTGATTCATCTTTTCAATGGAGATTTATTATGCATATCTTCTTCATAGTGGTCAATCAGAAAATGACAATAATTTTGTCAAATTTGTTGTTATTGAGTTTACCTTTTAAAAATTTGATTTACAACAAATCGGAATTGACAGTCAGTTGAATGCATTATAAATTAAGTACGCACATCTTAATCCATAACGATATTGGTGTTCAGGTTTATATTCAATTTAAGAAGAAAAAAAAAATCAGATTGTACTGATTATGTGCTTTATGTTATTGTAAAGGAGATCAATAATAAAAATAAAGGTTAAACTATAGGAGAGGAAGTTAGAGAAGAGATTGATACATTAAATGAGTGATTTTGACGATGATTGTGAACTAGTCGAAATCAAGGACTTCAGCATAATAGATGACATGATGCAATCTGGATTGCCGGAAGGTTGTTCACTCAAAGCCAAGCTTGTGACTTTCAAAGAATGCAGGGATAATTCATGAAGCTAGAGGTCCTTTGAGCTTGTTTAAATGACAAAGAAGGGATTCCATGTCTTAAATATCACTTGAAGGGAAGGCGATGGAAGAAGCTGTCAAGTTTGTCTTCACCGTTGTAACTTTTGGCGACATGCCAAACTCTTACCTCTGCCCAATTTAACTATTGATAGTTGAGAGCTTGGGGGAGGCCTATCCCTTTTGGTCCGCCAAAGTGTTTGGCGATGGGCTTACTAGCTCGGCAAAACTGCATTTCGCGAGTCAGGGCATTATGTAGTAATTAGCCTAGAACTATAAATAGCTAGTTTAGTTCTCAGGTGACTTTAAGTTGCTTTGATATTGAATTTTGATATTGTGAACCTCTTGAGAGAGTTTTTGTGAGCTCGGTACAAGCTTTTGGTTGAAACTGGTTTAGAAACATTGGTCGTGAGGTGAATCGATTTCTCTTGAGGTTATTGTAAGAGTTAGGTGTGTCTTGTAGGACTGTCGGATTGTTGTCTTAAAGGTTAAATATACCTTTTGGTTGCTTTCTATGTCCTCCTTTTGTGTCTATCTATTTATGATTATGTACTTGTCTTTAATTTTTGCATTTGTGTTCTTGTTGGTGGTTAGGCTTAGATTCGTCCCAACGAGTCTAGTCTTGGATTTGTTACTATAAAAACTAATAGAGTCCAAAAATGTTTTGAGAAAATATCAAACATATTTTTGTTGATTATTTGAGTCTTATTTGAAGTTTTGAATTTTAGATTGTGTTCTCTAGTATTATTTGAGTCGGATTATGAGATTTGACATCATTATTGATTGAAGAAGCTTGAAGGGAATAGAAATCGGTCTTGAGTATGAAGGATTTGTAAATGAATTGAAGTATTAAAAGTATTGGAAATTTTTTCCTATATCAAAGTGAACTTAGATCTCAAATTTTGTGATAGTCAGAGCCAAAAGTGATAAGGGTCTGATTTTTGGATATTTATCTTGTTCATAGAGTTCTTGGATGATATTCAAATTTTCGAAAGGTTTTTAATCCAAATGAAGAAGAAAGATAAGGTGGATTAGTTTTAGTACAGAAGGAAAAATATCAAAGAAGGGAATAAGGGAATGAGTATAAGTGGGACCACAAAGGCACAATATTAGAGGTCTTCAGGTGCACAAACTATCAAGTTTGGCGAGCACTTTGGCATATCTTTGACCTATCTCAACTTATAATTTCTTAGTGCTTTTCCTTAAATTTCAACTAGTAATTGATCTATTTGTTGATTAGCAGTTCTTGAATCCTCACATACTTTATGTCAAATCTACTAGGTCAAACTTCAGAACTAGTATCATCATCCTTATGTTGCCATCATTTTTATCACGCCACTCATCTTAAATTCAATCTTAGTGTCTATAGTACTAAACACGAATAACAATATAATTTATCACATGCTATACTAACTTCTGACTACTAGCTAAAATTAAGAAACACTCACCTACCAAAACCACATGACATGTAGGTCAATCTTTATCTCCCAGCCAACCTATTTACAAATTACCATCACATTTCCTTGCAGTACTATTTATTCGTTCACTATGCATCATTGCCTAATCAACTCTATAAGCCTCCGAATATAATGAGGTTCTCCTTTCAAAATAATAAGCCTAGCTTAGATCTATCACCTCATGAATATTCTATTCTTCTATTCAACACCTATACTTGGTCTTCACTAACACAATGACACATCAACATAAATTCAATTGCTAGTTCAAGTATACTCTAACTCATCCTAACATGTAACTATTCGTCTACCTTCTATCATGAAATCCACACAACATTTTTACTCCTTAGCCTACATATTGTTGGGAAAGGCAAGCACAAATAGATGTGCACGACAAAGACGATAGCGGAAGAAACCCAAGTCAAAACTTTTCCTTCTATTTGAACCAAGAGAAAACAAAATAATGCAAGAATAAAATAGTTTGGGGCAGTAAGCAAACCAACCAAACAAGAAAAATAAATCAATACAAGAGACGCCAAATTTACGTGGAAAACCTCTTCGGTGTGAAGAGTAAAAATCACAAGCCAAAGCTCCACTATAATCAACAAGAGTTACAAAAGTGTCCTCCAAAATGGTCACAAACAAAGTGCTAAACAATGAGCAACACAACTACAAGATAACACCAAAAACTAGAGAAACAAAAGGAGCTAAAATACCCAAATTGCAGCTACTGTTCACGAGCTAAAATATGGAGCTACAGGAATCCAAAACACCCTCTCTCAGTTCCCAATCAATGATTAAGTTGAAAGGAACACGCTGTCCAAAAATTAGCTCAATCGGACAAGAAACGAAGCGGGAATAGCGTTATTTGAAAATGACTGCTATGGCTTGTGCGAAAATCTGCACTTTCTCACTTTTTTCTCTATATAGACTGCTCTCAATCTCTTATGATTCTCTTCAAATAAGACCTAAAAGAAAGTCTTACATATGCACCATAATATTGGGCTTATGGGCAAAAGTGAGCTAGTCAAATTTGGGCTAATTTTATCCACAAAGGAAAGGATGGGCGATCCAAAACCTTGGACTTTTATTCATCCACATAGGAAGGGAAAAAGGCCCAAAACCCAACACATATAACAAAATACTTCTCATTCATGACTTTCGGGGTACATGACTGCAACTACACACTTTACTCAATAATTATCCCCATCCCTTAGGTTACTACACTTCTAAATGTATACTTCTAACTCTGGTCACTTCTACTACTACTGGCTTCTAAAAATGCAAAATCACACTATCATTCAAGCAACAATACTGCCAAAGAATTCTAAAACACGCTTTCCTCTTAAGGGTCACACCTGAAACAAGGTTTAGAGAAGATAATTTGATAACACATCTTACTTTTAGCTTGTACTTAGGATTCATATGATGAAGGGAGCATTCTTTCGAATCAACTTACTTAATGCTCACTAACAGTGTCCTTTCAAGCCCTGTGCAATCTCTTTACTTTTTGAAGACTTTTTTTAAGAGTAACTCATCGATAATGATTTGCATTTTGATATTTCAACAATCTTGAGTACGAGGGGTAGTTGAATAGATTTTAGAAATGCATGACTCTTAATAAGTTTCTTATGACACACTTCTATTGGACGATCTAGAGTACGAAAGAAAGGGAAAATTTTCCTAAATGTTTGTAGTACCCCATTTATAGAAGTGGGGTTTTCACAACAATAAATAAGATCCTAGTGACACAACTTCATAGACACTCTAGGACATTTGAACTTTGTGCTATGATACCAAGTTTGTCATGATTCGAGCCTACACCCTAGATGTGGCCAACACTCAAGAACCATTATTGGTCCCTTAGCAAACCCTCATCCTAGTTAACTATAAGCGAAAGACTAATTCAAGCATACACAAACATCAAACTGAAAGAAACATTTAACAATAGTTTATTGAATCTCAAAACTCTCAGAATATAATGAATATAAAACATAACTTTCAAATAAGATATGTGAAACTGAAAAGCCCTCCAAAACTGTTTATCTGTGAAGCTTCTAATATATAAAACAAAGGTCGCGACAAGAGCCACAACACCTCAAATGCTCCTACTAACAACTCATAAAAACTAGAGTCTTCTAGAAGCAAGAAGGCCTCAATCAAAAACTCACGAGCGAATGGATTGATCTCAATGTAACTCTTGATGCGGATCCTGAATATCTAAATCTGCATCATAAAAAGATGCAGGTAAAATGACATCAATACATAGAATGTAGGAGTATCTAATATATATGAATAAAAATAACTTAACCGAAAAGACTGATAGTAACCCAATTGAGATATAATATATATCACGATGATAAAATCATTTAAGATCATAACTTTACTTTATTGAGAGCTTCTTTAACTAATAACCATCACTATGAGTCTCGTGATGATACAACGTCTTACCCACATTGCTAGATACATCCTATACCTTGCCGGGGTTTGACATGCAACTTTAACAAATGATCTGATGGATTCTTGTACTTGTATGAGTTTGTATTCTAAACCCTTCTACTTAACATTTTGTCAAGTAAACCCTTAAACTCAACGAAACTCGACATATTAAACCCCTTTGACCATTCACTGAGCTTATGTTGCAACTAAATTGTTGACATGGAATAATCGTGTGATTTCACACAAAAAAGGAGCGTGAACATAACAACTCCCCCATCCAATCGCCCATTTCTCTCTCTTTCTACCCTTTCTCATGGCTCTTCCGTTTCTTCTTCTTCTTTTTAGCATTTTTATTCCTCTATTAATTGTAAACAAGACAGCAAATTTTGAAATGACCGCAATAGATCTGAAAAACAAGATAGTAAATCTCAAATGAGAAATAAAAAGCTAAGGATAAAGAATGGGGAGTAATCCTTACAAAGCTCAAATCCACCATGAATGCACAAAGAAGGAGATGAAAAAGCTCAAATTCCATACAATTCTTTTCCTATGCCTCAAACATTTTTTATTTCTTTTTTGCTTTAGTTTCTATTTTGGTGTCCTTCGTTAGTTTTTTTTCCCTCTGTTTCTACAGATTTGAATACGTCCTGTGTTTTGTGAACATCTTTTTGACCAAGAGGAATATTAGAAGGCGGGATGTTAATTTCTTCACTCAATGGAAATTGTGTTAAAAGAATATCACCATTGATTTCTACGTTTTAGCAAGTATTAATTTTTAACTTGAAGAGATATTAATTTCTTCACCCCTCTACCATCTCTCTTCCCATGCCCAATCCCATTCTCTATTTCCCCTTTCCACGCTCTCCAATTTTTTTTATCACTTTCTCTTCCTCCTAGATTAGAAAAAAAATGTGCTACAACTTGTGAGGTTATAAATCTGAGAATTTTAACGGGTAAGAAATAATTATTAAATGTCTTTGTGAAATCAAATAAAATGTGTTGTGTAGAATTGTATACAAATATTAAGAAATATTGAGGTATTTTAATGGTGATTTGTTTATATTAATGATAAAAAGAGTTTTATGATATTTCAAGTGATGGACAATGTTATAAAAAATATGACGAAAAGTGATGAATAATGAAAATAGAGACAAGAATGGTGATTTTTAATATTTAGGGAAGTGGTGATAATGGTAAAGATGGAACTTGTGGTGATGAGATCTAATTTAGAAAATGGAGAGAGATGATTAAGGAAGAATGAGAGAGGATGAAGTGAAATAGAAAAAAATGTTTTTTTTAAAAAAATAAATAATGAATGATGTGTCATTTAAATCTAACGTGGATGACGACGTGTCATTTTCGGTGAGCGTTTAAAGTTCATACATAGTCAAAGGGGTTTAAAATGGTGAGATTCGTTAATTTTAAGGGCCCAGTTGACAAATAGTTAAGTAAAAGAGTTCAGAATACAAACTCATACAAGTACAAGGATCCACTAGACCATTTTGTCATCCATCTAATAGGCCTTCACAGAGGCACTGAGAAGTTGTCTGAATGTTGATACGATCCTACCCTACACTAACTACGTGATTTATAGGTTTATAAGTTATCTGAACTTTCACCCAAATCAGTGCTCGGTAGTCGATACTACTCCCAAAATATATAATTTTATGCTCATGTAAAATACTCACTAGGTTGAGATAATTATTCAAAAGGGAAGATGTAACTAAATCTGTCCGAATACTTTTCTAAAAATAGTACTCCTTTTTTCAATGTGAAAATCATACATTTGGGATCATTTAAGTTCACTTAGAATTCTTGAAATAACTTGTATTTAGGCTGTAATCATGAAAACTATATCTAAAATCATATTGTGATATGATCATTAATAACTCGGGAAGTCATACTGCATAATCATTGATGGCATATATAGATGTCATACGACTTAAACATTGATGACATACCCAATTGTAATACTAATCATGAATCGTAGTGTTGTGAGGCAGTGCTCAAATATCTCTTCATAAATATATCTTTCTTTCTATGTATATGACTTTAAGCATTAGACAACTTACTTGAAATCATGCATAAACTAAAATTACTCAAAAATATCTTTCACAACTTCATAAATAATCTTGACACATGCTTTGGGGACTCATAATCATATAATAAAACATGTAGTTTATAGTAATTCAAACTTTCATAGAAATTCTTAGTTTTATAAAAATCATAGCTTGAAGATGATTGGGTAAAACCTTAGATTTAAACATAAGTCATCATATAATCTAAATACTTTAGGAATGATAGCGAACTGTATACTCTCATTGAAGTCTTACATACCTTAAAAGCTCCTTTAATCTTGAAGAAGAACCTTAACGTGAAGAAGAAGAATCAATAAAACCTTTCTTGAGATTCTTGAATTAATATCTTGAAAATCCTATGACCAATAATTCAGATTTCTATTAATGATTCATAATTGTATGAAGGAACTGAGTTGAAAATGATGAAATTCTTAGAGAAGGCTTACCTTGAAAAATAATCTTGAAAAAAGATCTGAAATAATCTTGCTTGGAAGTCGCATGCTTTGATTTTCCTTACTTGCCTTGGGATTTGAGAGAGAAGAGAACGAGGAATTAATATATGAAAATATGATTGTTTAAAAAGATAAAAGCTGACCCCTTTTAGTGTTTTCTCGTCAGCCAAAATGTCAATGTATACACCAGATTAGTAAAATGATCATAACTCTCTACTTCGAATTCCTTATAATAAAAACGTGATAGCGTTGAAAAGAAAACTCAAATAACTTTAATTTTATAATATATGGGCTGTCTACCTCACTATTCTAGAGAATGTGATAAAGTTATAAGAATCATTTTTAACCCTCATTGAGATATCATATGCGAATTAAAAGGTCCATTTGGAGAGAGAAGAAAATTCATCGTAATTCTTCAAGAGAGCTCGAGATATTTATCGCCGGCGACATCAACCGGAAGATTCACCCTGAAGCCGATAAACGCCAATCCAGTCCCAAGTTCAATCACAACTGATCATTTCAGAGATAATTTCTGAGCCCCCTTCACAAATTATCCATTAAAAATCCTATCTTATCGGCAAACATCACTCACCGAGTTTCAACAGTGAGAAAAGGCGACTTTTAAACTTTTTGAGTTTGTGTGTGTTGTAATCAAGCTTTGGTCCAGATTTTGCAGTACTCAATATGTCATAATTTTTAATTTTTTAGGAGTTTTGTTTTATAAACAAGAGATTATTTTTATTGAATAACTAATATGCATCATTACAAAATAGTGACAAATTTGCTTGTCTGCTATTACAATTATGGGAGGGGGAAATACTAATACTAGCTATTTACAACTATCTGATGAAAATATTGACCTGACAAAAAGCGTCCCAGCTTTGTCTACTTCAGTCTTTTAAAACACACAAGGTCGGGATTATCAAAATGGTGAACATCGTTGTCCATCTACAGGCTGATGCCCTCCTTTGCAAGTGTGTATCTTCCACAATAATTGTTTCGCAATAATAATAATAATGGATTATAGGGGTTTCTCAACCGGCGTGAAAGATCCCTATAATCACATAAAATATTTGTATAAGTGGGGTGATCATTCAAGAATAAATTAATGATTTTCTCACAATCCACATTGAACTCTAATGAAACTAGGTTGACAAGTTGTAGTCCCTGTAAGTAGTGTCATAAGATCATATGGCTAGGTTACCCATTGTTAACAAGTCCCACCTAGAAGATACAAGGATGAAAAATTGATCTGGGCTTGGATAAACCTCCCCTCATGAGTTAACTTTTAGGTGCCATATCATTACACAATTCATTTACCTGTATATTAGTTTTGTTCTTGGTCCATAAATTATATGATAAGGTTTTAGGAGTTATTCGTACATACGAGGGGTACGGAAAGCCTAACCTCTTGATCTTTACAATAGTCGAAATGGGGGAGGAATCTATAAAGGGCAAACATACATAATAAATCTTTATCCTTATCCAAGAGACTACTTAACTAACAACGAAATATGATGATTTTACATAGTGGGTCCTCATGGATGGTAAATGTCACTTGCCCATAATAAAGGAACATTTAACATTTTTAGAAAGCTATTGGAAATCCAAGTTGATGCGCCGACTATAATATTTAAGAACCGTTAACCTTATGTCTCTTAATTTATTTATGGAGTTTGGTGTAATTATGTGATAAGTTTTCTTATAGTTTTATATTACTCATAATTTTATTGAAATGAATAATGGGTTAAGTGTTTTTTTATACCTCAATTTAATGAATAAAGATAACTTTAATTAATGATAATTTTTATTTGTAGTTGGTATCTCGAAAATGAGTGGGTCATGATCTTAATAAATTTATATCTATCTATCTATCTATCTATCTATCTATCTATCTATCTTCTATACTATCTTAAAAACATGAATCCCCTAATTTGAATGTTGAATTACTATAATACCCAACTTAAAACACCCAATTTAGTATATATTATATATTTAATATTATATTTATTTACACTATATTATATTAAAAGCAGACACCTTTTCACATTTACGGGTAATGACTTTTCCGAATCATTGTGAATTTTTTGATGAGTTATGACATTTTCGAAAAGTTGTGATTTTTCTGGAGGGTTGTGACTTATCTTAAAAGACACGATAAACACCTTTTCATACTATCTTTGTTGTCTATATATAGAGGGGGGTTTCTCACACTTTTAAACTACAAATTTTAGTATGTTTTCTATTCTACTTCTAAAAACAAGACAGATTGTGAAAGTTGTTCAATTATGCAATAACAATATTTTTTGTGGGTAAATTAGATACTTCAACAAAGATTGATTCAACAAGGAGACTGAAATAACTCAACTTCAAACAACAGTATCTTCTTAATTAGAATGTACTCATTTTCATAATCATAAAATATATTTTTGCAGCAACTTCTACTTGACAAGAAGTTCAATGATTTTTCGTTGCACAAACTACAACTTGGTGTTCAGATCAAAAACTTGTTTGAAGAGTCCAAACTACATTTAATAAGTACTCTTTCATCTCAAATTTATTTAGTATACTTTATTTTTATTCAATTTAATATAGAATGTTCTTTTTTCTTGGGGTGGGGACACATCTTTAAGACCACAAAGTTAAAAGAGATTTTTATATATTCTATATATGACCCTTAAATTGTATATTCCATATATGACCCTTAAATTAAAAGTATTCTTTGTTTTTTAAAAATTTCATATCAATTTAAAATTAGATCAATCTAGATTTATCTTTTTTTATCTATTAACTTAAAACATCAAATGTAGTTTATCTTCTATATTTTATGTTTTGTTATATTTATTTATGTGTACTATATTATATTAAAGGAAGACACATTTTCACATTGAATGGTTGTGACATTTTCGAAGAGTTATAACTCTTCTGATGAGTTGTGACATTTTTGAAGGGCTGTGACTTCTCTACAGGGTTGCGACTTTTAGGAAGAGTTGTAACTTTTTCGAAGGATTGCAACTTTTCTGAAGAGTTATGACTTTCTCGCTGAGTTGTATCCTTAAGGGTTGTGACATCATATGATATTTAATCGTTTTTCATACACTACCCTTTGTTGGGTATAAAATGATGAGCTTCCTCAAATTTTTGAATTTTTAAAAAATATTCATTATTCTTCTTCTTAAAACACCCTAGTTAGTATATCTTCTATATTTTTATGATAAGAAACAATATGCACATACTAACACTTAACTATAAATGGAGAGGTTTTCTCACATTTTTAACAATGTTTTTATATGGTATAGGTTCTCCTTTTCTTAAAACTGGAAGTTTGATTTACAGATATTAACAATCTCAAAGGTCAGTGAAATTAGAACACTCCCTAACATGAATATTAAATTAATCTAATACTCGAGCTAAAAACATTAAATTTAGTACATCTTAATATTTTATAACAATATTTATATTATATTAAAAGTAATGCACTATAGGGAAGGGAAGAGAAAATATATTTAATAAGTATTACTAAGAGATTTTATGTCACGACCCAAAATCTAGCCGCGAGTGGCACCCACACTTATCCTACTATGTGAGCGAACCAACCAATCTAAAACTCCAACATATTGAACAAAAATACAAAGCGGAAGACTTAAAACTCATTATCCCCAAATCTGGAAGTCATCATCACAAGAACATCTATCCTCAAGTTACAAATCTAGAAGTATCTAAGAAGCTAAAATAAATAAAAGGCTAGTCCATGCCGGAAGTTCAAGGCATCAAGACATTGAAGAGAAGATCCAGTCCAAGCTAGAAGCATTAGCTCACCCTGAAATCCGGTGTAGTGACGACTGGCTAGAAGTGCTGCTGAGTTGAAGACGACGGTACGTTTGCTGCATTCCCCAAATAACAAAGAAAGAAACAACAAGTAGGGGGTCAGTACAAACACAAGTACTGAGTAGGTATCATCGGCCAACTCAAAATAGAAAACAGTATATATCAGTTCATATCATAAATCAACTACAATACTCAACATGTAGTAACAAGTACTATAATCATCAATAAGTACTACCAAGTTCATCCATGAGGACTCAAGCCTCAATACCACACTCATTTGGGAATTAGGTTCATTACATTGAGTATATAAACATCTCTCAAGATTTATTATCTTTCTTCCTCTTGTGTCGGTACGTGACACTCCGATCCCCTACTACTATGTGTCGGAACGTGACACTCCGATCCCTTAATTCTACGTGTCGGTTCGTGACACCCGATCCCTTAATACTATGTGTCGGAACGTGACACTCCGATCCCCTAATTCTATGTGTCGGAACGGGACACTCCGATCCCCTAATTCTACGTGTCGGTTCGTGGTGTGTGACACCCGATCCCCTAATTCTATGTGTCGGAACGTGACACTCCGATCCCCTAATTCTGTCGGTTCGTGACACCCGATCCCTAATCTATGTGTCGGAACGTGACACTCCGATCCCCTAATACTATGTGTCGGAACGTGACACTCCGATCCCCTAATTCTACGTGTCGGTTCGTGACACCCGATCCACTAATACTATGTGTCGGAACGTGACACTCCGATCCCCTAATTCTATGTGTCGGTTCGTGACACCCGATCCCCTAATACTATGTGTCGGTTCGTGACACTCCGATCCCCTAATACTATGTGTCGGAACGTGACACTCCGATCCCCTAATTCTAACAATTCATCAAGCCTTCTTTTATACCAAGGCATCACCAATCTCATTACTTTAGTTCATCAAGCCTTCTTTTATACCAAGGCATCATCAATAACAAGGTGAATTAGGGTTTCTTCAAGATTTTGGATTCAAAGCTTCATTAAGCTTATTTTATCACAAACACATAATCACATTCATGAAAGCATAAGATTAAGCATATAGAAGGGTTTACAATACTACCAATACATATCATTCACTATTAAGAGTTTACTACAAATAGTATCAACCATAACCTACCTTCACCAAGGATCCTTGATCAAACAAGCAATCTCTCAAGCTTCTTGGTTCCTCTTGGTTGTCTCTCTCTATAGATCGTTCCTCTCTTCTCCTTGTTCTCTCTATTTTTTCTTCTCCCAAACTCTCTCTCTTTTCCCCAATTTGGCATATAATTAGGTATGAAAGATGAGGAAACCACCCACTAAATAACTCAAGGTCATCTCCTTTACACCCCCAAGGATTTGAGTTATTAACATTGACCCACTAAAATTTATAATTATAGCAAGAATAGTCCAAAACTCCCCTTTAAAACTTACCCAGAAATTTGACCCAGACTGGGATTACGCAACCTGTGACGGTCCGTCGTGCCTACGACGGTCCGTCCTGCACTTCCGTCACGACGGACAGAGAATTGCTCTCAGTACCCAATTCTCAAGAGTTGAAGTGTTCTGAAACGGAACCTCACAACGGTCCGTCATGTATGTGACGGTCCGTCCTGCAGGTCCGTCACAGACTTCAGAGAATTGCTCTCAGTACCCAATTCTCAAGAGTTGAAGTGTTCTGAAACGGAACCTTACAACGGTCCGTCATGTCTGTGACGGTCCGTCCTGCAGGTCCGTCACAGAGTTCAGAGAGTCGATTTCAGCAGTCAAATATAAGAATTCCAAGTGTTTGGAACGAGACACCCTCGACGGTCCGTCGTGCCCATGACGGTCCGTCGTTGGATACGTCGTCTCAGACAGTTTTCCAGAAATAAAATCTGCTGCTCAAAACGACTAAGCAGGTCGTTACATTTTAATTAAGAGTGACTAATTTTTTTAAAATAATATTCATATTATTTTAACAAATAGTATGTTACATGGTATGATATTCACGTGCAACGTATGTGCGTTAACACTAGTATGTTAATAAGGATAAAGTAGGATTAATTAAGCTCAACCTAAAAATTAATGTATGATATTGCAATTTGTTATGGAAGAAAGTAAAATAAAGATCATGATTTGGGTAGTGTTTCTACAAGACTCATGTAGCCGGTTATACGCTTCTAAAGTGGTAAGATAATTAGATAATATGTATGAATATTTTTCATTGGTCAATTAGTTCGTTATAATTAACTTTTTTTTTCTCATATGTGTTGAAGTTTAAAGAAGTATTTAAGACGGAGGAGGATTACTATTCTTCAGGTGAGGTTTTACAATTTATTGTAATATTTGTAGTATAATTTATAGTAATATCTAGTCATTGCATTTAGAGCTATATAGTATTTCACAAATACTTTTTTAGTTTTTATGATGTTTGTTTTTGAAATTTGCTTTCAGATGTTGCAAAGGGTACTACACCTGGAGAGTTTGTTACCAGCAAATCATGTCTCTAAAATTGACAAATTAGTGGCTAAAGATTGAGACACACTCAGGTTCTGTGAACAACCACTAGTGGATTCATCATTTTTTCACTGAACTATTTTTTTGATCTCAATATCGTTGAGTATTTATCTTACCTACTATCATCAACTATGTGTGGCACATGCATCTTGTGTGCTTTCTATACATTTTATATATATATCTTGTAAATTATGTAGCATTTTACAGAATTGTGTGTCATTTATTCTTTAGGAATAATTATTGTATTTGATCTCATGAACTGCAAAATTTTGACATAATAAACTTAATATATGGTTTTGCAGTTTGTTCTAGAAGAGATTAAAATAAAGATCACGATCTGAATGTTGTTTCTACTAGCCTCGTGTAGCCAATTTTGTGCTTCTTCTGATATGGTAAGACAATTAGTTTGTATGCATGCATGTTTGCCATTAATTGATTAATTTTTTATAACTCATTTTTTTCTCATTTGTGTTGAAGTTTAATGAAATATTCAAGTCACATGAGGAGTACTTCTCTCCAGACGAGATTTTGTTATTTATAGTAATATCTAGTCATTTCAATTAGGGTTATACATTTTGCCATAAGTACTTTCTTAGTTTTTATGATGCATATTTTTGAATTTTTCTTCAAGGTGCTATGGGAGTATTGCACCTAGAGAGTCTGTTACCAGCAATTCATGCCCCTAGATTTGACGAATTAGTCGTTAGACACCGAGCTAGACATGCTCAGATTTTACGAAGAACCACTAGTGAAGTCATCAATTTTCCACTAAATTGTTCGTCCGACCTCACTCTGGTTGAGTACTTACCTTACCTACTACAATCAATTATGTGTCACCCGTGCATTTTGTGTGCCTTTTGTGCATTATATGTGTATCCCTTGTTAATGATATACTCCCTCCGTTTCAAAATGAATGACCCTATTTCCTTTTTAGTTTGTTCCAAAAAGAATGACCCCTTTTCTTTTTTGGCAACACTTTAACTTTAACTTTCCACGTGGCATGTTTAAGACCACAAGATTAAAGGACATTTTGGTATATTTAACATAACTTTAATTTAGAACCACAAGATTAAAAAGTCTTCTTTCTTTTCTTAAACTCCGTTCCAAGTCAAACTAGGCCATCCTTTTTGAAACGAAGGGAGTAGTATTTATAAAATTTTGTGCCATTAAATCTTTAGGACTAATCATCATCTCTGATCTCATCAACTGAAAAATCTAAAAAAACAAACAAATCTAATATATGATTTTGCAGTTCTATAACACCTAGGACTTGGAAAGGGAGAAAAATGCAGTTTTTGGAATCCAACTATGGACTATAGGAGCCTCTACGAGCCATAAATGGCAACCATAGGAATTGGAGAAAATAAGTTTCTTAAATCAAGTCCCAGTACCCCTCTTTATGTTTCGTCGGGACGATCTGTCAACCTTTATATGTGTCGTAGGTAGGTCTCGTAGGTGAGTCTCTGATTTCGTAAAATTTTGAAGGTCAAAGTTGCTTATGTGCAGACCGTAGGACATCCTACGATCCGTACATGTCTTTCATCAAAAGATGGTTAAATTTAGGGTCAAGTAACCTATCTACCGTTGACTAATACGGTTCCTAAAAGGATCTATAGACCCCAGGTCTAAACCATAGGTAATGCTTCACAATTATTTTGAAGAAGTATTTTGGGTGTTTTTCCTAATTACTTTAACTCAATACTATGTTCTTTTATGTATTACCCTAAGCCGTATATAAATGCTTTATGCCCCAATAAACCTATTTTCAACTCATTTTCCTAAATTCTCTAGACTTGACCAAATTTATCCTTCCAAATTCTTTTAATCTAAGGAAGAAGAAGAAAAGTTAGGGTTTTATAAAGGTCTCCATGTTCTCCATTTTCTTGGGTATAAAGGATCAAGGTATGTGTTTATTAACCCATGGAGTCCTTTTCTCCACGGGGTCCTTAAGTATTTCAATCTCTAAGTTGATTTTCAATTGATCAAGTTAGGGTTTCAATTCAATGATTGTGGGTTCTATTCAATTATGATAAATTATGGTTAAGTATAATCAATTAAGTCTTCTAATGTATTATTTGACATTTGTCACACCCCTTTTTCGCGAGCGCGGAGGCGAGAAGGGTTTTTCCAATTTAAGTGACATTATTGATTAAGGAATTATTTTATTCTTTCAGAGTCGCCACTTGGAATTGAGTTATGGTGTTCCAAGTCACCTTTTTGTTTTAACCCTTAACCAAAAGGAAATGACTCTTTATTTTGATCTGCGGACCAGAAATTCAGGTAAGGAATTCTGTTGACCGAGGGGAAGGTATCAGGCATCCCTCGAGTCCCGTGGTTCTAGCACGGTCGCTTTTATTGACTTATACTAATTTTAAAATATTTTTGAATATATTATTTTTAGGCCATGAATTGTTTGCATGTTTTATCGTTGAAATTTTATTTGGTCTCAAATCAGATGCATAACTGCATTCTTGACTTTGACATTTGGAGACATAACTGTCTTCATCTCTCAAGTTCATCACACCTAATAATTTTTATTTACACTTCTTGATTTAAATTAATGAAAGTTAGTTATTAAAATAATTTGATCAAGGTGCGTAATCGCATTCTTGAGTTTTTAGTGTCTAAAAAAAGATGTGTAACCACATTCTTAATTGAAACAAATACATATTAATATGCCGAAAATTAATCTAGTCATTAAAATAAATATTTTTCCTTTATAAATAAAACTAAATAATGTAAAATAAATATAAATTTTGAGGATACAATATGTAATTCTGGCATTATCTGTATAGGTTTTATTTATATGTTAATATTTTATATTTTTATTACTCTTAATGTTAATGTCAAAATTAACCATACACTTTTACTACAACAAAACAATAACAAATTGTTAGAATAAATCTTATTTTTGTGTGATAACATCAAACAAAATAATTTGTTTTATTTATTTTTTTATTTTTTAGCTTATTTATATCTACTTTATCATTATTATTTAAATCAAGACAAGAAAAGATGTTATGACCTATTCATTTTAAAATATCACAACTAACATTTTTTCTAAAAAGAATTTCAATGTACTAACTCTAAAACCTTAATTAATTTTCTATATTCAATGAGATTCTACGTGACATTAACTACAAACTTATTTAGAGCATCAAAATTGAACAATAATAAATAACAACAAATGTATTTAAATTTACATTTTTATTTCAATCGAATTCTGAATGAAACAAAACTATATAAGGAAAAATTCATAAACTACATCAGATTTCATGTATAAATTAAAAGAGATAAGTTAAAGTTGAATATCGCAAAAATCTTGACTGAACCTCGATTAGAACACCCACAAAACTTTTGTTTGGCGTATGAAGTGATATATATATTGTGTTTAGATAAAGTAGTAATGAAAAAATGGGAATGTGTTTTTGATTTTTTTTATTGCTGAAAATTTTCTAATTTGGGAGTGATTCCTCTCCTCTCTTTTTTTTTCCATGTGTTTTTGCTGATTTGTTTTTCTCCTTTTGCTTTTCTCATGTGTGCATAGATATAGTATGTAGGAGTGTATGTGGGTGTGTGGGTGAGTGGAGAGAATCATGTGAGAGTGTGGGAAGTGATAGTGGGATTGTGGGTAGATGTGATGATAATGGATAATATTCTTATAATTTAAATATATCAAAATTATAAATAATAAATATTAGTTATCTAGAACCAACTAAAAAACTAAATGGCTAATTAAAAATATAATTAAGAAACACTAGTTTATTTATTACATTTAAATTATAAGAAGATATATTTTTGTAACTTTTCATTTTTTTTTTAACAATTTAAATAAAACTTACCTTAAAAGATGATTCTATTTGTGTTGTTTTCGAATCTATAAAAATAACTAAATAAAAATAAGACAAAACTAAAATATCTAACTTAACCATAAAAGAAATATTTAAGGAATAAAAAATAGTATAAACTCTTATGTTCGGTCAAAAATTACGTGTCTACAGTTTGTCCCTCTTTGACTGGAAACACGAAGTTTTTTCAGACAAAGAAGTAGACAAAGCGACAAGTTTTGATCGAACTCTTATATGAAGAAAATATGTGACCGAGCCCTTGTTTGGGACAACCTACATATTCCGGGTTGTAAGGGAATCAGGTCACGTGTATTTCAAGGAGATGAGGTGATAAATTGAAAGTTAAGTGAGGTTCCATCGAGACTCCAGATCGCGGCTCTTATCCAATTTAAATAAAAATGAAAGGTACTAGTCAAAAGGAAAATAAAAGTACAAGCTCCTATCTATGCAACTTCTTTTGAGTCTTTACTTGAATCTTGACTTTAAGGTATCACCTTGATTTTGGGGTGAGTATTTTAACCTTGAATTGGATTGGAGGCTGAGCTTGCCACTTAGACGGAGCTTTTGACATTCTTCAAAAATGACAATTTGAAGATGCTCTTGAATGACTGCATGTTTTCTTGATCGGAAGCTGACTAGTAAAAGATGTGAGGAAGTCAGGTCGCAACATGCATTGAAGAAGCTGATTCTGACCATCTGGGATAGATATCTGAAAAAGAGTTGAAACTTTGTTCTTCAATTTCAGATCCATGTTTCGGTTGAGTAAACCTGAAAACCATCACAAACAAAAAAAATAAACAAAAATTTTGCCCCAGTTTTCACTGGAAAAATTTTGTGGGTTATTAGCAAATGTAAATATAAACTTTAGACTAGGAAAAATTTATCCTAGGAGAAAATAAAAATGACTGTTTCAAACTAGGAAATGTTTATCCTAGAAGAAAAATAAAATAACATCTTAGACTAGGAATTATTTATCCTAGGAGAAAGTTACCAAATCTCATTATCCAGGAGGGTCCTGCTAATCCCATTATGAGGGTCATGTTAAAACTACGTCCCATTATTCAGACGCTAATCCCATTGTTTAGGAGGGTCCTGTTACGCTAATTCTCATTGTTTAGGAGGGTCCTGCTAATCTACTTCCCATTGTTTAGGAGGGTCCTGCTACGCTAATTCCCATTGTTCAGGAGGGTCCTGCTACTCTAGTTTCCATTATTTAAGAAGGTCACTAATTCCCATTGTTTAGGAGGGTCCTGCTACTCTACTTCCCATTGTTTAGGAGGGTCCTGCTATGCTAATTCCCATTATTTAGGAAGGTCCTGCTAATCTACTTTCCATTGTTTAGAAGGGTCCTGCTAAGCTAATTCCCATTGTTTAGGAGGGTCCTGCTAATCTACTTCCCATTGTTTAGGAGGGTCCTTCTACGCTAATTCCCATTGTTTAGGGGGGTCCTGCTAATCTACTTCCCATTGTTTAGAAGGGTCCTGCTACGCTAATTTCCATTGTTTAGGAGGGTCCTGCTAATCTACTTCCCATTGTTTAGGAGGGTCCTGCTGTTCTAGTTTCCATTGTTTAGGAGGGTCCTGCTACGCTAATTCTCATTGTTTAGGGGTGTCCTGCTAATCTACTTCCCATTGTTTAGGAGGGTCCTACTACGCTAATTCCCATTGTTTAGGAGGGTCCTTCTAATTTACTTTCCATTGTTTAGGAGGGTCCTGCTATTCTAGTTCCCATTGTTTAGGAGGGTCCTGCTACTCTGAATTATCAAATATAATTACCATAACATTTCAAATTTTAGTTTAATTTTTTTTTTTAGAATTGAAAGTTTTTATCCTAGAAATAATATTAATAATAATAATAATAAAATAATAAAAAATAACTGCCTCAAACTAAATAGTGTTTATTCTAGAACAGAGAAAATAAGTGAATAAATAAAATAATCATAATAATAACGGTCTCCGACTAGGAAGTGTTAATCCTAGAAGAAAATGAGAAATAAATGTCTCAGACTAGGAAATATTTATCTTAGGAGAAAAAAAAATACATGTAATTTTTAATTAATATTATTTATTTATTTTTTATTTTTTTGCAATAATGTTTACAAAGTTTGAGTCTTCAATTTTCATTTGTTATTTTATAATGGCGGTTGATTTGTGGCATTGGCCTTAAGGATAATTGTTCCTGTTGTTGCCATGTTTAAAACTACTTTAAGCTTGAGATAGACTATTTTCATCTGCTATTCAGCTCACCTTGATAATCTTAAAATACATCTCTAGTTATTCAGAATTTCCGACTTCAAATTCGTCATATTGTTTCCATCTTCTAACAATCATTGAATCTTGTATTCAAATAAATTCTCAAAGTTTGTCAATTGTTGACAAGTTACTATGAACGTCACTATTTCTTGAATCATGTCACATTTGATGTGCTTACCACACTTTGTTTTGAGCAGTTGAAGAAATGATAGCAATTTTGAAATCATTTTCTGCATGCTTTAATGAAAACTAACTCAAGGAAGAAATACAAAAGGAATTGAGCTATACAAAATAATAAAAAATAAAATAAGAAAAATAAAGATTTTTTTATTCCTTTTGAAGAAAAAAAATAAATGAAAATAAAAATAAAGAATAAAAATAAAAATAAAATAAAAAGAGACTCATTTCAGAGTGATGCTCAATTCTAATGATCATGACATGCATGTGAGATTAAATGGCTTGATCTGTCCAATGAATCTAACCTTTATCTTGGTCAAACTTTCTGCCTTTTGAAGGCATGCTTTTATAATCCAATCTTGTACTAGATTCATGCCTCACATTTGACTTGTGGTGCCTCAAAATGTTTTTCACCAACAATCTCACTCATTTTGTATCTCTCTCACTCATCATCGTCTTATAGTGCCCTGAGGGTTTTCACCAATAAGACTCTCTCATTTTTCACTTTCTCTCAACACAATTGATGCCTTATAGTACTTTGAAGGATATTCATCGATAAGATTCCCTCATTTTCACTCCTCATACGAAGGACATGAGTTTTTCTTATAAGATAATCAACACAAAAAGCTTACTTGACTTGTCATTGTTAAAAATTGATCAGAAGGTCTTTATTTGGATTGTAACGTGACTTTTGGATAGGGTTACAAAGAAAGGATTGTCATAAAGACTCAAAGATAATGCGATAACAGGGTTAAGACTTACAACTTTTGAAATCGACTCTATTTAGTATAAAATAATATTATTATTATTATTTTTTGCCCCAGTTTTTGTGATGAGGACTTTTCAGATTTCTTTTCTTGGTTGGACCGAACCTTATAATAAGGCTGCCTACGTATCTTTTCAAAGCAAGAATCAGGTCAAACGTAGTTCAGAAAGTCTTTTGCTTTTGTTGTAATTGATTTTTTTATTTTTTTTTCAACTTTTGTTTTCCGACTACTTTTTTAACTTCTATTTTCTTTTCTTTTTTTTTCTTTCTTTCATTTTTTTTTTGAATTTGTGACTCTTTCTTCTCTTTTTTAAAATTGTATTTTGATTCCAAAAGAGGGGTATGAAAAAGAATAAATTTAAGGCTCAAAAGGGGTAGCAAAGGATTACACGATGTTTGGATATTATCGTCATATCAATTATTAAAAATGTCAAATACAAGCATACTCTTTTAGATGTGAAGTGAAAATCAGACACTATCTCTTTGCAACGTATGCATTGTTTAATATTTATATATTTGTTAGCTTGAAATCTCCATCTGAGTAATAACTTCTTGAGAACAAATGACATATGTCAATTCTTTATGCATTTTTCCCTACTAAAGGATGTATCAAGGTGTTTAAGTCTTTTATTCATTTTTTTGAATATTCTTTTTTGAACTTATATGGCGTATACATTCCATGAGTAGATATATAAGATCTCACCAAATCATCTTGCATAGCATGTCACAAAAATTGAATTGAAAAGAGATGCATATGTGGAAAGCCAAATAAAACGGATCAAAATGACACAAGAAAAATATTATATTAAGATTAAAGGACTTAGTAATGAGACAACAAACTAAATTTGAGATTACAACTCTATAATAACTCAAATTACGACAAGACTCAACAAACAAACATATAAGAGAAATGATAGAAAAATCTAACTTAATAAAATAAGGAAAGATCGCATAGCAAAAATGATGATAAAATAAGCTATAAATACTCTCTTTTTAGAGAAAAGAAGAGTGTATCCCCATCACCAAGCTTGACTTCTTAGCCACTACTTTGCACGCTAGCCTTCGTGAAAGCTTCAACAATTTTAATTATTTTTTCTTGAGAATTTAAAGAATTTTCATATTCTTTATCATCACATATCATTTCGATGAAGTGTACATCATTATGCTCCGGTAAAGGATTCTTAGTAACATTTTGGGGGTCATCATTTTGAACCACAATCCTCTTTGTTTGAATCATCTCTTCCACCTTTCTTCTTAAATTCCGACAATCTTCAGTACTGTGCCCTAGAGCATCAGAATGATATGCACACCGCATTGTAGGATTGAAACCTTCTGCATGTGGGTTCACATAATTTTGAGGAATCGACTCTATCATCTTCAAATGTTTCAACTTATTAAATAAACTTGTGTAAGACTCTCCAATTGGTGTGAAATTATTTCTAGGCCTTTGACCTCCTCCAAATCCCTGTCTCGGACGGAGATTATAAGGTGTTTGAAAATTCTGAGAAGATGGACGAACATTTTGATGTGTTGGTGCTCGCCATTGAGAATTGTTTGTTGGATATACATGTGGTTGTGCACCATAGACTGCATATTGAGGTGGGATCATAGAGTATTGTGTATCTTGCATGGGGATATAGTGATGGTATTGAGGTGGTGCAGATTGATAAAATGGACCCCTTGGACTTTTTTGTGTGTCTGACACAACATTCACTACATCCTCCTTCAGTTTCTTTCCTCCAAGATTTACTGATCCATTTTTAATCACCTGTGTGGTGGCTTTCAAGGCAGCTTGACTTACAATTTTTTCAGACTTGATGCCATTTTCCACTATTTCACCTATCTTAATAACTTTGGCAAATGTTTTGCCAACAACAGAAAGTAAATAATGAAAGTAGTCTGGTTCTTGTGCTTGGAGGAAAACATCAATCATTTCAGACTCTTTTATTGGCGGCTTAACCCTCGCAGCTTGCTCCCTCCACCTTATAGCATATTCACGAAAATTTTCGATGGTCTTTTTTTTCATGTTGGCCAGTGAAGTACGATCTGGAACTATGTCAATGTTATATTGAAATTGTTGAACAAAACATCGAGCCAAATCATCCCATGTATGCCAGTTAGAAGTATCTTGATATATGAACCATTCTGAAGCAATTCCCATCAAACTTTCCCCAAAATAAGCCATG
The DNA here is from genome assembly GCA_016801875.1 of Solanum sitiens. NCBI lineage: Eukaryota > Viridiplantae > Streptophyta > Magnoliopsida > Solanales > Solanaceae > Solanum > Solanum sitiens. Next base: position 2,546,410 of record JABWTJ010000049.1, on the reverse strand, counting down.
AACAATTCTTCTTTATTTCCGGCCCCTCTCAGTTGATTACAATATCTCTTTAAATGAGCTAGAGGATCTCCATGTCCATCATACTTCTCAAATTTTGGAGTTTAAAACCAATGGGTAGATGAACGTGGGGAAACATGCATAAATCATTGAATGAGACACTTTTGTGACCTCCCAATCCTTGCATATCTCTTACACTCTGTTCCAGGCTCTTCATTTTCCTAGCCATTTCTTCATGTTCCTCGTTTTTAACAATTTCTCCAGCTCCAATAGGAAAACTATACTGATGAGTGTGAGGATGAGAGCTTGAAATTTTAAGAGCCTCTTCACGAGTGTATCCATGATCATGAAGAACTTGGGACGAGAGATCATTATTAGATTTGGGCGCCATTGTTGGTTGTGGAATGCTATTAGTCGGTGTAGTTCGCACGAAGAGTGGGTTACTCATCATAGGTATACTCAAAGGGCGCACTGTAGAAGTTCCAGCAACGTTGGATGTGTTAGCATAAGGACCAAATCCAGGTGGATAAATTGGATCATTTGTCGACACTGGGATAGGGGGTGACATGTTTGTATTTATATAGTCAGAGATTGAAGATGGTGGACTTGTCCACTCATCCAAGCTTCGTACATCTCTGTCATATGTTGTCTTAATACTCTTACTTCTTCTGTTGACTCTTTTTCTTGTGAGGTCATCTTGTTTTGTACCTCATCATTGTCTGAATCATTTCCGTCTTTCTGAACCATTTTCTTTTTCCCTTTTGACCTTGTATTGTAGGGATGAGATGCCAGCTTAACCACAAATCAACCACCTTAATTTAACTGTGTGCATGAGTGATAAAGTTTGTTAGGGTTAGACATTTCTTAATTATTAGTTTATTTATTTTTTATTTTTTTTAAAAAAAAGATTTGATAATGCATCGATCAAATCTGTAACATAATTTGATGGCATGATTAAAGATGATTGTTTTTTTTCTAAAACTTAATAACTAAGTTTTTATTTTTTCTATTTTTTAAAGCTTTCTTGCTTTTTTTTTTTGAATTTTTAAAAATAATTTTTTTTTAAGAATAGCGAACCCATAGAGGGTTGGTTGCCTACGTATCTCATTAGGGTGAGAATCAGGTGTGCGTAGTTCGTTCAGTTTCAACGGCTTAATTAATTTTTTTTATATACTAACACTTGTCTGAAAATGAAATATTTTGATTTTTTTTATTTATTAATTATACAAAAGAAACTTAAATATATTTTTTAGTTGAATAGTGATAAATCTTTCATTTTATTATTTTTTTTAAGTATAATAACTCCTAAAAGAAGATTTTTTTTTTTTTTGTAAAAATCAAAATTTCACTACACTAATCACAGTAAATGAGTCAACTTCTAGAGACTTTCTAAATAGATGCATTTCCATATAGCACATAAAATGAGCTAAATTGTCAAGTAAGAGAGGGATACTTGTCCTAAACGGACTCAACTCTTGTTTCAAGACTCACTAAGTCAAATATAAATTATTCAAAAGAGTGGAGCCTACTAGTGGTAACCAGGACCTAAAGAAGATAGGTGTCTAGACTGGCTTACTCAAGTGGACAACTCGAGCCAAGGAGGGGAAACTTATCGGTAGCAGCGCTATTCCGATTTCACTGCTTGTCCAACCTCGCCTAACATATGTGACTAAACATCCTTCACTGGGTGCCAAAACACTCCAGCTTTATCTCAAGGGAAAGTAGGATGCATAACTGCATTCCTCTGAATGTGCGCAAGTGTAATCAGAGACTCATAAGGTGTGGGTAATTTTTATTTTTATTTTTTATTTTTAGAGAAGTTCAACAACATAAATATAAAAGCAAAAAGACAAACAACAAGTAGCACATTAGGCCATCAAACAAAATATATTCACTCAAATAAAATAATAAAATAAAGTAAAAGTCAATATACAAAGCTCGAATTCTGGTTATTCCCCAGCGGAGTCGCCAGAGATGTCACACCGCTTTTTCGCGGGCGCGGAGGCGAGAAGGGTTTTTCCAATTTAAGTGACGTTATTGATTAAGGAATTATTTTATTCTTTCAGAGTCGCCACTTGGAATTGAGTTATGGTGTTCCAAGTCACCTTTTTGTTTTAATCCTTAACCAAAAGGAAATGACTCTTTATTTTGATCTGCGGACCAGAAATTCAGGTAAGGAATTCTGTTGACCGAGGGGAAGGTATCAGGCATCCCTCGAGTCCCGTGGTTCTAGCACGGTCGCTTTTATTGACTTATACTAATTTTAAAATATTTTTGAATATATTATTTTTAGGCCATGAATTTTTTGCATGTTTTATTGTTGAAATTTTATTTGGTATCAAATCAGATGCATAACTGGATTCTTGACTTTGACATATGGAGACATAACTGTCTTCATCTCTCAAGTTCATCACACCTAATAATTTTTATTTACACTTCTTGATTTAAATTAATAAAAGTTAGTAATTAAAATAATTTGATCAAGGTGCGTAATCGCATTCTTGAGTTTTTAGTGTCTCAAAAAAGATGTGTAACCACATTCTTAATTGAAACAAATACTTATTAATATGCCTAAAATTAATCTAGTCATTAAAATAAATATTTTTCGTTTATAAATAAAACTAAATAATGTAAAATAAAAATAAATTTTGAGGATACAATATGTAATTCTGGCATTATCTGTATAGGTTTTATTTATATGTTAATGTTTTATATTTTTATTACTCTTAATGTTAATGTCAAAATTAAGCATACACTTCTACTACAACAAAACAATAACAAATTGTTAAATAAATCTTATTTTTGTGTGATAACATAAAACAAAAATAATTTGTTTTATTTATTTTTTTATTTTTTAGCTTATTAATATCTACTTTATCATTATTATTTAAATCAAGACAAGAAAAGATGTTATGACTTGTTCATTTTAAAATATCACAACTAACATTTTTTCTAAAAAGAATTTCAATGTACTAACTCTAAAACCTTAATTAATTTTCTATATTCAATGAGATTCTACGTGACATTAACTACAAACTTATTTAGAGCATCAAAATTGTACAATAATAAATAACAACAAATGTATTTAATTTTACATTTTTATTTCAATCGAATTCTGAATGAAACAAAACTATATAAGGAAAAATCAGATTTCATATATAAATTAAAAGAGATAAGTTAAAGTTGAATACCGCAAAAATCTTGACTGAACCTCGATTAGAACACCCACAAAACTTTTGTTTGGCGTATGAAGTGATATATATATTGTGTTTAGATAAAGTAGTAATGAAAAAATGGGAATGTGTTTTTGATTATTTTTTTATTGCTGAAAACTTTCTAATTTGGGAGTGATTCCTCTCCTCTCTTTTTTTTTCATGTGTTTTTGCTGATTTTTTTTTTCTCCTTTTGCTTTTCTCATGTGTGCATATATATAGTATGTAGGAGTGTATGTGGGTGTGTGGGTGAGTGAAGAGAATCATGTGAGAGTGTGGGAAGTGATAGTGGGATTGTGGGTAGATGTGATGATAATGGATAATATTCTTATAATTTAAATATATCAAAATTATAAATAATAAATATTTGTTATCTAGAATCAATTAAAAAACTAAATGGGTAATTAAAAATATAATTAAGAAACACTAGTTTATTTATTACATTTAAATTATAAGAAGATATATTTTTGTAACTTTTCATTTTTTTTTTAACAATTTAAATAAAACTTACCTTAAAAGATGATTCTATTTGTGTTGTTTTCGAATCTATAAAAATAACTTAATAAAAATAAGACAAAACTAAAATATCTAACTTAAACATAAAAGAAATATTTAAGGAATAAAAAATAGTATAAACTCTTATATTCGGTCAAAAATTACGTGTCGGAGGCGAGAAGGGTTTTTCCAATTTAAGTGACGTTATTGATTAAGGAATTATTTTATTCTTTCAGAGTCGCCACTTGGAATTGAGTTATGGTGTTCCAAGTCACCTTTTTGTTTTAATCCTTAACCAAAAGGAAATGACTCTTTATTTTGATCTGCGGACCAGAAATTAAGGTAAGGAATTCTGTTGACCGAGGGGAAGGTATCAGGCATCCCTCGAGTTCCGTGGTTCTAGCACGGTCGCTTTTATTGACTTATACTAATTTTAAAATATTTTTGAATATATTATTTTTAGGCCAAGAATTGTTTGCATGTTTTATTGTTGAAATTTTATTTGGTCTCAAATCAGATGCATAACTGTATTCTTGACTTTGACATTTGGAGACATAACTGTCTTCATCTCTCAAGTTCATCACACCTAATAATTTTTATTTACACTTCTTGATTTAAATTAATGAAAGTTAGTTATTAAAATAATTTGATCAAGGTGCGTAATCGCATTCTTGAGTTTTTAGTGTCTCAAAAAAGATGTGTAACCACATTCTTAATTGAAACAAATATTTATTAATATGCCTAAAATTAATCTAGTCATTAAAATAAATATTTTTCCTTTATAAATAAAACTAAATAATGTAAAATAAATATAAATTTTGAGGATACAATATGTAATTCTGGCATTATCTGTATAGGTTTTATTTATATGTTAATGTTTTATATTTTTATTACTCTTAATGTTAATGTCAAAATTAAGCATACACTTTTACGACACCAAAACAATAACAAATTGTTAGAATAAATCTTATTTGTGTGTGATAACATAAAACAAAAATAATTTGTTTTATTTATTTTTTTATTTTTTAGCTTATTTATATCTACTTTATCATTATTATTTAAATCAAGACAAGAAAAGATGTTATGACCTGTTCATTTTAAAATATCACAACTAACATTTTTTCTAAAAGAATTTCAATGTACTAACTCTAAAACCTTAATCAATTTTCTATATTCAATGAGATTCTACGTGACATTAACTACAAACTTATTTAGAGCATCAAGATTGTAAAATAATAAATAACAACAAATGTATTTAATTTTACATTTTTATTTCAATCGAATTTTGAATGAAACAAAACTATATAAGAAAAAGTTCATAAACTACATCAGATTTCATGTATAAATTAAAAGAGATAAGTTAAAATTGAATACCGCAAAAATCTTGACTGAACCTCGATTGGAACACCCACAAAACTTTTGTTTGGCGTATGAAGTGATATATATATTGTGTTTAGATAAAGTAGTAATGAAAAAATGGGAATGTGTTTTTGATTTTTTTTTTATTGCTGAAAATTTTCTAATTTGGGAGTGATTCCTCTCCTCTCTTTTTTTTCATGTGTTTTTGCTGATTTTTTTTTTCTCCTTTTACTTTTCTCATGTGTGCATATATATAGTATGTAGGAGTGTATGTGGGTGTGTGGGTGAGTGGAGAGAATCATGTGAGAGTGTGGGAAGTGATAGTGGGATTGTGGGTAGATGTGATAATAATGGATAATATTCTTATAATTTAGATATATCAAAATTATAAATAATAAATATTAGTTATCTAGAACCAATTAAAAAACTAAATGGCTAATTAAAAATATAATTAAGAAACACTAGCTTATTTATTACATTTAAATTATAAGAAGATATATTTTTGTAATTTTTCATTTTTTTTTAACTATTTAAATAAAACTTACCTTAAAAGATGATTCTATTTGTGTTGTTTTCGAATCTACAAAAATAACTTAATAAAAATAAGACAAAACTAAAATATCTAACTTAAACATAAAAGAAATATTTAAGGAATAAAAAATAGTATAAACTCTTATATTCGGTCAAAAATTACGTGTCGGAGGCGAGAAGGGTTTTTCCAATTTAAGTGACGTTATTGATTAAGGAATTATTTTATTCTTTCAGAGTCGCCACTTGGAATTGAGTTATGGTGTTCCAAGTCACCTTTTTGTTTTAATCCTTAACCAAAAGGAAATGACTCTTTATTTTGATCTGCGGACCAGAAATTAAGGTAAGGAATTCTGTTGACCGAGGGGAAGGTATCAGGCATCCCTCGAGTTCCGTGGTTCTAGCACGGTCGCTTTTATTGACTTATACTAATTTTAAAATATTTTTGAATATATTATTTTTAGGCCAAGAATTGTTTGCATGTTTTATTGTTGAAATTTTATTTGGTCTCAAATCAGATGCATAACTGTATTCTTGACTTTGACATTTGGAGACATAACTGTCTTCATCTCTCAAGTTCATCACACCTAATAATTTTTATTTACACTTCTTGATTTAAATTAATGAAAGTTAGTTATTAAAATAATTTGATCAAGGTGCGTAATCGCATTCTTGAGTTTTTAGTGTCTCAAAAAAGATGTGTAACCACATTCTTAATTGAAACAAATATTTATTAATATGCCTAAAATTAATCTAGTCATTAAAATAAATATTTTTCCTTTATAAATAAAACTAAATAATGTAAAATAAACGGAAAAGGGCCTAAAATACCCTTGAAGTATTGGAAATGGTACAAAATTACCCTCCATCCATCTATTGGCTCTAAAATACCTTTCTCATCCACCTATTGGCTCCAAAATGCCCTTGTCATCCACCATTGGGTTCAAAATTGATCACTTATTTAACTATATTAATATTAAATTATTTAAATATTTTTTAAAATACTTGGCGCTCAACTATTGGTTATAATTTAATTTATTAATATAATTTATAAATCAACCCACTACCCAATCATTACTAACTAAACCTCACACAATTAATAAACCAATTATAATAGCAAAATCGCCATAAACACTACTAAAACACGACAAAATTATAGATTCCTGAAAATGATCCAAAATTATTCGAGTTCGAATCAAAGCCCCAATCAAATTTAGGTTGAGCCGCTTATTTAGGAGGACAGTTTCAATATGATTCTCTATTAAATTTGAATTCGAAATTTATGATTAAAGGTAACGAAGTAGTACATCCCAATATAATTAATGCACTTTTTAAAATATAATTTTATAAATATTTATCATTTATTTTACAACCTTTAATGTATTATTTTATAAAAAACTTATCTATGAAGTAACATCACATAATTGAGACGAAAGAATAATTAAATTGAACATAGTCAGACTTTTAAGTTTATCGGTACTTTTTATTTAGACACTTGAATGTATGATAATTTATTTCTATAGATATTTTCGCCTAAAAATTTTTAAAAACACTCATTGGCAGTAGTGTTCTTGTTGTTGCATTAGTAATGTGAAGGGTTTATTAATTTGGTAGAGTTTAATTAGTAATGAGTGGGTAGTGGATTGATTTATAAAATATAATAATAAGATAATTTATAACAAATAGTTGAGCGCCACGTATTTAAAAAAATATTTAAATAGTTTAAATTTAAAACCGTTAAATAAGTGGTCAATTTTGAACCCAAAGGTGGATGACAAGGGTATTTTGGAGCCAATAGGTGGGTGAGAAGGGTATTTTGGAGCCAATAGGTGGATGGAGGGTAATTTTGTACCGTTTTCAATACTTCAAGGGTATTTTAGGCCCTTTTCCGTAAAATAAATATAAATTTTGAGGATACAATATGTAATTCTGGCATTATCTGTATAGGTTTTATTTATATGTTAATGTTTTATATTTTTATTACTCTTAATGTTAATGTCAAAATTAAGCATACACTTTTACGACACCAAAACAATAACAAATTGTTAGAATAAATCTTATTTTTGTGTGATAACATAAAACAAAAATAATTTGTTTTATTTATTTTTTTATTTTTTAGCTTATTTATATCTACTTTATCATTATTATTTAAATCAAGACAAGAAAAGATGTTATGACCTGTTCATTTTAAAATATCACAACTAACATTTTTTCTAAAAAGAATTTCAATGTACTAACTCTAAAACCTTAATCAATTTTCTATATTCAATGAGATTCTACGTGACATTAACTACAAACTTATTTAGAGCATCAAAATTGTACAATAATAAATAACAACAAATGTATTTAATTTTACATTTTTATTTCAATCGAATTCTGAATGAAACAAAACTATATAAGGAAATATTCATAAACTATATCAGATTTCATGTATAAATTAAAATAGATAAGTTAAAGTTGAATACCGCAAAAATCTTGACTGAACCTCGATTAGAACACCCACAAAACTTTTGTTTGGCGTATGAAGTGATATATATATTGTGTTTAGATAAAGTAGTAATGAAAAAATGGGAATGTGTTTTTGATTTTTTTTTATTGCTGAAAATTTTCTAATTTGGGAGTGATTCCTCTCCTCTCTTTTTTTTTCCATGTGTTTTGCTGATTTTTTTTTTCTCCTTTTGCTTTTCTCATGTGTGCATATATATAGTATGTAGGAGTGTATGTGGGTGTGTGGGTGTGTGGAGAGAATCATGTGAGAGTGTGGAAAGTGATAGTGGGATTGTGGGTAGATGTGATGATAATGGATAATATTCTTATAATTTAAATATATCAAAATTATAAATAATAAATATTAGTTATCTAGAACCAATTAAAAAACTAAATGGCTAATTAAAAATATAATTATGAAACACTAGTTTATTTATTACATTTAAATTATAAGAAGATATATTTTTGTAACTTTTCATTTTTTTTTTAACAATTTAAATAAAACTTACCTTAAAAGATGATTCTATTTGTGTTGTTTTCGAATCTATAAAAATAACTTAATAAAAATAAGACAAAACTAAAATATCTAACTTAAACATAAAAGAAATATTTAAGGAATAAAAAATAGTATAAACTCTTATGTTCGGTCAAAAATTACGTGTCTACAACGTTAATCAATAATATTTAGTTAAAATTACATTTACCAATGCCTAAATTATGCTTTTCAATCATCATTCTATGATGAACCAATGAAGTATGAATTATGAAGTTATGACGATATGCATATATTCATGAAGATATTGTAAATGAATTGATGATACTTTGAGAGGAAAGTATTGATGTTATTGTGAAAGAATTTCTCACTTACTATGATGATCATCATTGTGAAAGGTATTTCTCTAAAAAAAATTCACATTGGTGAAAGGTTTTTTCATCTGTGTTGAACTGTGTTTAAGGAGTTATTCTATGTTTTGATCTTAAAAGTTGTTGATTGATATTGATCATTTTTTTCCAGTGTTAAAATGATATTTGACTTTTATCTATTACACTAGAACTTAGAATTAGTGCCGAGAGGGATTTAAGGTGGAGGCTTAAATAGGATAGTCTCTAGTAGCAACCCCTAGTCCTAATCTACGTGGCCCCTTAGGATTGTCTTAAATGACCTAGATAAGGGATCCACTTTAGCAAATTATGATATGTACTGATTTTACCTTGGCAATTAGTTTCCCCTTCTTTGGTCGAGGGGATATACAGGATTCCATAATATTGCTCTTATTGTCTTATTATCGGTTAAAACTAATATCCCATAAATGACTATGTTTTCTTCAAAAGTTTATTTTTATGTCCTTTATGTTAATATACTTGACCATGCTTTCATGATTTTCATGTACTCTTTTCTTTAAAGAGGACCGAGAATCATTTATTACTTTCATGTTGTTTCCATTTCAGATTTTGTCTAGTGTATGCTTACATTCTAAATCACTTTTTGATGTAATATATGACTTTGAAACTTATGTTTAGAATTTTGCTTTTGTAAAAATAGTTTGTATGATATGTTGCCTTTTTTGAACTCTTTTGTCTTCTATTATCTTGTATGATGTATGTATCATGACTCGGTAGCACCTCCAAGTCACAACACGACGTACTCGACCTCGAAGAGGTCTTATACAAGCCCTTAGCATTCATTCATCACACAGGCATAAAAATAGTCCGAAATTAAAACCTTTCTCAAACAATTCAACAATAGAAAACTAATTTTAAAAGCGATGGAACACTACGTCTCAACATAGCCAACTTAGACACATCTCAACATCATAGGGACACAACCCTTTACAATCGAAAGAAAACTATTAGAAGTCTATTACATGGATTTAAAGAAAGTCCTAAGATAAGTGTCCTCAAATCTTTGAGGACATACCAAAGCTTGAAGATAGTGAATCCAAGCACTTCAATCTAAGAAGGATCCTTTAGCCACCTCAACCTACACTCGGTGTAAAAAGGTGAAGAAGATGGTGTTAGTACAGATATGCACTAAGTATAACGACCATGCTAAAACATGCTAAAAAGGACATTTAGTTGAAGTATATGCTTTTCATGTCATTTTGGTAAAAATATCATAAGACTAGTATAAGAGACGTATTACAAGTCAATATTCACAGGTAAGACAATAGTAATATCATAAGCATCTTTGTCAAATAGATCATTTCATCACCTTAGACCCTCCACCTAAAGTTACCCTAAGAACCACCTAAGTAAAGCATGGAGGGGCAACCCATAATACATCTCCATACCACACCTAGGTGTTCCTCAAAACTACAATAGATGATGACTTTTCCTTTTCAACTTAAGCCAATAGACAATATTCATTATTAAATACATTTAATGAGAAATTCATGCATTTAGGGAACTTCACATGATAGTATGTCATGACCCGATTTCTCGAGTCATGATGATACCTACTATACTCCATCAGTAGGTAAGCCAACCCGTAACCCATAACATCAAGTAATGAGCTAAAGGGAGGAAACTAACGAAAACAATAATCTAAACAAGGACAACAAGGCGGAAGCAAACCAATATATATATATATATATATATATATATATATATATATATATATATATATATATATATATATATACACACATACATACAGAATCCCTCCCAGAACCTGGAAGTCACTAGTATAGAGCTATCTAATAAAGAGTACAAGTCCCAAAAGTGGACCACAACAAAACGTGTCTCAAAAGAAGCATCAAGACTAGCTAAAAAAAAGAAGGTGATATAAAAAACTCAAAATGACAAGTGCTCACCCTCGTCTCCGAGTCACAACTGCAACAAAAGGCTGGAACTAATCACTGTTGATAACTAGTACTGGGACCTACATCACGAAATAGATGCAGAGTGTAGCATGCGTACCAAAACAACAGGTACTTAGTAGGCATCAAGTTCCGACTGAGCAAAAAGGGTAAAAACAATAAGAAATGATATAATCTAGACACAGAGAGGTCAAAGCGGGTATTAAAAGAAAGCACACGAGCATATTAGAAATAAACTAAGTACAACTAAACTAAACCTAACTGGACCCCATAATCCCAGAAGGTATACACGTGCACAAGTTTAAAGAAAACCTGAACGAACTCCCATAAGCCCAGAAGGTAAGCTCGTCGCAAGTTTAAATAAAACCTGAACGAACTCCTATAAGCCTGACAAGTACACAAAATAGCTAAATCTATTGAGAAAGAAAAAAACTAGGTTCCCAGCCCAAAGTAACCAAGATAATCCATCAGACTCTACCTAGCCAGCAGTGCACTCCCAGCCCATCTAGAAAGAGTTACCCCGGGGGATCCCTACCAGACAGTCCACTCCTAGCCCAGTTAGAAAGAGAGACCCGAGGGTGAGGTTGATATCGCGAGTCATCCTACAATGCATCAACTCCCAGCCAAACTAGAAAAAGCGACCTGGGAACACCCAGCTAGTAGCACACTCCCAGCCTAACTAGAAAGAGAGGCCCGGGGGCGATCGCCGAAATCAACAAGTCTACCTTGCGAGCAATACGCTCCCAGCCACTAGAAAGAACGACCTCGGGGGCAATGATATCTCCAATAGGATCCAATCCAACAACATCCATTAGTGGAACGCCGTCGGCTATAAGAAATCATAGAAAAGGGTCCAAGCCTATACTATCTCAATCCCACACCTTTAGTGATACACTGAACCTTCAAGAATACGTCGGAATTGTAGAACTAGAGGGAGAAGATAAAGAAGTGCAACAAGCAAAAATAGCGCCTAATCTAAGGCTCAAAATATCAGACTCAAGTCTGCTACTCCAGTCTACAAGGAGCTAAGTCATCCGAACGACGTCGACAAAAAAAGTCAAGGTTGTCCAGCCCACACGGGTCATAAGTCTAAGACAATGCTAGCCTAAACTAGACTAAGGACATCATGCTTACGGTTAAGTATGAACAAAACATACAAGACATAGCATACAAGCGTACAATAACATTTAGCACATAAGCATGCAACTCTACTAACTCGGTTAACATGGTACTACTCCCAAAATATGACCAATCGATCCTAACATAAGGTATTTAATCAAAGTAAAGTAGGAAACTGGTACCCACCCCCAATTCATTCCAATCAACATTTTTTACACAATTAAGCTCAATCTACTAGAAAGGATGCAATAGCCTGCCTTTAGGCTAACCGCGCTCTCTCCAAATCATTTTGTCAGAGCTTTTTCTTTTTGAAAGACACTTTAATACTATCACTCTATCAAATATAGGATAACAACGTTCGTACGGTCGATTTGACACCAAAATCACAACAAACGAAGACGGGTCAATTTTTGAAGTCAAAATGGGAATTTGTGGGACCCGCACCAAACTGTCTGAATTTGACTCCTCTAAGAGACCCAAAATGGTACCCCAAACTTGTGTTCCAAAATGGAACACAATTTGGGGGTCAAAACGAAGCAAAAATCCAACGTGCAAGAAACCCATAGTTTAATATACTTAAAAGTAACATGCATCACTCTAAACTAGGAATTTACGAGAATCGAAAGGTGCCCAACCCTCTTTGAGCATCAATTCCAACATGTGGGACTTAGAATCACCTAAAACCGAGCTAAAATGAGAGAGATATGACCAAAACAAGAAAGCCAAAAACAAATGCTCGAAAAAGGGACTAACAGTTAGGTTTATAGCAAAATTTACCTTGAAATAGGCGCACCCGATAACTTCCAAACACTCTACAACAAAGCCATTGAAAATAAGAATCTCCCGCACTTTGAATCACCTAATTCAGTTGAGAGATGAGAGAGTTAAGTGAGTTTATAGACTTTCCAAAATGTGCAGATTTTCTGCAATTTCTAGCAGATTTTTTGCAATATTTTGTGAAAACTTAAAAACTTCGTCGGGGTGGTCCGAACTCATTCAGAACCTCGTGCATGAAAACAAGATATGAAACCATACCAAATTTGATATTCCGGACTCAATGGAGCAGTCCAGATTTTTATACAAGGTAATCTTGACAAAAAGTGAGTCCCACACCCAACTGCCATTTTGAGTCAAAAACCATAAAAAGGTTCAGAATAATCTCAGAATCCTCGTGACACAAACGAAGAGTCATTCTAGACCAAACTCAAAATTTCGGAGTTAACTGCAGAGACATAATTCTCATCCGAGTGTGTTTACTCAGAATGTTGACTAAAGTGAAACTTAGGCTTAAACTTAAAGTTAAAACGCCTAATCGCACCAACTCACACTAAAAACCTCGAGAGTCATACTGACCTTGCAAATAGCCTAAAATGACCCTTCCAGAGCTGATGGAATCATCCGAATTGGATTCCGATGTCATCTTTTTGAACTTTTGATCGAAAATGATTGCTCAAGGTTCATAAGCTCCAAAACACTAAAACTCATACAATAGCAAAATGAACGAGCAGATGACCAAAATATCAGTCCCAGCAAGTTATAAATGACTTGAGGTATCTATGGAAACGCTCTAAACGACACACAAAAGGAAAAACAATGAATTGACAGAGAGGGTCATTACCATATCCACTACTAAAAAGGACTTTCGTCCGCGAAAGTAAGAGTTAAGAAGTACCTGAAGGCTGGAACAAATAGAAAAACTACTCTAGCATCTTTTGCTTGGTCTCCTAGGTATCCTCCTCTACTGGAAGATGCCTCCGATTGACCTAACAACAAGAATGGCTGTCGAGCGCAATCTCCTCACATCTCAGGCTAGGATGTCAACTCGCTCCTTTACAAATGTCAAACGGTCATCCAACTGAATTGCATCATACTGGAGTACATGAGACTCATAAGTAATATACCGACCTAGCATCAAGACATGGAAGATCAGGTGGATGGATGAAAATGTTAGAGGTAGGGCCAACTCATAACCAACCTCCCCAACTGTCTAGAGTATCTCGAAAGGCCCAATGTACCTGGGGCTAAGCTTTCCCCGCCCCTCACACCTCATTACGCCCTTCATAGGCAACACACAAAGGAATACCCGATCACCAAACAGAATCTCAAAGGTCGAAGCCTACGATCCGCATAACTCTGGTGCCTACTCTGAGTTGTCCTAAGTTTATCCTGAATCACTCTCACCTGCTCCAAAGCCTCCTGAATCAAATATGTACCATGCGGCCTAGGCTATGTAGACTCAAACTAGCCCTCCGAAGAGCAGCAATGCCTACAATACAATGCCTCAAACGGGGCTATCGAGATGCTAGAATGGTAGCTGTTGTTGTATGCAAACTCTGCCAAAGGCAAGAACTGGTCCCAATGACCACCAAACTCCAAAACACAAGCCCGCAATATGTACTAAAGGAACTGAATAGTACGCTCCGACTGACCATCAGTCTGCGGGTGGAAAGTAATGCTAAGGTTAACTCGAGTTCCCAACTCATCAATAAAGGTCCTTCAAAAGCAGGACGTGAACTGAGAACCCCGATCTGATATAATAGAAACCGACACTCCATGAAGTCGAACCACCTCCCGAATGTAGATACGAGCCAACCTGTCGGCGCTAAATGAAGACTGAATAAGAAGGAAATGTGTTGACTTGGTCAATAGATCAAATTTGAACAAAATGCTATCAACACCTCCACAAGTCCACGGTAGGCCAACAAAAAAATCCATAGTAATGCGACCCCACTTCCACCCTGGAATGGGTAATCTTTGGAACTCAGCACCAGGCCTCAAATGCTCAAACTTTATCTACTGGCAGCACAAGCAACGAGAAACAAAGTCAGCAATAACTCTCCTCATGCCAGTCCACCAGTAATGCTGTCTCAAATCACGATACATCTTCGCTGTGCCCCATGGATAGAGTATCTAGACTCATGGGCCTAAAAAAGTATCAGATGTATCAAATCCCCAACTCTCGAAACACAGATGTGGTCGGTGAATCTCAACAATCCATTAGGATCTAACGTAGCCTGACCACCATCACCCGCTAACACTCGATCTCTAAGGGCCACCAAGGCCTCATCCCCAAAATGAAAACCACGTATCCTATCAAGTAAAGAAGATTGAACTCTCATATAGGCCAAGACACATCTAGAATCTGAGATATCAAACCGAACCATGCTATTGGCTAAGAACTGAATGTACAAACCCAAGGGTTGCTCCTCAACAGATAAGAAGGCTAGACTACCCATACTCACCGCAATCTGGCTCAAGGCGTCTGCTACCACGTTCACCTTGCCGGTATGATAGAGAATAGAGAGGTCGTAGTCCTTCAGGAGCTCAATCCAACGACGCTGCCTCGAATTAAGGTCCCTCTGTCTCATGATATACTGAAGACTCCTGTGATCAGTATAGATCACACATCAAATTCCATACAAGTAGTGCCTCCAAATCTTAAGCGCGAAAATTACCGCTTCCAACTCCAAGTCATGGGCGAGGTAGTTGCGCTCATGGAACTTAAGCTGCCTCGATTCATAAATAATAACCCGGCCCTGCAACATCAATACACAACCCAAAACAACGTCAGATGCATCACAATAAACTGTGAACCCCTTGCCCTAAACTAGAAGAGTCAATACAGGAGCGGTAGTAAGCAACTCCTTGATCTTTCGAAAGCTCATCTCACACTCCTATGACCACACAAAGGGAACATCCTGACAAGTTAACCGAGTCAAAGGGGATCCAATAGTAGAAAATCCCTAAACAAAGTGTTTGTACTAACTCACTAATGAGGTTGGGGTCGATCCCACGAGGAAAATGGTTCAGACTTAACTTTATTCTATTATTACTTCTATTTAGCCAATTATTTCCCGAAAACAAATAATTAAAGGGGTTTTTAATTAACAACTATAATTAACTAATTCTATATAAGTAAATGACAAGTTCAAAGATTAGATTTTTATCAATTAATTAAAGTAACTAGGGCTTAAGTGTTCCCATAGGTTCATAATTCGGTAATTTTAACTATAATAATCCCTTCCTAATATCTTGCATGCAAAGTGATAAGTTGTGTATCCCTAAATCCTTGGTCCGACATCTAGAGAATTTCACTCCGCACCTTGGTCCGGCTATGTGTGTTGCTTTACTAAACCTTACCTTTACCTCATATTAAGCATCATAATCGATATTTTACTAAGTTGTTACTTCGTACCGACACTAGCCTATTAGATAGTATACACTAAATCTACGTTGATAATTCCTTTCCTATTATCTACCTCCTTGGTCCGACAAGTAGCATTAAGGCGAGTTCTAACGTTGGCCATCCGTTAAAAAGACTTCTAAACAAAAGAATTATCAATACATGCAAGACACTATTCTGGAATTCTTATTTTAGCTAGATTTTACCTTGTTATTTACCCATGTTTCCCACAACCCTAGTTATGGAGTTTAGTTACCCATGCTAATAATCACACAATTCATATTGATAATATAAGAATTCATGCACTTACTTTAATGAGAATGAAGAAAATCCAAAAATTCACTTGAATAATTCACAAAAACACTAAAAATCAATTCCGGAAAAGTATGATAAAATCCCAATATCAAGAGTTCAATACTTAAACAATAAAACTAAAAAATATCCAAAAGTCTAACCCCGAAAATGAGTTTTTTTGAACTATTTATAATAAACAAAACCTAATAAAAGAGGGAATCTAATTAAGGAAAATCTGCCCAAAACGCGTATGAGTCGACGACCCTTGTGACGGACCGTCGTGGCCTCCGTCGTTCCATACTTAACACAAATCTCTGCTGCTTTCTTCTTCAACTCTCTATTACCCTCGACGGATATGACGGACCGTTGCAAGCACGTCTGTCGAGGGGTTTCATTCCACAACACTTAGAAACTTCTTGAAATTGGGTACTGGGACTACTCTCTGACAACCACGACGAATGTGCAGGACAAACCATCGTGGCTATGACGGTCCGTCGTGAGGTTCTGTAGTCCCACACTTGGTCAGACTTCTCCAACTTCCTTCAGCAGCTATTTTCTTCTCACTACGGTGCCACCTACAGACCATCATAGTCACAACAGACCATCGTGGGCTCCATAGGTGGTCACTTCTGCAACTTCTGCTCAAATCCTCCGCATTCTCCATTGGGCAGATTTCCTGCAAATAAAGAGAAACCTATATCAAAATCAATACAAAAATGCTTTAGACACACACTAAACTTAAGGAAAAAGCATTAAAAGTACCGTGAAACCACGTTACATCAACACCCTCAACTTAAATTCGTTGTTTGTCCTCAAGCGACGCATTATGACTCACTACAAAATCTTTGTACAAAAGTATCCATATTTTAGCTTTCGCAATCATTTGGCTATCAATCCCGATTATTCTCATTATGTTCAGCATCTATCACTATTAGGCTTGAATTATATGGATCAGACCATGACACAGACTCACTACACACTGACACCTATCCTCTTCGATTTCTCACCAAGGTGCTAATTTTTCCGGTATTGCAACTAGTGTCCTCATTTCAAACTAACATCCTCATTTTTCACACAATGACTTCAGTTTGAGTATAAGGATTACTTTTCAACACTCGCTCTCAGAACAACTTCACCACTCATTTATACATATTGCCATAGGCTTGCCCGTATTTTCACTGCTTTAAGTTCGCCATAATAACTCTTAGGATCACGATAGGACTTTCTTAGCTTGTAACATAGGTTCAGGGTCAGGTAGGGTATATTTAGGTATACTTTAGTGACTTGTCGCCCTCCTTGACATATCGGCTAAGCTTACCACCTTTTATCATTTTATGTCGCCCTATTTCTCAATTTTCTTTCACCTTGCTATTCTCCCTTTCTTCTCTTTATGTGTAAGTGACTCTTCTCTTTTCTTGTGTTTATTTTATTTTATATATATATATATATATTTTTTTTAAAAATCATTTTGTTTTGTTCTTTCTTCCTCTTTATTTTTTCAACCCCACTTTCCGGAGTATTCCTTATAACATCCACCCTCAACTCATGATTTTGCCATGAGTCAAGGTTCACAATACCCAAGATTGGGTCAGGGCCACGACAAGGTTGCTTTCTGTATTAGCTACCCTCAACTTATACTTTTGGCGTAAGATGAGGTGCACATGTCCAAGGAGGGACCAGGGCCAACACATTGTTCCCAGAGAAGATCAGTTGGGGTGAAAAAGAAAGATCTATTTTAAGATCAAATCATTTGGATCAATAAGGGATTTACTTTATTTGGTTTTCTGTTATTCTAGGCTCAAGATTGACTATTTCAAACAAGGGCCTATGATCCTTTCCTAATTGTTTATTACGGCTTACTTTTAGCAGGACTAACCAGGCAAGTTCTAGCTCAGTACCAATGGTGGATCATTCGACTTTTCCTCACACTCACTTGACATCTCATTACTCTACCAGATTATCAGACACCTAGTTCGAATCTTAGATTTAGGGTCATGCAGTAGTGTATCTCTATGTCATGCTTAGAGCCACACATTTATCAGTTACTATGCCTAGTCATGCATTATTTTTATTACATCAGGATATCATTTATGTTTTAGCCATCATGCTTCAGAGTTATACTATGTACACAAGATATAAACATGCCGGTTCAACAATAAAAGTAATCAGTCTCTTGGAGAAAAAGAACACAGGCAAGAAAACCCCAAGAGAGGATCGTGAATTGGGCTACTCAGACTTCACCCTAGCACTCACTGTCCATTGACCCCACCCCCAACAAAAAAGATATGCAATTGTCCCCAATGCATGAAAGAATCTAAAAGAATCGAGTGGTAGGTGAAGCAAACCTGAGGCGCAAAGCGCCGGCGATCAACTAGCTGGTGGGTCCGGTGTCTCGGAACCCACTCCCTCTATAGTCTGGACACCCTCAGTAGTGTCCTCAGCAGCAACAACACCATCATTAGTGCCTCTATCCTCCTCAACAACTCTGAAGCTAGACGCCCCAGCAGCCAACTCTATGGTCCTCAATTGACGGGCCTCCTCATCAGCAGTTGAGGCTCTTCTCGCAGCCTCCAACTCTCGGCGCTCCTTCTTCCGTGCCCTACCTTCATCCTCATCTCGACCTCTACGCCTCTTGGCATGCTCTCATGGGGGAGGTGGTGGCACATCAGTAGTAACGAATAGGGCAGCCATCACCGTGTCCTCAGCAGGCTCTGCAGAAGGGGCCTCAGACTCGGTCACCCTAGCCTCTAGAATCATGTCCAGGTCCGCTCTCAGACTCTCTACAACAGCCTGAAGGGTCGACACGTCCACCGGAGGGGCTGGCCGGGCTAGCACCCGCAACTCAAAAGCGTCCAGGCGCTGATGAACCTCCAGGATCTTCCTCTCTGTGTGTTGGGCCATCTTCCGCTCCATGCGCTCCTCCGCCTCAGCAATAGACCTCTGCATCCAGGGCTGGATGTGATGCAGAAGCGTGGACATTTGGGCCTCAAGTTTTTGGACCAGAGTAGTGGAAGGAGTCGAGCGAGAGGATCTCGGGGCGGTGATACTACCCGGGATAGACTCGACCGGGGTGGTGTCAGTAGGCTCAAATGTAGCCTGGGTAGCCAGTTGGGCTTGCTCTACTGTATCCGCCAAGTTGTCACCAAGCGAAGGCACCTCCGGGCGGGCCCCTCTGTGTGGAGCCAACTCATTGGCCTCATCCCTGATGAGGCCGATATCAACATTGCCCGACGGGGTCTTGAGCTGATCTATGTGCCAAATGGGCACACCTGCACAAAGAAAACACCATGCACGGAAATGGGTAAGTAGTAGTGACCTTGAAGGCCCTCTCGTGCATGACCGCCTGAAGAATCCAAGCGAAGTCCACCTCGAACCCCGCTATCATCGCTGCCATCAAAACTGCCCGATCCCATGTGACAATATTGTCTGCAGCAGTGGGGGAAAGGCAGTGGAGGACTAGCAACCATAAAAACTTGGCCGTGAAGGTCATGTTAGCCTTCTTGATGGCTCCCTTCGGCTCAAGTACCCAGTTAACAACCTCTCCATCAATGGACAAGTACTGGCCAATCCACCTCTTGGTGGTATCTCTCAACTCTGGCTAACGCATGAACCATCCATCTTTAACAAGTTTTTACCGGTAGTCGAACTTGACGGTGAGGGGAGTCCGAGTGGCATCAACATCATCGCCGTATAGATACCGGCGGATGGCTGGCAAGGAGATGTCTACCTGCTTGCCGCGGAATCAGATGTGATCTAGCGGGGCCTGTTTGGCGGGGACATCCCTCTTATCTATCTGAGATCGGAGAGTCGTCACATACGAGGCGTAGAACTCTCTGACCAACTCCTCACTGTATCGGCCCACATCACGAGCCGTCCATTCTAGCCGGTGCCTGGTGAAGAGGGCATGGAGTGCCAGCATGGTGGGGAGACTCCCCGTAAGGACCCGCCTCTCCAGTGTAAGGGTCCGGGTCATGACCCCCTTATCATTCGGCAGCTTGGCATCGGAGTACACCTGATACTGCCCCTCAACACACCACCGGTTGGGCTGATCGGCAACCGGGGCTGGGACTCTAGTCTGTGGTGTTGGAGTGGAATCAGCACTGTCGTCCTCATCAGACGAGGCGGACTGGGATGCGGTAGCTGGAGCAGAAGCCTCTTTAGACCCGGAGACTTCTTCTGAACCCGACACTTCCTCAGAAATGGAAACATCCCTGGGGTGTGCAGCAGACCCAGAAGGTGTGCCGGTCAGTGTACGCTCCTCTTCAGACTGGGAGGCAGTGACTACGTCGGGCGCCACCTTCGTGGGCGTGGCCTTGGTGGTACGTGCAGCCCGTGCAGGAGTGACAGTGCCTGGGGGCACGTATTCGGGGTCACGCTCATCGTCAAAGCCAATGACCTGTCGAGCATTTGGGACGACGAACTTTGAACGCCCTCGTGCGTACACGTGATCTTGCTTTGGTGCCATTAGTGTTAGTACCTGAAAAGAACAACAATTAGTACTAGTAGAAGCAAACAAGACATGCAAAGAAGAAAACAAAAACGTAAAACCAAAACTAAAATGGCAGTGCTGTAGTTGCTATGCTGCGCGACGGACCAATTGACGGTCCGTCGTAAGCATGACGAACCGTCATGGGGGTCCATCATGAAACACTTAGGAAAATATTTTAAGACTCTCAGAAAGAAAACGATTGTGCAGGACGGACCGTCGAGGGCACGACGGTTCGTCGTAGAGGTCCGTCATGGGACACATAGAAAAAACTTTGAGAACCTCAGGAACAGGGTCTCTGACAACCATGATGGATGTGCAGGACGGACCGTCGAGGGCACGACGGTCCGTCGTCGGACACTTAGAGAAAATTTTGAGACCCTTAGGAATAGGGTCTCTGACAACCATGACGGTTGTGCAGGACGGACCGTCGAGGGCATGACGGTCCGTCGTAGAGGTCCGTCGTCGGACACGTACAGAAAATTTTAAGACCCTTAGGAATAGGGTCTCTGTCAACTATGACGGTTGTGTAGGACGGACCGTCGAGGGCACGATGGTCCGTCGACGGGGTCTCGTTCTGTCCTTCAGTGACAGAACTGAGGATGCCTCAATCGTCCCCTAAAATTCTAATATAAAGAATATTTATCAACCCACAATTTCTAACCCAATTACCCATCATACTAGCAATCCTAAGGCAATAATTTCTCGATTTTTAGCATGCCAATTTGGAAAACTATCAACCTAGATCAGAAACAATTATCAGAAACATAAACCCCCCTTTTGATTTAGTTAACACAACACCCCATTCTTTTTACTATATGAAGGATCTTAAGGCACGCAGGATTGACGGGATGAAATCTTAGCATGCAATAGGGGTCAAATTTCGAAGTCCCAACATTCAGAAACATGCATATAGTATAGGAAAACAAGAATGAAATGTAGATGGTTAGAGATCAGAACCACATACCTGATACTTGGAGAAGATGAAAACAAAGTAAGGCACAAAACTATGGTGATCAGCAGACGAACACTTGACTCCGACCGGCAGATTATTTGAAGAAGCAGGGAGTTTGGGAGAGGGAAGATTAGGGGAATTTGGGAAGGGATGGGAAATCTGATGTTTTGGGGAGAGTATGAGAGTTCTAGGGAGTTGAAAAGGGAGTAAATGGAGGAAATGAGGGAAAGAAACGGTTAGAATGAAAAGGTGGGAAGTTAAAAGGTTTAAAAACTTTTAATATTCGACGGTCGGGTCGGGTCGGGTCGGGTTTACGGGTATTGATGCGATGAGTCCCCGTCGACGGTCCGTCACAGGTGTGATGGTCCATCGTGGGGTCTGTCATGGGTGCCCTAACTTAAAAGAAATGGAAAAACTTACCTGGGCACGACGGATGCTTGCGACGGACCGTCGCAAGCGTGACGGTCCGTCGATGGGTCCGTCAAATGGGTGCTGCAGACCAATTTTCCGCAGATTTTCTAGTGATGTGCTACCTGCAAATTTAACACCCATAGAGCTTTTTTTTTTGTATTTTCTGGACACTTTTTGGACACGGACCCTAAACTACGCTCTAGCCAACACTTCTAACAAAAAGAAAAGCAAAGAAGATGCAACTATTACTAGAAAGTCATAAGAAAAACCTATAGTTGGCTTAGAGGATACATATTGGGTTGCCTCCCAACCAGCGCTTGATTTAACGTCGCGGCACGACGGATGACACTTGATTACTCAGACTTCATCAAGATGGTATGCCTCATAACTTCATTCGCTGTTTCAGCATGCCCCAGATAGATTTTGATTCGTTGTCCGTTCACCTTAAACCACACACCCTCCTTGTTTTCCAACTCAACCGCTCCGTGAGGGAATAGTTGGGTGATCAAGTAAGGGCCAGTCCATTTGGACTCGAGTTTGCCCGGAAACAAGCGCAACCTAGAATTGAATAAAAGCACTAAATCCCCAATCATAAAATCGCGTTTCTCAATCTTTTGTTCATGGTACTTCTTCATCTTTTCTTTGTAGAGGGCTGAACTTTCATAAGCTTTTAGGCGAAACTCATCGAGCTCATTCAACCCATTTAACGTCTGTTCTGCAGCTTTATTCCAATCCATTTTCAACTTATTCATTGCCCACATGGCTTTATGCTCTAATTCAACCGGTAAGTGACAAGCCTTCCCATATACAAGTTGGTATGGGGACATACCTATGGGAGTCTTGTATGCTGTCCGGTAGGCCCAAAGATCATCATCAAGACTCCTTGACCAATCCGTTCTCCTAGCGTTCACCGTTTTTGACAAAATCTACTTAATCTCCCTATTTGACACCTCAACTTGCCCACTAGTTTGAGGATAGTAAGGAGTGGCCACTTTATGGCGAACCCAATATTTCTCCAATAATCCCTTAAACAATTTGTTGCAAAAGTGGGATCCCCCATCACTAATAATAGCCCTTGGGGTGCCAAATCAGGAAAATATATTCTTTTTCAAGAACGCGGTGACACTCTTCCCTTTATTATTTGCGAGTGCGATAGCTTCCACCCATTTAGACACATAATCAACCGCTACTAAAATATACTTCATCCCATGAGAACTCACAAAAGGGGCCCATAAAGTCAATACCCCACACATCAAATAACTCAATCACAAGAATGGGATTTAAAGGAAGTTCTTGCTTTCTTGAAATGCCGCCATCTCTTTGGCATCTGTCACATGCCTTGGCAAACTCATGAGCATCTTGATGAATAGTTGGCCAATAGTAGACACATTGCAAGATCTTGTGAGCGGTCCGGATACCACTATGATGTCCACCTACGGTTGAAGAATGGCATGCCTCCAAAACACTCAACATCTCAACTTCTTGCACACAACGCCGAATAAGCCCATCGGCACAACTCCTATATAAGTATGGTTCATCCCAAAAGAACTTTTTCACAGCGTACATGAACTTTTTCCTTTGATGAAAGGACAAGTCCGGTGGGACAATATCGCAGCCAGATAATTCGCAAAATCTGCGAACCATGGAATCAAGTCTTGAGAGGTGGCCAATACATGCTCATCGGGGAAAGTATCATCAATTTCAGTCTTATCCCCGAACTCTCTCATAGCTTCATCTTCTAAACGGGACAAGTGATCAGCGACTTGATTCTCGGTCCCTTTTCTATCTCTCACCTCAAAGTCAAATTCTTGCAATAGTAACACCTAACGAATCAACCTCGGTTTCGCATCCTTCTTTACCATCAAATATCTCAAAGCAGAATGATCAGTATGTACTATAACTCTAGTGCCTAGCAAATAGGAGCGAAATTTCTCGAAATCAAAGACTACTGCAAGGAGCTCTTGCTCAGTCACTGTGTAGTTCTTTTGGGCTTCATTGAGGGCTTTACTAGCATAGTAAATGGGGTGAAGGATTTTGTCCCTTCTTTGTCCCAATACCACACCAAGAGCAACCCCACTAGCATCGCACATCACCTCAAATGGAATGCTCCAATTCGGAGAAATAATGATGGGTGAAGACACCTACTTTTCTTTCAACTCACCGAATGCCTTAAGACATGATTCATCAAAATAAAATTTACACTCTTTCTCAAGCAACTTGCACAAAGAATTCGCATTTTTTGAAAAATCCTTGATGAACCTCCGGTAAAAACCTGCATGCCAAAGAAAGCTTCTCACACCTTTTACAGAGATAGGTGGGGGAAGTCTCTCTATTACCTCGACTTTAGCTCGATCAACCTCTATACCCTTCTCTGAAATGCGATGACCCAATACAATACCCTCTTTCACCATGAAGTGGTATTTTTCCCAATTTAGTACTAGATTGCAGTCTTCACACCTATTAAGAACCTTAGATAAATGACTCAAACACCGCTCAAAGGAGTCACCAACCACAGAAAAATCATCCATAAACACCTCAATAGTGTCCTCCACCATATCGGAGAATATCGACATCATACATCTCTGAAATGTGGCGGGTGCATTGCACAATCCAAACGACATTCTCTTGAATGCGAAGGTCCCATATGGACAAGTGAAGGTGGTTTTCTCTTGATCTTCCGGTGCAATAGAAATCTGATTGTACCCCGAATAACCATCAAGAAAACAGTACCACCCTTTTTTGGCAAGTCTATCCAACATCTAATCCATGAAGGGTATAGGAAATTGGTCTTTTTCGGTCCATGCATTTAATTTCCGGTAGTCCATACACACCCTCCATCCAGTCACCGGTCTCATTGGAACAAGTTCATTTTTCTCATTGGGGACCACAATCATTCCCCCTTTCTTAGGTACACACTGAACAGGGCATACCCAACTACTATCAGCGAACAGATATATTACTCCGGCATACAACCACTTAATAATTTCCTTCTTCACTACCTCTTGCATAGGTGGATTTAAGCGTCTTTGGTGCTCAATACTTGGCTTATGATCGGGCATGAGTTGGATTTTATGAGAACAAATACCGGGAGGGATCCCAATAATATCCACAATAGTCCACCCAATAGCTCTTTTTAACCTTTTTAACACTTTCACCAAACTCTCAACTTGTTGTACATTCAGATCTGATGCAATGATTACCGGCAAAGTGTCACAATTTCCTAAGAATTCATACCTCAGATGAGGTGGTAGAGCTTTTTGTTCTAACTTTGGAGCCTCCTCTATAGATGGTTTCGCAGGTGGAGACTCGCGATTCTTCATATCTAACTCATATTTCTTTGGTTTAAACCAAACATCACCTCGATCAAGTGCCGCGACACATGACCCATACTCTTCAATACAATCGCTATAAAAATTCATGATCACTGCCGCTAGTGCTTCTACACCTAGACGTTCTTCAATTTGTACCTCAGATGACTTTTCAACTTTGTAGGATATGGCAGATACCGATTGGAGCTCACCACTCTGCCTCATGGACCTACAAATGTTGAAGGTCACTTCTTTATTGTTCAACCGAAATTTCATCTGCCCTTTTTCCATATCAACCAAGGCTCTACCCGTAGCAAGGAATGGCCTCCCAAGAATAATAGGCACCTCAAAATCAACCTCACAATCAAGAATAACAAAATCGGCCGGAAATATGAACGACTCCACTTTTACTAGCACATCGTGGAGTATCCCAATAGGCCTTTTTACTGTTCGATCGGCCATCAGTAGCCGCATCGCAGTGGGCTTTGGATCACCCAAACCCAACTTCTTGTAAATCGAGAGGGGCATGAGATTTATGCTTGCCCCAAGATCACATAATGCTTTTGCAAAATGTAATAACCCGATTGTATAAGGAATAGTGAAAGCACCCAAATCTTCTTTCTTTTGCACTAGAGATCTTGTAGCAATAGCACTACAGTGCTGCATTCTATCATCCTCCTCAAAAGTGACCGATCTTTTCTTCGTAACCAGCTCTTTCATGAACTTGGCATAACCGGGCATTTGTTCCAGAGCTTCTACCAAAGGGACATTGATGGAAAGCTGTTTCAACATTGTTATAAAACGCAGGTATTTACCATCCTCGGTCTTTTTCGCTAATCTTTGTGGAAAGGGTGGTGGTGGTCTAGGCATGGGAGTCACCTTTTTGGGCATTTCAACATCTTTTCCCGTTTTATCTTCTAACTCACCACTAACCTCCACCACCTTATCATCATCTCTTATCACCTCTTCTATATCAGACGGCATAGGTGGGTCAATGGTTTGCTTACCACCCCGAGTAGTGATTGCCATACAGTGTCTATTATTTTTTGGATTTTGGACAGTGTTGCTAGAGAGAGTACCCGGTTGCCGTGTGTTCACAGTCCCAGATAATTGGGACATTTGCAAATCAAGCTACTTAATCGAGATTGCATGTGTATCAACTTTCTGCCCAATACCCGCTAAGTCACTCCTTAACTCTTTAGTGTGCTCATCACTAACTTCGAACCTCCTCATCATTTTGTGCAACATATCCTCAACTCATGCCATACTACCTCCACCATCCCTAGGAGTAACTTCACGATTTTGAGGAGGAACATAGGGCCCACTCCTATCATTTCTGTTACCATAGTTACCCCGGTTGAAGTTATTGTCGCGGTTGTAATTCCCATCTCGGACATAATGACCCTCGCGGTTATAATTACCATAGTTTTGACCTTGGTTTCCTTGACCTTGGCGCCAATTCTCCTGATTGGAGCCTTGGGCGTTCGGTCGGAAACCCCCCGTCTGCTCATTCACCGCATATGAATCCTCCTCATAATAATATTCATCATTTGGCGGTGGTGGTTTAGACAAGTAGTTCACTGCATTTACCTTTTCTGCACCCCAGTGACATGTTTTAATACCAACCCAAGCTCAGTTCTCATCTGAGCCATCTCTTCACGAATCTCGTCTGTGTCTGGGTTGTGTGCGGATTGCACTGCGAAGGTGTTTCTTCGAGTATCTGACTTCCTAGTACTCCACGCTTTATTATTTCGGGAGATTTTCTCTAGCTTTTCAGCAATCTCGGCATAAGGACACTCCCCATAAGAACCACCCGCTATTGTATCCAACACCGCTTTATTATTATCATCTTGTCCCCGATAGAAGTATTCTTTCAGTGACTCATCATCGATGCGGTGATTGGGGACACTTCTCAAGAATTAAGTGAACCTATCCCAAGAACTGCTAACTGACTCTCCCGGTAGTTCCACAAAGTTGTTCACTCTGTCTTTGTGGTTTAGTTTCTTAGAGACCGGGTAGTAACGTGCTAAGAAAGCATCCCTCAGTTGATTCCAAGTGATGATTGAGTTATAAGGGAGCTGAGTAAACCAGATAGCAGCCTCTCCCGTCAGTGAAAGAGGAAATACTCTTAGCCCTATTACATCCATATTCAAATCGGGCCTCCCTACACAACTTTTGCACACTGCCCTTACTTTAGCGATGTGGGCATGTGGATCCTCAGAAGGTAGCCCTGAAAACAAACCTCTGGCAGTGAGCATTTGCATCAGACTACTGGTTACCACAAAAGTGTGGCCGTGTCATAGAGGGGGCAAGACAAGTGGCCCATCAGAGTCTGCGATGTTGTCATAACCCCTATAGTACTCTTGAGGGCGTGGAGAAGGGTGTTGTCCCCTTTGTTCATCTTCCCCACGATTTTCAGGTAGTAACCGACCATGAGCATCAACTGGAGCTGGAATGTCCTGGTTGGGATCTTCATCGTTAATACCCAAGTTTTGATTCATCTTGCATAGTATACGCTCTAATTCGTGGTCGTATGGAAACAAGGGTTCTCTTCTACTCTGCATAACTGGCATACACGGAAGTTAGACCTGCAAGAGACAAAAACAACAGGAAAAAGTAAAATTAGAAAAATATTGACTAAACTTTAGTAATAAGTTTTAAGTTAATCTAAAAGCCACTTTCCCCGGCAGCGGCGCCAAAATTTGATACGCTCAAACTTACTTCTCAAATAAGAAGTAAAGCGGTCGATCAAGTAAAGAACCCAACTAATGAGGTTGGGGTCGATCCCACGAGTAAAATGGTTCAGACTTAACTTTATTCTATTATTACTTCTATTTGGCCATTATTTCCCGAAAACAAATAACTAAAGGGGGGTTTTAATTAACAACTATAATTAACTAATCCTAAATAAGTAAATGACAAGTTTAAATATTAGATTTTTATCAAGTAATTAAAGTAACTAGGGCTTAAGTGTTCCCCATAGGTTCATAACTCGGTAATTCTAACTATAACAATCCCTTCCTAATATCTTGCATGCAAAGTGATAAGTTGTGTATCCCTAAATCCTTGGTCCGGCATCCAGAGAATTTCACTCTGCACCTTGGTCCGGCTACGTGTGTTGCTTTACTAAACCTTACCTTTACCTCATATTAAGCATCATAATCGATATTTGACTAAGTTGTTACTTTGTACCAACCGACATTAGCCTATTATATAGTATACACTAAATCTACGTTGATAATTCTTTTTCTATTATCTTCTTCCTTGGTCCGGCAAGTAGCATTTAGGCGAGTTCTAACGTTGGCCATCCGTTAAAAAGACTTCTAAACGAAAGAATTATCAATACATGCAAGACACTATTCTGGAATTGTTATTTTAGCTAGATTTTACCTTGTTATTTACCCATGTTTCCCACAACCCTAGTTATGGAGTTTAGTTACCCATGCTAATAATCACACAATTCATATTGATAATATAAGAATTCATGCAATTACTTTAATGAGAATGAAGAAAATCCAGAAATTCACTTGAATACTTCACAAAAACACTAACAATCGATTCCGGAAAAGTATGATAAAATCCCAAAATCAAGAGTTCAATACTTAAACAATAAAACTTAAATAAATCCAAAAGTCTAACCCCAAAAACGAGTTTTTTCGAACTATTTATAATAAACAAAACCTAATAAAAGAGGGAATCTAATTAAGGAAAATATTCCTAAAACGCGTCTGAGTCGACGACCTTTGTGATGGACCGTCGTGGCCTCCGTCATTCCATACTTAACACAAATCTCTGCTGCTTTCTTCTTCAACTCTCTGTTTACCCTCGATGGACAGGTATGATGGACCGTTGCAAGCACGACGGTCCGTCGAGGGGTTCCGTTCCACAACACTTAGAAACTTCTTGAAATTGGGTACTGGAGTACTCTCTGACAACCACGACGAATGTGCAGGACGGACCGTCGTGGCTATGACTGTCCGTCGTGAGCTTCTGTAGTCCCACACTTGGTCAGACTTCCCCAACTTCCTTCAGCAACTATTTTCTTCTCACTACGGTGCCACCTACGGACCGTCACAGTCACAACGGACCATCGTGGGCTCCGTAGGTGGTCACTTCTGTAATTTCTGCTCAAATCCTCCGCGTTCTCCTTTGGGCAGATTTCCTGCAAATAAAGAGAAACCTACATCAAAAATCAATACAAAAGGCTTTAGACACACACTAAAATTAAGGAAAAAGCATTAAAAGTACCATGAAACCACGGTACGTCATTAACTCACTAACCCGATGAAGCTATGAACCTCAGCAACAAAAGTGGCCCTGTCCCAATGAAGAATAGCCTTAATCTTTGTCGGATCAACCATAATATCCTACTTGGACACCACGTACCCTAAGAATGCTACATACTCAAGCAAAAACTCACACTTTGAGAACTTGGCACCGCTGATCTCTCAAAGTCTTGAGCATGACTCTCAAATGCTGCTCATGGTCACTCCTACTCAGCGAGTATATCAAAATGTCATCAATGAAGACTATGAAGACGGAATCAATATAAGGCCTGATACGTGCGTCATCAAGTCCATAAAGGAAGCAAGGGCATTAGTCAACCCAAATAACATCAACAAGAACTCATAATGGCCATGACGGGTCCTAAATACAGTCTTAGAGATGTCCGCTGCCCTAATCCTCAACTGATGCTAACCAGACTTCAAATCAATCTTAGAGAACATCGAGTCTCCATGTAGCTGGTAAAATAGGTCATCAATCCTAGTTAGAGGATATTGATTCTTCACAAGTCACCTTATTTAACTGCCTATAGTCAGTGCATATGCACATCGTTCCATCCTTCTTCTTTACTAAAAGAATAAGAGCGCCCTAAGGTGATACACTAGGTCTAATAAATCCCTTACCCAAGAGATACCGAAGCTAAATACTGAGCTCCTTGAGCTCTGCTGGAGCCATCTGATATGGTGGAATAGAAATAGGCCTAGTACCCTACTCAAGCTCAATCGGAAAATCAATATCACGCTATGGGGGTAGGCTAGGTAGGTCAGTAGGAAACATATGTAAGAAGTCACAAACAGAAGGAATTGACTCAATCGGAGGAACCTCGCTACTCACATCACACATAGGCCAAATATGATAAGCATCCGCTAGCCACTTGCTTCCAATCCCGAACAAAAGAGATAACCCCAATTGGTTTGCTACTACGAGATCCCTGCCATACCACCAGAGGTATACAAGGAATGACTAAGGTAATAGTCTTAGAGAAATAATCTTAAAAGATGTGATAAGGGGATAACCAGTCCATGCCCAGAACCACATCAAAATCAACCATGTCAAGCAATATAAGGCCAGCTCGAGTATTACGCCCCTGGATAAGAAAGATTGAAATACCTTATACACTACTAAAGATTTACCCACAGGGGTCAACATACGCAACGACACAATCAGAGGCTCAAAACATACCCAAGCGAGACACATAGTAAACAGAAACATACGAAAAGGTAGAGCCCGAATCATATAAAGTCAAAGTGGGTTATTGGCATAAAATAATCATACCTGTGATCACATTGTCTGATGCCTCAGCTCCGCCCTCGCTGGGGCTGCATAGAAATAACTATGTCTGCCTCTGCCCTGACCATCAAACCTACCTCATGACCTGCCTCCTCGGGGACCACCTCGTATACCTTGATGACCACCTCTACGGTCTTGACCCTAAACACGACCTCTAGCTGGAGGTGCTGGTAAAGCTAGGGAGCTGACTGAGGATTGAGAGTAATCCAACTATGTTGAGGGTAGTCCCTGGCCCAATGGTCGATCTCACTACACTCATAGGAACCCTGCCAAAGGAGTATCCCAAAAGAATGACCATCATGTCCTGAAGAACCCGACCAAAAAACCTTGTGGCCTTGACTCTAACTGGCCTTGCCCCAAACAACATCGGATGCCTGAAGAGAGGCCTGGGTAGGTATGCTAGACTGACCCTGTCAAAACCGTCGTTTGAACCTGTCATGATAATCCCTCGGTAGGATTCGTTGTAGTTTCCTTCATGGCTATTAAAAAAATAGTCAAAAAGCGACGGACTGCGTCACTGTTTTGGTCAAAATCGATGAAATAGTGATGCAGTCACTTCCTTCGCTTGTAAGAAAAAGACGAATTGCGTCGCTAAAAAGCGACGGACTATGTCTCCATTTGACTTTCTTTAGAAATTGTTTTAACAAAAGCAATGAACCCCGCCGCTTTATTTTTATTTTCTTATTACTAAAATGTGATGCCGTCAGTCGCTTTTTTGCTAATTTTTTTAAAAAACATCCAAGAAAATCGACGGACTAAAGGACTCTATCCATCACTTTTCTTTTAAAAAATAAAATCCAGAAAAGCGATGGACAAACTTACGATGTCCGTCACTTTTCCTGCATTATTTTTGCAGTTTCTGCTGCCCACCTGCAAATACAATTCAATTCATTTAAGTTCTACACAACCCAATCAAACATACTCAATTTTAAACAATCTAAACAAAACATAAAAGAACAAACTTAAAATAACATTCAAAAGCATCTAAATTACAAATTAAAGACTTATAAGGTCTTTCAAAATTCGTTTCAAAATTTGAAGAATTTCATAAATGTCTAAACATCTAAAACTAGGGAGTACGTCCTACAAAATCATCCTCATCACTCTCGTCGTCGGTGTCATCGGGAGCTGAAGTAGTAGGTTGACTAGAGAGGTTCATGACTTGTTTTTTGATTTGCTGAACAGTCGCACTCATGCTTTCTTGTTCAGCTACTCTTGTCCACTTTGACTCTGCCAGTGCCGCCATATGTTTAGCTATTTGATCCGACATAGCAGCAATCTTCACATTCCTTCTAAGCCATACTGAAGTAGTCTAACATCGTTTTGAGAGCCTAGACCATAACATCTACCCTTGTGTGTCCCCTACCAGTTTTTCTTTCCAAATTTGGGTGGACAGTTCAGGTGTCAATGAGACCAAACTATGTAGAATCTCAGCGACGTAGTGTTGAAAGTCATTCTGCATATTAAATATAAAAATTGGCATAGATATATATATACATATGCCGAACAAACTTTTGTAAGTTATTTAATATGAATAATATATATATATATATATATATATATTATTCATATTAAATAACTTACAAAAGTTCGTTCGGCTCTTTCCTCTACCCACACATCCGAATCCGACTTATTTTCTTTCTTTCTGACATGAGTCTTTTTTAAAATCTATGGTTCAATGGGAGTACGTCCCAATTCTTTTTCCTATAAATAAAAATCGAAATTTATAACGATTTATATGAATCAACAAATTATTTATTTAAAAAGTTTGAATTAGAACTTATAGTATCTCTCTTGCAATGTTCCAATGGATTTTGCACCTCTGGTATGCAACGAGCCACCCATTGAACTGCCTCTAGCTTTTTTTGCTTGGTCTAATATTGCCTTAACTTGTGTATGTTCCAATGTTGACCCAGTTCATAAAAAACACGAGGCAACATCCATTGTGGACGTTCATTGCTATCCCAAACTTTCTTTAGCCAAGAACACAGTCTGGATGATGCCTTCCTCTCAAATATTGTCGAAATGACACGATTATGCCTCGGCTCCCAAGTACACATAGTCTGAATAAAAAAATGAATAACGTTAATTAGATCGATAGTAAAAAAAAAGTAAAGTATATTAAACTTAACTAAAATATATATGTCTATACCTTAAAGTTATTAAACATATCCTGGCGTATACTGTTTGGTATTTGGCTCCAGGAGTGATAAGCCTGTGTATAGAGTCTCCTTACACTTTTTTTTAATGCTCGGGCATCATCCTTTGCCGGATGCCACCTGCAAAACAGATAATAGATATGTTAGTTCATGAATAATATATTAAAGTATATAAGAAAAAAATAAAATAAACTAAAAAATAGATGACAAAACAAACTTACGATGATCCATCAGGCTCAATCATGACACTACCAAGTCTATCCTCCTGGCCAAGAACTAGAGGAGGCATCCCGTCATTTGGAGTAGCACTAGGTGTGGCTGTAGCTGAGGCTGATACATGCTCATAACACTGAGTCAATACAGGCGTACCGACCATAGCATCTAACTGCTCGCTACTAGAATCTCTAATCCTCATGGAAGATAACTGAGGAGATGCACCTGTGGAAGATGGAGTACCTGCCGATAAGGGTCGTCCTCGATGAATAGCCTGTAAAGGTAGGTCATCGAGGCGTACTTAAGGCAAGGCCTGTGAAGAAAAGAAAGCACCGACTGTTTTTTTTATATTTGGATAATACAGTCGAGGATCCGCCATACCAAACAGAACAACAAGTACATGTGTATCATGGCTGATGCACTCTGGCGCAAAAGAAATAGATCCTGCAATATCCTTAGGATCTATGGGTCTCTTAGACTTCTACTTTTTAGCCTGTTTATGCTAGCTAACTCCAAGATGCTTGCGATGTCTATCACCGTCACCGCCTGATGACATCTGTATTCAAATTACATGTATAATATATATATAAATCATAAATATAATAAAATTCCCAAAATACAGTAACTTACATATATACTACCTAGATTTCATATATTCTACACTATTTCTCCTCGCTTTTTTCAACTCCATCCCTCCCATTCTTCCTCCTCAGTTGTTTCATTTACATTATCGTCCCATTCAGCATCATCAAATTATTCATTTTCCTCAACATTCAGTATCTCATCATCAGATACTTTTTCTAATATGTGTTGATGATGTTCTAGTGTGGTTTCCAATTCAACATCAACTTGTTGAACATTTGCAACATCATTTTGATTCTCCACATCTAAGACATTGTCAATTTCAATTCTTCCCACAAGATTACTTTTTATGAAGATCCACCAATAAGCTTTGTCTCTACGCAATGAATATAAAGCGTAATACACTTGTTTGACATTTTGTGTAATGATAAAAGGATCATAACTTCTGTATTCCCTGGTGTGCTTAACATCAATTATATTATGTTGATGGTTCAACTTTGTGGCTCTATGTGATGGGTCAAACCACTCACACCAAAACAATACAATTTTCTTCGTAGGCCAACATTGATACCTCACTTAAATAATCTCATGAATGATACCATAATATTCAATATTTTGGTTAGTACCATCAACATCACCTTGTATGTAGACACCACTATTATTTGTTTTCTTATTCATAGAAACTTCTTTAGTTTGAAACTTAAACCAATTGACACAATACTTATTCATTGTCAGTACTTTGGATTCGGGTCCAAGTGTTACTTCTTTCCCTAATTGAAAATGTTGGATACTTGAGTGTTCATCGTAAACCTACGTGATTGTTATTTCAAGTAATATAATTTAGTATAAATTGAATATATTATTAAATATTTAGTGATTGCACACTTACATAGTTGTATATCCATTTCAAAATTTTTGTATAGATGGCTTCAGTACCCCATGTGTTTACGAACAAGCTGCTCATTTTACATTCAAATATTTAGTTAGTTAATCAACACTTATTATGTAAATTGATAACATATATCTATGGATAATTAAGCAAAATATGTGTCACAAATGATTGCATTTCCATATCAGTTGAATCCTCGCTTTTCACACTTTTTAGCTCTTTGACCATTTTGATTAAAAATTGATATCAATGGAAATGAAGGTTCAATATTGCCTTCGCTATTGCGATTGGGCTTGTTACTCCTACTATAACAACCCAAAAAATGAACTAGGATGAACTAGAGCTTTACTTGTGTTTTAAGGGCTGTTAACTTGTTAATTTAATGTGTAAATGAGTTTATAGGTCAGTTCGGTTGAGTTTGAAATCAAACGTCAAGGAACGACCAAGACGTTCGGAGACTAGTCGTCTATGTGCTTGTGTGTGACTATGTGTATTGATAGAAGTTTAGTGTGTTGTTTGAGGTCTAAGTCAGTGGTGATGACTCTATAACCTAGATAAGTATGTTTCGGGGTTTAACGTCCGGGTATGACTTCCCTAAGGACCCACGAGGGGTCCTTGAGGAGGACCCCTCCTTCAAGCCAAGATGCTGCCATGCAACCTGATTGACGGCTCTAAACAACGGACTATCAATATTGACAGTCCATCAGTCTTTGGCATCAACCAGGCCTGCAAGGCCTACAACTTTTTGAGCGTCTGATTTAAATGATGGATCCCATTGAAGGGTCATCGATCCATCAACGTCCAGACGTTTGGTGGGCGTCGTTTGGGTATGCAAAAGCTATAGCAGTTCGGCCAACTTTGGGGTGGGTTGGTAAATTAACCCCAAGTCTTTTTAAGTGCATGGACGGTTGTTTTAGGTGTATTGAGGTATTTTAAGAGTATTAAAGTTACTAAACCCTCTTTTAGACCCTAACACCGAAATCAAAACCCTTCCCTCCCAAAGTTCTCTCCAAAACCCCCATGGAAACATGAAGTCAAGATGGAGCTAGGGTTGTGGATTATAATGACTTTCTTCTTCAATTCTCTTGGGATTTATTCTAATAAGGTATGATAGTTCTTTATCTAAGGCTTGTTATCACCTTACATCCAATCTGATAATGATTTCAAAGATTTCAAAGTTTATGGAAAAGTCCAATTTTCATTCTAACTCAAGGGTTCTTGCATGAAATGTTTTCAAATCATTAGATATGATATTATTGAAGTTAAATTGATATCTTTCAATGAGAATATCCCTGAACCCTTGATCTTCTCAAATCTCTAAATTTGACTTATGAAGTTGGTCTATTGCTTATGATCTAATGATGATATAATTAAGTTTAGATCATGTGGTATTGTTGATTTCAATGGTTATATATGCTATTATATTGTGAATTGTAGGAGATGTTAAGGAATGGTGGTCTTGTCTATTGTAAGAGGGTAAGTTGACCTAATTACCTTATTTAATGTAGAATTGATATAGAATTGCTATTGATTAGTATGGTGCACTTATGGTGGCGGTGTTTACTTGTTCTTATTGTAATCATGGCATTGCAGGCATTATTATATGAATTGTAGTAGTATCATGTTAGGGTTCATATGAAGGTAAAATGTGAAGTTGGTTATAGTACACATCAATGTATAGAGTGAAGAATGATGTGATGTATATGTGGTCTTGAATAATATTATTGTAATGTGATGAATGTATGTTCTTTCTAATGTTAATGTGTAATGATAATGTATTGTGAAGAGTCTTATATGATGATGTTGTGTCTTGATTGGTAGACTTAGGTCCCTCTTCTTGATACATGAAATCTTCTAGATTTTGAACTCTTGGATTTGGTAGACTTAGGTACCTTATCCTTGATGTATGAAAGTTATGTGAATGTGATATCTTGACTTGGTAGGCTTAGGCACCCTGGCCATGTATGTATCAATGAATGGAAGTCTAGAATTGGTAGACCTAAAGTAGGTACCCTTATATGATTGACCAATGTGAAAACCTTAAATATGAAAAGAAGGTTAAGAATGTGAAACCTTGAATATGAAAAGAAGGTTAAGAAAGAAGCCTTGATCGGTAGACCTAAATGGTGCCCTTCTTGAGTGTAATGATAAACTTAGAGATAGGTTGGCTGGAACGACATGAAACCATATTTAAGAAAGTCATAAGAGCTATCCTAATAAACCTTGATTGGTAGCCCTTGTGTACCCCTTCTTGGTAGTGGTATTATGAGTTGGTAGGACTTAGAGATGGTACCTTCAATGTGAATGAATTTACTCTATGGGAACCAAGGCAAAGCATCGAGTGTATATGCTTGTGGTAGTAGCTCTACTTGAAGTATGAGAATAGAGTACAAAGAATCCCTTGATATCCCTTAAACCATGGGCCAACATGGGATGTGTCCTAGTTCTACCTTTGGTAAGTAGACACCTTCCACGGTGTGGGGTTCTATGACAACGGATTCCATACCTAGCTAGTTAGTCTATGTCGATTAATGCCTATCCTCATCATGTGGGATGTGCACTCTAGTATTGGATAGGTTCTACAACGTGTAGCTAGTGGAATGGGACACTATCTACACATGGGATGAGTAGGCTTTGATGATACTAAAGTGAGTTCCCTAGGTCTTCCAAGACCATTATGTGAAGTCCCCTAATTGTTAGTTGTCTCTTAAATGGCTTTAATGAATAATGTTGACTTAGTTAAAGTATGTTGAATAGAAAGGTTATTATCTAGAGTGGCTTTGAGGATCACTCAGGTGTGCTTGAAGAGGTTGTATGGGAGGTTTCTTCATGTCTTACTTAGGTGAGTCTTAGAGTAACCTTAGGTAGAGGGTCTAAATGATGAAAAGGCTTACTTGATGAATATGGAATTATGTGCTACATGTTGATGTTAGTTGAATATGTCTTATATGTGATTGTTGACTTGTATTATGTCTCTTAAACTCTTATGATGAAGGTTTTTATCAAAATGTCATGAAAGCATGTTTCTATACTAAATGTCCCTTTTTGCATAGTTTTTGCATCGCTTCCATACTTAGTGCTTAATGTGCTAACCCCTTCTTTTCCCTTTTTGACTAAAGTGTAGGGATTGGAAGTCTTGGTATGCCATGGATGATGGATAGGTTTCTAAGAGTTGACGATGAAGTTTTGGTGAGTCCTCATAGATTTGAGGACAAGTCCCACATATTCTTTTTATGGTATTTTATGTCTTTTACTCTTGTATGGGCTTAGTCCCAAATGTTGTACTTTAAAGTATTAGATGGTTTAATGAGACATATTGTAAAGTTAGATGTTTTTAAAAGTCTTCCGCTTTCTTATTAATAAAAGTATTCTTCGCATGTGAAGAAAGTTTTAAATTCTTACTTATTTGAGTATCATATGCAATGAATGATCCATGTGGCTTGTATGAGACCTCCGATAGGTCGATTACGCCGTGTGGCGACTAGGAAGTGCTCCCGAGTCGTGAAACCTACATGACACATCATCACGAAAGTAATAAGAATAATAATCACCACTTTCTCTTCCAATGCGACCTTGAACAAATGATCTTTCGATCTTTCCCCTTTGCTTAATTGTTTGCTTGGATCTGCCAATTTTTCTGCATGTATATGTATGTATATATGTTAATCAAAGAATGGGTGAATATATATTAACTTCGTGAATATTTCAATTGGATACCACTCAAATGGATACATCCATCTTGTTTGAACAAGACCACCAAGTCGGGCCTCTTGTACAAGGTGAATTGGAAGATGCTCCATCACATTAAAGAAACCACATGGAAATATCTTCTCCAACTTAGAAGTAATAACAACAATATTTTCCTCCAGCAGATATAAACTAATCTCCAACATCTTGCCAGAAAACAAGTCTTTAAAAAAAAGACTTACCTTTGTGATTGGTTTCCATATCCTTTCTGGTAGATGGCTAAAAGCGATAGGAATTAAAGTTTCCATGAGCACATGACAATCATGACTTTTCATACCTATCAATTTTCCTTCATTCATGTCTGCCCGACTTCCTAAATTCAAAGCATAGCCCTCCGACATCCTCAAATTTTTAACCCACTAAACAATTTCACGTTTCTCATCGAATGTGAATGAAAATATGGCTTTTGGCTTAACTATTCTACCATTAGGTAATTCATGTAGCCATAACTCTTTTCTCCATCAATATTCCTTTAAGTACATTCTTGCTTTTGGATGATCTTTTGTCTTACCCTTAACATCCATCACTGTGTTAAACAAATTACCAAAATATTTTTTTCAATGTGCATCACATAAATATTATGCTGTAGCAGATTGTCCTTCCAATACGACAACTCCCAAAATATACTTTGTTTGGTCCAATTATATTCAACACCATATCCAGGAAGTCTAGAAGGTGAAGCTGTTGTAACTTTAGGTAATTGAGAAACTCTCTCCCAAATTTGATGCCCTGTGAGTAATGGGGGGGGGGGGGGGGCTCACTTTCAACCTTATTTTCCTAAATGCATTTTTCATCTTTCTAAATACATGGTTCAGTGACAAGAACTGACGATGACAATAAAACCATATATTTTTTCTGCCATGCTTTAAAGTGAATGCCTTGCTATTTTCCATGCAATACAGACATGCTAGCTTTGTAGCCGTCATCCAGTCTGACAACAACCCATATGTAGGAAAATCATTAATTGTTCAGATTAAAGAAGCATGCATAACAAAATTCTTCTTAGTTGATATATCATAAGTTAAAACGCCTTCAAACCACAATTATTTGAGCTCATTTATCAATTTATCAATAGCTGTAAATAGACATCAATCAATTGTTTTGGATTACGGGGACCTGGAATAACAAAACTTAGAAAGATGTAGGGACTGGTCATGCACATTTCAGGAGGAAGATTATACGGAGTAAGAAATACCGGCCAACATGAATAAGGCGAAGCTGCATTAGAAAATGGTGTAAAGCCATCTGAACACAACCCCAATCTAACATTTCTTGGTTCACTAGCAAAATCAGGATATACATTATCAAAATGTATCCATGCTTCACAATCAGATGGATAAGATAAGACACCCAACGATCTTCTATATTCACGATGCCATCTCAGAGTGGGGCAGACCTCATCGATGCATACAACCTCTTTAACCTAGGAATGAGAGGTAGATAACGCATTGCCTGAACTGAGACCATCTTTCCATCCTGAGTTCTCTTATAACAATCATGTCCACAGAACTTACAATTTTCTAATTCACTATCAGTCTTGTAAAACAACATACAACCATTTACACAATAATGAATTCTATCATATGTCAATCCTAACTTGGACACCAAACGTTTTGCCAGATAGGAGTTCTTTGGTATGTTAAACTCCGGTTTAACTAGTTTACCCAAAAAATCAACCATTGAGTCCATAGCCACATTAGGAACATTTCAATCTGATTTAATATTCATTAATCTATCCGCAACTGACAAGGCAGAATGCGGACTCCCTTCACATAGTGGACGACTAGATTCTTTTAATTGATCATAGAAGCGTCTTTCTTCTTCATTAGGAGCTTCATCAAAATATTGTTCTGGTTCCATCCCACCTTGAACCCTGAAAGCATCTTTGATCAGTTCATGAACCCTATCATGTTCAACCCTAACCTTTTCAAACCTAATTAGACAATGTGGTGCAATCCTATTATATACATCCAAAGGCATCGAATTATAAAACATACCATCCAATCCATCAATTTCTCCATGATCAATCCATACAACATATCTCGGTTTAAATCCATTACGGTACAAATGAACCATAACCTTATCTAAGTAAATTTTTTTTAAACACTTGCATGACAAGGACAGCTAACCAATCCATTATTCTTGAAAATGTCAAGTGTCATTGTATGATCAAAATTTTTTCTAACACCGTCAATAAACACGGATTTCAAACCAGCATCAGTTTCATGATTCATATTATTCATCCACAAACGATGATCCATCTACAAAAATATAGATATTCAATTAGTTTTGACTTAATTCCAACAACTAAATTTATCAACTAAATCACATTATTTTTCTAACCTATTTACACAACTTAACAATCTTTTAACTTTAACTAGTTTAGTATATTCATGATTTAATTCCAACAACTACATCCACCACTTCTAAATCACATTAGTTTCCTAACTTATTAAACTTTTTAACTTTAAAAAGTTTAGTTTTGACTTAATTCCAACAACTGAATCCACCTACTAAATCACATTATTTTTTCTAATATTTTTAAACAACTTAACAATTTTTTTAACTTTAACTAGCTTAGTATATTCATGAATTAATTCCAACAACTACATCCACCAATTCTAAATCACATTATTTTCCTAACTTACTAACAACTTTTTAACTTTAAACAGTTTACTTTTGACTTAATTCCAACAACTAAATCCACCAACCAAAACACATTATTTTCCTAACTTATTTAAACAAGTTAACAATGTTTTTTAACTTTAACTAGTTTAGTATATTCATGACTTAATTCCAACAAGTACATCCACCAATTGATCTAAATCACATTATTTTCCTAACTTATTAACAACTTTTTAACTTTAACTAGTGTAGTTTTGACGAATTCCAACAACTAAACCCACCAACTAAATCACATTATTTTCCTAACTTAATTTAAATAACTTAACAATTTTTTACTTTTAACTAGTTTAGTATTCATGACTTAATTCCAACAACTACAATCCACCAGTTCTAAATCACATTATTTTCCTAACTTATTAACAATTTTTTAACTTTATCTAGTTTAGTTTTGACTTAATTCCAACAACGAAATCCACCAACTAAATCACATTATTTTCCTAACTTATGTAAACAACTTAACAATTTTTTAACTTTAACTAGTTTAATATTCATGACATAATTCCAACAACTACAATCGACCAATTCTAAATCACATCATTTTCCTAACTTATTAACAACTTTTTAACTTTAACTAGTTTAGTTTTAAAGATAAGTGTCACACTAGATGGACACAAATTGATCTTGCAAGAAAATCAATTTTGTCATCAATAGGATCAACTAGTGTTGGTACTTAGGCTAAACAAACACATTATTCCTAAATTAAAGCTAAGTGTCAAACACTAGATGAACACAAATGATCTTGCAAGAAATTATTTTTTTCCATCAATAGGATCAACTAGTGGTACTTAGGCTAAACAAACACATTATTCCTAAATTAAAGCTAAGTGTCAACACTAGATGGACACAAATCTAACTTGCAAGAAAATCAATTTTGTCATCAATAGGATCAACTAGTGTTGGTACTTATGCTTAACAAATACATTATTCCTAAATTAAAGCTTAATGTCAACACTAAATGGCCACAAATCGATCTTGGAAGAAAATTAATTTTGTCATCAATAGGATCAACTATGTTGGTGCTTATGCTAAGTAAACAAACACTCGATCAACAGAAATATATCAATACTAGATGGAAACAAACACATTAATTAAAACAATTGTAATTGAAATTTAGAAATTTAGAAGCACCAACCATATCTAAGAATATTCAAATCCAAGAATATTAGTTTAGCTTCTTTATCCAAGAATATTCAAATCCAAAGATATTGAGCTTCCTCCGTTCCCTAGCACGAAAAGTTTTAAAATTAGTTTAATATAAAATTAAGTTTAATATTAATTAGTTCAAGACAAAGTTAAAGCTTAATTAATTAATCAATACTAATTTAAAGTTCTAACTTCAAGTTCTAAGTTCTAGTAAGTTGATCAAAAGTATGTTTATATTTACTCTCAATTAATTTTTCAAGTTATTATAAATTAATTAACTATAGCTAGTGCTAAAATCCCAAAATCTCAAATTCAAACTACTCCTAAATTTCAAATTCAAACTAGTCTTAAAATCACAATTTCAAACTAGTCCTAATCAAAAATTCAAGCTATTAGTCCTAAAAGCTCAATAATAATTCAAACTCTAGTTAGTCGTCCTAAAATACGAAAATCAAACTAACTCAAATAATACCCAAATTCAAACAACTCCTTATAAACCGTAATTCAAACTAATCTCACAATCCCAATCAAACGAATCTTACAAATCCCAAAATCAAGCTAATCTTACAATACCAAAAATTCAAATAAAATCCTAAGATACCCTAATTCAAAGTAACCCTAACATTAAAATTTTTAGTTAACAATCAACAAACACAAACTAACAATAAAATAATCACTATTTCAAATTAACAATCAATAAAACTTAAAACAATATTCAATAAAAAACCTAATTCAATAGCCCTAAATCATATTCACATACTAATTAACTAACAATCAATTATACTAACAATCAATAAAATACTAATACAATAAACTAATTAAGCAATTCAATACTTAAATTGAAAGAAATTAAAGCTAGAACAATAAATCCTAACCTTGAATTAATGGAGGAAAGAGGCAGTGGGTCAGGGTGAAGGTCGCGGAGGGCAGGGGTGGCGGCGTGGGCAGGGGAGAATGGAGGGATGGTTGTTGCCGACGTCGATTCATCGAGAGAGGGGACGAGAG
This sequence comes from Solanum sitiens, assembly GCA_016801875.1. Lineage (NCBI taxonomy): Eukaryota > Viridiplantae > Streptophyta > Magnoliopsida > Solanales > Solanaceae > Solanum > Solanum sitiens. Next base: position 2,502,760 of record JABWTJ010000049.1, on the reverse strand, counting down.
ATAAATCAAAAGAGAGAAATGGAGAAAACCGGATTTGCACTAGCAGATATTTTAAAGAATGTGACTGACATCGATGCACAGTCCGTCGCTTTTTAAAATTATTTGACAATTTTTTTGACCAAATAGCGACAAACATAAAGATATTGTCTGCCGCTTATATAAAAATAAATATGTAATTTATATTAATAAAAAGCAACGGACGATATGACTTTTTTAAAATTAATAAATAATAATTTTTAATAGAAAGCGATGGACTGCTTCGCTATTTATATAAAATAATTAATTATTCATATATATATATATATATATTTGGCACAAAAGTCCGCCACAAAAATGATGAACTAAGCAATGTCGTCCCTCTCTTTTTGAAAAAAAATTCAAAAAATATTATGTTAATTAAAAAGCAACGGACAGAGTGGCTATTGTCGTCGCTTTTGGGAGCTATGCTGTCCGTCGCTATTTCTTCAATCATTTTTTTGCAGTTTTTAGTAGTTCTCGCTGCCTTATTGGGCCCTGCGATGAAGATGCTCCTTAGTATTAGCATGGTCAATTACTTCTTAGAAGGATCGACCCGCGGAAACCAATGACTGGGTCTCAAGCCGAAGCTGCAATGTCAACCCACGAACAAAACATCTAACTCCTCCTCCTCCTGGGTAGGTAATAACATCTCAACTTGACGGGATAGATTGTGAAACCTAGTCTAGCACTCTTCCACTGACATGGAGCCTTGCTCCAACCTGCAGAACTAATCCCTGAGGCGGTCCTTGATGCTACGAGGGATAAACTTGGCCAAGAAGGCCTCATAAAAGTCATCCCATGACACCGGTGGAGATTCAACTCGTCTGGTCTGCATGAACGTGCACCACCACTTCCTGTCTATCCCATCTAGCTTGAAAACAATGAAGTCAGCCTCTCTAGACTCCACTAGAACCAAAGTGCAAATCCTCTCAGGACAAGTAGTAAGAAACTCGTGGGCATCTTCACCCACATCCCCAGAAAACCTCGGTGATGTCAACCTGAGGAGCACACCAAGCATCTTATGGTCCTCGAGTGTCATATATTTTTCTGTTTCCAAGGGTTGTACTCCCTCAGGTGATACCTGGACCTCAGGTGCCCTCACTTTAGGCTGATCCTGCGGTACTTGTAAGACCTCAAAAATGACTTAGGTTAACTAGAGCCTAACATTTTGGTAATGATGGTCTAAGGTGCTAAAGTGGTCTATAATATGGTATAGAGGCAGTAGCTAAGATTTTAGGTGCATTGGATGTCAAACGTCAAGGGACGACTAAGATGTTCAACGACTAAGTCACCTATGTGCCTCGTATGTGGTTCTATGTGTTTATGTGTGATTCATGAGGTTAGAAGGTACTTAATTGAGTTATTATAGCATGTATAGGCAGTGTGTCAAGCTTCGTGAAGTTTGGAGGTCAAACGTCCAAGAACGTTTATGAAGTTCGAAAAATGTGCCTTCAAATGACCTTGTGTGTCTAGGCATGTTTCGTCGAGTTTTACGTGTTCGTTTTGGATGCAATTCATGTGAGAGGTGTTGAAATTGTATTCGGTCATGTTTGGGTTGGAAACATCCAGGAAAATATCCCTGTGGACCAACCAAGGGTCCTTGAGGAAGGACCCAAACTTAATGTCAAGACAGTCCCAGGCAGCCCCCAAACGACGGAGGCATCGATGGCTCGTGGGACAATCGACGCCCCGTCGATGGGTATCATCGGTGGAGACTTAGTCTTGGGTGAGAAGGGGACCTTGAAAAGTCTCTGACCCAACAAACGGAAGGACAGGACGGTCTGTTTGTGGACAAATGGTCCGTCGACTGTCCAACCGTCGATGGGCCTGTTTTCCTGCGAAACTTCTCTGTGGGTTGAGGGGTGAAGTTGTAATTTCACCCCACTTCTAAATGGAAGGTTTGTCGGTTCTTTAAGGGTATTTTAGGTATTTTAAACATGTATATAAGTGTTTAACACTTAGAAGAATTCACTCTTCCAAATCAAAACCCCAAAATCCCTAAGAAATTCCCCAAGACTCCATTGAAGTCCAAAGTCAAGGAAAATATTGGTGTGATGAATTGAGTGGAGATTCTTAATCAAATTGAAGATTATCTTCATTGAGGTATGGTTTTTGATCCTTGAAACTCGTTTCATCAAGGATCCCAACTTCAAAAATGTTTTCTAAAGTTTTCAAAGATGAATTGTCCAATTTCATGACTCTACCATGGGTTCTTCCATTAATGGTTTTCAAACGTGTATTATGGATTAGATTTATGTTATATTCTAAATTACCAATGAACCCATGTAAATTGATTAACCCTAGTTTTGACTACTTTATGAGTTACTTGATATTGGTCTATGTTGATGAAATATGGTGTAGTTTCTTATGGTCTTTCTAATGGTGTAAGAATTGTATTAAATTGATATCTAATTGGTCTTAGATTGATTAACCTATATTGAATTGATTAGATTCATTGAGTTTTATGATTATTTCTTTGAATTGATGTTAATAGCCATGGTAAGGGCCTTATGATATTGAATTGAGTGATTTAGCATTGGATTGGAGTGTTGATAATGGAGTGGTGGTACGCTGCCCTATTCTCTTTTATTTAATGTTATTTATACTTCAATTATGTTGTTATTGGTTTGGTCCACTTATGGTGGCGGTGTTATGTGAGTTGATGTGGCCTTGTCGGCGTATTTTTAAGTATATTGATGATCATGGCCTTGTCGGCAACTACTTAAAGTTATAAGGCTATTTGTGTAGTTGATTAGGTGTTGTATGACCTTATCCTACCTATGTGAAAGTATATGTTTCTTATATTGAAGATGTTAGGTGATCATGTTAGACTATGACTATGTGCTTCTAGTATAACATGTAATATGGACTAATGTGATGTATATGCTGTCTTGTTTATGTCCCTTACTTGATATATGTATGAATGTGAATAATGTGATGTCTTGACTTAGGATGTTAAGAGTCTTGTATGTATGCATGTTATGTGGAACCTTGAACCTAGTGGTAAGTGTAACAACCCTAAAATAATGAATAAGATAAATGCTTAAGGTGTCAAGAATGCTTGCGATTAGACCAAGGTTCACACAGATTGATACGCGTAGAACCAGACCTCAGAACCCTTACTACGGCCAAGCCAATTAACTTGGGGAGTTAGTTGAGCTTGGGAAGGTCAGAACCAACCATGTAGGGTTCTCGAAAACGAAGATTTAATCGAAGGAGTCTTTACAAACTTAAAAAGAAGAAATCTTAAGTTTTGAGGGTCCAGGGGTAAAATGGTCTTTTCCAGGCCAAGGGTAATATCGTAATTACCCTAAGGAATTAATTAATTAATGAATTAATTTAATAAAAGAGCCGGATAGGGTAGGGTCGACCCGAAATGATCCATTTCGCAAAGGTCACTCCACCCGAGTTCGAGCCCCAATGGAAGCAACAAATTGATGATTTAATTATTGATTAAAATCTGATTTTCATAGGGGCAAAGTGGTCCTTTCACGTATAATTAAATAAATCAGATTTTTGTTTGTTAAGGAGAGTCCTAATTTGACTAAGTCCTTACCTAAGCCTAAACCACTTCTCACGTTTCACTCTCTCACGTCTATCATATTTTCACGTTCAACTCTCTTGTTTTCTCTCTGCCTAACAAATGTACAAGAATAGAAATTATATCAAGAGTTCTTCACACTTCAAGAACTCACATGAAATTTTAAGAAAAAACAAGTAACCCAAAACGTTAAGGCAAAGAGAAGTTGTCCGTCGAGTGGTGTGGACGTTGAGGAGGCTTGGACTGATTTTGGAGAGGGTTTTGGGCAGCAAGTTCAACGTTTGAACATCAATTAAGGTATGGGTTTCTTCTCTCTTGGTCCCTTTCCCAAGAGACCCCTTAAGATTCAAGATATTCACTCCGAAAACTAGGGTTGTTCCTCGTTGCATGTTCCTGTCACTATCTCCCATTGAATCATAGGTTGGGTATGTTTGCTCGTACAAAGTAGGGATAAAGTGTGTTTTTGTGATGTTTATGTTTAAGTATGCATGTTCGGAATTATGTGAATATTGAATATGTTGTCCGAAATCATGTGAAAAAGTGATGTGTGTGTACAACGTTTGGCAGTGAACTTAGTCACTGTTGGGGGTGTGAAATGGCATGTTTTATCCTTGTATTTTATGTGCAAAAGTTGTACACAACGTGATGTTCATTGTAATGAAATGTGGTTGATTGAATAATAATCTTTTAGCCAAATAAACCTATGAAAGATGCGCCTAAAATTGTGTTAAAATGGTATATGAATACACCCTATGAATCAAGCGAAAACGTTGATAAAAATGAATTGAAAAATGACCAAAATTTCCAGCAACTATGCAATGTTAATTTAGACTAAAGTTTAATAGAGAAATCTGGAAATTTAATGAGTTTTAAAAGGGTGAGGCCACCAGGATTCGAACCTGTGACCTCACCCGTGTAGCTACTGTAATTCGCAAAAAAAAGATGAAAAATGGGGCTGGGGGGAATTGAACTCGGGCTACTGGTTGGGAAAGGAGAGGGAAATAATTTAAGTAAGTAAATGGGAGGCGTGGGAATCGAACCCACGACCTCTAGGCTGCGAATGAGAGAAGAGAAAATTAAAGAAAAAGAAGATGTGAGGCGTGGGAATCGAACCCACGACCTCAAGGCTGGAAAGGAGAGGGGCGAAATAATTGAGAAAATAAAGTGAGGCTGTGGGGGCTCGATCCCACAACCTTACTGCCTAAAAGCCTAGTTAAGCAAACATTAATTTAAAATAAAAATAGGAGGCTGTGGGGGTTCGAACCCACAACCTCACAGCCTCAGCGAATATAAAATTTAAATAAGGAGGCTGTGGGGGTTCAAACCCACAACCTCCCAATTCCCAGCGAATATAAGGATAAAATAAAAGAGGCTGTGGGGGTTTGATCCCACAACCTCTTGGTTTGGGCGAAAAGGGACAATGAGATGTTAATGAAAAATAAAAAGGGGTTGTGGGGGTTCGAACCCACAACCCTTCGGCCAAATTAAGAGGAAAACTAAGGAGAAAATTAAAGATAGAATGTTAATGTTGGGGTTCAATTTAGAGTCCCAATGTCATGGAGATTAAAAATAAAATCAATGAAAAATGTAAACGTTATTCGAACTTGGGTTTCCTTGCCCAAACTTCCGTATTGATACATAAGTCATACATGAATTAAATACTCAAGAATAATGCCACCTACTTAGATCAAAATCAAGATCTTGGCATATATACAAGATACATAAGTCTTATACTACATAATCTTAGGAATGTATGAATCACTGAACGAACTATGAATGAATCCTCATGGCTTGTGTGTATAGACTCATAAGTCTAGCATACGTTTAAAAAAAGTGAACCTAAGATGTATGTAATGAAATGATGTAACCCTAGAAGGGTTAAGTACGAGTGTAAAATCACACTAAATGGCCAAGTGCATTGACATATGATGAAATGATTATTATGTAATGAAATGATGAAACCCTAGAAGGGTTAAGTAAGAGTGTGAAACACACAAATGGCCAAGTGCATTGGCATATGATGAAATGAACATTAACGCAAAAAGGAGTGAGTAATTATGAAGAGTAAATTTGCTAATGTTAATGAATGTGGTGACAACATGATATGAGGCTAATGTTAAAGATGAGAACAATCTCAAATGAGCCTAAGTAAATGTTACCAAAACGTACTCACCTATGAGAGTGTAAGATAATGAAGAGACTAGTCTCTATGAACACTCTAATGAAAGTATTGAGATTAACACACTTAATACTAATGATGAGATGAGAAATCATCTAATGAGCTATGATGTCCTCATACTAGAAGCCAACTTCCATGACGTATGAGTTGAATGTAATGGAACTTTATACTGAGCACCGATAGACTAGATATGAGCGGCGATGCCTTATTTAGAGAAGGGCGGAGGTTCACGTAACTCTCATGAGATGAGACTGTCCGGCTTGCCGGGTATGGGTCTCCTTATATCTCCTGGTCTTCGAGCCTATACTGCCAATATAGGGATCTGGCGGGGTTAAATTCCCATGTACGCTAGCATGTTTTGGGTCACTTTATCCGGTGATTCCACCTCTTTTCGGTGTGGGGGAGACACTGGATTTCATGATGCTCACATGATCTATGTCGATTAAAGTTAAAGTTCCCAATGAATGAATTAGGCCAGCCTCAAATGAAGTACATAATGAAATGAATGATACCAAAGGTGTTAGGATAGGATAATCAAGAGGTGAGCTAGACTCAAGTAATGACACTAGGTTATTCTTGATCATTGCACAGCAAACCCGATGGAAGTCTTAAACTACACCCTAGGTATAGCTGGTGTTTGCACTTGCCTATGAACGAAATGAAATAAAGTACATATGAACGAATGAAGCAGACTCTGTGTTTGCTAATGAAGACTCCCTAGTTGAGGTCCCATATGTTGAGCCCTCATTTTGGGAAGTCTTAATGTCAAGTCCATGATTCCAAGGTCTCATGGCATATGAACGAATGATATGAAAGATGTTATGTGCTATATGTAATATGATATGTGCTATGTGTAAGATGTTATGTGCTGTGTGCAATATGATAATTATGATGATGCATGTTACTCTCATGGCATGACTTTCCTAATCCAAATTTGGAAAGCTCACTGACTTTCCTAATCTAAATTTGGAAAGCTCACTGACTTTCCTAATCCAAATTTGGAAGGTTCACTAACTTTCCTAATCCCAATTTGGCAAGTCCACTGACTTGACTTTCCATAATCATGTTGTTAGGAAAGAGCTATCTTTTCTCATGCATGTCCTTGGTGTGTGCTTGCATATATCCATACTTAGTACAAGTGTGTACTAACCCTATACAACTCTACAATTTTAGGTGCAGGCACAGGTGGACGCTAGAGCTACAGGTTGACGCTGAACTTATCCGGACGTCGAGCATTCATCCGGACTTGGTAGGTCCTCATGTATTTCGAGGATGCTGCCATTTATATTCTAGCTTAGTTTTAGAGTTGAGCTAGTGGAGCATGTTCCACTAGCGTTTCTTTCCTGTTTTATTCAGACATTGTATTGGTGCCATTTTGGCAAGTACATCATTATTACTATATTACAGTATTTCTTTCATTTGATGATCTTAATATTCGATGGTTGATGGTGAACAATTATGTATTAATGAGACTGTTTAATAAGTAAGTTAAGAAACAAAAAGTTTCAAATTTTCCGCTAAACTTAACCTAGATGAAGTAAGAATGACATATGTAGGCTTGTCTGTGACCTCTGAGAGGTCAACGACGCCGGTCTTGTCTAGGGTCTAGATTCCAGTCTTGACAGTAAGGTTATGAATATTGAAGTAGAAAGCCGTAATGGTATCCTTTATGTGATGAATGATGGACTTAGGTTGGTTGGCTGGAACGACATCATATCTAACCTTAGGAAAAGTCATAATGAGCTTCTTGTCGCCATTGACGGCAGCCCTTAGCGGACCTCTTTGGTAGGGTAAATGTAATTGGGTTATGAACTAGATATGGTACCCTTTTGTATGAACCTTAATGTGAATTACTCTATGAGAACAAAGGTTAGCACCGAGTGATTATGGTAAGGGAAGTAGTTCTAGTTAAGCATGAGACTAGAATATAAAGAAACCCTTCATATTCCTTAACCATGTGCCTACATGGGATGTGTCTAAGTTCTACCATTGGCAAGTAGAACATCCTCATCGGAGTAGGATAGAATTCCGGATTCCATGTCTTTATATCATGGTCTATGTCGGTTATGGCCTATTCTCATCATGTGGGATACTTACTAGCATTAGAGAAGTTCTGTGAAGTTTAGGTGGTGGTATGGGACGCTATATAGACATTGCACAATAGGATTTGAAGGTGTTAGTGAAAGTTCCTAGGTATTCTCGAAGATCATTACTTGAATGTCCTTTAGGTTATGAATATGTCTTAATGAACTAATGAACTAATGACTTACGTTATGAAATATGTAAGTGAATAAGTACCTAATCTAGAGTGACTTAGAGATTCCTTAGCTAAATTGTGAAGAGGGCATAAATGATGATATCTTCATGTCTTGTCTATGGAAGTCTTGATAATGACTCTAGTTAGGGAAAATGTTTGGTGTTGTAGACATGATCTAAGCCTTAGGTAGTCTTAAGGACTATTTAGGTAATCTTGAAGAGGTCAATCATGGACGTTATCTTTTTTATTTACTTAAGTAGGTCTTTTGATAGCCTTTGGAAGGAGAATGTCATATTATCTATGTGTTGGTGTGTTTAGTAAGAATGATTCTATCCAAGAGAGTCTATAGGATCTCTTGAGTGTGTGTGTAAGGTATTGTATGGGCGGTTGCTTCACAACTCACTCAAGTGTGACTTAGAATCACCTTTGGTAGAAGAATCATACATTTTATGTTTATGATGCTTGTAAGTGTGTATGTGACTCATTATAGGTAATCTTGAGGGTCGTCGAGGCACATCTAGAGAGGGTGTATGGACGGTTTCTCTTTGTGTGACTTAAGTGAATCTTAGGATAACTTTTAGTGAGGGAATTACATGCTAGGAAGTGTTAAAAGGGAAGACAAGAGAATTCACTGTAACAGTGAAGAACTTCACTGTACAGTGAATTGAACTCACTATAATGTGAGTTCTAAAAATGTAATTTTTGGTTAAATGTTATCTTATGTGTTTCTAAGTTGATAAATGTTGTTATTATGATTATAATATGATTTCCAAATAAAAAGGTGCATATTTTCAATAAATGTCCATTTTCATGATTTTTATGCATAAGCCATACTTAGTACATGTGGTTGTACTAATCCATGCTTTTATCTATATAGTTCTTGGTAGGTGAAGATATTTTGGAAATAAGACTTGGATTTGGAAGATCATTCAAGAGAAGTTTAAGTATGTCCTCACTTGACTCGAGGGCATATATGTCTTTTATGTTTCATTTATGAAGTATTGTAATAGACTATATAGTAGTATGTTTTCTATTTCCTATGGGCCGTGTCCTAAGTAATCTTGTGTCTTAAGATGATGAGACTGAGACATAGTATTTCCTATTACTTCTATATGAAATAAAGTTTTTATAAGACTATGTTATTTTTGTGAAAAGTTTTAATTACGCACTACTTTTCACTATGTATATGCAATAAATGATATGAAAGGGATTGTATAAGACCTCCGAGAGGTCGAGTACGCACGTCACAATCCGAGATTGTGTCCTAACTTCTAGGGTGTGGTCTCGGGTCGTGACAAACTTTGTATCAGAGCATAGATTGGTGAAAGTAGTCTTAGGAATAAAACAAGTCTCATCAAGTCACGTCTAGTAGAGTCTTGACCATCGGTGTGAGTCGCGACACATCTATGGGCGAGAGGCTATAGGACGATAGTGTTTCCCTTCTTTTCTACTCCTATGTCGTGCGGTAGAGTAAATGTTATGAGTATCCTCTTATGTGTTTCCTTGTGTTTCTAGGAGATGAATACAAGAAGGATGGCCGCTAGAAGGTTGGAAGAGGAAAGGGTGAATGAGGAAGCTTCTCCTCAAGTTGAGCAAGTTGAGCAAGGTGTCCAAGGTGCTCAAGGTGCTCAAGTGCCTCCTCAAGGTGATCATGTCCCTAATGTGGAAGGAGGTAATGAGGTTCCGGTGGTTCCCTCGGAATTAACTAATCAAGAGATTAGAGAGGCTTTGATGGCTTTAACTCAAGCCATGACTACTCAAATCAATTTGAGTATGGTGCCTAGGGTGAATGTTGTGGAGAGCACTATGACCTCTAGGTTGAGAGACTTTGTGAGGATGAATCCTCCTATCTTTCTTGGATGTAAGGTAGATGAGGATCCCCAAGAGTTCCTTGATGGTGTGTACAAGGTGTTGAGTGCTATGGGGGTTACATCTAGGGAGAAGGCGGAGTTGGCTTCGTACCAATTGAGGGATGTGTCTCAAATTTGGTACACTCAATGGATGGACAATAGGCCGGTGGAGTCGGGTCCTATTGAGTGGGAAGAATTTAAGGAAGCTTTTCTAGGCAAGTACTTTCCCCGTGAGAGGAGAGAAGTTAAGGTAGAGGAGTTTATCAATCTCAAGCAAGGCAATATAAGTGTTGAGAAGTACTATTTGAAATTCTCAACATTGTCTAGGTATGCACCTTCCCTAGTGTCTAATCCAAGGGATGAAATGAGTCGCTTTGTTACCGAGTCGCCGACTTAGTGATGGAAGAATGACGTACAACTATGCTACATGATGATATGACCTTAGCTAGACTCATGGTGTATGCACAATCTATTGAAGAGTCTAAACTTAAGAGTATTTCTAGAAACTTGAAAAGGAGTGGTGCAAGTGATCAAGGGCATCCTAGGTTCAAAAAGAGGGCTCAAACTCAAGATGGATCTAGGGCTCCTACGGTGAGATTTGAGAAAGGAGGTGGTTCTCAAAATGCAAAGCCTACTTGTGCCAATTGTGGCAAGAAACATTTTGGTGAGTGTCTATTGGGTACCGGGAGTTGTTTTAGATGTGGAAAAGATGGGCACAAAGTTAGATATTGTCCTAACATTGCTTCTAGAGGAAAAGAGGGTAAGAAAGTTGATCCTAGTGTTCCAAAGGAAGATGATCCAATCAAGAGGTGTTTCTATGCACTCCGGACTAGAGGTGAGAAGCCGGAGAGTGATGATGATATTGGTAAGTCCTTATTTTTTTCCCCTTGTTGTGATATGAGTTCCTTCTAAGTGGGGGAGTATGGCTAGATAGGGTGCTAGTTGTTGCATGTGCATGATGTTTAGGAGTTTGGTAGAAATTGAATTTCATTAACTTCTTGCATTGTGTATTTTATTGAGCTATGATCATGTTGTAAGAGGTGTTTATATTATTTTACCTTGAATATTAGCATGTCTATATCATGAATTGCCAAAAATTTGCATTTTTGATTTTTTTTTGCAAAATCACTGTAGCTTGGAAACTGTTCACCGTAAAGTTTTGCAAAATGTGACTAATTGATTCTTTGGTCTAAAATTGTTGTAGTGTGGTTAGAACTCATGTTTATGAGTATAATAATGAGTATAAAAATGATATTTTGCTATTTGTAATGAAGCATGTGAGTTTTGTAGCATAATGAGTTATAGAATTGCCTTCTAGTTTCTTGTTGTGTTGTGTATCTCTTGACTATGTGAAATTGATGTTTTCCTCCTTGAATAATATGTTATGTGGTATGGTTATGTTCTTCTAGTTGAATCTCTAATCTTGGAAGTGTTCGGAGAGTGGCAAGTGTCATTCGAGGACGAATGTTGTCTAAGTGGGGGAGATTGTAAGACTTCAAAAATGACTTAGGTTAACTAGAGCCTAAAATGTTATTAATGATGGTCTAAGGTTCTAAAGTGGTCTATAATATGGTATAGAGGCAGTAGCTAAGAGTGTAAGTGCATTGGAAGTCAAACGTATAGGGACGACTAAGACGTCCGACGACTAAGTCACCTATGTACCTCGTATGTGGTTCTATGTGTTTATGTGTTATTCATGAGTTTAGAAGGTCCTTAATTGAGTTATTATAGCATTTATAGGCAGTGTGTCAAGTTTCGTGAAGTTTGGAGGTTAAACATCCAAGAACGTTCATGAAGTTCAAAAGATGTTCCTTGAAATGACCTTGTGTGTCTAGGCATGTTTCATCGAGTTTTACGTGTTCGTTTTGGATGAAATTCATGTGAGAGGTGTTAAGATCATATACGGTCATGTTTGGGTTGGAAACGTCTGGGCAAACATCCCCAAGGACCAACCAAGGGTCCTTGAGGAAGGACCCAAACTTAATGTCAAGACTGTCCCAGTCAGCCTCCAAACGACGGAGGCATCGACGACTCGTGGGCCAATCGACGCCCCGTCGATGGGTGTCGTCAGTGGAGACTTAGTCTTGGGTGAGAAGGGGACCTTGACAAGTCTCTGACCCAACCAACGGAAGGACAGGACGGTCCATTTGTGGACAAATGGTCCGTCGACTGTCCAACCGTCGATGGGCCTGTTTTCCTACGAAACTTCTCTGTGGGTTGAGGGGTGAAGTTGTAATTTCACCCCACTTCTTAATGGAAGGTTTGGAAGTTCTTTAGGGGTATTTTGGATATTTTAAACATGTATATAAGTGTTTAACACTTAGAAGAATTCACTCTTCCAAATCAAAACCCCAGTATCCTATGGAAATTCCCCAAGACTCCATTGAAGTCCAAAGTCAAGGAAAAGCTTGGTGTGACGAATTGAGTGGAGATTCTTCATCAAAGTGAAGAATTAGATTCATTGAGGTATGGTTTTTGATCCTTGAAACTCGTTTTATCAAGGAGCCCAACTTAAAAAATGTTTTCTAAAGTTTTCAAAGATGAATTGTCCAATTTCATGATTCTACCATGGGTTCTTGCATTAATGGTTTTCAAACGTCTATTATGGATTATATTGAAGTTATATTGATGATTTTAACCTAAATTACCTATGAACCCATGTAAATAGATGAACCATTGTTTTGACTACTTTATGGGTTACTTGATATTGGTCTATGTTGATGAATTATGGTGTAGTTTCTTATGGGCTTTCTAATGGTGTAAAAATTGTATTCAATTGATATGTTATTGGTCTTATATATAAACCTATATTGAATTGATTAGATTCATTGAGTTTTATGATTATTGCTTTGGATTTATGTTCATGGCCACGGGTAAGGGCCTTATGATGTTGAATTGGGTGATTTAGCATTGGATTGGAGTGTTGATAATGGAGTGGCAATACACTGCCCTATTCTCTTTTATTTAATGTTATTTATACTTCAATTATGTTGTGATTGGTTTGGTCCACTTATGGTGGCGGTGTTATGTGAGTTGATGTGCCCTTGTCGGCGTATTTTTAAGTATATTGATGATCATGGCCTTGTCGGCAACTACTTGAAGCTATAAGGCTATTTGTGTAGTTGATTAGGTGTTGTATGACCTTATCCTACCGATGTGAAAATATATGTTTCTTATATTGAAGATGTTAGGTGATCATGTTAGACTATGACTATGTACTTCTAGTATAACATGTAATATGGACTAATGTGATGTATATGGTGACTTGTTTATGTCCCTTACTTGATATATGTATGAATGTGAATAATGTGATGTCTTGACTTAGGATGTTAAGAGTCTTGTATGTATGCATGTTATGTGGAACCTTGAACCTAGTGGTAGGTTATGAATATTGAAGTAGAAAGCCGTAATGGTATCCTTCATGTGATGAATGATAGACTTAGGGTTGGTTGGCTGGAACAACATCATATCTAACCTTAGGAAAAGTCATGATGAGCTTCTTGTCACCATTGAAGGCAGGGCTTAGCGGACCTCTTTGGTAGGATAAATGTAATTGGGTTATGAACTAGATATGGTACCCTTTTGTATGAACCTTAATGTGAATTACTCTATGAGAACAAAGGCTAGCACCGAGTGAGTATGGTAAGGGAAGTAGTTCTAGTGAAGCATGAGACTAGAATACTAAAAAACCCTTCATATTCCTTAACCATGTGCCTACATGGGATGTGTCTAAGTTCTACCATTGGCAAGTAAAACAACCTCATCGGAGTAGGATAGAACTCCGGATTCCATGTCTTGCTATCATGGTCTATGTTGGGTATTGCCTATAATCATCATGTGGGATACTTAATAGCATTAGAGAAGTTCTATGAAGTTTAGGTGGTGGTATGAGACGCTATCTAGACATTGCACAATAGACTTTGAAGGTGTTAGTGAAAGTTCCTAGGTCTTCTCCAAGACCATTACTTGAATGTCCTTAGGTTATGAATATGTCTTAATGAAATAATGAACTAATGACTTAAGTTATGAAGTATGTAAGTGAATAAGTACCTAATCTAGAGTGACTTAGGGATTCCTTAGCTAAATTGTGAAGAGGGCATAAAGGATGATCTCTTCATGTCTTATCTATGAAAGTCTTGAGAATGACTCTAATTAGGGAAGATGTTTGGTGTTGTAGACATGATCTAAGCCTTAGGTAGTCTTAAGGAATATTTAGGTAATCTTGAAGAGGTCAATCATGGACGTTATCTTCTTGACTTACTTAAGTAGGTCTTTTGATAGCCTTTGGAAGGAGAATATCATATCATCTATGTGTTGGTGTGTTTAGTGAGAATGATTCTATCCTAGAGAGTCTATAGGATCTCTTGAGTGTGTGTGTAAGGGTTTGTATGGGCGGTTGCTTCACAACTCACTCAAGTGAGACTTAGAATCACCTTTGGTAGAAGAGTCTTAGATTTATGTTTATGATGCTTGTAAGTGTGTATGTGACTCATTATAGGTAATCTTGAGGATCGTTTAGGCACATCTAGAGAGGGTGTATGGACGGTCTCTCTTTGTGTGACTTAAGTGAATCTTAGGATAATTTTTAGTGAGGGAATTACGTGCTAGGAAGTGTTAAAAGGGAAGACAAGAGAATTCACTCTAACAGCGAAGAACTTCACTGTACAGTGAATTGAACTCACTGTAATGTGAGTTCTAAAAATGTAATTTTTGGTTAAATGTTATATTATGTGTTTCTAAGTTGATAAATATTATTCTTATGATTATAATATGATTTCCAAATAAAAAGGTGCATATTTTCAATAAATGTCCATTTTCATGATTTTTATGCGTAAGCCATACTTAGTACATGTGGTTGTACTAATCCATGCTTTTATCTATATAGTTCTTGATAGATGAAGAGCTTTTGGTAAGAAGACTTGGATTTAGAAGATCGTTCTAGAGAAGTTTAAGTATGTCCTCACTTAACTCGAGGGCATATATGTCTTTTATGTTTCGTTTATGAAGTATTGTAATAGACTATATAGTAGTATGTTTTCTATTTCCTATGGGCCGTGTCTCAAGTACTCTTGTGTCTTAAGATGATGAGATTGAGACTTAGTATTTCCTATTACTTCTATAAGAAAGAGTTTTTTATAAGACTATGTTATGTTTTGTAAAAAGTTTTAATTTCGCACTACTTTTCACTATGTATATGCGATGAATGATTTGAAAGGGCTTGTATAAGACCTCCGAGAGGTAGAGTACGCCGTGCCACAATCCGAGATTGTGCCCTAACTTCTAGGGTGTGGTCTCGGGATGTGACAGTACTGGTGCTGGTGTACCTAGTGTGGGTGGCTGTTGCATACAAGCACACACAATAGTTGTGCAATAGCAGCCTGGAGATCTGGAGTCAAAACTAGTCTGGGTGGTGGTTGGGCTGGACCAGGCCCCACTGGCGAAGCAGATATATGAGATGTTGGAGGGTCAATTACTACCTTTAGAACCTCCTTTCTATCTCGGGATGGTGCTGCGGCCTTGCCTCAATCTCATGGTCGGTGTCTACCCCAAGCTGGGGATCTATCTGCATGCCCAGGTGCATCACCCCGGCTGCACCACCTTGTGAGCGAGCCATCCTGCGAAAGAGTAAAGCAAGTGAGATTTCAAGGAACCAATAAGACACACGTTGCACGAAAGTGAAACAAAAGATAAAAACTTCATAAAGACATCCCGTAGCCTCTCGAAGATAAGTTACACATATCTCCACACCGATCCGCAAGACTCTACTAGATGTTAGCTCTATAAAAGTGAGACTGATGAATCTGGGGCTCTAATACCAACTTGTCACGACTTGACCTGTAACCCAGAACATCAAGTAATGATAGGAAGGGCAGAAACTAATGAAAATAATAATCTAAACAAGACAACAAGGCGGAAAAAATATATATATACAGAAATCCCTCCCACGACCTGGATGTCACTAGTACAGAGATATCTAATAAAGAGTACAAGTCCCAACATTGGACCACAACAAAGTGTATGTCAAAAGCAATAAGGCTAACTAAAACAAAATAAGGAGACAAAACAAATCCAAAACGTCAAGTGCTCACCCTCATCTCTGAGTCACAACTGCAATAAAAGGCTGGAACTAATCACCGCTGATAATTGATACTGGGACCTGCATCACGAAATCGATGCAGAGTATAGCATGAGTACCAAAACAACAGGTACACAGTAGGCATAAAGGGCCGAACGAGTAAAAAGGGTAAAAACAATAAGAAAAGATAGAATCTAGACATAGAGAAGTCAAAGCGGGTATGAAAAGAAAACACACTAGCATACCAGAAAATAACTAATTCTATTGACAAAGAAGAAAACCGGGCTCCCATCCCAAAGTAACCAAGATAATTCATAAGACTCCACCCAGCCAGCAGTGCACTCCTATCCCAGCTAGAAAGAATGACCCTAGGGGGCACCCTAAGAAATAGTCCACTCCCAGCCCAGCTAGAAAGAGGAACCCGAGGGTGAGGTTGATATTGGGAGTCGTTCTACCATGTAGTCATCTCCCAGCCTAGCTAGAAAGAGAGGCCCGGGGCAATTTTCGAAATCACCAATTCACCCAGCCAACGATACGCTCCCAGCATAGCTAGAAAGAACGACCCTGGGGGCAATGGTATCTCCAATAGGATCCAATTCAATAACAGCCATCGTGGAACGCCGTCCACTCTAATAAATCATAGAAAAGGCTCCAAGCCTATACTACCTCAATCCTACACCTTTAGTGATGCACTGAACTTTCGAGAATGCGTCGGGATCGCAGACATAGAGGGAGAAGATACAAAAGTTCAACAAGAAATAATAGTGCCTAATCTAAGGCTCAAACTATCAAATTCTAGTTTGCTAATCTAGTCTACAAGGAGCTAAGTCATTCGAACGACGTCGCCAGAAAGTTAAGGTTGTCCAGCCCATACGGGTCATAAGTCTAAGGCAATGCTAGCCTAACCTAGACTAAGGACATCACACATACAGTTAAGTATGAGCAAAACATACAAGCATATAATAACATTTTGCACACAAGTGTGCAACACTACTAACCCGGTTAACATGGTACTACACTCGAAATATGGCCAATCGATCCAAACAGAAGGTATCTAATCAAATTAAAGTAAGAAAATGGTACCCACCCCCAATTCACTCCAATCAATATGCTTTTACACAATTAAGCTCAATCTAATAGAAACGAAGTCGTAGCTTACCTTTAGACCGACCGCACGTGCTCCAAATCACTTTGCCAGAGCTTTTCCTTATCGAACGACCCTTGAACGCTATCACTCTATCAAATATAGGATCAGAACATTAGAACGGTTGTTTAGACACCAAAATAAAACAAACGGAAACATGTCAATTTTTGGAGTCAAAATGTTAATTGTGGGACCCGCACCAAAATGTCTAGATTTGACTTCGCCAAGAGACCCAAAACGGTACCCCAAACTATTGTTACAAAATGGAACACAATTCAGGGATCAAAATGCAGCAAAACTCCAACATGCAAGAAACCCACACTTTAATCAACTTAAAAGAAACATGCAATAGTATAAAGTAGGAATTTACAAGAATCGAAAGGTTCCCAAGCCTGTTTGAACACTCCACAACGTAGCCACGATAATTTCCAACATCTAGGACTTCGAATCACCCAAAACGAGCTAAAATGAGAGAGATATGACCAAAACAATAAAGCCAAAAACAAATGCTCAAAAAAGTTTCTAACATTCAGGTTTATCGCAAAATTTGCCTCAAAATACGCGCACCCGACAACTTCCAAACACTCTACAGCGAAGCAACCATAAATACAAAGCTCCTGATCTTTGTGTCACAACCGAAAGCTAGACCCCAGACGAGACCGGAGTTGTTGACCTCTCAGAGGTCGCAGACAAGCCTACATACGTCATTGTTACTTCATCTAGGTTAATTTTAGCGGAAAATTTGAACTTTTGTTTACTTAAACTTTATATTGGAAAACATTGATCTCGCATAATACTATCTACGTAAACTCATAAGCGTTCACAACAACCATCTAAATCAAGATAATCAAATAAAAGATATAGCCATAAATATAGAGTTTCCAAAATGGCACCAATACAAAGTCTGAAAGTAAATGCGAAAGAAACGCTAGTGGAACATACTCCACTAGCTCATGCCTACCTCTACGCTAGAATAAATCGGTAAGCATCCTCGAAATCATAAGGGCCTACCAAATCCGGATGAAAGCTCCATGTACGGATTGCATCGACACGTAAGGTCTAACGTCCAGCTGCACCTGCACCTAAAAGTAGATAAATGTATGGAATTAGTACACACTTGTACTAAGTATGGGTATATGCAAGCACACACCATGGACATGCATGATTTAGAATAGCTCTCTCCTAACGATATGAGTTATGAAAAGTCAAGTTAGTGGACTTGCCAAAATCGGATTAGAAAAGTCATGCCATGAGAGTAACATGCATAATCATACGTATCATATTGCACACATCACATAACATATTGCATATAACACATAACATATTGAATATCTCACATATCATATTTCATTCATTCGTTCATATGCCATGAGACCTTGGAATCATGGACTTAACATTAGGACTTCCCAAAATGAGGGCTGAACATATGGGACCTCAAGTAGGGAGCCTTCTTTAGCAAACACAGAGTCTGCTTCATTCATTCATACGTACTTCATTTCATTTCATTCATACGCTAGTGTAAACACCAGCTATACCTAGGATGTAGTTTAAGACTCTCATTGGGTTCACTGTGCAATGACTAAGAATGACCTAGTGTCATTACATAAGTCTAGTTCACCTCTTGATTATCCTACCAAAACACCTTTGGTATCGTTCATTTCATTGTGTGCATTACATGAGGCTGGCCTCATTCTTTCTTTGGGAACTTTAACTTTAACCGACATAGATCATGTGAGCTCCATGAAATCCTGTGTCTACCCCACACCGAAAAGAGGTGGAATCACCGGCCAAAGTGAAACCAAAACATGCTAGCGTATATAGGAATTTGAACCCTGCTAGATCCCTATGTTGGATGCATAGGTTCAAAGATTAGGAGATATAAGGATACCCATACCCATCTGGACGGACAGTCTTATCTCATGAGAATTACACGAACCTCTGGCTTCCTAAAACAAGGGATCGCCACTCATAGCTAGCCTATCAGTGCTCCGTATAAAGTTCCATTACATTCATCTCATTCATCATAGAAGCTGGCTTCTAGCATGAGGACATCATAGCTCATTAGATGATTTCTCATCTCATCATTAGTATTAAGTATATATTAACTTTAATACTTTCATTAGAGTGTTCATAGAGACTGGTCTCTTCATTAACTTTACACTCTCATAGGTGAGTACATTTTGGTAACATTTACTTAGGCTCATTTGAGATTGCTCTCATATTTCACATTAGCCTCTTATCATGTTTTCACCACATTCATTAGCCTTAGCACATTTGCCCTTCATAATTACTCACCCCTTTTTACGTGAATGTTCATTTCATCATATGCCAATTCACTTGGACATTTAGTGTGTTTCACACTCTTACTTAACCCTTCTGGGGTCACATCATTCATTACATAAAACCTTAGGTTCACTTACTTTTAAACGTATACTGGACTTATGGATCTATACATACAAGCCATGAGGCTTTATTCGTAATTCGTCTAAGTGATTCATACTGACCCAAGGTTATGTGGTACAAGATTTATGCATCTTGTAAGTAAGACAAAGTCTCAGTTTCGATCCTTTAAGGCAGCATTCATTTAATTATTTATTCACGTACGACTTATGTGTCAATACAGAATTGGGCAAGGGAACCCTATTTAAAATCCCTTGTATAATACTTAGTTAATTTTCTTTATGATTTTCATTGACATAAACTTCTTGGCTAGGGAACCCAAGATCCATCCCCCACACCTACACTTCCTTTCTTTTTTTTTCTTGATTTTTTTTTGTCTTAAATATTTCAGCCTGGGGGACCCAAGATCAAATCCCCACGCCCACATTTCTTTGTTTTTCTTTGTTTACTTGACTCCTTCCTTTAGACCAAGAGGGTGTGGGATCGATTCCCCACAACCTCACCCTATTTTTATTTATATTTTCTCCTTACTTTTTCATTCGGCCAAGAGGTTGTGGGTTCGATTCCCACATACCTCATTTTATTATTTCTTTATTTCATTTTTCTCCTCTCTCCTTCACCCATGCAAGAGGTTGTGGGTTCGGACCCCACACGCCTCACTTCATTTTTCTTTCATTTTTCTCCTAACTTTTCACTTGAGCCTTACCCCATTTCGAATCCCCCTTACCTCATTTTTATTATTGAATTTTTATATAACTTGTATATGGTGAGGTCTTGGGTTCAATCCCCACTGAACTCATGCATTTTAAATTTTGTTTAAAACTATTTTTTTTTTTACAGTAAGCTGGCCAAAACAAATTTCCAGAATGCTGGAAATTTGTTCACCTTTTTGCAGTCCATTTTCTCACCCTCTTTCACGTTAAACATTAAGACATTTCGAGTAGTTTTTAGGGAGATCTTTAGGTGCATTTTCAAGGTTACCTTCAGTCAAGAATTATCATTCAATTCAGCAACTTTGAACTCATATGAACATCACGTTTTTAACGTATTCGCACACACTTAATTCATAACATTGTAACATGTCAATATCAAGCTTCAAACCGTGGCTAATTCACGGCACACACATGCACAAACAAGTTAACGAACTTCACATTTTCGGAACACCTCTTTCATTTATACAGAATTCCGAATACACATTCAAACACGTAATCACAACCAGCCCTAAAATCATCTACCAGAAGTCATACCAACGCATACTTGAATCTTTCAAAGGATCTAATGACAGGGGCATGCAACGGGGACAACCTTACTTTTCGATTGTGAATAGACTGAACCTTAGGGGTCTCTTGGGAAAGTGACCATGAGGGAAGAAAACCCATACCTGAAGTCATTCAACACTTGTTTCAATGCTGCCAATTCTCACGAAACCAAGCCTCACCACCTAAACCTCAGCTCAATCCCGTCGAGAAACCCCTTTTTGCTTTACGTTTTCAGATTATCTTTACTTTTGAGTTTTAGCGTTCAAGTCTTTGATGAACTTTATATATTTTTTTTGTTCTTTTCTCTTCTTTTACTGAAGAGTGATTGTGTAAATAAGGTGAGAGTAGAGAGAGACGTGAGTTAGAGTGGTAGCTTAGGATTAGGAAATTAGGTGGAGACTTAGTCAAATTAGGACTTCTCTTAATTGTTTAAAATCTGATTTCTTTTAAAGGCTTAGGTGAAATTACTAATTATGCCCTTACTTAAATCAGATAATTAATATAAATTAATAAATTTAACATTACTTCAACCAAGGATCGAACCCGGGTGAAGCTTAACTTGCGAAAAAGGGTCAAATTCGGCTAACCCTACCCAAATTGCCCTCCTCTTTAAATTAATTAATTAATTAATTAATTACTTAGGGTAATTACAATACTACCCCTAGCTTGGAAAAGACCATTTTACCCCTAGACCCTCCAAACCTAAGATTACCCCTTTCAAGTCCGGTAAAAACTCATCCGGGTGAATCTCTTCAATTCGGGTGCCCTACATGGTTGGTTCGAACCTTGCCTAGCTCAACTAACTCACCAAGTTGGTTGTCTAGGCTAGTGAATAGGTTCTGAGGTCTGGTTCCACGCGCAACAAGCCGTGTGAACCCGGTCTAATCTAGGCATTCTAGGTACGTTTGGGCATTACTTAGCATAGTCATTTTCGGGTTGTTACACTTTTAATTACCTAATTTGGTTGAGATATGAGAGCGTTAAGAGGTTTTAAAGATTTTCCAAAATATGCAGATTTTTCTACAATATTTCTCGAAAACATTAAAATTTTGACGGGGTGCTCCGAACTCGTTAGGAACCCCTGCACACAAATGATATATGCAACCATATATAATTTGATATTCTGGATTGAATGGCGTAGTCTAAATTTCCACACAAGGTCATCTTCACAAAATGTGGGTCCCACACCCAACCACCATTTTAAGTCAAAAACCACAAAACGGTTGAGAATAATCTCAGAATCCTCGGGACACAAAAGAAGGGTCAATCTAGACAAAAGTCAACATTTTGGAGCTAACTGGACAGACAAAATTCTTGTCCGAGCGCGTTTACTCAAAATGTTAACTAAAGTCAAACTTAGGCTTAAACTTAAAGTTAAAATGCCTAATCGCACCAACTCACACTCAAAACTTCGAGAGCCAAACTGACCATGCAACTAGCCTAAAATTACCCTTATGGAGCTGATTGAATTGTCAGAATTGTATTCCGATGTTATCTTCTTAAATTATTTGTAAAATATGATCGTTCAAGGTTCATAAACTCCAAAATACTAAAACTCATACAATAACCAAAAGAACGGCCAGGTGACCAAAGTTTCAGTCCCAGCAAGTCATAAATGACTTGGGGTCGCTATAGAAATAGTCTAACGACACACAAAAGGCAAAATTCAAAAATGACCAAGAGGGTCAGTACATAGTCATTAAAGACTTAGGGAACTCACTTTAGCATATTCAAAGCCTACTCGTGTCATCTGTAGATAATATCCCATACTACTACCTACACGTTGTAGAACCTATCCAATAACTAGAGTGTACATCCCACATGAAGGGAATAAACATTAACCAACATAGACCATAATAGCTAGGCATGGGATTCGGTGCGATAAGACTTCACACCATGGAAGGTGTTCTACTTGTCAAGGGTAGAAATAATACATATCCCATGTAGGTATATGGTTTAAACATCCCATGTAGGTATATGGTTTAGGGGACATCCAAAGAAGTTCATTGTACTCTTGCCTCATACTAGGGAAGAGCTACCATCTTAACCATATCCACTCTGTGCTTAGCCTTAGTTCCCATAGAGTAGTTTATTCACGTGTATGTACTAAAGACGGCACCAACATTAGGTCTACCTACCCATAGTACTTTTACCAAGAAGGGCACCATGCTAGGTATACCGATCAAGGTTCATTAATCATAGCTCTTTGACTTTCTTAGAGAAGGTTTCTACTTTTCCAGCCCACCATCTCTAAGTGTATCATTTACCACAAGAAGGAGGCACCATCACAAGGTCTACCACTTCAAGGTTTTACAGTCACCTTGGGATCTAGACTCATCAAGAAAGAGCACCATACTTAGGTCTACCAGTTCAAGACATAGCCTATAATACTCAATAATCACCATATAAAGGGAACAATACTTAGGTTTACCGATTCTAGACATTTATTCATTCATTACTCAAGAAAAAGGATGCCTAAGCCTACCAAGTCAAGATATCACATTCAACAACTTTTATGCAACAAGGAAAGGAACCTGAGTCTACCAACCAACATACATCATCACAATATAGAGACTCTTCACTTTCTAACATCAACTCACATGAACATTTAGAGAGAATATACTTCAATCACAATACAATAATACTTCATACAAGATTACTTTGAGATCACATGAACACCTTCACATTAAAAATTCACATGATAATACTCAATTCACCATATAATTCCTTCAAGGCCATGATCACAATATATATACAATAAGTAAACACCTCCTCCATAGGTGGATCAAACCATACAAGAATAATTCCAATATACTAAGAGAATAACTTACCCTTCACCAAGCCACGATCACCATTACTCAAGTCTACAACAATTCATCATAAATAGGTATAGATAACAATATATATCAATAATACAAAACAATTTAAACACAGTTCCAACAATATCCAATCATAATCATAAACCCACTTTATAAGCCAACTTTAGGAATTTAGTGAAATCTTGGGTTCATAGAGTTTTTCACCTTAAAACCATCATTTAACAATCAATATAATCATAGTTTATCAATTGAAAATTTTTTATGCAAGAACCTATGAGTTTGAGTAAGAATTGAGGTTTTTCACAATCTTTGGAAACTTGAAAACTATTTTGAGATTGACTCTAGGGTGAATCTTTCCCTAGATAAAGTATCACCATACCTTAATAGTTTAGAAACCACGAAAATGGAAGAATAAATCACTTGAAATCTCCTCCTCTAGCTTGAGCTTGAGCTTGACCTTCAATGGTGTCCTAAAGAGAACTATTTGGGAGGTAAGGGTTTTGATTTAGGTGTTGAAGTTTAAATGAGAGTTTAATTGATTCAATACTCTTAAAATACCTAAAAATACATAAAATAACTGCCCCTATATTTAATTACCAGAGGTGGAATTTACATAACCACCATTGGCTTGGCCGAATACAAGATTGGAAACACAGAGGTAACTTACGACCCCCACCTATGGACCGTAGTTGGGGTTACAAGCCGTCCTGTAGGCTCTTGGTCTTGGTATGAGACTTGGAAATGGGAACTAAGGCTCCCTAATCTAATTCTTGAGCTACGGAGCACACTTACCGTCTGTAAGTGGACCTATTGGCCGTAAGTCATGGTCGTAGGTCAGTTCACTTTAGGCAGCTTTAGGGTTTAACTTAGGGTCCTCCTACAGAACCCTTAGGTTGGTCCTAGGAGAATTGTACCGGGATGTTTTACCCTTAACATGCCCATCTAGGTACTAGGGTCTCCTTTACAAGTTTTAGTGGCAGTCATACCGAGATGTCTCTTGACGTTTTACCTCTAAAACCACTAAACTAACCTCTAACATCATTTTTAATCATTTAAATAAGTTTACCAACTCCTAAAACACATGTGAAGATCTAGTTCATCCTATTTCATTTTAGGTTTGTTACATTATCCCCCAGTTGGGAACATTCGTCCTCGAAGGATACTTGAAACACATAAAGGGGTGAACACTTAAAACTAGTAGCCTACAATCATTCATGCAACAATATAGTCAATACACATAGCTAGGATGAACATCAACTCCACATAAATTCTCAAAACACAATAATAAGGTAGGAACAACCTCCACAAACTCATCATGCATCAAGACTTCACATTTCTCATTTCGTATTAGAGGAACTTCCTTATCCATATCTCATCATGCAAATTTCTCATAAAACCAGAATCATGCAACTTTTAAAGAACACATTTATGAATGCTCACAAGTCAACACATGCAACATTTAGGCAACTCATCTTAGATGCATATCAACATGAGAAACACAACTTTATAAAAACTCATTTTCTCCTTTAACAAGAATTCAACTAGAATATGCATAACTTAAGGAGAACATATGGAAATTCATTTTTTTACACAAGAATCCAAGACATGCATCATGCTACTAAGAAGCTCTATATCTTAAGCTTAAATAAAATAGAAGAAAAAGAGCAAGAACTTTAACTCTCTCTCAAAACCTTCTCTAATCAACATACCCTCCCCCACTTAGGAGAAACAGAACTAAGGCTATCATGAACAACACAAAAGGATTTTATCACCAAAACAAGGTATTATAGCTTACCGACACCTTCAACCGGATTTGCTTCCTTGTTATCTTGGAGAGCATAGAAAAGAGCACAATTTGGAGGGATGGGAATTTTACCCTCATTAAAAGCTTGCTTAGCATTTATTCCCCTAAACGCAAGAGTAGGACTATCTCTCACCTTCTGTTCATTCTTTCCACAACCACAACACCCACTTGTATCGGCTAGTCATTTACCATAGTGCCTCTTACCAGAAATAGTGCAAGTAAGCTTTCCAAATTGAGAACCACCACCTCTCTCTTGGTTAGCCTTCGGAGCATTTGAATAATTTGATTTAGATCTCTCTTTTTAAACCTAGGTTGACCTTCCTCATCGGATATTTCCCTCTTCAAATCTTTGTCCCTCCTCTTAAGCTTAGACTCTTCAATAGATTGAGCATACACCATAAGCCTAGATGTGTTCATGTGATCATGGAGCATTGACGTATGACACTCATCGTTCACAAGTTCGGAAACACCGGTCAAAAACCTACTCATCTCATATCTAGAGTTAGACACCAAAGATGGAGCATATTTAGAAAACAAGGTAAACTTCATAGAATATTCCTCCACACTCATGCTACCTTACGTAAGTTTCATAAATTCCTCAACCTTAACTTCTCTATTCTCATAGGGAAAGTACTTACCAAGAAATGCTTCCTTACACTCTTCCCACTCTATAGGACCCACTCCAACCGGTTTATTATCTCTCCATTGAGTGAACCATACTTCAGAAACTTCTTTCAATTGAAATGAAGCTAACTCTGATTTCCCCTTAGAAAATACTCCCATAGCACTCACTATCTTATACACACTAGCCAAGAAATCTTGGATATCTTCTTCCACTCTAGACCCAAGGAATATAGAAGGATTCATCCTCACAAAGTCTCTCAAACTTGAGGCTATAGTACTTTCCAAAATATTAATCCTAAGGCCCACATCTCTATTCACTTGGGCTGTTATAGATTGGGCTAAAATTAGGAAATTCGCCCTAATCTCTTGATTGGTCATGTCCGGGGGAGCTATCTTAACCGCATTCTCTTGATTACCTTGGGGATATTGTCCATCTTGGGGACCTAAGGGAGGAATATCATCATTATCAATATCCTCTTCCACTCTCCTGTCGGACTTCCTCTCGTATTTATACACTATAAACACAAGAGAAGGATCAGGAAGAGACACTTATATATCTCAACTCTAAGGCACGATATCAAGAATATCAAACAAATGTAACTTCTAACGTTGATAGACTCTCACCCATAGATGTGTCGCGACTCACACCGATCAAAAAAACTCTACTTGATGTGTCATGTGAGACTTTGAACCTAAACACCATTCCCAAAACCTTATGCTCTGATACCAAGTTTGTCATGACTTGGTTGCACCCTCAAGTCGCGACATGACGTAATCGACCTCAAAGAGGTCTTACATGAGACCTTAACATTCATTCATCACATAAAAATAAAAATAGTGTGGAATTAAAACCTTTCTCAAATAATTCAACAATTGAAAACTCATTTATTAAACTACAGAACACTAAGTCTCAACGTAGCCAACTTAGACACGTCTCAACATCATAGGACACTGCCATTTACAATCGAAAGAAAATAAAAAGAAGTCTATTACATGAATTTAAAGAAACTCCTAAGATAAGTGTCCTCGAATTCTTGAGGACATACCAAAGCTTGAAGATAGAAAATCTAAGCACTTCAATCTAGGAAGGATCCTTTATCCACCTCAACCTACACTTTTTGTAAAAAGATGAAGAAGATGGTGTTAGTACAAATATGAACTAAGTATGATGACCATGCAAAAACATGCTAAAAAGTACATTTAGTTGAAGTATATGCTTTTCATGTCATTTTGGTCAAAACATAATACGACAAGTATAAGATACATATTACAAGTAAATATTAACATGTAAGACAATATTAACATCATAAGAATTTTTTTAAGTAGACCATTTCATCACCTTATACCCTCCAACTAAAGTTACCCTAATCCCCACCTAAGTAAAACATGGAGGGGCTACCCATACTACTTCTCCATAAAACAGCTAGGTGTTCCTCAAGACTACAATACATAATAGTTATTAAAGAATTAGGGAACTCCCTTTAGCATCTTCAAAGCCTACTTGTGCCATATGTAGATAGCATCCCAGACTACTACCTACAGATTGTAGAATCTATCAAGTAACTAGAGTATACATCTCATATGATGGGAATGGACATTACCTGATATATACCATACTAGATAGGCATGGAATCCGGTGTCAAAAGACCCCACACTGTAGAAGGTGTTCTACTTAACAAGGTTAGAACTAATACACATTCAATGTAGGCACATGGTTAGGGGATATCCAAAGAAGTTAATTGTACTCTTGCCTCATACTAGGGAAGAGCTACCATCTTAACCATATCCACAAGTCTCTTAGCCTTATTTCCCATAGAGTAGTGTATTCACGTGTATGTACTAGAGATGGCACCAACATTAGGTATACCAACCCATAGTACTTGTACCAAGGGCACCATTCTAGGTCTACTGATCAAGGTTTAGTAAGGATAGCTCTTTGACCTTCTTAAAGAAGCTTTCTTCCATTTCAGCCCACCATATCTAAGTGTATCATTTCACACAAGAAGGAGGCACAATCATATGGTCTACCGCTTAAAGGTCTTACATTCACCTAGGGATCTAGACTCATCAAGAAGGGAACCATTCTTAGGTCTACCGGTTCAAGACATAGCCTAGAAGCCTCAATTATCATTCATAGAAATGGCACCATACTCGGTCTACCGATTCTAGATATTTATTCATTCATTACTCAAGAAAAAGGATGCCTAAGCCTACCAAGTCAAGAGATCACATTCAACAACTTTTATGCATCAAGGAAAGGCATCCGAATCTACCAACCAAGATAGAACATCACAATATGGAGACTCTTCAGTTTCTAACATCAATGCACATACACATTAAGAGAGAATATACTTCAATCACAATACAATAAGACTTCATACAAGATCACTTTGACCTCACATGAACACCTTCATATTATACATATACATTCATATTATACATTTACATGATAATACTCCAATTAACCATAATACCTTCAAGGCCGTGATCACAACACATATACAATAAGTAAATACCTCCACCATAAGTGGATTAAACCATACAAGAACAATTCCAATATACTAAGAGAATTAGGTCAACTTACCCTTCACCCAAGACATGATCCCCATTACTCAAGTCTCTAACAATTCATCATAAATAGGTATAGATAACAATAGATATCAACAATACAATACAATTTAAACACAATTCTAACAACATCCAATCATAATAATAAAACCCATGTTATTAGCCAACTTTAGGATTTTAGTGAAATCATGGGTTCATAGAGTTTTTTACCTTAAGATCATCAATTAACAATCAATACGATCATAGTTTATCAATTGAAAATGTTTGATGTAAGAACCCATGAGTTTGAGTAAGAATTGGGTTTTTTCACAATCTTTGGAAACTTGAAAACTATTTTGAGATTGACTCTAGGGTGAATGTTGCCCTAGATAAAGGATAAATATACCTTAATAGTTGAGAAGCCACGAAAATTGAAGAAGAAAGCACTTGAAATCTCCTCCCCTAGCTTTAGCTTGTGCTTGAGCTTCAATGGTTTTCTGGAGAGAAATACTTCGGAGGGAAGGGTTTTGATTTAGGTGTTGAAGTATAAATGAGGGTTTAATTGATTTAGTACTATTAAAATACCCTAAAATACATAAAATAACCTCCCCTATTTTCAATTATCCAAGGGTGGAATTTACCGAACCAACCTTGGCTTGGTCGAATATAAGACAACAAACATAGAGGTGACTTACGACCCCCACATATGGACCATAGGTGGGGTTACGGGCCATCCTGTAGACTCGTGGGCTTGGTAAAAAACTTGGACATGGGATCTGAGGCTCCCTAGGCTAATTTTTTTATCTATGGAGCACACTTACAATGTGGAAGTGGGACCTACTGGCCGTAGGTCACTACATTTTTGGCAACTTTGGGATTTAACTTAGGGTTCTCATCAAGGACCCTTAAGGTGGTCTTTGGGGAGTCATACTGGGACGTTTTACCCATACACATGCCCATATAGGTACTAGGGTCTCCTTTACAAGTTTTAGACTCAAAACAACACACCAAACCAATGACAACACAATAGAACACACTAGCACCCAAACAACTAGTTTCTGAATGTTATGGATGTCACTTGACGTTTTACCTGTAAACCACCAATTTTTAATCATTTAAATAAGTTTACCAACTCATAAAACACATGTTAAGCTCTATTTCATCCTATTTCATTTTAAGGTTGTTACATTATCCCCCAGATGGGATCATTCGTCCTCGAATGACACTTAAAACACATAAAGAGGTGACCACTTAAAACAAGTAGCCCACAATCATCCATGCAACAATATAGTCAATACGCGTAGCTAGGATGAACATCAACTCCACATAGAATGCTCAAAACACAATAATAAGGTAGGAACAACCTCCACAAACTCATCATGCATCAAGACTTCACATTTCTCATTTCATATTGGAGGAACTTCCTTCTCCACATCTCATCACGGCCACTTCAACATTATTAAGCACATCATGCAAATTTCTCATAACAGCTAAATCATACAACTTTTAAAGAACACATTTAAGAATGTTCACAAGTCAACTCATGCAACATTTAGGCAACTCATCTTAGATGCATATCAACATGAGAAACACAACTTTATAAAAACTCATTTTCTCCTTTAAAAAGAACTCAACTAGAATATGCATAACTTAAGGAGAACACATGGAAACTCATTATTTTACACAAGTCTCCAAGACATGCATCGTGCTACTAAGAAGCTCTAAGTCTCAAGCTTGAATAGAATAGATGAAAAATAGCAACAACTTCAAATCTCTCTAAAAAAATTCTCCAATCAACATACCCTCCCCCACTTAGGAGAAACCCAACTAAGGCTATCATGAACAACACATAAGGATTTTATCACCAAAACAAGGTATTATAACTTACCGACACCTTCATCCGGATTTGCTCCTTTGTTATCTTGGAGAGCATAGAAACGACCACAATTTGGAGGCATGGGAATCGTACCATCATTAGAACCTTGCTTAGCATTTCTTCCCCTAGACGCAAGAGTAGGACAATATCTCGCCTTGTGATCATTCTTTCCACAACCATAGCACCCATTGGTACCGGCTAAACACTTCCCATAGCTACTCTTACCACAAGTAGTGAAATTAAGCTTTGCAAATGGAGAACCACCACCTCTGTCTTGCTTAGCCTTTGGAGCATTTGAAGAATTTGATTCGGAGCTCTCTTTTTAAACCCAGGTTGATCTTTCTCATCGGAGATTTCCCTCTTCACATCTTTAACCCTCCTCTTAAGCTTAGACACCTCAATAGATTGAGCATACACCATAAGCCTAGAAGTGTTCATCTTATCATGGAGCATTATCGTATGGCACTCATCCTTCACAAGGTCGGAAACGCCGGTCACAAACTACTCATATCATCTCTAGAGTTAGACACCAAAGATGGACCAAATTTAGAAAACATGTAAACTTTATGGAATACTCCTCCACATTCCCTTGCCTAAGGTTGATAAACTTCTCAACCTTAATTTCTCTCTTCTCACAGGGAAAGTACTAACCAAGAAACTCTTCCTTAAACTCTTCCCACTCTATAGGAACCGCTCCAACTGGCCTTTGTCTCTCCATTGAGTGAACCATACCTGAGCAACCTCTTTCAATTGACAGGAAGCCAACTCCAATTTCTCCTTAGAATATACTCCCATAGCACTACTATCTTATACACACCATCCAAGAAATCTTGGGGATCATCTCCAACTCTAGAGTCAAACAATATATGAGGATTCATCCTCACAAAGTCTCTCAACCTTTAGGTATAGTACTTCCCAAAATATTCATCCTAGGACCCATATCTCTGTTCTCTTGGGCCTTCATAGATTGTGCCAAAAGGATAACCTCCCTAATATCTTGAATGATCATGTCCGGGGGAGCCAATGGAACCTCATTATCTTGATTACCTTGGGTAGCTTGCCCATCTAAGGGACATAAGGGAGGAATATCATAATTAGAAATCTTCTTTTCCACTCCCCTCATGGATCTTCCTCTCTATTCATACCCTAGAAACACAAGAGAAGGATTAGGAAGAGACATTTATAGAACTCAACTCTAAGGCACATCTCTAAGGCACAACCTAATCTAAGAGTCATGTATCCACCTTAGACAAGTTGGAAAACCCTTTTCGGTGTGGGTCACAACAGGTGATCATCTTATAGCTTACATGGTCTCATGCCAGTTAAGACTTATCTCCTAGAAAAAGATTAATTATGAACTAAGACATGCTTAATGAATCATCTCGTAAGTGTTCAAAGATGTTAAAGATGATGCTTGTTTCCTTTGAATATGATTATGACTTATGTTTTCCAACTATCTCTAAGATGATGTTTCAACTTAGTAAATTGCATGCTTTGAAATAAAATGTCTTTTTTAGCATGTTTTAAATGTTTTATGCATAATTATCATACTTAGTGCATTTTTGTACTAACACATATTTTTGCCTATATTATTCTCAAATGTAGGGTCCGACAATTAGGATGAGTTTCATGGTTATGTGTTGATCTTAAGATTCAAGATTTGGGGAGTCCTCATGCTTCAAGGATGGAGTTTTATTGTTTAGTTCCTTTCTGTCATGTATTGCTACATTTGGACATGATGTATGGTCTAGGCCTAATTTTATCCGAAATTGTAATAGATTGATATAATGAGACAAGTTTCTAGACTTCTACTTTCTTTTACAAAAAAGTTTAGACTTGAAATATGTTTTAATC
Source organism: Solanum sitiens (assembly GCA_016801875.1). Taxonomy (NCBI): domain Eukaryota; kingdom Viridiplantae; phylum Streptophyta; class Magnoliopsida; order Solanales; family Solanaceae; genus Solanum; species Solanum sitiens. Next base: position 2,470,512 of record JABWTJ010000049.1, on the reverse strand, counting down.
TTTTTATTCTACTTATTATGTTATGAGGACTAAGTGGCTTGTATGGAGTCCTTCGAGGCTCTATACACCATGTTACATCTAGGTAGTACCCCTGTGTCATGACAAACTTGGTAATCATTGCAAAAGGTTTAGAATGGTCCTAAGATGATGTCTCATATGCCATGTTTAGTATAGTCTTGTTCAAGAGTGTGAAGCTTTCCACATTTATGAATGAGAGGTTGCAAGATGTTTAGGAAATTTCACTTCTTCACTAATCTTAGTCGTGACATAACGTTTAACTCTATAAGATCTCTCTCATAATTTTTGCCCTATGTTCTTCAGGAGACTACTAGAAGGGATGCTAGAATGATTAATGGTGACCATGTGGAACAAGAATCTCCTCTCCAAGCTCTGGTAAATCCTTTGGATGAGAATATGAGAAATGTGGAGGTTAGGCCGGCTTTTCAAATATTTTCTCTAGCTATGATGGCACAAGTCAATAGAGAGGTGGTAGTCTCCGTGATCCAAAATGTGGGTACGACGACTTCAGGAGTGAGGGATTTTATGAGGATGAACCCTCCAAAATTTTATGGTTCCAAAGTTGAGGAGGACCCTCAAGGGTAAGTTGATGAGGTCTTAGGTACTTGTTATTATGGAGGTGGCGCTGGTAAAGAAAGCAGAATTGACCTCTTACATTGCTCAAGTATGGTACAATCAATGGAAAGAGGCAAGGCCGGTTGGAGAGAGTCACGTAGAGCGGGGATTGTTTAAATCTACATTTATTAATAGGTACTTTACCCTTGATATGAGGGAAGCAAAGGTGCAAGAGTTCATTAACCTTCGTTAAGGAAGTATGAGTTTGAAAAAATATGCCCCGAAGTTCACCCAATTGTCTAGGTATACTCCAACAATGGTTGCATATTCTAGGGCTAAAATGAGTATGTTTGTGATGAGTATATCCGATATGGTGGCTGTCATAGCGCCATACTCATTGGTGACATGGATATCTCTCGTCTTGTGGTCCATCCTCAACAAATTGAGGATAAGAAACTCAAGGAAAAGTCTAAGGAGGTAAAAATTGCTAGGACCGATGGAAACTTCCCAAATGCAAATTCCGATGGATAAGGTAGACCTACATTTAGACAAAGGTTTTCTGTTCAAGTCTCCTCTAATTCTCCTCCTAAGTCTAATACAGATAGGGTTTCCAACCCAAGATCTCAAGGAGAAAATGGAGGTGGTTCTTCTTTTGTTAGATCTACTTGTGCGAATTATGGGAAGAAATATAATGGAAAGTGACTAGTTGACACAGATGGTTTCTATGGTTGTGATTTGAAGGATTATTTGTGGTGAAGAAGTCTCATTTTGATGTGGTGTTTTTGCTGTTTGGAGGTAATAATTCTCACCCTTCATTTTATTGAGTGATTCCAAATTATAGCTAAGATATATAAGCAAAAAAATGAATAGACGACGTGAAAATCGTATTTTGATAGTTATGTGATGTGGGCTGTTTTTGAAGGACTTTATGAGGTTGTTGCTGGAATTTTTGGAAATCATTTGGTTGTGTGTGGTTGTTGTTGATATGAGTCTGGAGGAGAAGAAAAATTATAGATGAGTAATTAGTTGTAAGATAAATAAGTGTAACGTTGGTTTTATTATTGTATTGCAAATTTCAAATGACTTCTTCTTGGTTCAACGTCTTATGATAGAGGAGACTCATTGTAATTGAGGAGACATGCTAAAAATACTATAATATCCATCAAGTTTAATTTAAGATTCTGCCCTGTTAACCTCTTATTGCTTATAAAGAGAGACACGTGATTCCAAATGTAATTATTGGATGAACGCACAAGATGGTTATCGGATGCGGTGATTCAATTTATTATGGTTATATTGAACAATTATAGGAATGTATTACATACATTTTTTTTGGATTTAATGGTTTGAAGACTCATGATTTGGATTTGGTTGTGGTTATTTTGTGGTTGGAAAGGAGGGGTGTGGCGATATGCAACATTTTATTCTTGAGTATGCATACTCTATTTGGCTGTTGACTATTGCGTGGGTCTCCGCTTGTTAATAGCTTCTGCAAAAATGTATGTTATGTCATTAATTTGGGTTGTGATTTGGAGAAGAGAATGTAAGAAGCATAAATTTGAAAAGGGTTCGGAGAGTTAATCACTCTGCTACTAATCTCTAAATTACTACTTTGACACTGAAGTATTAATATTCTCCCTGTATTGGTTGTGTGACATGATTTTGTGTAGACTACATACTCTAAGGAATGGGTACAATCCATATTGATACAACAACACCCAGAATGAAGGTATGTTAAGGCAACACACTATACTTTCTTTGAGCATGAATTTTTGTATCCTAAATCATCAAATATTGTTTTACTACTCTATTACTATAAAGACCTTTTGTGGAAGGCATTGATATTGCAGCTGGTGTATTTTTGCTACTCTATTATATTGCTATTCCACTTGTTCGATTTGGTAGGGATTTGGAGTCTTTATGTCATTTTGTTGATTCTCTTGACTATAGATACATGTGTACAAATTCTTACTCTTCTTTAGGTGTAGTAACTTAAAAAGATTAGGATGAACAAATGTTAAAGACTTCTGCTTCATCTTATGAGACATCGATTGTATTGGGAAATCTTTTAGATTTTTGTGCCATTTTCTATTATCTTGCGTTATGAATGATAAGTGACTTGTATGAGGTCTCTCAGGGTATTACACACCATGTTACATCTAGGGTGTACCCTTGGGTGATGACACCAAGTGATTATGCTAATCATTGGAAACTTTTGCCAGTATAGAATCTTTTAATTGGTCTACCAGAAGGGGAAGAACTGGTAGGATCAATGTTCTTGGTCTGAAATTTACCTTTGTTAATGCTTATGGGATATATACCTAGGGAATTAGTGACATGTTGAAGTTCTTTTTCCACCTCACTATCACTTGCAGATCTGAAGGCTCTAAGAGTTTTTCACTCATTTCATCATCTAAATCTTGATCATAATCATTCTCAGGTTTGTTATCATTTTCTTTTTCATTTGTAGAGTCACTAAAACCATACTCATCAAGCCATGATCAAGAAGGGTATTTGTGTTGGTATTTTGGATATTTTGGCACTAGAGATATTAGGAGGGACTTTGGTAGGTTTTTCAGTAGGTGTTGAGTTATATTGAACCTAGAGGGGGTGGGGGGTAGTGTCCATTTAAATGGTATCATTTCTAGGTTTGGTGGGATTATTGTGAGGTTACTGATCAATATTCTCCTTACCATATATCTGAACAACTTTCTTCTTAAGGTCATATCTCCTTTTTTTGCTCAATTTATTGTTCTTAGTAGTAGAACCAACTTTACATGTGCTTGCCACCATACCCATATCTTTGGCCATAGACCCCTTAGCCTGATAAGCTAAAATCTATCTAGTCATTAATATGTTGATTTCCAATGGTAGCAGGAGGTGTAGGGTCCAACCTATAGAGTTCTCATGCAAAACATGAGATAAATCCCTTTTCTTTGGTGCCCAATATTTTTTAATGGGGACTAAAATTTGCTCAACATTCAAAGGGGGATTTGGGGGTTTGTCTTGAGCATCAGGAGCCATATCAATTTTTTGGGAGATTTTAAGTCAAAAACATGTGTTCTTATTTTTTTTCTATTTGAGCATCATTGTGTTTTGCCCCTTCTTTATTTTTTGTGTCTTGTACATTCTCCTGCTTGTTTTTGTTTGGTTTCTTTTTTGAGTTTTCCATTGTTCCTCTTTTGGAGCTTTAAGTTGGTACCTGCATTTTTTTTATCTTTCAAATTCATGAGTTGAGAATTTAAACTCATTTAGGGCTTATTATTCAATGAATTAGTGTCCTCAAGGCCTATTTTGTGATCATTACTGATGTTAATGTGGTTATATGCAACAATTAAGGCTTAAGAACAAGTCAAGGACATTATGATGCGAAAGAAAGTAAAAATGTAGAAAAGATGAAGAAAAGGGAAGTTGGAGCTCGCAAAGACACTTGACGAATCCCCGAGTGAGCCTTTAGTCCTCCAAATATTTTAGCAAAATTGCCCATGTACCAAGCCAACTTGGCGACAAATGATGATTCAGTGATGCGCTGAATAGATCAGCGAGCACGACCCAGCTCGCCTAAACTTCCAGAATAATTGAATGCAAGAGTCAAGCAACAAGGTGAGAAGAAGTGCAACTAGGCATATCAACGAGTCAATCGGCAATCAAGAATAATTTCTTTGAGTGGACTCTTTGCTGAGATTTAGGGGAGTTTTTGGGAATGTATAAATAATTTTTTGAAAAGAAAAAATTAGTTCCCAGAGAGTGTATACCCTAGTTTTGAGAGATTTGGCATATTTTTACTTTATTGAACTTTCTTGTAGAAGATTTGAATCTTAGATGTGAGGATTTAGGATTCTAGCTTTAATTTTGGAATTGACTATAATGCCCCATATCCTAAAGAGGAAGACTTGGCAAACACTTCAGAATTTCCAGGTGTCACCCATGAGGTCTAACCACGCCCCGGGTTGGACCCACGCCATATAGGTGGGCCTTGTCGATGGACACTTTAAAATATCCAGACACGAACCACAGAGGGACCTACAGACTGTAGGTGGGTCCACACCTTGTGGTCCAGCCCTCTATCGATTGTCCAAAGTCTCTAACAGGAAACCACAACCAATTAGGATGGACCGTAGATCAGTTGATGGTCCACCTATTGGGATCCGTGCTTTGTGAATGGGCGGTTATTTTTAGGGGCTTAAGGGTCTTTATTGATTTTAATTCAATCAATGTGGCGTCATTTTTCCTAATTCCCAGACACCTATATAAGTGATTTTAACTCTAAAATCCCAAAATTAAGTCATTCTCTCAAAATCCCAAAAGAATTCCCAAAACTCCTCTCAAATATTCTTTCTAGAGAAGATAGAAGAAGAACAAGAAGGAAATTCAAGCTAGGTCAAGATCAAGTATTCAATTTTGAAGATTATGTTGGCTTTGTAATCAAGGTATTATGTCTTTTCATCCATGGGATCCTTCCTCTCATGGAGTCCCCTAGGATTCCTAAATTTGAAGAAGAATTCCCCAATTCTAGCTAGGATTTCTTCCATTTTTGTGGGTCATGATGAATGTTGATCCAATTGAGTGGAGAATGATTTTTTATGATTGAACTGATAGAATTTCATGTATTTGGGATGAAATTACATGTACTCCCATTCCCATTAAATGATTTTATGGTTGAATCGATATAGTGGGTTTGATGTCATGTGAGGGAAACTCTATGGGTTAGATCCTTATAGGATTGATGATTTATGATTAGAATTGCTTTAGATTAAAGCATATATGATGAATATGATATTAATTCCATGAGAGTAAAGCATAGATGATGATCATGAGATGTAGTGCTTTGAGAGTAAAGCCTAGACAATGCGTTTTTTATTTGTTAATGTTATGAAAGAGATACTGCAGATAATGAATTGATATGCATGATTGTATGAATGTGAAAGGTTTAATCACATGAATGATTCTAGGTTTAAAGTATGTCTCACCTAAAATGAATCTAGACTAAAAATATTAATGAATAATGAGGCTAGAGGCGATTACCCTTGACCTCTATATGAAAGAATATGAGGCGATTCCCCTACTCCTTTAAATTGAACAAGAGGTGCGTCCCCACGTTCCTACTATGATGAACGGACACGGAGGCGAGTAACCATGATCCTTATAAAATGATGAGGAGGCGAGTACCCATATCGTATGATGAGGTTGTGGAGGCGAGTACCCACAATCTAAAAGTAAGGAAAGAGGTGAATAACCATTAGCCTTTATGAGCTAGGCATTGAGGCAAACACCCATGTCTTTACAAGTAAGTATCATTAATGTGATAATGTTATGATTATTTCTTGGAGTGTTGCTAGATATGCATTCCATGATGTAATCTTGACTAGAGGCGGATGACCTAAGTCTTTGATATGGATAAGTGAGGTTACTTAAGGAAGTATTCATCTTTCATTAGGAAGCTTTATATGTATTGATTATTCTTATGCCTTATGCTAACTAATGCTCGTGTTTGTGTTGTTTATGCTAGCCATTATATTTAGTACTTGATTGTACTAATGCATACTCTTACCTACATTCTTATAAAATGTAGGGTCCGGTGTTCTCCATTATCACACTTGTGGCTAATTTCCTAGAAGAGTGTGAATGAAACTTTCGTGAGTTCTCATTATATTCGAGGATTGGATCACCCTATCTCAGTATGTCTTTCATTTATGTTTGAGACTATTTTATGGGTTGCGTCCCAAGATTTACATTCTCTTATATTCAGATAGGTTGAGAAAAAGTCAAGTTAGACTTAATCAGTGACGGCGCAAGTTAACAAAGAGGTTGTAAACCCGTGAAGTTATGGGTACGACGACGGCAAGAATGAGGTATTTTACAAGAATGAACCCTCCCAAATTTTATGGATCCAAAGTTGAGAAAGACCCTCAACAGTTTATCGATGAGGTCTATAAGGTAGTTTCTATCATGGGTGTGACTCCGATAGAGAAGGCGTAGTTAGATGCTTACAAACTCAAAGGGGTTGCTCATATTTGGCTTAATTAGTGGAAAGAGGCAAGGCCGGTGGAATCGGGTCCCATAGAATGGGAAAGGTTCAAAAGTGCATTTCTTGACAGATTCTTCCCTCTAGAGATGAGAGAGGCCAATTTAGTTTAGCTCATCAACCTTAGTCAAGGAACTATAAGTCCAAAGGAATATTCTTTGAGGTTCACTCAACTATCTAAGTATGCTCCTTCCATTATGGCGGATCGTAGGGTCAAGATGAGTAAGTTTGTGTAGGGTGTGTCCGACATGGTAGTCAAATAGTGTCGTACCAGTATGATTGTTTATGACATTGACATTTCTCTCCTTATGGTGCACGCCCAACAAATAGAACAGGAAAATCTCAAGGAAAGATCTAAGGATGCAAAAAGGGCTAGCGTGGATGATCGAAAGTTTGCACCTTTTAGGTTTGGTGGATAGGGCCGTTAAGATTATGGAAAATGTTCTCAGGGCAAGGTTCTACAAATGCTCCTCCAAGTCCAAGAATTTAAAGAATGACTAACCCTAAACCCCAAAGACACGAGGGTAGATCGTTGATGCCTATTTGTGTAAAGTGTGGGACAAACCATGAAGGGAAGTGTGTGGCGGGATATAATATTTGTTTCGGGGTGTGATAAAATGGATCATAAAGTAAGGGGTTGTCTTTTGTTAATAGAATAGATGGAGACACTCTTCGGACGGCTCAACCCTCCCTTCATCCGATCCAAGTGGCTCGGGTGGGAATGCTCCTAAGCAAAACCGTTTCTATGATCTCTAAGCTAGAGGTGACCAAGAGAGCTCCCCGGATGTGGTGAAGAGCATTTTAAAGTCTTTTAATATGATGTATGTGCTTTGCTTGAATAGGGGGATGCTGTGTTATTTGTGACACTTTATGTATCTATGATATTTGATATGCTTCTTGATATATTGTTAGTACCTTTTTTATGTGTCTACCCTTGTTGGTGATTCTGTGGTGGCTTAGAGGGTTTTTAGAAGATGTCACGTGTCCTTATCCCATAGAGTTACGTTGGTTGATTTGATAGAACTGTAACGACTGTGGAGCACCCTCTATAAGTTACAAGGTGCAATTAACCTCTCAGAGGTCTCATACATGTCCCACGTATACTCAAAATAAGTAAGAATTTAAAACTTTCTTCACACACGAAGAATACTTTCATTAAATAGCAAGCGGAACACTTTTAAAAAAAATCTACCTTTACAATGTCTCATAAACCATATATACTTTACAGTACAACAATTGGGACTAATCCCATACAATACATGAAATAAAGACAAAAAGACATAAAAGAAACATATGGGTTTTGTACTGGAATCTATGAGGACTCACCAAAGCTTCATCTTCAACCCTTAGAACATATCCATCATCCATGGAATATCAAGACTTCCAATCCCTACACTTTAGTCAAAAAGGGAAAAGAAGGGGTTAGAACTTTAATGCACTAAGTATGGAAGCCATGCAAAAACCATGAAAAAGGACATTTAGTATAGAAACATGCTTTCATGACATTTTGATAAAAACCTTCATTATAAGAGTTTGAGAGACATAATTCAAGTCAACAATAAAATATAAGACCAAACCCATATAATCCACAAGATATTTACCATAATCACTTTGAATACATTTAAGCATTTAGATCCCCTACTAAAGGTTATCCTAAGACCCACCTAAGTAAGATATGAAGTGTCCGCCCATACAACCCCTTCACACACACCTAGGTGATCATCAATACTACCCAAAGTAAAGATATTCATTTCCATCAAATAACACTTAGTTCCATATTCATCAAGTAAGCCTTTACATCATTTAGACCCTCTACCTAAGGTTACTCTAAGACTCACCAAGGTAAGACAAAAGAGACCGCCCATACACCCTCTTCAAGCACACCTAAGTAATCCTCAAAGCTACCTTAGATAAGAACCTTTCTATTAAACATGCTTTTACTAAGTCAACTTTATTCATTAAATCCATTTAAGAGACAAGAAATCAATTAGAGGACTTCACATAATTGTCTTGAAGGACCTAGGGAACTCAGCCTAGCATCTTCAAGGCCTACTCGTGCCATGTGTGGATAGCGTCCCATTCCACTACCTACACGTTGTAGAACGTATCCAATACCAGAATATGCATCCCATATGATGAGAAGAGGCGTTAACCGGCATAGACCATACTAGCTAGGTATGGAATCCGTGTCATAAGGAACCCACACCTTTGAAGGTGTTCTACTTGGCAAAGGTAGAACTGGGACTCATCCCATGTTGGCACATAGTTAAGGGATATCAAGGGCTTATTTGTACACTAGTCTCATACTCAAATAGATCTACTACCACAAGCATATCCACTCGGTGCTTTGCCTTTATTATCATAGAGTAATTCATTCACTAGGTGTATTTGAGAAGGAACCATTACTAAGACTACCAACTCATAATACTCTTTCCAAGGATAGCTCATTCTTAACCTTCTTTTCATATTCAAGGTTCCATATAAGTCTTTCATAGAAGGGCACCTACTATAGGTCTACCGATCCTAAACTTCATTCTTTCATTCATACACAAACACGTACATGACAAGGGTACCTAAGTCTACCAAGTCAAGATATCACATATTTCACATAACCTTCATGTATCAAGAAAAGGGGCCTAAGTCTACAAATCAAGACATAAAATTCATCATATCATTCAAGTACCAAGTAGGGACAACTAAGTCTACCAACACACGATACAATATCTTTCTATAAGGACACTTCTTAGTCCTCCATTATCATATAAAATTAATTAGAGAAGAATCATAACATTTTATCACTCATTCAAGATGATAAGACATCACATTAGAACCTTCACTTTATACATTCACATTATACAATATCACACATATATCACATCATTTATTCACTTTATACATTCATCTAAGCCATAACACCTTCCATATAGTCACATTACTTCATATAACCAACTTCACATTATACCTTTACATAAAACCTAACATGATACACCTTCCGACAAGGCCATGATCATAATCATATACAACACATAAGCACCGCCACCATAAGTGGACCATACCAATCAATAACCTTCAATATCAATTTTTACACTAACTAAGCGAATTAGGTGAACTTACCTTCTTCCAATAGCCAAGATCACCTTTCCTTAACATCTCCTTCAATTCATAATATAATAGCATAATTAATCATAGAAATCAACATTACAACATAATCTACACTCAATTCTATCATCATTAGATCATAAGCAATTAACCCATTCATAAGGTAAATTTAGAGATTCGAGAAGATCAAGGGGTCATGGATATTTACATTGTAAAACAACAATTTAACATCAATAATATCATATCTAATCATTTTCAAATGTTTCATGCAAGAACCCATGACTTAGAGTAGAAATTGGACTTTTTCATAAACTTTGAGATCTTTGAAATCACTTTCAAATTGGATCTAAGGTGATAGAAAGCCTTAGATAAAGAATTCCCATACCTTATTAGAAGAAATTCCAAGATAATTTAAAAAGAAATCCATTAGCATCCACCATCCTAGCTCCATCTTGACCTTGAGCTTCCATGGGGTTTTTTGGAGAGAACTTGGGAGAGAAGAGTTTTGATTTAGGTGTTAGGGTCTAAGAGAGGGTTTAATCACTTTAATATTCTTAAAATACCTAAATACACCTAAAACAAACGTCCATATACTTTAAAAGAATTAGGGTGAATTTACCATATCAATCCTAGCTTGGCCGAGTTGTAGCAACAAATTGCAGGCCCAAATGACGCCCATCACCTACTGGCCGTCATTTGATCGACACCCCTTTAGTGGGGCTCAGTAGTTTGGGACAGAGACCCAACATTTTAAGGCCTTGAAGGTCTAATCAACACACAAGGTTGACTGACCGTCAATTGAACGACTATCCGTCCCTTGTGGCCGTTGTTTGACACTGCTTGGCAGCATCTTGGCTAAGAGATAGGGTCCTCCACTAGGGCCCCTCGTGGGTCCTTGGTGGATTCGTACCCATACGTTAAACCCCTAAATATTCTCATCTAGCTCTTAGGGTCCTTACCACTATTTTAGACCTCAAACAACACTAAATTTTCATCAAAACACAAAGGCACACACACGCACATAGATGACTAATCATAGAACGTCTTGGTCGTTCCTTGACGTTTGACTTCAAACTCACCGGAACTAACCTAAAAACTCATTAACACATTAAATAAGCTAATCTCTAGTCCAACCTAGTTTACTTTTAGCGGTTGTAACAAAAACTTGACATGATAGATTTCGATGTCATATTGGGTATGGAATGGTTGCATTATTGATATTCCTCTATTGATTGTAGGACTAGAGTGGTCAAATTTCAGTTTCCAAATGAGCCTATCCTTAAGTGGAAGGGGGGAAATTCTATGACTGGAGGTCAATTTGTTTCTTAACTAAAATCTAGGAAAATGATCTCAAAGGGTTGTGTCTACAATATAGTGAGGGTAAGGGATGTGGAGTCTGATACTCCTACTATTGAGTCGGTCCCCATTGTAAAAGATTTTTTTAGAAGTTTTCCCTAATTATTTACCTGATGTTCCTTTTAAAAGGGAAATAGACTTTGGGATTGACCTTCTCCCAGATACGTAGCCCATCTCTATTCCTCCTTATAGAATGTATCCAAAGGAATATAAGGAGATGAAGGATCAGTTAAATGACTTATTGGATAAGGGTTTCATCCGATCAAGTATCTCTCCATGGGTTGCTCCAGTATTGTTTGTTAAGAAGAGAGATGGTTGCTCCGTATGTGCATTGATTATCGGTAGTTGAACAAGGTAACCATCAAGAACAAGTATTCTCTTCCAAGAATAGATAACCTATTTGATCAACTTCAAGGGGCACATCTTTTCTCAAAAATTGATCTCCGGTTGGGTTATCACCAATTGAGGATGAAAGAGAAAGATATTCCAAAAATCACTTTTCGAACCTGATATGGACATTATGAGTTTTTGATGGTCCTTTGGTTTGACTAACTCTCCAACGACGTTTATGGACTTGATGAATGGAGTGTTTAGATAATACCTTGATATGTTCATGATTGTGTTTATCGATGACATTTTGATATATTCAAGAAGTGAGGATATGCATATTGATCATTTGAGGATTATATTGCAAATTCTCAAGGACCGACAACTCTATGCAAAGTTTAGTAAATGTGAGTTTTGGTTAAGGTCTGTAGCTTTCCTTAGCCATATAGTTTCAAGTAAAACGGATGCGGTCAATATTTTTCCTAGACCTCTATCATCGATAGACATAAGAAGTTTCTTGGGTTTGGCCGGTTATTATAAAAGATTTGTTGAGGGTTTTCCTCTATTGCTTTGCCTTTGACGGCTTTGACTCAAAAGAAGGCCAAGTTTTTACGGTCAGAAGCTTGTGAGAAAAGTTTCCAAGAGTTAAAATATAAACTTACTTCCACTCCGATGTTGACCTTATCGGAAGTTACAGATGGCTTTGTGGTATATTTTGATGCCTCAAGAGTTGGATTGGGATGTGTGCTTATGCAAAATAGTAACTAAAGGTTCATGAGAAGAACTATCCTACCATGATCATTAATTAGCATCGGTTGTATTTTACTTAAATATTGGAGGCAGTATTTGTATGGGTCATGGTGATGTGTTTAGCGATCCAAATTTTTTGCAATATGTGTTTACCCAAAAAGATCTAAATCTTTGACAAAAAAGTGGCTTGATTTATTGATAGATTATGATATGAGTATTCTCTATCACCCCTGGTAAAGCAAATGTGGTGATGGATACCCTTAGTCGGTTGTCCATGGGTAGTGCTGCACATGTTGATGATGAAAGAAAATAATTGGTTCGAGATGTTCATAGGTTGGCCCGATTGGGAGTTCCGCTAGTAGATTTCACCAAGGCGGTATTATGGTCCATGGTTTTTTTGAATCGTCTTTTTTGGTTAATGTTAAAGCAAAGAAATGTGTTGATTCGACCTCAGTAGAATTGAAAGAGGTGGTACTAAAGAAATCCATATAAACTTTCTCCCAAGGGGAGATTGTGTCCGAAGGTACCAAGATCGTTTATCTCTTCTGAATGTTAATGACTTGAGGGAATTTTTTTTATTGGAAGTCCTTTGTTTTTAGTATTCTATTCACTCAGGATCCACCAAGATGTATCGTGATTTGCGAGAGATCTATTAGTGGAATGGTATGAAGAAGGATATTGCGGGATTTGTGGCTAAGTGTCCTAATTGCCAACAAGTGAAGGTTAAGCACCAGAAACCAAGAGATCTGTCCAAGATATTATCATTCCCACATGTAAGTGGGATGATTTTAATATGTACTTCATAGTAGGGTTGCCAATGAGTCGACACCGATGTGATTCGATTTGAGTTATAGTTGACCAGATGACGAAATCAACCAATTTCCTTTCCGTCAAAGTTTCATATATGGAGAAATATTATGCTAAGATTTACTTGAGAGAGATGGTGAGGATACATAGAGTGCTCTTGTTCATTATCTATAATAGAGGTACTTAGTTTACTTCACGGTTTTGGAAATCGTTCCAAAATGGTCTTGGCACTAAAGTTAAGCTTAGCACAAATTTTCACCACTAAACCGATGTGCAAGCGAAAAAACAATCCAAAAATATGAAGTTATGTTAAGGGCTTGTGTAATAGATTTCAAGGGAAGTTGGGATGAACATTTTCCCTTCATTGAATTTGCCTATAATGATAGTTATCATTCGAGTATTTGTATGACTCAGTTTGAGGCTCTTTATGGTAGGAGGTGTAAATGCACTATCGGATGGTTCGAGGTGGGTGAGGTTGACTTGATAGGTCCTGAGATAGTTCGTGAGGCTATAAAGAAGATTAAACTCATTAAATAGAGGATGAGGATGCCCCAAAGTCGATAAAAGTCTTAAGTCAATGTTAGAAGAAGAGACCTTGAATTTGATTTGCATGATTGGGTTTACTTGAAAATTTCACCCATGAAGGGAGTGGTGAGGTTTTGTTAGAAAGGGAAGCTTAGTCCTTGTTTTGTAGGCCCCTATCAAATTTTGAGACGTGTTGGTAAAGTTGCATATGAGCTTGATTTTCCAAATGAGTTGGCATCGGTGCATCCGGTTTTCCATGTCTCTATGTTAAAAAATGTGTTGAGATCCGACATCCATAATCCCCTTTGAAGGGTTGGAAGTGAAAGAGAAACTTTCCTATGAAGAAGTTCCGCTTAACATCTTAGACCGGCAATTTAAAAGATTGAGCAATAAAGAGGTAGCTTCTGTTAAGGTGTTATGGAGAAACCATCCAGTTGAGAGTGCTATTTGGGAGGCGGAAGCGGATATGATGTCTTGATATCCTCATATTTTTGCTCTTATTTTAGCTTAAGGTAATGAATTCCTCTTTTTTTTTGTTACGTTTGAAGTCATGGGTGTATTATATGTTTCTATGATTTCCTTAAATTTGCATGTTCATAAAAAATCTTAAGTTTTGAAAGAAATGGCTTTATGATATTTGTTCCTCATGTTGTTGAACATTTAGTATGAGTTGCATATAGGCTCCAGTAGATGAGTTGTAGAACATGCCTTGAGTTGGAGTGGAGATCTCCTCCTTTAGTTTGTGCTTTTTTTAGATGGAATTGCATATAGGCTCCATGAGATTGTGTTGAGAATTAATTTTAGTTTGAGATGATAGTTCCTCCTTGAACTAGAGAAATGTTAAGCTTTCATGCATATTGGGTTGTTATATGTAGTTCCTACTCCTGTATGGTGCATTAGGTTTGTTTCGTTTGAGATGAAGTTCCTTCTTACTTGTGTGCATTTAGATGAATTACATACATGATGGGCTAGTAGTCTAGAGTTTTGGCTAGAAACGTGCTTAAAATCTCATTTGACGACAAATGATCCAAAGGGGGAGATAATGTAACGCTTTGTATCCTAAAGACGGAGGCTTGGAAAAAATTACAGGGATTTCCAGGTGGCACCCACGAGGGCCAACACACGTTGTGGTTGGACACATGCCCTGTAGGTGGGCCTTGTTGATGGCCACCTTAGAAAAAGTCCAGGAAAGGACCACGAAGGGACCTATGGATCGTAGGTGCATCCAAACCCCATGGTCCAACCCTACATCGATTGGACAAATTCTTTGATAAGAAACCGCAACCAACCAGGACAGACCGTAGGTCAGTCAACGGTCTGTCGGCTAGGTCCATGGTTTGTGACTGGGCAGTTATTTTTAGGGGCTTAAGGGTATTTTTCAATTTCAATTAAATTAATACGGTGTTGTTTTGCCTAAGTGTAAGACACCTATATAAGTGATTTTAACCCTCAAAATCCCCCAATTAAGTCATTTTCTCGAAATCCCAAAAGAATTCCCAAAACTCCTCTCAAATATGCTCTCTCTAGAACATAGAAGAAGAAGAAGAAGAAGAAGAAGAAGAAGAAGAAGAAGAAGAAGAAGAAGAAGAAGAAGAAGAAGAAGAAGAAGAAGAAGAAGAAGAAGAAGAAGAAGAAGAAGAAGAAGAAGAAGAAGAAGAAGAAAAAGAAGAAGAGGAAGAAGAAGAGGAAGAGGAAGAGGAAGAAGAAGAAGAAGAAGAAGAAGAAGAAGAAGAAGAAGAAGAAGAAGAAGAAGAGGAAGAAGAAGAAGAAGAGGAAGAGGAAGAGGAAGAGGAAGAGGAAGAGGAAGAGGAGGAGGAGGAATAGGAGGAGGAGGAGGAGGAGGAGGAATAGGAGGAAGAGGAGGAAGATGAAGAAGAGGAAATTGAATCTAGGTTAAGATCAAGTTTTCAATTTCAAGCTTGTGAGGGCTTTGTAATAAAGGTAATATTGATTTTCATCCATGGGATCCTTCCTCCCATGGAGTCCCTTAGAATTCCAAAATCTTAAGAATAATTCCCTAATTCTAGTTAGGGTTTCTTCCATTGTTGTGGGTTATGATGAATGTTGATCTAATTGAGTGGATTACGATTGTTTATGATTTAATCAAAATAATTTAATATATTTAGTATGAAATTACATGTACTCGTGCCTTACTTATGATTTTAGGGTTGAATAGATATAATGGGTTTGATGCCATCTGAGGGAAACTCTATGGGTTAGATGTATCCTTATAGGATTGATGATTTAGGATTATAATTGCTTTAGATTTATGCATATATGATGAATCTAATGTTGATTTCTTGAGAGTAAAGCATCGATGAGATCATGAGATGTAGTGCTTTGAGAGTAAAGCCTAGACTATGCGTTTTTTATTGTTAATGTTATGATGTGAAAGAGATACTTCTGATAATGAATTGATATGCATGATTTTATGAATGTGAAAGGTTTAATCACATGAATGATTCTAGGTTTAAAGGATGTCTCACCTAAAATGAATCTACACTAAAAATCTTAATGAATAATGAGGCTAGAGGTGATTACCCTTGACCTCTATATGAAAGAATATGTGTCGATTTCCCTACTCCTTAGAATTGAACAAGAGGTGAGTGCACCCGTTCCTACAATTATGAATTTACATAGAGGTGAGTACCCATGCTCCTTATAACTTGATGTGGAGGAGTTTACCCTCATCATATGATGAGGTTGTGGAGGCGAGTACCCGTGATTTAAAAGTAAGTAATGCAAGAGGTGAACACCCATTGGCCTTTATGAGCTAGGCATTGAAGTGAATCCTCACGTCTTTAAAAGTAGGTATGATGAATGTGATTATGTTATGATCATGATTTCTTTGAGTGTTGCTAGATATGTCTTCCATCATAAGCTTGACTAGAGGCGAATTACCTAAGTCTTTGATAAGGATAAGTGAAGTTACTTAAGGAAGCATTCATCTTTCATCATGATGGTTTATGTGTATTGATTATGCTTATGCCTTATGTATTATGTTGACTAATTCTCGTGTTTATGTTGTTTATGCTAGCCATCATATTTAGTACTTGAATGTACTAACATATACTCTTGCCTACATTCTTATCAAATGTATGGTCCGGCGTTCACGATTCTATAATACCCTATATTAAAATAAGGGCATATATGTCATTTAGCTCTAATTAAAAAAACGAGATCATAAATTTTAAAAAAGGTTTACAGACCTAATAGAAGCAGCAACAATGTTTCAACTTCAATGATAAAAAAAGAGGACTCTTCTTGTTCTACAGTGAGTGAACGAACGAAGGAGAAAAATAAATTAAAATTGAAAGCTTTAGTTCTGAAACTAAAGAGAGAGGTGGAAGAAGAAGAACAAGAAGAAGGTAAGTTTCTTAACTTAGTTGAAAGGTTGAATTTTTATCTTTCATCACTATAAGATTGAGAATTGGGAAGTTCAGAAACATGGGTTTAGAAGAAATAGAATAAATTTATTTCATTCTTATAAACCAAGTGAATATAGTCAATTATTTGAATAGGAAACTTTGGTATTTGGCTTACATGCAATAAAAGTAAATGGGCAGTAAGGTTAGGTTGATATTTTTATAGTGAGAATTGACCAAGAAGAGACTATATTATATGATACAACACTAATTAAGTGATTGGGCAGATTTTAAATCAATCATGAAACCTCTAGTGATGGGTTTTTGTTAATGTAGTATGAATTACCTAAATGAAGGATTTAAGACGACTTTGTTATAAATGTGATTATAGATTGACCAAAGTAATTCGTATGGATTAATCAAGTGGCAAGTTTCGTAACTCGACAAGAGTACAATGAGTAGTAATCTTACCACAATTTGTATTTGACAAATTTTATGATTTTTACATGGTTTATAAAGTAAATTTATTGACAACTGTTTTGAAATTGCATGTATGACAAGTATTTTACTAGATATGATACTGAAAGACTACTTGAGATGATCTCATTATTACAAGATATGGTTACTGTTATTGAAAAGGTTTTACACTTATTTGAGAAAAAGTATTGTGACAGGGTATTGTTAAACTTTGAAATGATATGATTTGATAATATTTAAATATTTTGTTCAATTTTTAAATGTTTCCACTGATTACAAGAAAACTACAAATGGGATTAGACCTTGGTGAATCTCGTAGCTAACAGCGGGATCGTTACACCTGGTGCACCTTGTAGTTAGTGATTACTGATAAAGTCCTTGCTAGTGGGAAGGCAGAACAAGTGTACTATCACTGATATCCCTCGAGTAGGGATCTATTGATATGAATATCTAACTTCTTTATGAGGGAAAAGTCAGTGATAAAAGTCAAAAAACATGCTAGTATAATAGTCAAATGGTTAAATAATGACTTTTCCCTTATTAAAATGGTTGTGTTTAAGTATTATTACTCATTAAGCTAGCGTCTCACTCCTTGCTAATTGTTTTTACAGAGATCTCAGGTGGTATTGAGGAGGACTTTATTAACTAGAGAGTGTGATTTGGTAGCATCTGGTGAGCCCCGCGTTGCTTCGCGTGGCAAGACAACTACTGATTTGCGATAGTTTATTTAGTTTCTTTAAAAACTCACAGAGTCTCTCCATTTTTCATTCTTTATAGTTGAGTCTTGATTAGTCCTTCGTATTGTAGTCAAGTGACTAGTATGGAACTTCTTTTGTTTTCATAAAATTTTGAGATAAATTTGTTTTATTGTGTGACAATTAGATCATTGATGGATATTATGTTGTGGTTTATAGCTGCTATTAGTTGTGCTGTGAATTCTTGTGATAAGAAAATTCAGGATAGGCCTAAAAACAAAGGATATTATGCTCGATTTTTGTAGAATTATGTTTAGACTTGCTTTGGGATTATTTCCCTTAGGTGGGTCACGTTCCTAACTTGGGGCATGACAAAGTTAGTATCAGAACACTAGGTTATTCCTGTGACTAATGGAGCACACAGTAGTAGTATAATCTCAATTATGGTAATGTTCTTAGACATTTCTATAATCATGATTCTTCAAGGACGTGATAGGATGTGTTATGTCTTTCTTTCTGATTCTTGATTTCGTTTCTATTAACCAGATGGCTCAAACCTGATTATCTAATGATAGAGCTACAACAGGTGTTCCTGAGGCACCTAATGTCACTTCCTCCAGGCAGACAACTTCTTCAACTTGGGGGGGGGGGGACAGAGCTCGTAGAACTAATCGAAGAGAGGCCCGTAATGCCACCGCAGGGAACCGCAGCACCACTACTAGGACTTCAAGGGGGATCACTCTGGAAGGGAGCGCTAGTCCACCTCCAACAACGAAGGAGAATGCTACTAATGGGGTACTTGCCTCCATGTAGAAAGCCATGGAGAGATTGATGAATAGAATGAATAGACAGGAGAGGGATGGTCAGCGTAATGTTGTTGCTACTAAGATGTAACACTCTAGAAGTTCCATGACTTAGTATAGAACCTCACTTTATGAACTAAGCCTTAAAACAGTGTTTCTAAGATAAAATAAAGGTAATAAACTCAATTATGAAGTGTTAGATTCAAAACGTCAAGAAACGACCACGACGTCTGGAGACTAGTGAAATTGAGCTAGTGTGCCTTGGTGTGTTTCAAGGGTTAAAGAGCCATAAAAAGGTCAAATTTGGTGAAAACGTTTATAATACATGTTAGGACGTGTTTAGAGTCAAAACGTCCAGGTACGAATCCCCAAGTAACACCTTAAGGGTCCTTGAGGAGGACCCAAAACATTGACCCTCAAAACTGTCAATTGGCAGTGTGCAACCACGAGACCAAACGATGAGCCGTCGTTTGAACGATGATCCGTCGTTGGGAATCATCGGTTGACACTTAGACAATTCACCAAACACCCCAAATAACAAGCCTTTGATCCAAACAACGTTTGACCACTATGGTCCATGGTTGGATCGACGAAGCGTCGACGGGGTTCTTTCGTTTGGAACCCTACTTCACTTTCCAAAATTGGTTGGCTTAGGAGTGATTAGGTAATCAGTTAATAAATTAATTAAGGGTTAGGGACGGTTAAAATAAGTTAGTTTAGGACTATAAAAAGTTTATAACACATTAAACTAACCTAACACCTCTAAATTCCAAAACTCACTTAGCTCCAACTTCTCTCTAGCTTCTCTCTCCCCAAACTCAAACCTCCATTGAAGGAAGAATAGAGCTTCAAGAAGAGGACGAATTCACCAAGGAATCCAACTCAATTTCGTGGCAAAATCATCCTTAACGTATGATTTTTCACTCTTGGGATTCCTTTCCCCGAGAGGTCCTTTCAAAGAGATTTTCGAACTTCCCCCAAATATTAGGGTTTCTATCTATACATGGATCTTCTTCTCCAAACGAAATTGTTATTCAATTGTGATGAATTATGATCTTTTATTGTTGATTAACTAGGTAATTATGGCTGATTTTTGGTAATCACTTCAGATTTCCCCTTGGACCCTTGTTCTTCCCTAAACTCATTATACGTTGAAATATCTATGGTAATTGTGGAAGATGATGGGTATATGATTATGTAGAATGATAATTGCTATGTATTTCTTCTTGAATTTACCTTGTTTATTTATTGTTATGTATTCTTTGGTAATATAATTATGAAGGCCATGAAAGTGGAAGAAGGTATGAAGGTTGATTCTTGTTAAATTCAATTATGAAAAATGAGTTACTTAGATAGTATTGTTCCTATGTCTAATGTGCGGTTGTGGTATTGATAAAAAGTATTCCTAATCATTAACCCTAGATAGTTGAATTGCTATGAAGTATGTATGCATGTTATGATATGAGTATTATATGATTGAGAGTAGTTCTCACGATTATAATAAAGTGTTAAGTGAAAGGCTTACTCACTTGTTAGTGGTTTCTAAAGTGAAAGGATTGTTCTCACTTATGATTACCTATGAGTTATTATGATAAGATGTTTACGTAGAGGTCTAGTAGAAACTAATGTGAACTTGTATGATGAATAACGATGATTACTAAAGGGAATAAATGCTTAGCACTGAAAGGGCATGTAAATGAGATACATGTCTCACGTTTAGTAAGTCTGTCTCCCTACATGGGTTTTCTCACGTTTAGCAAGTCCGGATTCCTGAGTTATGTGTTGTCTCACGAGATGGAAACTCTCACATTTAGCGAGTTAGGGTTTCTAGTAAAAATCTCCTTGACCCTTAAATATGTGCCCACATAGTTATCTAGCTTAGTGGATCCACCTAGATAGCTATGTACGAAAGGTTACACCTTAGGCAAGTGTTAACCCTCTCTTTTTGTTGTGGGAGTAGAACACCAGATTACATGTAGCTCACATGGTCTAATGTCGGTTATTGCACTTTTTTCCATAATTGAAAAGTAAATGAACAAGTTAAGTGTATGAACTCTTATTAGGTCTTTTCTTAAAGGTTCCTACATAGTGTGTCCGAGGGTATGAGACTTATCTTGCACATTGCACTTATGGGATCCTAAGGGATGGTCTTAGAAGTGTCCATGTATGATTAGATTTGATTATGTGCTATGTTGATAAGTTATATATGATCTTTACAAATAAATCATATCATGAAAAAGTATGATATTATGTTGTATATATGAAGTAGATGACTTAATGTAATACTTAACTTTATATAGGGTTATGGGATTCTATTCTTTATTGCATAATGTATTTCTTAGGTTATCTACATGTTGGAATAATATTATGTTGAGTTGACTTATAATGCTTACTATATGTGCATGTCAGGTTAAATTGATAGAAAACATGATTTTGCTTACTATATGATCCATACTTAGTACGTGTGATGTACTAACCCATATTTTCTTCCCTTTTTCCCAACAATGTAGGTTTGAGCCATTGAAGAAGTTCAAGGCCATTTGCAAGGAAGACTTGGATCATTTCCCAAGATTTTGGTGATTCCTCAAGTCCGAGGATGATGCCACTTTTCTAGCTTTATTAGTATTGACTATGTCTAAGACAATTGTTCTTTCCTTATATTTGAGACTTTGTTATGAGCCTACATGTTGCATATTGTAATAGTCTAAGGGCTATGCCCAAATCTTATACATCTATGATAGATGGTTTATATGTGAGACAAATATTAGACTACTTAAATGAATTTTCTATGTTGCTAAATGAGGAGTCTATGTAAACTCCATAAACGAGAAGTCTAAGGATACTTCATATGTAAAAGTTTTTAAATTTTCCATATTTTTCTACCTATGATATGCAATGATGTATGCTAAGGGCTAGTCTAAGGCATCTTCGAGGACGAAGACGCCGGTTACATCTAGGGGTGCTCCCCAGTCGTCACAAACTTGGTATCAGAGCATGAGGTTAAGTAATCTTAGGATTGATGTCTTAGTAAACCACATCAAGTAGAGTCTTGTTCATAATTGTGAAGCGCGCCACACTTATGAATGAGAGGCTATGTGATTCTTAGAAAATTCTCATCTTCGTGGTATTCCTATGTCATGAATCAAGAGTCTTAACTCAATGTTTCCTTTCGTCTAATCTCTTTCTTGTGCTTATAGGCAATGAATACAGTAAGGAAAAATGCTTGAAGGGTCAAAGAGAAGAATATGAATGATGCAGTTCCCCCTCAAGCTCCTCAAAACCCTCAAGTTCCTATTGAAGAAGGGTTATGTCTAATATTGAGATAAGGGCGGTCATTCATAGCTTGACTCAAGTGATGGCTACTCAAGTTTCTAGGGATTCTAGGCTTTAAGTGAACCCCAATGCTAGCACCACCGCATAAAGGATAAGGGATTTCACAAGGATGAATCCCCCTACTTTCATTGGATCCAGGGTGGAAGAAGACCCACAAGGGTTTGTAGATGAAGTATTTAAGGTGCTAAATTCCATGGGTGTGACTTCTCAAAAAATGGCGGAACTAGCCGCCTATTAACTCAAAGATGTGGCTCATGTTTGGTATGACGAATGGAAAGATGGGTGGTCGGTTAGAGAAGGCCGGATCACTTAGAAGGCTTTCAAGACGGCCTTCCTTGATAGGTTCTTTCCCTTGGAACTAAGGGAGAGGAAAATACAAGAATTCATCAACCTTCACCAAGGGGGTATGAGTGTGAAAAAGTATAGCATCAACTTCACTCAACTATCTAAATATGCTCCTTCTATGGTGGCAGATTCTAGGGCTAAGATGAACAAATTTTTTATTGGGATATCCGATATTGTGGTTAATGAATGTAGGTCGGCTATGTTGATTCCTTGAATGGACATCTCTCATCTTATGTTTCATGCCGAACAAATTTAGGAGAAAAAGCTTAAGCAAGTCTGTAGGGAGTTGATGAAGACAAGGGCCGAAGATGGAAATTCTTCTAAAGCTAGATTTGAGGTTCAAGATAAGCCAAGGTTCAATAAGAGGTTTTCCAACCAAGGCCCTCCTAACACTACAAGGATCAACAAAGTTAAAGGGTCCACACCCAAGGCTCAAGAGGGGAAAGGTAGTGGCCCCTATATTGAGAAGCCCATTTGTGCTAAGTGTGGTAGAAAACATGAAGGCAAGTGTCTACTTGGCAGGATTAATTGCTATAGTTGTGGTAAGAGTGGACACATGAAGAGGGATTGCCCTATGATGAAGGCTCAAGGAAGGGAAAAT
The DNA here is from genome assembly GCA_016801875.1 of Solanum sitiens. Taxonomy (NCBI): domain Eukaryota; kingdom Viridiplantae; phylum Streptophyta; class Magnoliopsida; order Solanales; family Solanaceae; genus Solanum; species Solanum sitiens. The sequence continues at coordinate 2,447,431 of JABWTJ010000049.1, read as the reverse complement.
GCTCAAGCACAAGCAAGCGCTCCCAATCCCGATGCTCCTAAGAAGAATCGCTTCTATGCTCTCCGCTCTAGGGATGACCAAGAGGATTCTCCTGATGTTGTCACCGGTATGTAACAAGTGTTTTCCATTAATGTCTATGCTTTTCTAGAATGTAACGACCCGAAAGTACCCCCTAGCATTTAGGGAAACCCTTAGGTAGGAACAAGGCGTACTTGACCTTTCGAAGGTCTTGTACTAGCCATTTGCTATCATTCGTTACATAAGACATGAAAAGTAGTGCGGAATTAAACCTTTCACGACAATTATAATAAAAAGGAAATGTATTTTATAAATACTAAAGAATAGTCTCATATTCACAAGCCAACTTAAAGACACAACTTAAACATCTTAGGGACACATCCCTTTAAATCAAATGAAAATACTTAATAAGTCTTAATAGTAGAAACTAAAGAAATTGAACGATGCCCTCGAATATATGAGGACATACTTAGTCTTGAGAGAGTCTATTCCCAAGCTTTGCCTTCTAGACTTCTTCTTGCCTTCAACCTATACTTATAGAGTATATAAAAGTGTGGGGTTAGTATAAAACAATGTACTAAGTATGGCATATGCAAAAACATGTAAAAAGGGACGTTTTTTTGTAGAAATAAGATTTCATTCCAAATAAGTAAAACCTTAATGAATATTGAAGTAAAATAGCATAAGAATCATCATTTAGCACATAATAAAAGGTTCCCATAATTTTAGCACAAAGAGTCACTTTACAGTGAACTCCAAAAACGTTACAGTGAACCCATTCATACCACAACACAGTGAACTCATTTCCTTTAAGGTTTCCCTAACCAATTTATCCTAAGACTCACTAAGGTAAGACATGAAGGAACCGCCCATACATCCCCTTTAATACACACCTAAGTGATCCTTAAGACTACCAACCATAGGCTTACCTCGCACGGGAAACAAGTCCACACTCTAAACTAGACATTACAAGAACGTTCATGCATTAAGGACTTCAAATAAGTGCTCTTGTCCAATGGGACTTATAAGTTACACTAAGTGAAATGTGAGAGTAGCATCTCATACTACTACTCCCACTTAGTGCTCCTTGAGTATTCCCTTGGATCAAGCGCACTACATTCATCATTCATAAATTCATTATATAAACTTAACTTTAACTTGCTTCCTTAACATTAGACCTTAAGTCATTTAACTTCATTTACAATACATGATAACTCATTCATACACTCCATATAAAACACACCAAGACTCCCATTTTGGAATGTCTACTTAGTGCAATGGACAAATAGCGTCCCATACCCCACCTACCCTAAGTAGTACATTCTTTTAGGAGACTTAGTTCATTCATTCTTTTGTGTGGGATAGCTTTAACCGACATAGACCATGAGAGCTAGACATGGAATCCCGATATTACCCCAATCGGATGAGGGATCCCCACTTGCCTAGGGTAGGGTCATTTTCTTAGCCATGGCTTCTACAATAGCTACACCTATGTGGGCGCATAATTAAGGGATATGGAGATTTATACTAAGTAACTCATTGTCTACTAACGAGGAGTACTCATCTCTAGAGGTACACTGGAATACAAAATCTCAACTCATGAAGTGTAACCACTCCTTCTTCATATCCTCTTGGTGCTAATCATAACTCCCCCATGGAGTCTCAATATTATATACTATAGGTTAAGGATAACTAGTGGACACCACATCTCAACTCACGAATGGCATCCATCCTCCGACCTATCTTAGAAAGCTTTTGGGAGATAGTGAGGTTGCTACTAAACACTTTATCTCAACTCACGAAGAGTATTCACCCCAAAACTCCCCTTATTCACATTCTTTAGCTTCATTCATTCATTCATTCAAAGTGTGAGTGTGTGTGTACATGTGAGCACACCTTTCACATAATCACCATTTTCATAACATTGACTTCTAAACATGCTTACACCTTCATTCATCATATTACATACTTAACATGCTTGGCATAAACATATAGTTCATTTAGACATAATCCCTAGCATACTTCACATAATAAGCTTCATAAATCACATCAACAAGAACAACATCATTATCATCTTATTTCACATAGTATGCCTTCATGGTCTTATTCACAATACACAAGTAGATTCAAATTCATATGTTTTAAGTAAACACCTCCACCAAAGGTGGACCATACCACTCAAAAGCATTTCATAATAAAAGTTAAGCAATGTAACCAACTTACCATTAATCCAAGCTTTCACCACCTATAATCAATTCCTCAATAATACATCATAAAATATCCCTTAGGGAAGTATCTAAGTCACAATATGACCATAAAGAAACTATAACTCTGACATTTCAAATCATGTTCATTAGACCCATTTCATAAGTCAAAATTTGATAAAAAGCAATAACACGATTTCATTGAAGTTTTAGAATTAAAATCACCAACTAACATTAGAAATAGCATATTTGAATCCTTTAAAACATTTCCATGCAATACCCATACTTAGAGTCAAAGATAGAACAAGTTAGGATTGGAAACCCTTTTTGAAATTCCTTAGAAATGGCTCCTTGAATGGAAGAGAGTTCCAGAATGACTACCATACCTCAATGAGAAGAAACCCATGAATATTTTATGAAGAAACGTCCACAACCAGCCCCTTTTAGACCTTCCTTGAGTTCAAGCTTCTATTGGGTTTTGAGAGAGTCTTTCTTGAGGGAGGGTTTTGGGTTTTTGAAAATGAAGTCTAAATTTAGGTCTTTAGTGTTTGAACCCTCTTAATATACCTAAAATACCCTAAAATAATCATCCATGATTCATAAAATACTTGGGGTGAATTTACAAAACACCCCAAGCCTTGGCAGAAAATTGACAGCTTTTGCAGGCCAACCTACGCCCCCCTCCCTGACGGGCCGTTGCCCAGTTGACGCCCCTTAGATGGGGTCTGTCAATTGGGGATGAGCCTCCATTTTGTTCATGCTTTTATGGACTTTCAGGGACAATCGACGCCCAAGGTCGATGGGCCTTTGTTTGACCAACGGTCCATCCCTTGTGGCCGTCGTTGGTCACTACTTGGCAGCATCCAGGGAAAGGATGGGGTCCTCTTCTAGGGCCCCTCGTGGGTCCTAGGTGGGGTATTACCCAGATGTTAAACCCCTATAAATAGTTGTCTAGGTATTATGAACATTCCACATCAATTTCAATCAAAAAAAACACGTAAAACTCGCTAAAACACATGAGGACACACAAGAACTTTCTAAGACATACCTTCCGAACGTCATGGACGTTCTCGGACGTTTGACCTCCTAACATTACCAAACTTTATACACTGCCTAAGGACATTATTATAAACCCCTTTAAGGAATTTAAGACCTTATCACACACATTCTTGGCTCTAGTTTCACTTAGTTTATTTTAGGGTGTTACATAGATCCCGGTGCCACTTTATCTTTTGTAACTCCTTTAGTGTCCATGAAATTTGATGTGTTACCCGATATTTTAATGGAAGATTTTTCGGTTATTACCCCGGTGGGTGACTATGTTGTTGCTAAAAGAGTTTGTAGGAGTTGTCCCATATTATTGCCCAATAGAGTTACATTGGTCTATTTGGTAGAACTTGATATGTTGGATTTTGATGTCATATTGAGGATGGATTGGTTACATTCTTTTTTTGCTTCTAGTGATTGTAGAACAAGGGTAGTTAAGTTCCAATTTCCTAGTGAGCCCGTCTTAGAATGGAAGGGGGTAAACTCAATCCCTAGAGGTTGAATCATTTCGTGTCTAAAAGCTTGTAAGATGATTTTCAAGGGATGTCTCTGTCATGTTGTGAAGGTCAAGGAACTAAAATCCGAAACTCCTCCTTTATAGTCGGTCCTCATAGTGAAGGATTTTATGAAAGTCTTTCTTGATGACTTGCTCGGAATTTCTCACAAACGGGAAATAGATTTCGGCATCGATTTGTTATCGGATACGAAACCCATTTCAATTCCACCTTATCGGATGTCTGGCCGATTTGAAAGAGTTGAAGGATCAACTCAAAGATTTGCTTGACAAGGGTTTTGTACAACCAAGCATTTCTTCATAGGTTGCTCTGGTGTTATTCGTGAAAAAGAATGATGGGTCCCTTAGGATGTGCATTAATTACAATCAACTAAATAAGGTCACCATAAAGAACAAGTATCCTCTCCCTAGGATCGACGATTTGTTTGATCAACTCAAAAGGGCAAGATACTTTTCGAAAATTGATTTGAGGTCGGGATATCACCAACTTAGGGTGAGAGGTGAAGACATACCTTAAATGGAATTTCAAACTAGGTATGGTCATTATGAGTTCCTAGTAATGTCTTTTGGTCTAACTAATGCCCCGGTGGCTTTTGTGGACCTTATGAATAGAGTGTTCCAAAATAATCTTGATTCTTTTGTGTTGTCTTCATTGATGATATCTTGGTATATTCTAAGAGTGAGGGTGAGCATATAGACCATTTTAGGGTTGTATTGCAAGTCCTTAAGGAACATCAACTTTTTACTAAGTATAGTAAGTGTGAATTTTGATTGAGATCGGTTGCTTTTCTTGGTCACATTATTTCAAGCGAGGGTATAGAGGTCGATCCAAAGAAAATGGAAGCGGTTAAGAATTGGCCTAGACCTTTGACTCCAACCGATATTAAAAGTTTCTTGGTTTTATCCTGGTACTATAGAAGGTTTGTTAATGGGTTTCCATTTATTGCTTCTCCTTTTACAACAATAACTCAAAAGAAAGTTAAGTTTGAGTGGTCGGAAGCTTGTGAAAGAAGCTTCCAAGAGTTGAAACATAAGCTTACCTCCCTCCGGTGTTGACCTTACTGGAGGGTTCCAAAGGGTCGTAGTGTATTGTGACGCTTCTCGAGTAGGTTTGGGTTGTGTCCTCATGCAGCATGGTAAGGTGATAGCATATGCCTCTAGGAAACTGAAGGTGCATGAGAATAATTATCCAACTCATGACCTTGAATTAGAAGTCATAGTGTTTGCTTTGAAAATATGGAGGCATTACCTATATGGTGTCCATGTGGATGTATTTACTGACCACAAGAGTCTTCAATATGTGTTCACTCAAAAGGAGTTGAATCTCCGACAAAGAAGATGGTAGGAACTCTTGAAGTACTATGATATGAGTGCTCTATACCACCTCGACAAAGCCAATGTGGTTACGGATGCTCTAAGTCAAATGTCAATTGGTAGTGTAGCCCATGTTCCCGATGATAAGAAAGAGTTAGTGAAAGAGGTACATAGATTGGCTTGGTTGGGTGTTCGGTTTGAAGATTCTCCAAACGGGGGTTTTATGGTTCATCATAATTTTGAATCATCTCTAGTGGTGGAGGTGAATCTAAGAAAAACTTTGATCCTGTATTGATGGAATTGAAGGAATCGATTTTTAGCAAGTTCAATGAGTCATTCTCTCGAGGGGGGTGGGGTACTTAGGTACCAAAGTAGATTGTCTGTACCGGATGTAGATGACTTGAGAAGACAAATTTTGGAATAAGCCCATGGTTCCCGATATTCCTTCATCTGGGTGCCACCAAAATGTATTGTGATATTCAAGAGGTCTATTGGTGGGATGGTTTGAAGAGGCATATAGTGGTGTTTGTGGCTAAATGTCCTAATTGTAAACAAGTCAAGGATGAGTATCAAATACCGGGAGGGTTAAAGTAATGGATTTTCCTACTTGGAAGTGGGAAGATATCAGTATGGATTTTGTAGTGGGTTTGCCCCGGACACGTAGGCATAATGATTCCATATGGGTTATTGTCGATAGATTGATGAAATCTGCTCACTTCATCCTCATCAAATCTACTTATTCGGTGGAGGAATATTCTATATTGTACCTTAATGAGATTATGAGTTAAGGGATCCCTTTGTCCATCATTTCGGATAGAGGTTCCCAATTCACTTCTCGTTTTGGAGATCCTTTCAAAAGGGGCGAGGTGCTCAAGTGAAACATAGTACCACTTTTCATCCTCAAACGGATGGTCAAGCGGAACGTACCATACAAACCCTAGAGGATATGTTAATAGCTTGTGTTATTAACTTCAAGGGTGATTGGGACGATCACCTACCATTGAAAGAGTTCTCCTACAATAATAGCTACCAGTCGAGTATTTCTATGGCACCTTTTGAAGCACTCTATGGTAGGAGATGTAGGTCTCCGCTTGGGTGGTTTGAGGTTGGTGAGTTTTCATATCTTGGTCCCGAGATAGTCTATGATGCTATGGAGAAAGTTTGTATGATAAGGGATAGGTTGAAAACAACCTATAGTCGGCAGAAATCTTATGTCGACAATAAAAGAAGAGACCTTCAGTTTGATATAGGTGATTGAATCTACTTGAAGATTTCACCCATGAAAGGGGTGATGAGATTTGGTAAAAAAGTTAAGCTTAGTCCCCGGTATATGGGTCTTTATGATATTTTGAAACGGGTTGGGAAAGTTACTTATGAGTTGAAGTTACCAAGTAAATTAGCCCCGGTTCACCCGGTATTTCATGTCTCTATGCTTAATAAATGTATAGGCGACCCGGTGTTTATTATCCCTATTGAAGGGTTAGGGGTGAATAAAAACCTTTCTTATGAAGAGGTTCCGGTTGAGATCCTAGATCAACAAGTCAAAAGGTTGAGGAACAAAGAGGTGGCCTCCGTAGAAGTTCTATGGAGAAACCATCTAGTTGAGAGTTCAACATGGGAGGCCGAGGCCGACATGAGGTCTCGTTATCCTCATCTTTTTCCTCTTACTCCTATTCAAAGTTGAGGTTAGTAGTTCCTCTTGAAAATAAAATTATGAATAATGTGAATTTGACTTATTTTTCAAAGTACGTGCATATTTTAGAAAAGGTTCATGCTAAAATGAGTTTTCATGAAAAATGCTCTCTTGTTTAACTTGCAATTATATGTATGTGTATAGTTGTCTTCATGAAAAGTGTAGTGAGCATGTTAGTTTCATGGTAACTCTTGACATTCATGTTGAGCTCATGTTGATATTGAGAAGGTAGTTCCTCACTATGAAATATGAAATATTGAGCTATTATAGGTGGAAAATTGTGAATTGAGTTGCTATGTGTAATGTCATGATTATGTGTTGAATGGAGTTGTGAAGTCCTCCTATGAGCTGTAACTCATTATGATTTTATTTTTTTGTTGAGGGTTGGGCTTCTAGTATTGAGTCTCTTCTCTCCCCTATAAAAAGATTTAGGTGTCATTTAGGGACGAATGTTCCTAAGGAGGGGATAATGTAACACTCTGGAAGTTCCATGACTTAGTCTAGAGCCTCACTTGATGAACTAAGACTTCAAACAATGTTTTTAAGCTTAAACAAAGGTAAAAAACTCAAGTAGAAAGTTTTAGAGTCAAAACGTCAAGAAACAACCACGCGTCTGGAGACTAGTGAAATTGAGCTATAGTGCCTTGGTGTGTTTCAAAGGGTTTAAAGAGTCGAAATCGGTCAAATTTGGTGAAAAGGTTTAGTATACATGTTAGGACGTGTTTATTGTTGAAAATTTTGGGTATGACTCCTCTAGGACCACCCTAAGTGTCCTAGAGGAGGACCCAAACCATTGACCCTTAAAATTGCCAATAGGCAGTGTGCAACCACGAGACCAAACAATGAGCCATTGTTTGAACGACGCTCCATCGTTGGGGCTCTTTGGTTGACACTTAGACAATTCACCAAACGACCCAAATAACCAGCCTCTGATCCAAACCACGTTCGACCAGTACGGTCCGTGGTTGGATCGACGAGGCATCGACGAAGTTCCGTCATTTGGAACCTTGCTTCACTGTCCAAAATCGGCTGGCTTAGGAGTGATTAGGTAATTAGTTAATATATTAATTAAGGTTTAGGGATTGTTAAAATAAGTTAGTTTAGGACTATAAAAATGTTATAACACATTAGACTAACATCACTCCTCTAAATTCCCAAAACTCACTTCGATCCAACTTCTCTCTATTTCTCTCTCCCCAAACTCAGACCTCCATTGAAGGAACACTAGATATTCAAGAAGAGGACGAATTCACCAATGAATCCAACTCAAATTCATGTTAAAATCATCTTTAAGGTATAGTTTCTTTCACTCTGGGGATTCCTTTCCCCAAGAGGTCCTTTCAAAGAGATTTTCAAACTTCCCCCAAAGACTAGGGTTTCTATCTATACATAGGTCCTCTTTTCCAAACGAAACTGTTATTCAATTGTAATGAATTAAGATATTTTGTTGTTGTTAACTAGGTAATTATGGCTAATTGTTGGTAATCACTTGAGGTTTCTCCTTGGACCCTTGTTCTTTCCTAAACTCATTATACCTTGAAATTTCTATGGTAATTGTGGAAGATGATGAGTATATGATTATGTAGAATGATAATTTCTATGTATTACTTCTTGAATTTACCCTTTTAATGTATTGGTTATGTATTCTTTGGTAATGGAAGTATGAAGGCCATGAAAGGGCAAGAAGGTATGAAGGTTGATTCTTCTTGAATTCAATTATAAAAGATGAGTTACTTAGATGGTAATACTCCTATGTCTAATGTTTTGTTGTGGTGTTGATACAAAGCATTCCTCATACTTAACCCTATATACTTGAATTGTTATGAAGTATGTATGCATGTTATGATATGATATTATATGATTGAAAGTAGTTCTCAAGATTATAATAAAGTGTTGAGTGAAAAGTTTACTCACTTGTTAGTGGTTTCTATAGTGAAAGGATTGTTCTCACTTATGATTACCTTTGAGCTATTATGATAATATGCGTACGTAGAGGTTTAGTAGAGACTAATGTGAACTTGTATGATGAATAAATATGATTACTAAAAGGAATAAATTCTTATAATCAAAAGGGTATGTAAATGAGATGGGGGTCTCACGTTTAGTAAGTTCGGCTCCCCACATGGGTTTCCTCATGTTTAATATGTCCGCATCCCCATATGAGTTTCCTCACGTTTAGCAAGTCTGGATTCCTGAGTTATGTGTTGTCTCATAAGATGGATACCCCCACGCTTAGCGAGTTAGGGTTTCTAGTTACAATCTCTTTGACCCTTAAATATGTGCCCACATAGGACTCTAGCTTAGTGGATCCACCTAGATGGCTATGTACGAAAGGTTACACCTTAGGCAAGTGTTAACCCTCTCTTTTCGGTATGGGAGTAGAACACCGGATTCCATGTAGCTCACATGGTCTAATGTAAGCTATTACACTTATTTCCCTAATGTAAAAGTAAATGAACAAGTTAAGTGTATGAACTCTTATTAGTGCTTTTCTTAAAAGTTCCTACATAGTGTGAGGGAGGGTATGGGACTTCTCTTAAACATTGCACTTGTGGGATCCTAAGGGATGGTCTTAGAAGTGTCCTTGTATTATTAAAGTTGATTATGTGTTACATTGATAAGTTATATATGACCTTTATGAATAAAGCATGTCATGATAAAATATGATATTATGTTGAATGTACGAAGTAGGTGACTTAATGTAATACTTAGCTTTGGATAGGGTTATGGGATTCTATGCTTTGCATTGCACAATGTATTGCTTAGGTTGTCTACATGTTGGAATAATATTATGTTGAGTTGACTTATAATGCTTACTATATGTTCGTGTTGGGTTAAATTGATAGAAAATATGATTTTGACTAAAATGTCCTTTTTCTCATGGATTGACGATTTTTGTGAATATGAGCCATACTTAGTATGTGTGATGTACTAACCCATATTTTCTTCCTTTTTTCCCTAACAATGTAGGTTCTGTCCATTGAAGAACTTCAAGGCCATTTGCAAAGAAGAGTTTGATCTTTTCCCAAGTTGTTGGTGAGTTCTCACGTCCGAGGATGATGCCACTTTTCTAGCTTTATTAGTATTGATTGTAAGACCTCGAAAATGACATAGGTTAAGTAGAGCCTAAAATGTTGGTCTTGATGTTATAATGTCCTAAATATGTTTAATATTTGGTATAGATGCAGTTAGCAAAAATATTAGAGGTGTTGGAAGTCAAACGTCAAGGGACGACTAAGACGTTTGACGACTAAGACCTAAATGTCTCTTATGTGGTTCTATGTGTTTATGTGTGTTTGATGGTGTTTTAAGGTTCTTAATAGAGTTAATATAGCATGTATAGGAAGTGGTTAAAGTTTCGTGAAGTTTGGAGGTCAAACGATCAAGAACGTCCAGGGCATTCGAAAGATATGCCTTGAGTCGACCTTGTACGTCTAGGCGAGTTTCGTTGAGTTTTATGTGTTAGTTTTGGATGAAATTCATGTGAGAGGTGTTAAACTTATATATGATCGTAATTGGGGTTGAAACCGTCTAGTAAATTATCCCCAAGGACCATCGAAGGGTCCTTGAGGAAGGACCCAAAACCTGGTGAGCAGGCTGTCCCAGGCAGCCTTAGCGACGGAGCTGTCAACGGCCAGTCATGGCTGTGACGCCCCGTCACAAAGGTATCGTCGTGGGGGCCTTGTTCAAGTGTGTATAGGGGACCCTTGGCAAGCTACTGGAGCTTGAAACGAAGGGCCATGACGGTCCATTTCAACCGTGATGCCCCGTCACAAGGCAGTCGTCGTGGGCCTTGACTCCTGCGCAGATTTTTCTGCCAAGTCAGGGGTGAATTGGTAAATTAACTCCATGTCCAAATAACAGTTTAGGCAGTTTGTTTTGGTCTTATGGGTATTTTAATTAACTATATAAGTAGTTAACACCCTAAAGACTTCATTTTTCCAAATTGAAAACCTAAAACTCTTAGAAATATCCCAAAACCTCCATTGAAGACTCCATTGAAGAGGCAGCTTGGTGAGGGGTTCTTGTGTGGAAATTCTTCATCAAAGTGAAGAATTATCATCCTTGAGGTATGGATTTTGATCCTTGAAACTTATTTCATCAAGGATCCCAATCCTCAAAATGTTTTACAAAGTTTTCTAAAGTGAATTGTCCAATTTCGGGATTCTACCATGTGTTCTTGCATAAATGATTTCTAAACATTGAATTATGATCTAATTGATATTGTATTGATTGTTTCAACATAAATTACCTATGAACCCATGTGAATTGATAAACCCTAGTTTTGACTACTTATTGGGTTACTTGATATTAAGCTAATGTTGATGAATTGTTGTGTAGTTTCTTATGGGCTTTCTAATGATATAAGAATTGTATTCAATTGATATATAATTGATCTTAGATTGTTAAACCTAGACTGAATTGATGTATATTCATTGAGTTTTATGGTTATTGCTTTGAATTATTGTTCATGGCCATGGGTAAGGGCCTTGTGATGTTGAATTTGTTGATTTGGCATTGAATTGAAGTGTGGATATGGGGATGAAGGTATGCTGCCCCATTTTCCTTAATTTGGTATTAATTATACATTAATTCTATTTTGTTTGTTATGGTCCACTTATGGTGGCGGTGTTATGTGTTTTACTTGCAACTGATGTGGCCTTGTCGGCGTTACTTTATGCAATATTATGAGCATGGCCTTATTGGTAATTACTTGAAGTTATGTGGCTATTTGTGTAGTTGATGATGTGAAGTATGGCATTACCTATCTACATGTGAGGTTATATAGTCATGTATGTGTTCTTCTAGTTATGTTGCCTTAAGTGATCATGTTAGACTTTGACTTGATATTATGAATGTAGTGTTAGGTTTAAGTCTTGGTTATTCTTGCTTGACTTTATGAGTCTATGTGGAGTATATTAATGATTTTATGATGATATATAGGATGACTTTAAGATGTTAGGTTGTTTTAGAAGTGTTTCTAGAATGGCTTGTATTATATGTTAACAGCGAAGTATGTGATGTCTTGTCTTGGTTGACTTGTATCTCTTGCTTGATGTATATATGGTTATGAGTATGTGATATCTGGATATAGGGTGTTATAACTCTTAGTCTTGAATAAATAAATATAGGTGAGACCTTAATGATAAGAAGGTCATTTATGTGGAACCTTGAACTTAGTGGCGAGGTTATAAATTGTGAAGTAGTTAGCCGTAATGGTATCCTTCATGTGATAAATGATGGACTTAAGGTTGATTGGCTGGAACGGCATCACATTATACCTTAGGGAAGTCACTATGAGCTTCTTGTCACCAAAGTGAGTTATACCCTAGTGGACCTTGCTTTGGTAGGGTGAATGTAAAGGGGGTCATGAACTAGATATGGGACCTATTTATATGAACCTTAATGTGAATTAATCTATGAGAACTAAGGCTAGCACCGAGTGAGTATGAGTAAGGGGAAAGTGGATTCAGTAAAAGAAGAGACTGAATGCTTATTACGCCCTTTATATTCCTTAACCATGTGCCTACATGGGATGTGTCCAAGTTCTACCATTGGCAAGTAGAACAACCTCATCGGAGTAGGATAGAACTTCGGATTCCATGTCTTGCTACCATTGTCTATGTCGGTTATTGCCTATTCTCATCATGTGGAATACCTATTAGCATTAGATAAGTTTATGAGGTTTAGGTGGTGGTATGGGACGCTATCTAGACATTGCACAATAGACTTTGAAGGTGTTATGTGGAGTTCCTAGGTCTTGTCCAAGACCATTATGTGAGTGTCTTATGTGATGCTTCATGTGAGTCTCTTATGTGATGTATGAGTCTTAATGAACTAATGAACTAATGACCTATGTTACTGACTATGTAAATGAATGAGTACCTAATCTAAAGTGTCTTAAGCATTCCTTAGCTAAAGTGTGAGGAGGGCATGGAAGGATAATCTCTTCATGTCTTATCTTTGGAAGTCTTGAGGATGACTCTAGTTAGGGAAGTTGGTTAATCTTGTTGACATCATCTAAACCTTAGGAAGTCCTAAGGACTATTTTGGTAATCTTGAAGAGGTCACTGCACTATGGACATTATCTTCTCGATTTACTTAAGTAGGTCTTTTGATAGTCTTTGGAAGGAGAATGTCTTCTAATCTAAGTGTAGGTGTGTTTAGTGAGAACGATTCTATTTGAGGTAGTCTATAGGATCTCTTGTATGTGTGTGATAGAGATTGTATGGGCGGTCGCTCCGCACTCACTCAAGTGAACCTTGGAAATCACCTTTGGTAGATGAATCTTACATAGATGTTTATGATTGTTTTCTATGTATGTGACTCAATGTAGGTAATCTTAAGGGTCGTTTAGGAACATCTAGAGAGGGTGTATGGGCGGTCTCTCTTTATGTGACTTAAGTGAATCTTAGGATGACTTTAAGTGAGGGAATTACATGCTAGGAAGACTTAAAGTGAGGGATGAAGTGCTTTACTGTAACAGTGAATTACAGGGAATATAGCTCACTGTAAAGTGAGTTCTTTAAATGTTATTTTTGGTTAATTGTTATCTTATGTGTTTCCTAATTGCTAAAGGATGTTCTTATGTTTAAACTACGATTTCCAAATGAAAAGATGCATATTTTCCAATAAAGTCTGTTTTCATGATTTTATGCATATAGCCATACTTAGTACATGTGGTTGTACTAATTCCATGCTTTATTTTCTATCTATAGTTCTTGGTAGGTGAAGAGCTTGAGAAGTGAAGACTTGGACTTAGAAGATCATTCAAGAAGAGTTGAAGTATGTCCTCAATTGACTCGAGGGCATATGTCTTTTATTGTTTTCTTTGAAGTATTGTAATAGACTATGTCTTTCTATTTTCGTATTGAAGTATGGGCCGTGTCCCAAATTACTCTTGTGTCTTAGGATGATGAGATTGAGACTTAGCATTTCTATTACTTTTATATAAAAGAGATTTTTAAAGACTATATTATGTTTTGTGAAAAGTTTTAATTCCGCACTACTTTTAACTATTTATATGCAATGAATGATATGAATGAGTCTTGTCTTAGAACTCTGAGAGTTCGACGACGCCGGTCGCAATCCGAGATTGCACCCTATCTTCTAGGGTATGGTTTCGGGTTGTGACAAAGTTGGTATCAGAGCATAGGTTGGTGAAAGTAGTATTAGGTATCAAAAAGTCTTATGAAGTCATGTCTAGTAGAGTCTTTACCATCGGTGTGAGTCGCGACACATCTATGGGCGAGAGGCTATAGGACGATAGAGTTTCCCTTCTTTTATACTCCTATATCGTGTGGTAGAGTTATGTTATGAGTATCCTTCTAAATGTGTTTCCTTGTTTTCTAGGAGATGAATACTAGAAGGATGGCCGCTAGAAGGATGCAAGAGGGAAGGGGTAATGAGGAAGTTCTTCCCCAAGTTGAGCAAGTTCCTCAAGGTGCTCAAGGTGGGCAGGGTGTTCAAGGTGCTCAAGATGATCAAGTGCCTCCTCAAGGTGATCATGATCCTAATGTAGGAGGAGGTGATGAGGTGCCGGAATTGTCTAATAGGGTGATTGGAGAGGCTTTGCTTGCTTTAGCCCAAGCCGTAACGGCTCAAGCTAACTTGAACATGATGCCTAGGGTTAATGCTATGGAGAGCACTATGTCATCTAGGTTGAGAGACTTTGTGAGGTTGAATCCTCCAATCTTTCTTGGCTCTAAGGTGAATGAGGATCCCCAAGAATTCCTTGATGGTGTGTACAAAGTTTTGAGTGCTATGGGGGTTACATCTAGGGAGAAGGAGGAGTTGGCTTCTTATCAATTGAGAGATATGTCTCAAATTTTGTACACTCAATGGAAGGACAATAGACCGGTGAAGTCGGGTCCTATTGAGTGGGAAGAATTCAAGGAAGCTTTTCTTGGCAAGTATTTTCCCCGTGAGAAGAGGGAAGAGAAGGTAGAAGAATTTATCAATCTCAAGCAAGGCAATATGAGTATTGAGGAGTACTCTTTGAAATTCTCGACTTTCTCTAGGTATGCACCTTCCCTAGTGACTAATTCAAGGGATGAAATGAGTCGCTTTGTGACGGGTGTAGCCGATTTAGTGAAGGAGGAATGCCGTACGGCTATGTTGCATTATAATATGACTTTGGCTAGACTCATTGTGTATGCACAATAAATTGAATAGTCTAAAATTAAGAGGATGTCAAGGAACTTGAAAAAGAGTGTTGCTAGTGACCAAGTGCAACCTAGGTTCAAAAAGAGGGTTCAAACTCAAGATGGACCTAGTGTTCCTAAGAAGAAGTTTGAGAAGAGAGGTGGTTCTAGCAATGACAAACCTTTATGTGCCACTTGTGGTAAGAGACATTATGGTGAGTGTTTATTGGGTACCGGTAGTTGCTTTGGATGTGGAAAGGATGGGCACAAAGTGAGAGATTGTCCAAACATTGCTTCTAGGAAGGAGGGCAAGAGGGTTGAGCCTAG
Source organism: Solanum sitiens (assembly GCA_016801875.1). NCBI lineage: Eukaryota > Viridiplantae > Streptophyta > Magnoliopsida > Solanales > Solanaceae > Solanum > Solanum sitiens. Next base: position 2,432,170 of record JABWTJ010000049.1, on the reverse strand, counting down.
TGTTCCGAAGGAAGATGCTCCAACTAAGAGGCGTTTCTATGCACTCCGAACTAGAATTGAGAAGCCGGGTGATGGTGATAATGATGTTGGTAAGTTCTTGTTTCTCTTTTGATAGTATGAGTTCCTTCTAAGTGGGGGACTATGGTTTGTAGATGGGATAGAATTCCTTGATTTGTTGCTTGTGCATGGTGTTTAGGAGTTTGGTTGAAATTGAATTTCATTTACTTCTTGCATTGTGTGATTTATGAAACTTTGAGCATGTTGTATGATGTGTTTAAATGATGTTATCTTGCATATTAGCATGTCTATATAAAGAATTGCCTAAAAGTTTCATTTTTGGAAAAGTTGCTAAAATCACTGTTGCTTTATAAACTGCTCACTGTAAAATTTTTGTAAAATTGGCTATTTGATTCTTTGGTCTAAGATTGTAGTAATGTGGTTAGAACTGATGTATATGAGTATGATGTTGAATATAAAATGAGTTTTTGCTATTTGGATTGAAGCATGTGAGCTTTGTAACATAATGAGTTATAGAATTATTTTCTAGTTTCTTGTTGTGTTGTGAATCTCTTGATTATGTTAAATTGATGATTTCTTATTAGATATGTGTTGTATGGTTTGGTTATGTGCTGCTAGTTGAATGTCTAATCTTGGAAGTGTTCGGAGAGTGGCAAGTGTCATTCGAGGACGAATGTTGTCCAAGTGGGGGAGATTGTAAGACCTCAAAAATGACACAGGTTAAGTAGAGCCTAAAATGTTGGTATTGATGTTATAAGGTCCTAAATATGTTTAATATGTGGTATAGAGGCAGTAGCAAAAATATTAGAGGTGTTGGAAGTCAAACGTCAAGGGACGACTAAGACGTTTGACGACTAAGACCTAAATGTCTCTTATGTGGTTCTATGTGTTTATGTGTTTTTCATGGTGTTTTAAGGTTCTTAATAGAGTTAATATAGCATGTATAGGCAGTGGTTAAAGTTTCGTGAAGTTTGGAGGTCAAACGATCAAGAACGTCCAAGGCATTCAAAAGATAAGCCTTGAGTCGACCTTGTACGTCTAGGCGAGTTTCGTTGAGTTTTATGTGTTCGTTTTGGATGAAATTCATGTGAGAGGTGTTAAACTTATAGATCATCATAATATGATTGGAAATGTCCGGTAAATTATCCCCAAGGACCATCGAAGGGTCCTTGAGGAAGGACCCAAAACCTGGTGAGCAGGCTGTCCCAGGCATCCTTGGCGACGGAGCTGTCAACGGCCAGTCATGGCTATGACGCCCCGTCACAAAGGTCTAGTCGTAGGGGCCTTGTTCAAGGGTGTAGAGGGGACCCTTGTCAAGCTACTGGAGCTTGCAACGAAGGTCCACGATGATCCGTTTCACCCGTGATGCCCCATCACAAGGAAGTCGTCGTGGGCCTTGTCTCCTGCGCAGATTTTTCTGCCTAGTCAGGGGTGAATTGGTAAATTCACCCCACGTCCAAATAAGATTTTAGGTGGTTTGTTTAGGGTCTTATGGGTATTTTAATTAACTATATAAGTAGTTAACACCCTAAAGACTTCATTCTTCCAAATTGAAAACCCAAAACTCTTAGAAATATCCCAAAACCTCAATTGAAGACTCCATTGAAGAGGCAGCTTGGTGAGGGGTTCTTGTGTGTAAATTCTTCATCAAAGTGGATAATTATCATCCTTTAGGTATGGATTTTGATCCTTGAAACTTATTTCATCAAGGAGCCCAATCCTCAAAATGTTTTACAAAGTTTTCTAAAGTAAATTGTCCAATTTTGGGATTCTACCATGGTTTCTTGCATAAATGATTTCTAAACATTGAATTATGATCTAATTGATATTGTATTGATGATTTCAACATAAATTACCTATGAACCAATGTGAATTGATGAACCCTAGTTTTGACTACTTATTGGGTTACTTGATATTAAGCTAATGTTGATGAATTGTTGTGTAGTTTCTTATGGCCTTTCTAATGATATAAGAATTGTATTCAATTGATATATAATTGATCTTAGATTGTTAAACCTAGATTGAATTGATGTATATTCATGTTTTATGGTTATTGCTTTGAATTATTGTTCATGGCCATGGGTAAGGGCGTTGTGATGTTGAATTGGTTGATTTGGCATTGAATTGAAGTGTGGATATGGGGATGAAGGTATGCTGCCCCATTTTCCTTAATTTGGTATTAATTATACATTAATTCTATTTTGTTTGTTATGGTCCACTTATGGTGGCGGTGTTATGTGTTTTACTTGCAACTGATGTGGCCTTGTCGGCGTTACTTTATGCAATATTATGAGCATGGCCTTATTGGTAATTACTTGAAGTTATGTGGCTATTTGTGTAGTTGATGATGTGAAGTATGGCATTACCTATCTACATGTGAGGTTATATAGTCATGTATGTGTTCTTCTAGTTATGTTGCCTTAAGTGATCATGTTAGACTTTGACTTGATATTATGAATGTAGTGTTAGGTTAAGTCTTGGTTATTCCTACTTGACTTTATGAGTCTATGTGGAGTATATTAATGATGTTGTGATGATATATAGGATGACTTGAAGATGTTAGGTTGTTTTAGAAGTGTTTCTAGAATGGCTTGTATTATATGTTAACAGTGAAGTATGTGATGTCTTGTCTTGGTTGACTTGTATCTCTTGCTTGATGTATATATGGTTATGAGTATGTGATATCTGGATGTAGGGTGTTATAACTCTTAGTCTTGAATAAATAAATATAGGTGAGACCTTAATGATAAGAAGGTCATTTATGTGGAACCTTGAACTTAGTGGCGAGGTTATAAATTGTGAAGTAGTTAGTCGTAAAGGTATCCTTCATGTGATGAGTGATGACCTTAAGGTTGATTGGCTGGAACGGCATCACATTATACCTTAGAGAAGCCACTATGAGCTTCTTGTCGCCAAAGTGAGTTATGCCCTAGTGGACCTTGCTTTGGTAGGGTGAATGTAAAGGGGGTCATGAACTAGATATGGGACCTATTTATATGTACCTTAATGTGAATTAATCTATGAGAACTAAGGCTAGCACCGAGTGAGTAGAGTAAGGGGAATGTGGATTCAGTTGAAGAAGAGACTGAATGCTTATTACGCCCTTTATATTCCTTAACCATGTGCCTACACGGGATGTGTCCAAGTTCTACCATTGGCAAGTAGAACAACCTCATCAGAGTAGGATAGAACTTCGGATTCTATGTCTTGCTACCATTGTCTATGTCGGTTATTGCCTATTCTCATCATGTGGAATACCTATTAGCATTAGATAAGTTTATGAGGTTTAGGTGGTAGTATGGGACGCTATCTAGACATTGCACAATAGACTTTGAAGGTGTTATGTGGAGTTCCTAGGTCTTGTCCAAGACCATTATGTGAGTGTCTTATGTGATGCTTCATGTGAGTCTCTTATGTGATGTATGAGTCTTAATGAACTAATGAACTAATGACCTATGTTACTGACTATGTAAATGAATGAGTACCTAATCTAAAGTGGCTTAAGTATTCCTTAGCTAAAGTGTGAGGAGGGCATGGAAGGATGATCTCTTCATGTCTTATCTTTGGAAGTCTTGAGGATGACTCTAGTTAGGGAAGTTGGTTAATCTTGTTGACATCATCTAAACCTTAGGAAGTCCTAAGGATTATTTAGGTAATCTTGAAGAGGTCACTGCACTATGGACATTATCTTATCATTTACTTAAGTAGGTCTTTTGATAGTCTTTGGAAGGAGAATGTCTTCTAATCTAAGTGTAGGTGTGTTTAGTGAGAACGATTCTATTTGAGGTAGTCTATAGGATCTCTTTTGTGTGTGTGATAGAGATTGTATGGGCGATCGCTCCACACTCACTCAAGTGAACCTTGGAAATCACCTTTGGTAGATGAATCTTACATAGATGTTTATGATTGTTTTCTAAGTATGTATGTGACTCATTGTAGGTAATCTTAAGGTTCGTTTAGGCACATCTAGAGAGGGTGTATGGGAAGTCTCTCTTTGTGTGACTTAAGTGAATCTTAGAATGACTTTAAGTGAGGGAATTACATGCTAGGAAGACTTAAAGTGAGGGATGAAGTGCTTCACTGTAACAGTGAATTAAGTGAATATAGCTCACTGTAAAGTGAGTTCTTTAAATGTTATCTTTGGTTAATTGTTATGTTATGTGTTTCCTAATTTCTAAATGATGTTCTTATGTTTAAACTATGATTTCCAAATGAAAAGATGCATATTTTCCAATAAAGTCCGTTTTCATGATTTTATGCATATAGACATACTTAGTACATGTGGTTGTACTAATTCCATGCTTTATTTTCTATCTATAGTTCTTGGTAGGTGAAGATCTTGAGAAGTGAAGACTTGGACTTAGAAGATCATTCAAGAAGAAGTTGAAGTATGTCCTCAATTGACTCGAAGGCATATGTCTTTTATTGTTTTCTTTGAAGTATTGTAATAGACTATGTCTTTCTATTTTCTTATTGAAGTATGGGCCGTGTCCCAAAGTACTCTTGTGTCTTAGGATGATGAGATTGAGACTTAGCATTTCTATTACTTTTATATGAAAGAGATTTTTAAAGACTATATTATGTTTTGTGAAAAGTTTTAATTCTGCACTACTTTTCACTATGTATATGCAATGAATGATATGAATGAGGCTTGTCTTAGAACTCTGAGAGTTCGACAACGCCGGTCGCAATCCGAGATTGCACCCTATCTTCTAGGGTATGGTTTCGGGTTGTGACAGACTATGTCTAAGACAATTGTTCTTTTCTTATATTTGAGACTTTGTTGTAAGCCTATATGTGGCATATTGTAATAGTGTAGGGCTATTCCCAAATCTTATACTTCTATGATAAATGGTTTATATGTGAGACAAATATTAGACTACTTAAATGAATTGGCTATGTTTCTAAATGAAGTGTCTATGTAAACTCCATAAACGAGAAGTCTAAGTATACTTCATATGTAAAGGTTTTTAAATTTTACGCATTTTTCTACCTATGATATGCAATGATGTATGTTAAGGGCTAGTCTAAAGCCTCTTCGAGAATGAAGAAGTCAGTTACGTCTACGGGGTGCTCCCCGGTTGTGACAAACTTGGTATCAGAGCATAAGGTTAAGTAATCTTAGAATTGATGTCTCACTAAACCAAGTCAAGTAGAGTCTTGTTCATAATTGTGAAGTGCGCCACACTTATAAATGAGAGGCTATGTGATGCTTAGGAAATTTTCATCTTCGTGGTATCCTATGTCATTCCACAAGAGTCTTAACTCTATGTTTCCTTTATTATAATCTCTTTCTTTTGCTTATAGGCAAAGAATACAAGAAGTAAAAACGCTCGAAGGGTCAAAGAGGATAATGTGAATGAGGTTGTTCCCCCTCAAGCTCCTCAAAACCCTCAAGTTCCTATTGAAGAAGGGGCTATGTCTAATGTTGAGATAAGGGCGGCCATTCATAGCTTGACTCAAGTGCTGGCTACTCAAGTTGCTAGGGATTCTAGGGTACAAGTGAACCCCAATGCTAGCACCACCGCATCAAGGATAAGGGATTTTACAAGGATGAATCCCCCTACTTTCTTTGGCTCCAAGGTGGAAGAAGAACCACAAGGGTTTATAGATGAAGTATTCAAGGTGCTAGATGCCATGTGTATGACTTCTCAAAAAAGGAGGAACTAGCCTCCTATCAACTCAAAGATGTGGCTCAAGTTTTGTATGAAGAATGGAAAGATGAGAGGCCGGTTAGAGAAGGCCGGATCACTTGCGGGGCTTTCAAGACGGCCTTCCTTGATAGGTTCTTTTCCTTGGAACTAAGGAAAAGAAAAATGCAAGAATTCATCAACCTTCGCCAAGAGGGTATGTGGGTGAAGGAGTATATCCTCAATTTCACTCAACTATCAAAATATTCTCCTTCTATGGTGGCGGATTCTAAGATGAAAATTTTTTTTATGGGGATATCTGATATTGTGGTTAATGAATGTAAGTCGGATATGTTGATTCCTAGAATGGACATCTGTCATATTATGGTTCATGCCGAACAAATTTACGAGCAAAAGCTTAAGCAAGTTGGTAGGGAGTTGAAGAAGACAAGGGCTGAAGATGGAAATTCTTCCAAAGCTAGATTTGAGGTTCAAGATAAGCCAAGGTTCAAGAAGAGGTTTTCCAACCAAGGCCCTCCTAACACTCCAAGGATCAATAAAGGTTATGGGTCTACACCCAAGGCTCAAGAGGGGAAAGGTAGTGGCCCCTATCTTAAGAAGCCCATTTGTGCTAAGTGTCGTAGAAAACATGAAAGCAAGTGTCTAGTTGGCACGGGTAATTGGTATAGTTGTTGTAAGAGTGGCCACATGAAGAGGGATTTCCCTATGATGAAGGCTCAAGGAAGGGAAAATGCTCAAGAACAAGCAAGTGCTCCCCATCCTGATTCTCCTAAGAAAAATTGCTTCTATGTTATCCGCTTTAGGGGTGACCAAGAGGATTCTCCCAATATTGTCACCGGTATATTACAAGTGTTTTTCATTAATGTCTATGCTTTACTAGATCTCGGTGCCACTTTATGTTTTGGAACTCCTTTAGTATCCATGAAGTTTGATGTGTTACCCGATGTTTTAATGGAACCTTTTTCAGTTATTACCCCGGTGGGTGACTTGTTGTTGCTAAAAGAGTCTGTAGGAGTTTTCCCACATTATTGCCCAATAGAGTTACATTGGTCGATTTGGTAGATTTTGATATGTTTGACTTTGATGTCATATTTGGGATGGATTAGTTACATGCTTGTTTTTCTTCTATTGATTGTAGAACAAGAGTAGTTAAGTTCCAATTTCCTAAAGAACCCATCTTAGAATAGAAGGGGGGAAACTCAATCCCTAGAGGTCGAATCATTTCGTGTATAAAAACTTGTAAGATGATTTCCAAGGAATGTCTCTATCATGTTGTGAGGGTCAGATTTTGAAATCTTATACTTTTATGTAGATGGTTTATATGTGAGACAAATATTAGACTACTTAAATGAATTGTCTATGTTGATTAATGAGGAGTCTGTGTAAACTCCATAAACGATAAGTCTAAGTATACTTCATATGTAAAAGTTTTTGAATTTTCCACATTTTATACCTATGATATCAATGATGTATGCTAAGGGTTAGTCTAAGGCCTCTTCGAGGAAGAAGACGCCGGTTACGTCTAGGGTGCTCCCCGGTTGTGACATAAGACACGTGCACCACTTCAGACACCTGCACAAACTTATAGTTTTGGGAAAAAAAGGTATCCTTCCAGGAATTCTTGAAATTGAAATAACCAAAATTCACACGTTTTTATAGTTCAACAGATCTTAAAAGTTTCTTCGATAGGACGTTTAGGCCTTCGAGATCTAGGATGTTCTTGTAACACCTCGGAAGTTCCATGACTTAGACTAGAGCCTCATGTAGTGGAAAATACTAATTCAAGACCTAAACTAATATATTCAACCTGATTAGGAGGTATTAAGACCAAAATGTCAAGGGACGACCATGACGTCCGGAGATTTGTGAAAAATGACCTAATGTGCCTTAAGGTGTTTTAAGGGGTTAAAAGAGTCATATAAAAGCCAAACTTGGTGGACAAGATTAGTGTATACATTAGAGTATGTTTAGGGTCAAAACATCTGGGTAAAACTCCCCAAGGACCACCCTCGAGGACCCAAACAATTGACCCAAGAAACTATGCAAAAACAGTGTCCAAACGACGAGGGTTCCGTCCTTTGGAGTCGTGAGTCCAGTCTTAGAATGTGGAGACAAGGCTCCATTTCGACCAGTCTCTGAACCAAACTACGCCTTGCCAAGACGGTCCGTTCATGGAATGATGGACCGTCGACTGGAGGTTGTCGATGGTGCCTATGAGCTGGTGCACTTCACTGTTAAGCCAATGATGAATTAGTAAACTCCACCCTTGGCCAATGAAGTGTGGGGTAGGTATAATTTGGTAATTTATATATATTAAAATACTTTAACTCATTAAATCAACCAACTCTTCATAATTTCCAAATCAAAAATCAAAACTCATTTTCCCTCCCTCACAAAGTTCTCTCTCTAGACCACCATTGAAGAACAAGGAAGAACTCAAGCTAGGACACTCAAGATTAATACTTTTGCACTTCAAATTCGTGGAATATCATCAATTAAGGTATGTGGATATTGATTCATGGATTAGTTTCTCCGTGAAGCCCTTCAAAACTTGTATTTTCGAAATCTATATTGTGACCAAAACTAGGGTTGTGATCTAGCCATGGGTTCACTCCTAAAGCATTTTATTTATGTTATGTGCCTTGTATTATGATTCTATTGGGATTAATTAATGATTTCCATTGTAAAAATATTCCAATAACCCATGTGCATCCTATACCCAAGTTTCATGAATGTTGAAGGATGAATTGAGTAAATGTGAGTATGAAATATTGTAATTGATGACTATCTAGTTATAGAATCTTGTATTCCATGCCTATTATGATTTAGACGGGGGTAATCATGATACTTTATTCCTAACTTGAAAAGAGGGTAAATTCTAGGGTTGTATATATATGATGAAGAATGTTGTACATAGACTTTGAAGTACTTGCAAGGGGTATGGCTTATGGAAGGATACAAGAAAGGTAATTGTTATGGTTTTCATTCTCTTGAACCTTGTATATTGTGTGTCATGAATTATGTATAATGAAATTGGTCTCTTCTGTTGATTGAAAGTATCGTTCTCATGAAAATACTATAATTGAGATTGTGAAAGTGTTACTCACATATGTATGATGATTCTAGGATGAATTCTCACCTAATGAATATAAGAGCTTATGTCAAATTGTATTGAATGAAGATGAATTACTCTTCACACATGTAGGTACAATTAAACAACAATAGTAGTAAGTTAGGAAAGTATAATAAGCACCAAGATGATATGGCCAATGAGGAAAAGACCCTTCCATTAATACAAGAGGTTGGCTCATCCTAGTGATACTCATGAGATGGGAATTCCTCCGTTAATGCAATAGGTAAAGTCCTTAGAAGCAATCTCCCTATACCTTAACTGCGTGCCCCCGTAGGACATAACTAGTGGATCCACATAGTAGCTAGTATGTAGGTTCTACCTTGGCAAGTAGAACACACCATGTTTTGTTGTGGGGCTTTTATGACACCGGATTCCTTGTAAGCTCTCATGGACTATGTCAGTTATGATTGATATTCCCTAAATAATAAAGTAAATAATGAAGTATGAACTAGCCTATGATATCTTAATAAGTTTTCTAAGTACAAGTAGGGGAATGGGACTTCACTTGTTCATTTGCACTAGTAGGATTTGAAGGATGTTATAGGAAGTTCTTAGTAGTCATGAAGTAATATGAGAATATGTATTTGTATGGATAATATTTGAAGTGAACATATCTATGTATACCCATGTTGGTCATGATGCATGTAATTCACTTAGGATTATTGGAATGATAAATGTACACATAATATGTGTGGCCAAGGTGATTTCTATGTGAATGCTTGGTAGGGTTGGTAGTATGGGATGTTAATTATACATTGCACAAGTGGACTCTAGGAAGTGCTAAGGTCATGCCTTCATTTTAGCTTGGACATTGTTGGGGTATTGTCTATGTGTGGTCTTGTTGATGTAAATGGCTTTTAAAAACATCATCAATGCATACTTTACATGTAAATGTCCTTTCTCAAATTTTAAAGGTTTTTATGCATTTCTCCATACTTAGTGCATTAATTGTACTAACCCTTTCTCCCTTTTCTATTATGAGTGTAGGTTCCGACTAATTGGTTGCTCCTACATCCTTGAAGAAAGCTTGGACTTATTATCTCCATGACTTGTGGTAGGTCCTCAAAGATTTGAGGACATAGGCACTTGGTGCCACTTTATGATTTCTCTATTGATGTAATAGAATTAGTAAATCTTTTCTTATGTACATTTGTTCTAAAGATTATTGTGTCTAAAGGGCTAAGTACCCTATTTGAAGATTTTTTGTTGAACTCTTATTAATAGATGATGTGTGTGACAATGGTATTAGACTCTTACTATTTTTATTATGAAAAAGGAAGTTTGAACTTCTATTGTAAAAAGTTTTAAATTCCGCATTATTTCAAGTTCATTATGTAGTGACAATTATGCTATGGGCTTTTATCGGACCTCTTCGAGGTCGAGTACGCTGGTAACATCTGTGGGGTACTCTCCGGTCGTTATAGTTCTACAGAGAAATCGATGGTTTTTGCAACATATAAACTAGAGGACATGGCTAACACTTGGTATGAGATTGTATTGCTAGGTCGACCTACTGGGGCTGCACCACTGAAATGGGATGAATTCACTAAGTTGTTCATGGATAATTTACTTCCTAACAGACGGACGCAGAAGTATGCAACGCAGTTTGAGAGGTTGGTACAGACTCCAGATATGGATGTGGAAACTTATAACGCCATATTTCATAAGCTCGCTAGATATGCTCTTTTGTTCATACCTACTGAAGCAGATATCGTTTAGAGGTTCGTCAATGGGTTGATTAGTCATCTATTCAATTCCCTAGCCCCAAATATGAGTACCATGACTTATTCAGAAGCATTTGATATAGCTAGGAAGATTGAAGACAAGGGTTGAGATGAGCGTGCAACCTATGATGTAAATAAAAAATCCAAGATAAGGGGATATTACAGCGTCGACTTGGGTACAAATCACAAAATAGGGAATCAGGAAAGACAATAATAAGGCTATTAGACATAGATTAATACAGTTACACAGTCAACATAAAAGCCATATCACAGAGAGGGTATTCAAGAACAATCATCATCACAAGGACATTGTAGATCTGGGAAAATGTATGCCACTACTTTATCCTGCCATACTTGTGGTAAATCACATGCAGGATAGTGTCGTGTTTTGACCGAATGGTGCTTTTGATGTGGTCAGTTGTGGCATAGCATTAGGTATTACCCTCAACCTCCGAAAAAACCCACTCAGACTTATGCCCAGCTAGCTGTACCCACTAAGATCACTCATAATGGCTCAGGTAATACTGGTACGGGAAACAGAGGTAGAGGTGTTGGAGATTGTTTCAATGGAAATCAAGGACAACAGAATGATGATAGAGGTCAATGAAGAGTTTTCGCACTTACTAGACAGGATGTTCAGGCCTCATATATGGTGGTTACAGGTGTTCTTTCAGTTTGTTCCATTGATGCACGTGCTTTGATTGATCCACGATCTACCCACTCCTATGTGTCCTCATACGTTGCTTTGAGATTTGGTAGAAGACCATAAATGTTGAATCATTCTTTTCTTGGTTTTACTCATGTGGAGCCTTCTTTGTTAGTTGAGTATGAGTATCTTGATTGTCAGATCAAAGTTGAGGGTAGGAATACTCTAGCTAACCTAATTGTACTTGATATGATTGATTTTGATGTGTTGATGGGCATGAATTAGTTATCTCCTTGTTATGCTACTATTGATATTCATGCAAAGATAGTCAAATTTTAAATACCTGATGAGCCTACATTTGTATTAACAGTGGTTCAGGTGCTCGAGGTTGGAAAAATCATATCCTTTATGAAGACTCGACGGTTACTACAAAAAGTTTGTATGGGTATCTTAGCTATGGTAAGGGATACAATAGAAGGAATACTTAGCTTGGAGAAGATACCAGTGGTGAATGAATTTTCTGATGTGTTTCATGAGGATTTTCCATGATTACCTCATGTACGAGAGACAGAATTCAATATTCATATGTCTCCTGATACACTGCCAATATCCATAACCCCATATCGTATGGCCTAGCAGAGCAGTAGGAGCTAAAACAACAATTGCAAGACCTAATTAATAAGAGTTTTATCCGACAAAGTATATCTCCATGGGGCGCACCAGTATTATTCGTAAAGAAGAAAGATGAGTCTGTAAGAATGTGCATCGACTACAGACAATTGAACAAGGTAACGATACATAATAAGTATCATTTACCTCGCATAGAGGACCTATTCGATCAATTCCAAGGATTTGACCACTTTTCAAAGATTAATTTTTGATCTGGTTATCATTAACTCAGAATCAGAGAGGGATATATTTCAAAGAAAACGTTTAGGACTCGATACGGGCTATGTGAGTTCCTTGTGATGCCTTTGGATTAACTAACACTCCGTCTACATTCACGGATTTAATAAATAAAGTGTTTAAACTTTTTCTAGACATGTTTGTGATAGTGTTATTGATGATATCTTGGTATACTCTCGTAGACAGGAAAAACATGAGAAACATGTAAAGACAGTGTTACAAACTTTGCGAGGACATAAGCTTTATGTTAAGTTCTCAAAGTGTGAATTTTGGCTAAACTAAGTAGAATTTTTGGGTCAAGTGGTATCCAAAGATTCGATCAAGGTGGGTTCCAAAAAGAGAGAAGTTGTGCAAAAATGGCCCAAACCTACTTCGCCTATAGAAATATGAAGATTTTCGGGTTTGGCAAATTACTACAGGTGTTTTGTGCAGGATTTATCAAAATTAATATCTCCCTTGACTAAGTTTACATAGAAAAATGTCAAATTTCAGTGTACATAAGAATGTGAGCAAAGCTTCCATGGGGTTCAGGAGTTTTTACAGTATTTAGTGCTGCTTCGAGAGTTGTGTTAGGATGTGTTCTTATGAAAAATGGTCGTGTTATTTCCTATGCTTCAAGGCAGCTAAAGAGGCACAAGCAAAACTATCCTACTCATGATTTGGAGATGGCTGCAGTGATATTTGCTCTTAAAAAAATTTGGAGGTATTATCTATACGGTGAAACTTGTGTGATATATACTGATCATAAGAGCTTAAAGTATATTTTTCAGCAGAGAGATCTGAATTTTTGACAACGGCGATGGATGGAGCTACTCAAAGATTATGATTGTGTTATTTTGTATCATTCTCGAAAAGCTAATGTTGTGGTTGATGCATTGAGTAGGAAATCTATGGGAAGTTTAGCCCATATAGTTCCTGAAAAGAGACTGTTGGCAAAAATGTGCAGAAACTTGAAGGCACGTGTGTTAGATTTAGCGTGGGAAATTCAGAGATAATGCTAGTATGTGTGCAAGCCAAATCTTCATTAGTCAAGCACATTAAGACTACTCAATATGAGGATGAACAAGTTTGCAGATATCGAGAAGAGGTAACAACTGGTAAAAGTAAGCAGATGATGGTTAACTGTGTTGGTATGCTTCAATTAGGTAATCGCTTATGTATACAAGACATAAGTGGCTTAAGAGGATTTATTCTTGAGGAACTCACATCTCTAGATATACTATGCACCCTTGTTCCACTAAGATGTATCATGACTTGAAGCAATTGTATTGGTGGGAAGGTATGAAGAAAGATATTGCTAATTTTGTTTCGAGTTGTTTGACTTGTCAACAGGTTAAAGTAGAGCATCAAGGACATGTAGGGTTACTACAAGAGATCCAAATTCCAGAGTGGAAATATGAAAGATTCACTATGGATTTTGTGGTTGGTCTAACCGAACTCTTACAGGTTATGACTATGTATGGGTAATGGTAGACGATTAACAAAATCAGCACACTTCTTATCGATAAAGACTACATATGGTGGAGTGAAATATGCCCAAATATTTATGAATGAAATTGTTGGACTTCACCGAGTGTCAATATCCATCATATCTGATAGAGGGTCACAATTCACTTCACGCTTTTGCAGATCTTTTCAAGAAGCCATAGGTACTCGACTAGACCTTAGTACTATATTTCATCCATAGAAAGATAGGCAGTCCGAGCGTTCTATTCAAATCTTAGAGGAAATGTTGAGAACTTGCATTCTTGATTTTTGAGGTAGTTTGTTACGACCCGAGGGTATATCCTAGAAGTTATGGTATCCTCAAATCGTCACACGGCGTCATCGACCTCTCGGAGGTCTAAGACAAGCCCTTTGACATCTTTCATTGCATAATCATAAAAATAGAGAAAATTTAGAACTTTTCATAGCACATCATATCCTAGAACAGTACTTCATTTATATATATAAAATCATAAATACAAAAGTAGAATCTAAGTCTTTTTGTCATCGTAAGACACAACTCAATAGAATAGAATAAGGACACTGCCCTTAACAACATTAAATATAAGTCTAAGCTATTACATCAACTTAAAGAAACATCTTAACATAGGAAACCCTTGAATCATAAGGGCTCCTTTACTTGAACTTGGGAGATCTATCCAAGCCCTTCACTTAAGTGACATCCTCTATCCATCAACACCTGCACTTTGTGTAAAAAGATGAAGAAGAATGGTATTAGTACAAGAATGCACTAAGTATGGCAACCATACAAAAACATGCATTTAAAGAGGACATTTAGTTAGAAATCATGCATCATGTATTTTTAGTAAACTTCATAAACATTGGCACATATAAGCTCAATATAGTTCACATACATCATATAGAAATGGATGCTACTCATAATAGCACATAAATTCATTTATCATATTTGAGGCATATTTAATACATACAATACATTACTTCTCTTTATATCTTACTTCCTTCCTTAAGTAACCCTCAAGTGTACTTAGTACAATGTATCACTTTGAGGTCATCTTATAATAGTCTTTCATAGATATAACACCACCACATATATTCATAAGTCTTAAGCACATCATAGACATCAACTTCACATAAAGACCATCACCTTAGACAACTCCTAAGTCACACTAGTGCAATGCGTAGGTAGGATCCCATAATACTACTTCCACCAAGTATACCTAAAAAGTCACCCTATACTAGGCGTAACATACTTAACAAGTCATAACACTTTTCTTTTATAACTATACATAAGGCCACATACTTCATAGCATCATATAAGGACTCATCATACTTTATAACATCATAGGAATACATCATCATACCTCCTACACTTTAGTCATAAACTCACTTAGTTCATACCATAAGTAAACCACCCTCATAACCCCTTCACAAGCTTACTTGTGCAATGTACACATGGAGTCCCATACCCCAACATATACTAAGTAAACCCATTTAGAAGTCTTAAGTGTAATTCACACACATACACATAATTCATGTCTTATTCATAGCAAAGTCACTTAACAATGTGTTCATACAATTCATACATAACATCACATAAGTCTTACTTGTATACATGTACTAATCTTATCCTTTCTTGAAGTTCAATTGTGCAATGCATGGGTAGGGGCCATAATCCTACCTATTCTAAGTAATCCTCTCAAGGAGTTGTGATTAGAGTCCATAATCTTATCTTAGTTCATTTCTTACTTTGGGAGATTTAGCCATAATCGACATAGACCATGTGAGCTACATGGAATCCGGTGTTTTAATCCCACACCGAAAAAAGAGGGTTAACACTTGCCTAAGGTGTAACCAATAATACATATCTATATAAGTGGTATCCACAAGCTATAACCTACGGGGGCACGTAGTTATGGAACATGGAGATTGCTTCTAGAAACCTTGACTTTCTAGCGTGGATGTTTCCATCTCATGAGACAATATCTATGTTGGAAAACCGGACTTACTAAACGTGAAGGTTCTCTTTGTGGGAAGCCGGACTTACTAACATGAAGCTCCCACTCTCGTTTTTCATGTTTACTTGGTGCTAGGCTCGAACTCCCTTTTTAAACATATTTAAGCCTTTAGTACATTAAGTCATATAGATTAGGCCTTAGGGACTTACTCCCTCATACATCATATAGCTCAAAGGTATCTAGGATGAGAATTCTACATTCATCATAGACTACTTCTATAATTCATTCCATGCATACTTCTATAATTCATTCCATAGAAGCTCACAACAGTTCAACATGTTACCACATAATAGTCAATGCACAAAACATACAATGAACACCAACTACATACTAGCATGCATTCAAAGCAACATAATCAAACATGGACTACTTCTATAATTCATTCCATGCATACATACTTCTTCATATTCATTGCCATTTGGAGGAACTACCTTCTCCAACTTTAGGCATGTTCATTATGTCATCACAAGGTTAGACATACTATGGATTTCAATTGCACACTTCAACTCATGAGAAAATTGAAAAATTCATTTAGTTTCACAAGAATCATAAATAATGTAGGTTAACTACAATCTTATAGTCTAGACCTAATATCATCAAGGTCATGGATAAAATTTACCGTGTTTAACTTTCTGCTCAAGGAGGAATTGACTTCTCCTAGTCACAACATACACACATGGCATCATAGAGTTCATATAAAAGAAATGCATAGAGGTTAGTTCATATTAAGGAGGATTTTACTCCAAACCACATTATGCTCATGCTTTCTTTCTTATGAAATCAACATGGTAGGTCACACCAAGCACATCACAATATTAGGAAGTAAATTTACGGCTTTTTGTTTCTAGCACATCACTAGCTCTCGTAAACATGCATCATTTAGGAAAATTTATCACAATTTACAGGCCACCAAAAGGCATAGGCTAGACAAACCATCATTCCTCAAGTGTGAGCCTATCATAACACTCCCCAAATCTCAAAAGTTACACATTTTTCAAAGAGACTCATCTTATCTCATTTAAAGGAGACTCAACTTCTCATTGTGAGGCTAAGGCACCCCACATTAAAGTGACATAAAGCATGATCATTAAGCCATCTCATGAGATCAAAATGCACATTTATCCTACAAGGATGCATCATAACATGAGAAAAATGCAATTTATCAAAATTTCCTTTTTCATGCAATAATGACTTTTCGTAAAATGCATACAATAGTGTCATTTAAGACATGTATAACATATGGAGAACATGCAGCTTATCATCTTATGCAAGACTCCTATCATGACCAAGCTACTTAGGAACACTTTGGTTTCAAGCTTGAGTAAGAATACAAGGAAAAGATAGGGATATCTACAATCTTACTACTCAAATCATCCTCCCCCACTTAGGATAAACCCATTTAAGAGCAATTCATCTCAACCTTTAGGGGAATTTTAGCTTACCAACCTTATTAACTAGGCACATCGTCCCTCTTTTGGGATCAAAGCTTATGAACACCTTTCTTAACATCACTTCAAAGTGATTTTCAACCTAGAGGAGTTCAAGGGATCTCAACATAGGGATATTAAGGGAACTTAAAATCTCACCATCTATGCACATTATCCCCCACTTGGGGTAAGCCTAGTCATATCATGTCCTCAAACATTAAGGTCAAGGCAAGGCAAGACCAACCTACAAGGGTCATCACTTTTGGCGGAGATTTCCAACCAACCAAGACTAGATACAATCTAAGCAGTTCCTCAATTGACCATTTTTAAATTCAAGCTTATAAGACAACTAACCACTTCAAGGTAGGTCAACCTCAATTCTCTCCTTCTCTTGAAGAGCTAAGGGGTACTTACCATACATCCCCCCTAAGTCACCCTAGGGTAATCATACTTCCAACTTATGGAATAAACTCATTTTCCCCTTTTTACCACTCTTATAATAGGTTCATACAGGGAATCATTAATTAGTCATAAGGTTTCTCCCATTAACTAGCATACTTCACAATCACTTTACAAGGCTCAACACACTATCTCCCCTCCTTAGGAGCAAGCCTATACAAAACATTCCAATCCACAAAAGGAAAAATATGAAGCATTCCTCATAAACAAAGGTAACATTCATATTTCTTACTATTTACGACATTCTCCAAGACTTTTCAAACCTACACTATAACATCATGCTACCTTCCTACATAATCATAAGGCATTCTATCATTCCAAGGGGAACTCCATTCAACCATAACAACTACTAACAAGCTATAACAATATTATGTCATAACTTTTCAACATAACAACTCCTTCCTCATAAACAACGTAGAGCCATAAATGGCATTACATCAACATGTACTAAAATTCACATTCACATATACTCACCAAACCATAAAACAAGGGTAAGGATTAAAACTCACTTTTTCTCCCTCAAGAATTGAGACATCATCCCAATCCAAGCAATCACATCTTAAAGACCACCGGACAAAGAAACATAAGAGAGAGATCATATAGAGTTAAGTTCGACGGCACGATATGAGAATAGTGAAGAAGGGAAACTCTATCGTCGTATAGCCTCTCGCTTATATATGTGTCATAACTCACCACCGATGAATGAGACTCTACTAGATGTGGCAATATGTGAATTTGAATCCTAAAGTAAAATCTCAAAAACTTATTCTCTGACACCAAGTTTGTTACTACCCGATGGTATACCCTAGAAGTTATGGTATCCTCAAATTGTCACACGGCGTCGTCAACCTCTCGGAGGTCTAAGACAAGCCCTTAGACATCTTTCATTGCATAATCGTAAAAATAGCAGAAATTTAAAACTTGTCATAGCACATCATATGCTAGAACAATACTTCATCTATAAGTATAAAATCATAAGTATATAAGTAGACTCTAAGTCTCTTTGCCATCTTAAAACACAACTCAATAGAATAGAATAGGGACACTGCCCTTAACAACATAAAATATAAGTCTAAGCTATTACATCAACTTAAAGAAACATATTGACATAGGAAGCCCTTGAATCAGAAGGGCTCCTTTACTTGAACTTGGGAGATCTATCCAAGCTCTTCACTTAAGTGACATCCTCTATCCATCAACACCTGCACTTTGTGTAAAAAGATGAAGAAGAATGGTATTAGTACAAGAATGCACTAAGTATGGCAACCATGCAAAAACATGCATTTAAAGAGGACATTTAGTTAGAAATCATGCATTATGTATTTTTAGTAAACTTCATAAACATTGGCACATATAAGCTCAATATAGTTCACATACATCATATAGACATGGATGCTACTCATAATAGCACATAAATTCATTTATCATATTTGAGGCATATTTAATACATACAATACATTACTTCTCTTTATATCTTACTTCCTTCCTTAAGTAACCCTCAAGTGTACTAAGTACAATGTATCACTTTGAGGTCATCTTATAATAGTCTTTCATAGATATAACACAACCACATATATTCATAAGTCTTAAGCACATCATAGACATCAACTTCACATAAAGACCATCACCTTAGACAACTCCTAAGTCACACTAGTGCAATGCGTAGGTAGGATCTCATAATACTACTTCCACCAAGTATACCTAAAAAGTCAACCTATACTAGGCGTAACATACTTAAGAAGTCATAACACTTTTCTTTTATAACTAAACATAAGACCATGTACTTCATAGCATCATATAAGGACTCATCATACTTCATAACATCATAGGAAGACATCATCATACCTCATACACTTTAGTCATAAACTCACTTAGTTCATACCATAAGTAAACCACCTTCATTACCCCTTCACAAGCTTACTTGTGCAATGTACACATGGAGTCTCATATCCCCACAAATACTAAGTAAACCAATTTAGAAGCCGTAAGTGTAATTCACACACATACACATAATCCATGTATTAGTCATACCAAAGTCACTTAACAATGCATTCATATAATTCATAAATAACATCAGATAAGTCTTACTTGTATACATGTACTAATCTTATCCTTTCTTGAAGTTCAATTGTGCAATGCATGGGTAGGGGTCATAATCCTACCTATACTGAGTAATCATCTCAAGGAGTTGTCATTAGAGTCCATAATCTTATCTTAGGTCATTTCTTACTTTAGGAGATTTAGCCATAGCCAACATAGACAATGTGAGCTACATGGAATCCGGTGTACTACTCCCACACTGAAAAGAGATGGTTAACACTTGCCTAAGGTGTAACGAATCATACATAGATATATAAGTGGTATCCACAAGCTATAACCTACGGGGGCACGTACTTATGGAACATGGAGATTGCTTCTAGAAACCTTGACTTACTTGCGTGGAGGTTTCCATCTCATGAGACAACATCTATGTTGGGAACCCGGACTTACTAAACGTGAATGTTCTCTTTGTGGGAAGCCGGACTTACTAACGTGAAGCTCCCACTCTCATTCTTCGTGTTCACTCAGTGCTAGGCTCGAACTCCCTTTTTAAACATATTTAAGCCTTTAGTACATTAATTCATATAGATTAGGCCTTAGGGACTTACTCCCTCATATATCATATAGCTCAAAGGTATCTAGGATGAGCATTCTACATTCATCATAGAACCTACATGATGTGAGAATGTCCTTTCACATAATCATATCATATTCATACCATAGTCTAGTTAAGAGTACAATTGAGTAATACCTTTCAAGAGACTCACTTATTCATTAGACTACCATTAACATACTTCATTCATACATGCATGTGTGTGTACATATATGTGAGATCTACCTTCACATAAACACCTTTAGGCACACATGTTCGTAGCTTAATTTATCAGATAGTTTACATGCATAGAAATAGGTAATGATACATAGGAGAGCTATCCTTTCATTAGTCATCATGAAGCTATCCTATTCATAGATATGCATGAAGTGTGTGTACACTGGA
The DNA here is from genome assembly GCA_016801875.1 of Solanum sitiens. Classification (NCBI taxonomy): domain Eukaryota; kingdom Viridiplantae; phylum Streptophyta; class Magnoliopsida; order Solanales; family Solanaceae; genus Solanum; species Solanum sitiens. The sequence goes on along the minus strand of JABWTJ010000049.1, from coordinate 2,411,687 downwards.
CAACATGATCACATAATGGCTATCATATAGTATTGAGGAAGCCACCCTCCAAAGATCACAACACATGTACAACATTCTTCAAGTCTTGAGTCAAACAAATCTAGAGTATTAAAGACTATTGACTACACACACTCACATTACATCCTAGGAGGCATGTACATATTCAACAATAGAATAGAACACTCCTAGCATAATTTTATTACACATTCATATAGGGTTCATACAAGTAGGGTCATGCTACAAGGATGTTCATCATCATTAGCCATATAGACCACACCTAACCCTAACATGATCATCACACGTGTAAATATAACATCATCCCCACACCTAGATTAAGTGAGTAGTGTAGAAGACTATACACATAACTTCGCATAACATCAATTCACTTACACATGATATTAGAATCAAGGCTACATCCTTCAAGTTCCTAAACATAGAAATTATCATATAAATTCATCTTGAATCTAATGCTTTAAAGACCATGATCATAGCACAGAAACATGTACAAGAATATAAACACCGCCACCATAAGTGGACCATACCAATCAACACAATTCAATATACATTCTAAGCTAATTAGAAGAAATAAGTCAACTTACCAAATCTCCAAACTAATTAATCTTTGATCATTCCTCCACAATTCATATTAAATTGATAGAGATAGTAATAGCAATAAGCAATTCAATATAATCTAATCATAATTCTATAAACATGAACTCAAGATCACAAGACCCACATTATAGGCCAATTTTAGAAATTAGGAGGATCATGGGTTCTTCATAAAATTGGATAGAAATTCATCATAAAATCAGTATCTAAACATATATTCATCATTAGAATGCTTTTGAAATCACTTTAACAATGAACTCATGGCTAGATTGAAATATAGGATTTTTGACTTAGAATCATGTTTGGAAAAAGCTTTGAAAGGACTCCATAGATGAATGGTTATCTATGGATGAAGGATCACCATGCCTTATACATTAAAAATCCCATGAAAATCTTAGAAGAAATCTCCAAGAATCCACCTCCATAGCTTGTTCTTGAGCTTGGTCTTCAATGGAGGCTTTGGGGTTTTTGGAAGAGAAGACAACTTTGGGGATTTTGATTTCTTAGTGGGTGTTGGGGTTTTGTCTTGGGAAAGAGATTAAAAAGGTCCTAAAAACAGTTAATAAACGTCCCCCTAAGTTACCAAAACACCCCCATACTCATTGGGACTTTTACACATGTCAAAATTGACTTGAAAACGGCGCAACCGGATCTGGAAAGTGGCTGCGCGTCGCGGGGCAGCCTCAGAATTTTGGCCCAAATAATTTTTGAGGCAATGAGCTGCGTGCTAGGTGCGCGTCATACAGACAGGTCCAAATCTTGGCCTGCTCGCTGCATTGGGCAGCCTCCTTGTCCAACATTTGGGTCCTCCTTGGGGGCCCTTAGGATGGTCCCCGGGGAGTCGTACCAGGACGTTTTGACCCTTAACATGTATATTAAGATATAGGGTCAACTCCACTGTTTTTGGACTTCAAACAACATAAAAAAAACAAGGTAACCATACAAGGATACACTAGTGCGTCTAAATACTAACTTTCGAATGTCTTAGACATTCTTGGACGTTTGACCTCCAAACCTCTTCAAATCAAGTATGCATACTATAAAACACTTAATTGACCTATTATTAACCTTTTTAGGCACACGTGAAGCTCTAGATACCTTAGTTCATTTTGAGGGCGTGTCATAGTTGGGATGCTTACTTGCCTTTAGCTGAATTTGCCTACAACAATAGCTTTCAGGCCAACATTCAAATGGCTCCATATGAAGCTTTGTATGGTAGGAGATGTCATTATCCTATAGGGTGGTTTGAATTTGGAGAGGCTAATGTATTGGGACCATATTTAGTACAAGAACCCATGGATAAGGTCCAATTGATTAGGCTGAGATTGCTCACAGCTCAAAGAAGACAAAAGTCTTATGCAGATAAGAGAAGAAGAGATTTACTTTTCATTATTATGGAGAAAGTTTTTCTATGAGTTTCTCCTATGAAAGGTGTGATGCGGTTCTGCAAAAATCGACTCAAGTTCGCGATATATAAAATCGTATGAGATACTTGACCGGATAGGAGGAGTGGCATATCGTTTGACACTTCCTCCCGATATGTCTTTCATCCATCTAGTGTTCCATGTTTCTACATTGAGTAAGTTTATCTCAAACTCCTCTCATGTACTTGAAGCATCGACTATACCAATTGATGAGAACTTATCATATGAAGAGGAACATGTTGCTATTGCGGTAAAACAAGTAACAAGGTTAAGGTCAAAAGAAATTTTGTCCGTTAAGGTCGAATGGAGGAACCATACCACTGATGAAGCTACTTGGGAGTTGGAAAAGGAGATGTGAGACAAGTATCCTCTCTTGTTTCAATCTACAGGTATACATTTTACATTAAATTTGGGGATCGAATTTCTAAATACGGGGAGAATGTATTTCCCTATATTAAAATAAGGGCACATATGTCATTTAGATCTCATTTTTAAAAAAGAGATCATATTTTTTTTTTAAAACAAAAGGCTGAAAGTCCTAACAAAAATAGTAGCAACGCTGCAACTTCAGTGATAAAAAAAGAGGACTCTTCTTAATCTACAATTAGCGAACGAGCGAAAAATAAAAATAAATTATAATTCAAAGCCTTAGTTCTCAAACTAAAGATAGAGGTGGAAGAAGAAGAAGAAGAAAAAGAAGGAGAAGAAGAAGGTAAGTTTCTTAACTTAGTTTAAAGGTTGAATTTGTCTCTTCCATGACTATAAGATTGAGAATTTCAAACTTTATTTGAGAAAATCCTTCAACTCTAAGAATTATTTATGTGAGGAAACTCTTTCACAATCATGCTTTCATGTGTGTGTGAAAAATCCTTTCACAACAAAAACATGGATACTTTACTCTCAAAGAAAGTAAAATCACTTTTCATCAATTCCATAAAGAACATGTATATCTTCATAAACTCATTTTTCATAGTTAAAACCCCACATTATGTCACCATAGCTTAAAAAACATGGGTTATGCATGGATTCATGGATATTAAGCTTAAAACATGTAATTATCTCAATTCATGCATAATAGTTCATAAAACAATCAATTGGATCAACAATGAAAGGAGCCCATAGAAATTGAGTAAAATCCTAGTTTGATTGTGGAATCTAACTTTACAAAATTGGAGAATTCTTAAACCCTGTGGAGGGAAGAGCTCCATAAGTGAATACTATCATGTCTCAGAGTTCAAAGACCTCAAGCAATTAGTAAATTTGGAGACTTGATCTTGAAATCCTAACTTGACTTCTTCTTCTTCCTTATAGAGAGAAATATTTGACATGATTACCTAATCTTCTTTTGGAATTTGAGAGAATGAGTTGAATTGGGTAATTTTGGGGGTTAAAAATCATTATATAGGGCTTTGGGTAGAAGGTAAAACGATGTAATATTGAGTTAAAACAATTGGAGAAAGGCTGGAACCATCCTGACTTAGAACTGCCGAAGTAACTCACTAGAAGGCCTTCATGGGCCGTCTAGAGCACCACGGCCCGTCAAGTGGCTTGTGAAGATGCTCTAGCTTATAATACTTCACCATTTTGGGCATAACTTTTTACTCTGAGCTTGGAATTAGGAAAAATCGGTGGCATTGGAAAGAGGACCGGGAGATCCTTAATTTGAATGTCATGTGCCACCTAATTTATTTTGTGCTAAAATATATGATCGTTTGAAGTTGACCCTAATCTCTAAGTCTGATAAACCCCCTTCACGAACGAATTCATGGTCTGTGTCATAGGACGTTTAGATGGCTGCTTAACTAGTGACTAAGGGAAAAAAACCCTTCTAAGTGGGCCACTTGATTACCCCCCACATGTCGTCTAGGAGTCCGTGTGAGGGACACCTAATTGGGGCAGCATCTGGGAACTTACCACGAGCACCCAAACGGACTGTGGTCCACTACACGTCCCCTATAGGGATCAATGGAGAGTTTCATGGTCCACTTTTGGGTTCTTGACCTGCCTGTTTGACTCCTTTCTAGCCTTTCTCTAATCTGAGTTGTTACAAATCCATAGTAGAAGCTTTCACAAAAAAAAAAATTATCTTCATAATATACATTCTTCTAATTGAAAAAGCTCCAAAGAAGACTAGCCCTTCTTCTCCTAAATTTTTGAAGTTTAATTTATTTTACTACAATAGGATTATAGTTTAAAGAACTTTGATGGGGAAACTCATTTCATCTTCTCCATGCTTTTCTTTTTTGTTCTTTAATAGTTCATCATACCAACATCATACGATCATTTTCCCATTTATACGTCATATTTCGTCAATTTCTCTATAGCCTACATATAATATTCATTTATTCATAAAATTATGGAGAATGATAAAAAATATCTTGATGATAAAAAATATCTTAATATATAATTTTTTTTAATAGTTTACATAATTTATCATAATATTTGTTTGGTGAAATAAAGGTCTTGTTAATATTTATTGATGTTTTTATGAGCAACGAAGTATCATTTTTTTATTTTTTTTACACAAAAAATATTGAATATGGTAATTTTATGGTTAGAATATAATCCTTTGGAAAATATATTCTGCTCAAAAATCAATATAAGTTAAAAGTAAGTTAAGAACGTTAAACATTTATACCACAGTGACAAAAAATTTAAAAATTAGAGATATAATCTACTTGAGCAAGGTCAAATGTTCACCACTTTTTGTTATTGATACTTTCTTACTCAAATGAAATTTATAAAAGGAGTAAAATAAATTTGAAACAGAAGCCAAAATAATATTCTTTATTCTTTTAGAAACTCATTATAATGTTGCGCTCAAGGCCCTTCTAAATACTTCATCTGTGCAACTTTACAACTTCTTCAGAAATAAGTATGTATATTTGTTAATTTAAACGTTCATAATCACTTGGTACAGGAAGGACAAAAAATCCATGTTAATAGAAAAAACTTTTGAAGTTTAAGTTATTTATTTTACTAGAGTAGGTTTTATTTCATATCCATCAAATTAAACTTGACAAAACTAGTCATAACTCACCAAATGAGAAAGAAAAATATTAAAAGGACAAAAACCTTGTCCAAGTGAGATCATATATATGTTAAATGTAAAATAATCAATAAAATATTAAGGAAACAACAAAATAGCAAAAATGACATGTGTTTTGGAATAACATACCGCAAAAAAATCGTCTAACACTTCGATAAGGTAATTTAAAAACCAAAAAATATGGGCATGCAAAAGTCATTGACTAACACTTTGATAAGGTAATTTAAAAACCAAAAAATATGGGCATGGAAAGTCATGAACTCTAAGAGGATTGTCCCAAGAACAAAAAAACATTCTTAATCTAATTTGTGCGCCTATAATCAATCCATTAATCTAATATATTATTAAAAAACACAACCTTGAACCATATGCAGTCTTGAAGGTTTAAAGAGCTTACAAGATAGAATACTGTCAGATGTATGCCACGAAAGTTTCACATAGGACAATGATCTATCTTTTCTAACAAGGCATAATAAACACATGTTCTTACTACCTTTCTTGTCTATATAAAGATGGGTTATCTCACATTTATAAACTACAAATTTTATAAGGTTATTTTTATTCCTCTTCTTAAAACAACCAATTTATTCCATATTCTATAGTTAATTATATAATAATATAAAATATATTAAAAGATGACCCTTTTCACATTGAATGGTTGTGACTTTTCCAAAGAAATGTGACTTTTTCAGAAAGTTGTGAATCTTCTGAAGGGTTCCTACTTTTCCGAAGACGTTTTTAATTTTATTAGATCTAGCTACTGAATTCATAAAGGTAGAAAAATTAAAATAAAAATATTTTATATCATAATCTATCTCCATGTATAACGACTACCTATTAAACAAAGACTTATTACTTGAGCACAATAAAAATGAAGCATACTCATATTACCACATTTCTTGCATACCCCAAATTTGAAAATTTATATGATGTTACATGGTACAACAATATAGCAAATTAAAACCAAAATAATGTGTCTCTGATCAATGGATTAATCTAAAAAGTTATTCAAAGCACAATTTAATAAGTATCCTATCTTTAAGGTTTAAAGAGCTTACCAATAGAAAACTATCAAGTGCGTGCCAAGAAAGTTTCACATACCACAATAATCAATATTTTCTAATAAGGCATAATAAAGACATGTTCTTACTATATTTGTTGGCTATAAAAAGAGGAGTTCCTTCACATTTTTAAAATATGAACTTTTTATGTTTTCTTCTGTTCATTTTCTTCTTGTTAAAACAACCTATTTCATTCATATTATATATTTATTTATATTATCATATATAATATATTAAAAGAAGACACATTTTTACATTCAATAATAGTGGTTTTTCCAAAGGGTTGTGAATTTTCCAAAGAATTGTGACTTCTATGAAGGATTGTTACTTTTCAAAATAGTTGTGTCTTTTTCGAAGGACCGTGACTTTTCTAAAGAGTTGTGACTTTTTCAAAGAGTTTTAAATTTTATGATAAGTCTTACTAAACGTTTGTCCATACTACCCTATGTTGGCTATATATAGATGGATTCTTCACGTTTTTAAACCACAAATTTCTATGTTTTGTAGTTCTTCTTCTTCTTAACACCCAATTTAGTACATATTCTATATTTTCATACTATAGTTTTAATGAAATTTTATTCACCATTCGTTTTATTTATTGATTATCTCGAAGATGTTGAATAAGAAATAATACACAAAGTCTTAGCTCAAATCCTACAAATATTTCATACTATATCTATTTATATTATAAGTATTTTAAGTAAACACCTTTTCTCAGAACCAAAAAAATGTCATGGTTGTGATCAATTGTTTCAGAATTGAGCAGTTAAAATAGTTTTTATTTTCATATATTAAATGGAGGAAAAAACTACAATTACATTATAGTATTATTTCATTATCTTTATGTTGAACATCCAAAGTATAATTCAAAGAAATTGGTGAAGTTTCGCCAAAAATAGGGATGAAATTTTTCACGAAAAAAAATACAACAACTATTATGTTTTGCCTAGTCTTTATAAGTAATTCTTAAAGAGACGAAAACGAAGGGATACAACAGTCTGAAGGGACACAAGAGTTGAAAAAATTGGTTTAAAGGTAGAAATACAGTGGGGGTAAAAAACCTAAAAGTATAAAGAAAACCGTAAAAATAAATTCCTGAATTCTAACGGTGTAGCGCCCAAAAAAATTCTAAGTTAAAACTCGAACCATTCTTCATTTACTTGTAGGTTCATATCGGGTGATTCATAAATTACCCATATGTGTAAAGATAAATTCTTTAGTGTGGTAATGATTTGGATATGAATTGAGGTCACTAGAATCCCCTAGCACAAAGTTGAGTTGAAAGTTTTCTTTCGATTAAGTTTTGTTGTAAGATTCTACTTGGATCAACTTCAAATACCCGTATCTCTTAGAATTTAAAACTTTACTTGGATCATAACCTATCAAATAAAATGTATTACAATCTACTTTCCAATGCCACCAATTTCGCGTCAATCCAATTTCTGAGTAAAAAGTTATGACCATTTTAGTTACCTGATACAGTGTTGTTACAAATTAGCCGACAAGAAAAAATTAAAAAGGGTCGTTTAAATCTTTTTAACTCTAAGAAAACCCTAAACGGATTTTATTACTAATTAAATACCCAAAACAATCATATTTTCATCTCTTAATCCATCATTCTCTTCTCTCTCAAACCCTAAGCCAAAATCCTAAAGAAAAATCAAAGTAGAAGACTTCCTTCCACATTCTTTCAATCTTTTTTCAAGATTCTTCTTCAAGGTAAGTCTTTCTCCAAGAATTTCTTTCTTTCCAACTCAAATACCTCCATACAATTATGAATCACTAATAAAAATCATAACTCTTAGCCACAGAGATTTCAAGAAACTAATTCAAGCAGCTCAAGAAAGGTATTCTTTATTTTATTTTTCTCCTTCAAGTTATGGTCTCAACGCTTCTAATAAAGTTCTTCTTAAATATTCTTCAAGATTCTTCAAGAACCTTATTCTTCAAGTTATTGAAGGCTATCATAGTGTAGGACTATTTTCAGATCAGTAAAAGTGTAATCTAGGATTCTTTCCCTAGATTTGAATATTCTTGAGATAAGTTAATTTTGAATTCTTGAGTTCACGTTTCTTTTAAAAATTCTATTCCTAATTATTGAGATTCTATATTGTTATTGAGATCCTTGAGTTGATTTTTTCAAGTTTATATTTCTGCATTAACCCTATTTTGAGTTATAAATCTTGAGAAACTTTTTAAAGCCAACAATTGAGTTAAAATTCAGTTTTTGAGGAAGTAAAGATGAGTTGTGAGAAAAGAGTTTTCTAAAATATGATTAGTATGAAAATCGAGTATGCCATCAATATATGAGCACTATAGTATCTAAATATACCATTAATGTTTATGCGGTATGACTTCTCGAGTCATCAATGATCATACTTTCAAGTATGAGTTGAGTAAGAGTATAAAAGGACTATGTATTACCAGAGGTATCAATTTTAACATTGATAAAAGAGACTGGGATTTCTAAATGGGTTATGAGATTAAATGCTATTTCAAGAGTAGTTAGTTCTTTTAAAAGGGTAGCTTGAGCAATTATCTCAAACCAGAGGAAGAGTTATGTTTTTAAACATATGAGCACGAGTTATATATGTTATTAGGAATAGTATTGAGCATCGATACAAGGGGGAGTTTAGGCAACTCACAACCCCATAAACCATATATGTCAACATGGGTAAAGGATAATACTTTTTAGATGATTACTTTTTGTTTTTAAGTATAGCTTAGTGGATACACTTGTTGAGGATTCCTATACCCCGGAAAGGTATAGGACAATTTTGGCAGTGTGTGCGAGATGTTGTATCATCACATAGCTCATAGTGATGGTTATCGGTTAGAAAATTTCCAATAGAGTTTAAGCGTATTTTTATATATCACTTATTATGTTGAGTTCACACATGAGAAAGTATTTGTAATGCTTTAAATGATTTAACTCTTTCATTTCTTTAAATTTAGTTTGAGTACAGTATTATATATCATCGTCCTTTCTTTCAGTTATTTGTTATTAAGTCCTTTATTTCAATTATTTATTATTTGGCTATATTACATACTCATACATTCAATGTATTGAGTCATTTAACCTATATATTTTAATGATGCAGATACAGGTTATTAAGATCCTCAACAAGAATCTACTGAGATCACTCCATCCGCTCTTCTGCTCAAGAGTGAGAACTCATTGCTTTCGAAATACTCTAGTTTTATGAGTTGTTAGCAGTATTTCTTTTGAGGAGTCGTGGGTCTTATTTTGACACTCATCTTTGTATAGTAGAGGCTTGATAGATAGGTAATTTTTTAGGGTTTCAATTTCAGAGGTTTTCTTTAAACTTCTTCTTAATACTCAGTATATTCAGCATAGTTTTGAAATTGAGTAAACAATTTTTAAATGTTTACTTCAATTTTATGCTTGTGTTAGTCTTCCGCATGTAGTCATCCTAAATGAGGGTTTGCCTGGGGACCAACAATGGTTCTCGAGTGTCGGCCACGTCAAGGATATAGGTTCGGTTCATGACAAACTTGGTATCAAAGCACAAAGTTCAAATGTCCTAAGGTTTCTATGAAGCCGTGTTAGTAGGATCTTACTTATGGTTGTGAGGGGCCCACTTATATAAATTAGAGACTACAGACATTTAGGAAAAGTTTCCCTTCTTTCATACTCTAAATCGTGCAGCAGACTTGTGTCATAAGGAACTTATTCAAAAATCATGTGTTTCTCAGATTCATTCGACTATTTCCCATACTCAAGGTAGTTGAAAAGAAAGTCAGCTCATTATCGTTGAGTTACTCTTACAAAAAATCTTGAGAATTTCATGAGACCATAGAGGGGATTAAGACAAGCCCATGAGTGAGCTTAAATGTTGAGGTTTAAAAGAATGCACTCATATTCATATGAATTGTACGTTGAAGATAAAAGCAAGTTGTACTCTCTTCTCTAAACTTGTTTCAATTGATACCTTTATGAGGAGGTGTGCTATAGATCTTGGGTAGTATTTTCACCCAAAAAAGATAGTATGAGTTATGAGATTATAAGAAGTAGTAGTAAGAGTACCCAAAGTTATAAGAAATGCATGTAGAGGTTCAGTAATCTAAGAAAGGGAGATAGTGATAAGCCAAGCTATGTTATTGCAGTCCGGCACCCAGTAGTTATTAATGACGGTTTTCTGTTATGAGTATACTAAGGAATAATAATCTTGTATAGAGTTCAGGATATGAGGTAGAGGAATAGTTGCGAGTTAGTATGAGTTAGAGTATACTTTAACTAGAAAGAAGTTTATGATGGTGTGTCATTGTGTTCGTAACGACCATGTGTAGGTGTTGAATACAAGTACAGCAGCATTCATGAGATGACATATCTAAGCTGGGGTTATTATTATTTTAGGGAGAGTCCATAATATTTAGAGGATTACATAACTAATTAGGCAATGATGTATAGTGGATGGGTAAATAGTAATTAAACTGTGAAAGGAAATGTGAAGGTAAATTGTAAGTATGTAGACTGAGAGATAAAAATTGACATACTTGTCATGAGGTCTTAGTGGGCGAGTGTTTCTTAATTTGTATCTAGTATTTGTAAGTTAGTATAGTAAGTGATCAATCATATTGATATCTGAGTTTAGTAATAAACATAAGGCTTGAATTTGAGATGAGAGTGGTGGTAAAAAAGAATAGAAACATGAGGTTGATGATGTTAGTTCGACATCTAATTTGGTAGATTTGACATACAGTAGGTAAGAAATTAAGGTGTTACCTTTTAGAACTTTGAGTGGTAAAAGTATGAGATTTTAACTTTTAGTGAGAGCAATGAAGTATGGCTAAGTCATTAGATTAACAAGATAATTAAGAGGTGTACCCGAGATCATATGTAGTTAGACGAGGTTCTAATTAAGATAATGATTATTTTTCATGTGTGTCTAGATAATATTATTGAGTTATTAATGTGTAATAGGCTGAGGTAAGCATTAATTTTCTTCCTTTATGAGCTATATGAAGCAACCTTATAAGCCAATGAGAAGAGGTTAACAAAAGTATCTTCGAAAGAGATCTTAGAATGAGCCTTAGTACTTACGTATGGAGAGTTCAGTAGCCATGAGATAAAAATTACCCAAGTATTAGAGTAAAGTGAATGTAGACCACTTTATAGATGATGGAATAGATCCATAGCTTTAAGAGATAGTGATGTCTTGAGAAAGAATTTTAGAGGTACACCAATCCATTCATACTCTAGTGTATTCCTCAAAGTTCAGTCATTACAACATCATGATTATGTATCCTACATCATAATTGTGTTCATGACCTATGCTCATACACATAAAAGAGATACACATCTATGCTCAATTTTCAGAAGGAGGGGCAAAGACTTTAGCCCGTTAATCTCAAGCTTAATCCATAAAAATATTGATATAAGCCTCATGATATGAACCTATTCATATAAGCATTCAAGTCTCACAGTATGTTCAATCTCAGAACTTCATGATTTACTCTCAATGGCTAGCAACATAATGTTATGCCACGCATATTCTTTTATCACATATCTAGAATGAATCGTACTTATGATCTTTCGCCTTAAACTCCTTTCAGCAATCCTTTTTAGTTTTGGAGAGTGGTGTTGTTGATAGAAGTGGTGTGATGACGGTGGAAGAAGGAGATAAGGTTTTATAATGAGTACTAAGTCAGCTTTCTGGTGGTAATGAATGAAAGTTCAGTTGGTAAAGAGGATAAGCATTTCTTAGAAAGTGGGTTAGTAGGAGTATATAGAGTGGTTAAGGTTATAATATTGAATGTGGTGTTGTAAAAATGTGGACAATAAATGATACATTAGGTGTTTCGTGATATGAGCTCAAGGTTAGCTAATGTAGCAGTAAGGATGTAGTGTTCTCGGGATGAGATTTCCTATAGAGGTATAGAACCTGAATCTTGTGATTTAGATCAGCCTGATTACCTTATGTTAAGTACTTTATAATTTTGAGTTAGACTTGAATAAAGTAAGAGTAACCCCTTTACATTCTCAAATCAGCCGTCATTCGAATACGGATAATCCCAAGGGGAAGATATTCTAAAACCCCAAAAAATTGTAAGTTAAGACTCGAACCATTCTTTATTTACTTATAGGGTCATATCGGGTGATTCATAAATTACCCATATGTGTAAAGGTAATTTCTTTAGTGTGGAAAGTATGTAGATATGAATTAACGTCACTAGAATCCCCTAGCACAAAGTAGAGTTGAAGGTTTCCTTATCGATTAAGTTTTGATATAAGATTCTACTTGGGTCAACTTCAAACGACCATATCTATTAGAATATAAAGATTTACGCAGCCCATAACTTATCAAATCAATGGTGTTTGAATCCACTTTACAACAGCACCAATTTCGCGTCAATCCAATTTATGAGTAAACAATTAAGACAATTTTAGTAACATGATATAGTGTTGTTATAAATTAGCCAACAGAAAATCATTAAAAAGGGTCTTTTTGTATTTTTACCTCACAAAATCCTAAAAGAATTTATTTTACTAATTAAAGACCCAAAATAATGAGTTTCATCTCTTAATCCATCATTCTCTTCTCTTTCAGACCCTAAGCCAAAACCCTAAGGAATAATCAAAGTAGAAGACTCCATTCAAGGTTCTTTCAATCTTTTTCAAGAATCCTCTTCAAGGTAAGTCTTTCTCCAAGAATTTCGTTCTTTCCAACTCAAATTCCTCCATACAATGATGAATCACTAATAAAAATCATAATTCTTGGCCATAGAGATTTCAAGACGCTCAAGAAAGGTATTCTTGATTTTCTCCTTCAAGCTGGAGTTTCATGGCTTCTATTAAAGTTCTTTTTGAAGATTCTTCAAGAACCTTGTTCTTCCAGGTATGTAAGGTTATCATAGTGTTGGACTATATAAGTAAAAGATTAATATGGGATTCTTTCCTAGATTTGAGTATTCTTGAGATAAGTTGATTTTGAATTCTTGAGTTCATGTTTCTTTTTAAAATTATATTCCTAATTATTGAGTTTCTATATTGTTGCTCAGATGCTTGAGCTGATTTGCTCATGTCTATATTTCAGCATGAACCCTATTTTTAATTAAATCTTGAAAGCCTTTTTAAAGCCAACAATTCAGTTTCAAATGAGTTATTGAGGTAGTAAAGATGAGTTTTGAGAAAAGTTTTTCCTAAAACATGATTAGTATGGCATTCATGTATGCCATCAATTAATGAGAACTACGGTATCTAGATGTACTGTCAATGTTTATGCAGTATGATTTCTCGAATAATCAATCATCATACTATGATATTATTTTGGTATGTTTTGATAAAGATTTTTCAAGTATGAGTTGAGTATGAGTATAAAGGGACTATGTATTACCAGACGTATCAATTTTAACATTGTCAAAAGAGAAACTGAGATTTCTAAATGAGTTATGAGTTTAAAAGATATTTCAAGTGTCGTGACCTCTTTTTAAGAGGGTAGTTTGAGCAATTAACTCAAACCAGAGGAAGAATTATGTCTTTAAGCATATGAGCATGATTTATATATAATATTGGAAGTATTATTCTGCACCGATATGGGAAAGAGTTCAGACACCTCACAACCCCCGTAAACCATGCATGCCAACATGAATAAAGGATCATACTTTTTAGATGATTCCTTATTGTTTTTAAGCATAGCTTAGTAGATCCAGTTGTTGAGGAGTCCTATATTCCGGAAAGACATATGAAAGTTTTGGCAGCATGGTGAGATGAAGTATCATCACACAACTTATACTGATGGTTGTCGGTTAGAGAATCTCCCAATAGAGTTAAGATTAATATTATATATCACTTATTATGTTGAGCTCAAAGATGAGAAAGTATTTTGTAAAGCTTTAAATGTTTACACTCTTTTATTTCTTTACATTCAGTTTGAGTGCATTGTTATCTATTTCAATCCTTTCTTTCAGTTATTTTTTATTCACTTATATTACATACTCGTACATTCAATGTATTGATGTCATTCGAACTGCATCTTTTTTTATGCAGATAAAAGTTATTAAGATCCTTAACAAGTGTCCATTGAGATCACTCCATCCACTCGTCTGCTTATGAGTTAGACCTCCTTGATTTCAGAGTACTCAAGGTTTATGAGTTGTTAGAAGTAATTTTTTTGAGGAGTCATGGGTTTTGTTCCGACACTCATCTTTGTATAGTAGAGGCTTCATAGATAGACATATTTGGAGAGTATTTCAGTTACGGATGGTCTCTTTAAAACTTATATTTAATACTCAGTATATTCAGCATAGTTTTGAGATTCAATAAACCATTTTTAAACGTTTATTCAATTTTATGCTTATTTATGCTTGAGTTAATCTTCCGCTTGTAGTCATCCAAGATGAGGGTTTGATTGGGGATCAGCAATAATTCTTGAGTGCATGCCACATAAAGGGTGTAGGCTAGGATCATGACATTAGGATTCTCTTTCATGCATATATAAAATATAATATTTCCTATACTTTCAAAAGGATTTTTTTATAAATAATCAAGAATATTGATAATCATTAATGTGACACCTCGAAAAAAGGAATGGGTCATTGTTAACTTTAGGTCTATATCTAAGGGTCTATTTTACGAACCATTGCAAGTTCTACGGTCCATAAAAGGGAGACATAGAAAAAAGTCTTGAATATTTCATGATTTGGATTTTTGAACTTTTCCTACAAACCACCAAGATGGTCTGTAGAAAGTTTTATGGCCCATAGGAAAGGGGTCGTAAAAGGAGTGAAGACGTAGTTAAAAATTGGTTAGATTGTTGGGTCTACAGAGGGTTTTGACAGACCATGAAAATGGTAACAGGTCGTAGACTTGTCATGTTGAAGTGGTCTCAGACTTGGAAAGTATTTTTGGGGATAGGTTCTACAGTTGGGTATACGATCGTTAGAATGTTAGACGAACCATAAACTTTTCTTGTGGAAATAGATTCAGAGACTTGGACCCTAGTAATTAGTTCTACAGATGACTAGTACAGTTTTTATAAGTTTATACAGACCATAGGTCATTTCGTAGGACCTCTCCTGCAGTTTTAAGTTAGGGATATTTTGGTGTTTTTTATACATTTGATGACTATATTACGTCATTTTAACCATAATTCCAAGCCCTATAACTACCCTTCATCCTTATAAATTTCCCCAAATCTTTCATTCCATCGAATTCCCGAAACCCTCTCTAAGGTTTTCTCCAAATATCATCTATGTGGATCAAGGAAGAAAAAGTTAGGGGTTTTCAAGATCAAGTATCCATTATTAACCATTGCTAAGGGCTTCAATCAAGGTATGTAGGTAGTTCATTAATAGGTTTCATTCACCCATTAAGTCCCCAAAGATACTTCAATCTCAAATTCAATTTCAATAAAATTGGTTAGGTTTTTCATTAAATTCCCATGGTTTCTAATTATGTTGATTCAAATTCCTACATTTGATCATATTATGATAGTTTTTACTCAATTTCCAATTTTCCAATTTAAATCACATGAAACTCATGCATGATCAATGATTTTGACTTTGAACCCTAATTTGCATGAATTTGAAGAAAAGTTATGAACCTTTGAATGATAATTTCATGAACTTATGAATGATTTATTAAAAAAGGTTTTATGATCTAGGTTGCTATGATATTGACATCAATAAAATTGTGAAAGGTTTTTTCGTATTAAGGAATCATGGTATGGTGAAAGGTTTTCTCACTTATGCTCGATTCAAGATTTAATGAGCTACTCTATGTGGTTTTATCTTGGATAAGTAACTTTATTGTGTTTTTTCATGGATAACGACATAAATATATTTATGACTATTCTGATGGGACTTATCTTAGCATCAAGAGAACTTTGAGGTGGAGGCTCAAATAGGTTAGATTCTAGTAACAAGCTTCACTTCCAAACTATGTGCCCTTGTAGGTTTGGCTTAAACGGCGTAACTAGTGGATCCACATGTAGCATATGACGTGATATGAAGTTCAACCTTGGCAACTAGTATCATGACCCAAGGTTACACCCTAGACATGACATGCCATACAAGACCACAAAGACCCCATACAAGCCACTTAGTACACATAGTCAAGATAATAAAAATCAAGAGATTTAAAGACAGTTTCAACATATAAAAGTTTTATAGAGAAAAGTGAAAATCTAAACATCGTCTCAAAGTCATCTAGTATATATGAGTTTATCAATGTGTAGCCCTCAATCAAGTTTAAATTGAAAATTAAAAGACATAATGAAATAAAGGCTTGGTCCTCGAAACTTGAGGACTCACCAATCTTCAATCTTTTACTACTAAGAGATCCTTGGCAACTAGTATCATGACCCAAGTGGATCCACATGTAGCATATGACGTGATATGAAGTTCAACCTTGGGAACTAGTATCATGACCCAAGGTTACACCCTAGACATTACATGCCATACAAGACCACAAAGACCCCATACAAGCCACTTAGTACACATAGTCAAGATAATAAAAATCAAGAGATTTAAAGACAGTTTCAACATATAAAAGTTTTATAGAGAAAAGTGAAAATCTAAACATCGTCTCAAAGTCATCTAGTATATATGAGTTTATCAATGTGTAGCCCTCAATCAAGTTTAAATTGAAAATTAAAAGACATAATGAAATAAAGGCTTGGTCCTCAAAACTTGAGGACTCACCAATCTTCAATCTTTAACTACTAAGAGATCTTTGCCGCGGAAGTGAGAATCTCTAAGGCAGGTATCTACATTTTTGGATAAGAAATGTAGGCCAGAGTATGAGTTAGTAAAAACTGCACAAAGTATGATAGTCATGCTTAAAAATATGAAATCGAGCTAAAAAGATATTTTCGTGATATGAAAAGATCAAGTCAAAACATAACATAAGAAGCTAGAAAAAATGAATCATGAAACATGGTTAATGCAATTAAAATCACCTTTGAACACATGTGAGATACTCCTTGAGAAACCTTAGTTCAGTATTATTGTAGGAATTAGTCTTAACCGACATAAAGACAATATGATCTATAACATGATCCACCAATGTCTCCCACACCGAAAAGATTTGTCCTACTTACCAAGGTAGAACTATGAATCTGAGCTAAACTGGATCCAAGAGCTAATTTCTATCTAGACCATCATCCTAGGGGGGCACATAGGTAAGGGATAAGGATATTGCTACTAGAAACCCGACCTCAACACAGAAGAGCTTGCATCTCAATATCCTCTTGGTACTAAGCATAAATCTCACGGAGTAGTTATTAAGTCTTGAGTTATCTTATCATTTAAATACAGGTCGTCACCAAATTCCTTATCATAGGATAGCTCCTTAGACCATGTGTGATAAAACCTTTCACCATCCATGATCTTTTCATAATAGCTTCTAAGGCCCACATTCATTCACTTCATATTAGAGATTCCCTACTAATATTAATGGAAATAGTTTTGAAATTGTGGCCTATAATCATTGATGGCATATTCGGATACCATACTAAACAAGAGCTAATTTAGGAAAAAAGCTTGAAAGGCATTAAGGGAAACTCTTGATGACATTCATGTCATGTGACCAAGCTTATAGAACATATAGACAATCTCATCTTTAAGCTTTATTAAGTCATGAACATACTTTCATGTTTATGAATCTTTTCAATAATTCATAAACTTCATCATGTCTCCAACTTCAATGCATCTTCAAATTCATTTAAATTTATTTCAGAATGAGAAGACATGCATATTTTCATAAATTCATCTTTCATAGTTCAAGACCCACATTATATCAATATAGCTTAGAAAACATGGGTTGTGCATCAGTTCATGGGAAATAAAACATGTCATGCATAAAAATTCATAAGCCAATCAAATAAATCAACATTAAAATGAACCCATGACATGGAAGAAAACTCTAACTCAATTGGGGAATTCTAACTTTGTAAATATGAGAATTCGAGAACTCCATGGAGGAAAGGGCTCCATAGAGGAAAACTATCATACCATGATACCAAAAGCTTTGAAACAATATAGGATTAAGAGACTTGATCTTCAAACCCTAGGAGGAACTTGATCTTCTTTTGGAAATTTGAGAGAATGGATTTACTTTGGGTGATTTGGGGGTTTAAAATAATTATATAGGGATTTAGGTAGAAGTAAAAATGACATAGTATTGAGTTAAACCGATTGGGAAAAGACCCAAATGTCACTGACTGAAAACTACTGAATTGGAATCATGGAAGCCAAAACCGGTCGTCATACACTGTCACTGCCCTTCAAACAGGTCGTGAAGAAATTTTGCCTGACAATGCTTTACTATTTCAGGTATAACTTATTACTCCAAGTTTGGAATTGGGAAAACTAGCTGGTGTTGGTAAGAGGAATTAGAGATCTTTAATTTGGTAGCTCATGGGCCACCTAATTCAATTTGTGCTAAAAGATATGATCATTTGAAATTGACCCAAATCTCTAATTCTAATTAAACCTCTTCACAGACGTATTCACGATCTGTGTAGGGCTTTACGGGCCGTTGTGTTTCTTGTGGCCCTTGACCAATGGATAGGGGAGAACCCCGGCTAACTTAGAGCCTTTCACGACCTCTTGTACGGACCGTCATCCTTACCATGGGCCGTATAAGGGTCCGTGGGAGGGGAAAAGTTTTGGGAAAATTCTAGAGAGAATTCACAAGCACCGAAAGGGTTTGTGGTCCCCTTCACGGCAAATGTATGGCTCCGTGGATGGTCATGTTGTCTAGTTTTGGGCTTATGACTTGCCTACTTGACCCCTTTCCATCCTTTCCCAAATCTGAGGTGTTACGTTATCTCCCCCTTGGGAATATTCGGCCTCAAATGAAACTTAAACTAGCACGAAGAGAGTAGGAGAGAAATTAACAACACATTCATTAATGCAAGTTTATCAAAATGCACATAACCAAGGAGGAATATCGACTCCAAGATAAAAACATGTTCAAAATATTATTAGGAAGATAGGAACTAGACGTAGTAGCCCATCATGAATGCAATCATATAAATGCACATATCCGAGGAAGAAACTTCAACTCCAAGCTAAAGATGTTCAAAACATCTATTCATAAGGTTTGTACGCAACTCATACTTAAATGCACATAAGCATGAAGAAATCAATCAATTAAACTAAATCGTATTTTTGAAAATCAAATTTTTCATGAGCATGCATGCATGAGGAAACATGAAGATGACTAAGACACAAGAATCCTAAAGAGTGAAATTTAACGTCTAAGGCCTCAGCTAGACTCCAAGATAGAAGGAAAGAGATAGGGATACTAAAAGTCACATCGCCTCTAAACTTTCACCCATCAAACCATAACAAAGAACTCTTCCAAAATCAACCTAGTCTACTCATACACCAACGATGAATCACACTATCTTCCCCTTGGGAGCAAGCACCACTAGACTTTTTAAATCCATCTCCCTCAATTTAACCATAACACCAACGTCTTAACAAACACTAAACAATTGATAAAATAAGCACTTAAGAAGTCTCCACAAGGATTTCAAGGACTACTCCGAACACAATATCCATACATGGAATCTTACCATATCCAATGTAACACTCAATATGAAAAATGCATAACCACAAGGTAAAAAAAATCTTAACTTACCAATTATCGAATCAGGGGAACCCTCATGATCTTTTTGTGTTTGAAGAGCATAGAACCTATCTTGTTTCCAACAACCACTAGGACCAGAGGAAGGGTAAGGTTGAGCTAGTCGACGAGTATCTCCCTTATTTTTAACAATCTAAGGACAATTCCTTATCTTATAATCCATATTTCCACAACCAAAGTAAGCATCAGCACCGGATAGACATTTATCCTCATGTTTTCTCACACACTCCCTACACTCGGGCTAAATTTGATCATTACCACCCTTACCTTGAGAAAAATTTCCTCCTTCGGACCTTGAATGTAAAGACTCACCATCGATCGTCCCTCTTGCCCTCTTTGAATCCGTAGTTTTCTCTTTAAGTTTTTCTTCTTATATTTGTTGTGCATGAACCAACAAATGAGAGACATCCATATCCTTAACAAGCATGGAGGTTAGGCATTATTTGACCACTAAGCCATAAGCATCCGACACAAACTTACTAATCCTTGCCCCTTGGATCAAAAACTATAGTTGGAGGATATTTAGATAATTGTGTGAATTTCAAAAAATACTTCTTCACACTTCTATCTCTTTGACTAAGGTTAATAAACTCAAGTACCTTTGTCTCTCTCATTTCGAGGGGAAAGAACCTTTAAAGAAAAGAAACCTTTATTTCTCCCAATCAAGAGGACCCTCATCTACGGCCCCTTCATCTTTTGGTTGAACCAAACTTGAGCAACGCCCTTAAGTTGATAAGTGACCAATTCTACCTTTTCTATCGGCGTCACTTCCATGTTTATCAACACCTATACACCTCATCAATAAACTCATAAAGATCTTCTTCAACAATAGACCAATGAAATTTTGGAGGATTATACTAACAAAGACCCTCACCTTTGTTGTCGTCATACCCATCCTTGGGTTCACGGGAGCCAAAACTTCTCTATTTTCTTGAGCCATTATAGCTTGAGCCAATGCATGAAATGCGGCTCAAAACTCATCATTAGTCACCTGCTCGGCCAAAGAGTTCACCGACACTTGGAGAACCTTTTGTCTCACATTTTAATGAACAATCCTATGCCTTCTCACGGGATTCCATTGTGGAGGCATATTCTATAATGCATAAAAAGGGGTTAGAAGAGAAAGACACCTAGAGTTACACTTTATCGCACGACTTTAAAGTAATGGAATATCTGAAACTTCCTAGACATATTATATCCTCTTATTCATAAATGTGGCACGTTTCACACTCATGAACAAAACTCTACTGGATGTGGCTTATGAGACATCCTAGGACCTTTCTAAACCTTGTGCTCTACTACCAAGTTTGTCACAAACCAAAGGTACACCCTAGACATGACGTGGCGTACAAGACCCTAAGAGACCCCATATAATACACTTAGCACACATAATCAAGATAATAGAAATCAAGAGATTTAAAAAACATTTTCAACATAGAAAAGTTTTATCAAGAAAAGCAAAATCTAAACATTGTCTCAAAGAACCTTAGTACATAAGAGTTTATCGGGGTGTTATCCATACATCAAGTTCAAAACGAAAATGAAAAGACATAATGAAATAAAGGCTTCATCCTTGAAACATGAGGCCTCACCAATCTTCAATGTTCAACTACTAAGAGATCCTAGCCACTGATGTACCGTGGTTTCACGGTACTTTCAATGCTTTTTCCTTAAGTTTAGGGTGTGTCTAAGGCCTTTTTGTATTAGTTTTAATGTATTTTTCTCTTTGTTTGTAGGAAATCTGTCCAGAATGAAAACGCGGAAGAATTGTGCAGAAATTGCAGAAGTGATGACCTACGAAACCATCGACGGTCCGTCAACCCCTCGACGGTCCATAGGTGGCAACTGTCGTATGAAGGAAATGCTGCTGAAGGAAGATCGGGGAATTATGACTAAGTGTGGGGCTACGGAGACTCACAACAGACCTTCATCTCCATGACGGACCATCCTGCACATCCGTCCTCGTTAACAGAAAGTAGCCCAATACCCGTCTTGAAAATATTCTAAGTGTGGAGAAACGGAAGCCATCGACGGACCGTCATGCACTCAGCGGACCGTCATCCTTGTCCGTCGATGGTAACAGTGAGTTGGAGAAGAAAGCAGTTGAAAAAGAAGCCAAGTGTGGAACGACGGGGGGGCCTCGGCGGTCCGTCGTGGCCTCGACGGACCGTCGTCCTAGTCGTCAACTCAGACGCATTTTTTGGACAGATTTTACTTAAATAGATTTCCCTTTTATGTTAGGACTTCTTTATTATAAATACTTGTAAGAACCTCGTTTTTGGGGTTAGACTTTTTGGGTAATTTTCAGTTTTATTGTTCTAGTTGTTGAACTTGTGATTTTGGAAATTATTCTATTTTTCCGGAATCGTTTGTTGCAAGACTTTTGATTAATGCAAGTAATTTTCTGGATTTTCTTCAATCTCATCAAAGTAAGTACATGAATTCTTATCTAATCAACATGAATTGTGTGATTATTAACATGGGTAACTAAATCCATAACTAGGGTTATGGGAACCATGCGTAAATAACAAAGTAAAAATAGCTAAAATAACAATTCTTGAATAGCTTCTTGCATGTATTGATAATTCTTTCGTTTAGAAGTCTTTTTAATGAGTGCACGCGTTAGAACTCGCCTTGTTGCTACTTGCCGGACCAAGGAGGTAGACAATAAGAAAAGAATTATCAACGTAGATTTAGTATACACTATCTAATAAGCTAGTGTTGATTGGTGCAAAGTAACAACTAAGCCAAACATCGATTATGATGCTTAATATGAGGTAAAGGTAAGGTTTAGTAAAGCATACACACGTAGCTGGACCAAGGTGCGGAGTGAAATTTCCTAGTTGCCGGACCAAGGAATTAGGGATATATAACTTACCATTTTGCAGGCAAGATACTAGGAAAGGATTGTTATTAGCTAGAATTACCACGTTATGAACCTGTGGGGAACACTTATGCCCTAGTTATTCTCAGTACTTGATAAAAATCAAATCTTTGAACTTGCCACTTGTTTACTTAAAAATAGTTAATTACATTTGTTACTTAAAACCCACCTTTTTGTTACTTGTTTTCGGAAAGGACTTGACTAAATAGAAGTAATCGTAGGTTAAAGTTAAATCTAAATCACTTTCCTCGTGGGATCAACCCCAACCTCATAGTTGGGTTCTTTACTTGATACGACCGCTTATACTTCTTTTCGAGAAGTAAATTTGAGCGTATCAGCCACGGAAGTGCAAATCTGTATGGTTGGTCCCTATATTTTTGGATAAGAAATGTAGGCAGGAGTATGCATTAGTACAAAAAATCACTAATTATGATAGTCATGCCATTATTTCAGACTCTCCTGATATGGAAAGTGGCCTTCCTTAGTATTCGCAGCCCACACTTTGAATTAGAGCTCCCCTCTGATTTAGTTTGGGATGATGGATCCATCCCTACCCCTAGCAAGTCAACTCACTTCTTGTTAGAATGGTTAGGATAGTTTTAATAGCCAGCAAGTTCCTACGTTCCAAAAGCATGTGACCCGTGTAAAGGGTAAAGATAGGGAGTACCTCACAGATTTCTACTCTTATAGATCGCACGAGGAAGGACTAGGATCGTTGCCAACTTAGGCTTCTCTTTAGTCTTCCTAAAACACCGAGCGTGAGTCCTTCTACTCAAGTACATTTTCTTACCTTTTTGTGGAATCAATTCCCTATCTTGGCCGCGGGCAATCTTCTTAAGAAGACTCTGATTTTTTTTTCCTTTTTTAGAGAGTCATCTATTTTTGATAAAGTAAATGCTTGAATTCTTGTTCTCACACTCGCTAAATTGGTTAAGTTTGTGCACTTACAACATTCCACAATGATTATGTGATTCACCAAGTCTGCACTGCGCCTTCCATCCTTGATCCATTCCTCCCCCTCCCCGTCAGTCACTCATACAAGGGTAGGTCTCAAGTTAAAAATATGAAATCGTGATAAAAATGACATTTTTGAGATATTCAAAGACCAAAATGAACTAGGACAAACTCGAGCTTCACATGAGTTCTTGAGTTAATAACTTGATAAATTAATGAGAAATAGTATCCAAGGGAAGGTTTGAGTCTATTTGAAGTCAAACGTCAAGGAACGACCATGACGTTCAAAAATTAGTCTTGTGTGTGCTAGTGTTCTCTTGCATGTTTTATGTGTTTTGTTGTATCGTTTGGAGTCAAAAATGATAGGAGGTGACCCTCGTGCGTAGAAGGACATGTGTAGGGATTAAACATCCAGGTAATACTCCCCAAGAAACCACCTAGGGGTCCTTGAGGAGGACCCTAAGCTCAACCCCCAAAGCTGCCCAAATGGGCTGACCTACGACTATGACTTAAGAACAGTAGGTCATGTGACGGAGAGTCAACCCCCTCTGTAGGTCAAGAATTAGCCTAGGGAGACTTACCTCCCATGTCACAGCCTCAGACAAGTTTGACGACCTGCAGCACGGCCCGTCACACCACATATGGTCCGTAGGTGGTGGCCGTTGATGAAGGCCTGCAATTTTGTCTTATCTTGGCCAAGTGAGGGGTGAATTGGTAAATTAACCCACATTCCAATTAAGTCATGTACAGTTATTTTTAATGACTTTAGGTATTTGTAAGTATATTAAAACGATTAAACCCTCAGTTAGACCCTAACATCAAAATCAAACTATTCCCTCTCAAATATATTCTCTCAAAAACACCATTGAAGGTCTAGGTCAAATTCAAGCTAGGAGAAGGGATTTAAAGTGTTTTATTCATCTATTTTCGTGGGCTATATACCAATAAGGTATGGTGATCCTTCATTCTTGAATAACCTCTCATTCAAGAAGTCCAATTCAAAGAATTTCAAAAGTGAATTAATGATCAATTTCCCCAATTTCTATTCTATGCATGGGTTCATTGTTAAAACATTTTCTAAGTCATGATATTGATGTATTAATGTTGAATCAAAGTTGTTAATATGATTTTAACAGAATTCCTTGAAGAACCCATGTTTTGTCCAAATCTCCTAAATTGGCTGACAAAGTGGGTTTGATGAATGTGGTTGGATAATGTTAGAATTGTGTTTATACTATGTTGTATTATTGTTATATATTGCTATCCATGTCTAATTATGATGAATTTTTGGATAATTGAGAAAGAGTGATCTTGTCTTGGATGAAGGGTAAGTTAACCTAAATTGTTCTAATTCTTATTGAATTGATCTTGTGTGGTATGATCCACTTATGGTGGCGGTGTTCAATAATATACATGAATATGTATATGTATTGTGTTTTAGTCCTTGAAGCATTGAATGTGAAGTAAAGTAATGTTATGATGCATATGTATAAAGATGTGTTATGAAGTTATCCATGTGATTCTTTAAGATAGCACGATTATTGAAGGATAATGTGAATGTGAAGTATGATTGTGTGTGGAATATGATAAATGTAGCATGATCATGTTTAGAAGACAATGTTATGATGATGGTGGTCACGTCAAAGGCTTTCTCACATATACAGACATGAATGAATGAATGAATGAATGAATGAAGCTAATGAAAATATAATGAATGTGGGTCTATTGAAAGGTCTTCTCAATAGAACTCTAATGAATGAATGGGGGATTTTGGGATGGACACTCTCCGTTAGTAGAAGTGTAGTGTCTAGTAGAAACCTCAATAATCCTTAGAGCTTTCCAATAAATGAATGATAGGTTGGGATGAGTATTCTTTTTATGAGTAGAGGTAGAGTACTTAGTAGCAATCCCTTAACCTATAGCCAATGAATGTAATGAAAATCTAATATTTTGCGGGGATTAATGTTTAGCACCGAGAGGATATGATAGAGGTGAGTACTCTCCCGTGAGTAGAGGTAGGGTACTTAGAAGCAACCTCTTGAGATGGGTACTCTCCACTAGTAGAGGTGTAGTATCTAGAAGCAATCTCCTTATCCCTTAACTATGTGACCGCATAGGACTAGCTAGTGGGATTCCATGTAAAGGATAAAAGAATTAGTAGGGTTTAATACCAGGATTCCATCTTAAGCTCTCATGGTCTATGTCGGTTAAAGCTTACCCCCACAAATGAATGTAATAAACTAGTTCTTCTGAAGGGTGTACTACTTAGGGTAGGTGGTGGAATGGGACACCATCTATGCATAAGTAGGCATTTGGAGAGAGTCTTGATGTGTCCTTTTAATGTAAATGAATGAATGGGTTTCTATATGATGTTTAATGAAGTAAGTTCACATTATTTCTAATGTTGATGAAGCATATTGGTCTTATGTCAAATGTTAATGAAGGTTATGTGAGTGCTTGAATGTGATGTGCCTATTCTAGGGTGGTTCCAAAGAAGCACTAAGTGGGAGTAGTAGAATAGGATGTTACTTTCACATTGCATGTGAAGTTCTTAAATACATGAATGTTTCCTCTAGTATCTCTAGTAATGAATGTTGACTTGTTGAGTTGTGATGGAAAAGAAATATCCTTATCTTTGGTAGTCTAAGGAACACTTAGATGTGTATTGAAGAGGTTGTATGGGCGGTATCTTCATATCTTACCTAGGTGGGTCTTAAGATAACTTTGTATAGAGGGTCTAAATGTTTAATGGTTACTTAATGAATACGGTTAGGGGTGGCAAATGGTTGGATTGGATCGGATTTGAATGGGTTGAATATGGTTTGAAAAAAATGGTTTGGATTACAATCCATCCAAATATAATATGGTCAAATATGGATTTGGTCAAATATGGTTTGGGCAAAGTGGTTCTAACCCATTTAAATAAATTTGTTTTTCAAAAAAATAATTTACCCCTCCCTACATCCCCCCGCGCGACCTTCCACCAACCTACCCCTAAAAAAATTTTGTTTTCGAAAAACAAAAACAATCTGTTTTTTTTATAA
The DNA here is from genome assembly GCA_016801875.1 of Solanum sitiens. Lineage (NCBI taxonomy): Eukaryota > Viridiplantae > Streptophyta > Magnoliopsida > Solanales > Solanaceae > Solanum > Solanum sitiens. The sequence goes on along the minus strand of JABWTJ010000049.1, from coordinate 2,385,044 downwards.
AAAAAAAATACCCTCTCCTGCCCCCCCCCCCCCCCCCCCCCGACCCCGACCTTCCATCAACCTACCCTTAAAGAAATTTTGTTTTCGAAAAACAAAAAAAAATTGTTTCTTTTGTAAAAAAAGTTCACCCCCTCTCCCTGGCACCCACCCACTCCGACTTTCCACCAACCTACCCCTATAAAAATTTTATTTTCGAAAAATAAAACAAATCTGTTTTTTCTATAAAAAAAAATTACCCCCTCTCCCGCCCCCCCCCCCCCCCCTTCCATCAACCTACCCCTAAAAAAATTTTGTTTTCGAAAAACAAAAAAAATCTGTTTTAAAAAAAAAATAATTACCCCTCTCCCGGCCTTCCACTAACCTATCCCTAAAAAATTTTTGTTTTCGAAAAAAAAAAAAATTACCCCTTCCCCCCCCCCCCAAATCCCGGGCAC